>CM038233.1:12586713-13786713 GCA_021442155.1 Cymbidium sinense | reverse complement strand
ACATGTTTTGATCTTCTTCGACGCTATAACATACGACTTAATCCGACTAAATGTGCTTTTGGGGTTACGTCTGGAAAATTTCTTGGATTTATGGTAACTCACCGTGGGATAGAGGCCAACCCCGAGAAATCAAAGCTCTCAGGATATGATCCCTCCAAAGAATATCAAAGAAGTCCAACGTCAATGAATGATATCGCACCGCCTTCCTCGGAGATAAATACTTACCGTTTCTTTAAAATATTGAAGGGAGCTAAAATAATAATTTTAATGGACCGATGAATGCCGAGTGCTTTTGAACAACTAAAGGAGTATCTAGCATCTCCACCCTACTATCCAAACCTATCCAAGGAGAAACGTTATACTTGTATCTTGTAGTTTCTTCCCACGCAATAAGCTCAGTTTTAGTACGAGAGGAAGATGGGACACAACAACCAATTTATTACGTCAGTAAAATTCTCTCTGATATAGAAAGTCGTTATCCACTTGCGCAGATGGCTCGCATTAGTTTTTCATGAAAATTGGCCCATACTTTCAAGCTCACACCATGGCGTTGCACCGATTTACCATTAAGAGCCATCCTAAAACCGAAGCATCCGGAAGATTAATCAAATGGTCTCAGAGATGGGAGAATTTGATATAAATTTTCTATCTCATAAAGTCTCAAGTACTTGCGTGACTTTATAGTGGAATGCACCAACCCAACTCTAGGAGCTATCTGCTACTTGCTTTCCGTCTCCGTGGACCCTCTATGTCGATGGAGCTTGAGTACGGTCAAGAATCTTACTTATTTCCCAGAATACCTGAGTATGGACTTCGCTTAAAATTCCGCAAATAAATATGGCAATATGAAGCTCTCATCGCAGGATTGAGACTAAATTGATCAAGAAGCTCAAAACTTAGTAATTCATCTGACTCCCGCCTTGTCGCCTCCCAAGTTGGAGGAGATTTTAATACTCACAATCCTCAACCGCACAATATCTTCACTTGGTAAAATCCCTTCTTACTCATTTCAAAACATATCAAATCATCCACATACTAGAGAAGAATACCGGCGACGCTCTTGCTAAGCTTGCTACTTCTACCAGGAGATCTATTTAAGAGAAAGCATGTTGAAGAAATACCTTATCCTAGATCCAAGTCATGGGAAATTCAAACTATTGATGAGGAAAAGAATATTCATGAATAAACCCGATCCTATCTTTTCTACAAGGAGGAACCCTTCACGAAGATCCAACTTCAACTGCCTCCAAGACAAGCTTCAAACTTGTTATTGGAGGAGAATTATACAAGCGAAGCTTTCTGTCCGTATCTCAAATGCCTTTCGCCGAGGTCGACATTACTGCTAAAAGAGGTCCACTTAGGAATATGTGGAGAACACCTTGAGGAAGAGCATTGGCCTTTAAAATCATGAGACAAGGGTTTTATTGGCCTACAATGAAACAAGACGCCATGGAGTTCACAAAAAATGCAAGTTGTCAATTGCATTCAACCTCCCTCACATACCGCACGTAACTCTCATCCATTCAAAGCCCGTGGCCCTTTGCTCAGTGGAGGATTGATATCATGGGACCTTTCCCAATCGCATCGGGGCAACGAAAGTTTATCATTCTAGCCGTCGACTACTTCACCAAATGGGTAGAGTCAACCACTCGCCAAAATCACGAGGCAAATGCTAAACAATTTGTCGGAAAAATATAATATGTCGATTCGCCTTCCCGCAAAGATCATCACCAACAACGGAACTCAATTTTTGGAAAAGTCTTTACGCCCTTTTGCAAAGATCTTCACATTCAAGCCGCATACGTAGCATATCCTCAAACCAATGGGCAAACCGGGGTTACCAATACTATACTCAAAGGACTAAAACGCGTCTTGAGAAGGCGGGGCAATGTGTGATGAACTTCAATGTTCTTTGGGCCTACCGCACATCACGCACTCCCAACGGTGAAACACCATATAATTTGTGTTTTGGTACGAAGCTATCATACCGGGATATCCCCAAGTCCAAGAGTCCAATTTTTTGATCATGGTAGTAATGAAGAAAAACTCCCAAAGACCTAGATCTACTCAAACTGATATGGCCCTACTTGATCACCAACCGGGTGGCTCGCCACTTCAATAGAAGAGTAAAACCTCGCCATATCTCGTTTGGACTTGGTCTGCAAGTCTTGAGTCGCAGAAAGGCCCTCAACGCAATAAACTCTCACCTCTGGGATGGCGTATGTGGATATAGCTATGGTCAAGCGAACGCTTCAAGCTCAAGGACCAAGAAGGAAAAACTCTACCTCAACTTGGAATACTAAGAATCTAAATATTATCGAACTCTCACTACATGATTATTGTGACTTTTATCTCGCTTTGTCATTTCACCCTTAGATAACCGACCCCACGGTGGGGTCAAGACTTGTTGTTCTTGTCACTTATTGTGTATTGTTGTCATTTTCTCTTGAAGTTTATACGCATCATATGATTATATCATTGAACTAGTGAATTTGCAAGCTCGTTCTAACAAGATTGGTCGCTTTTCCTCCCACTTGAGAAATACACAACTCATGTTATATCTCAATCGCGATATGATCAATCCCAGGGGACTTGATCGACCTCTTCCATGTTAATGTCATTAAGCAAAAAATTCGACAAACAACCTGGAAAGGTCAAAAGTCTGGACTTCCCACGATCTTTTCCATACGGGTTAACGCCATCGAGTAACACTCACGAACAACCTTGATAGGTCAAAATCCTCGTGGATCCAATTCATCCATATTAGCAATGTCAAATAATACCGACCACCACCCGAATGGGCAAGAACAAGATAAGGAAAAAAAAAAAAAAAAAAGAAGACAAAAGAAGAGGATATATCCAGATATTATGATCAATATGATGATATAAGAAGAAATTAAGTTCGATACACGTTAATGATATTGCATAGAACAAATGACAACTGATACTACATAATATCAACATCCTCATTCTCACCAGGAGAAGCTCCTGAGCCCACTTACCACTCCTTCATCTTTCGAATCGAAGGATCTTCGATGCTTGGCTGGGGATATACCCTCTATCTTAGCTCTCGCGATGTACCACAAGATTCCTTTCGAACCCTCGAATGAAGCCCTCCTCTAAACACCGCTTCCAAGTCCTTCACTTCAATATCAAAGATATGATTACGAAGCTTCAACGGTCTTCGAGGCGCCATAAGATAAGCCGAGAATTCTTGAAGTCTTCTCGCCTTCAAGGAGATCTCACTTGCCTCCGCTCGACATTCTATGCTCCTTTTCAAAAGACGATCTTGTAATACTTTCTTATCTACAAGTGTCCCGATTTTCTTCTCCTTCGGCGAGTCTCTCGCCTCAATCACCTCATCACGGGCTTCGCCTCGACACTTGAGAGAAGTCGACATATTCGCCAGCCTCTACACTCAATAACTGATCCTCCAAGGTCGCCACCTCTTTAACTTTAGATTCTTTGCTCATACTCGCAGATATTTTATCTTTACAAATTCAGTATTCCATTCATCTAAGGCAACACCCAAATGAGCCATCATTCCTAATGACTGGGTTACCTAAAAAAAAAAAAAAAAAAAAAAAAAGTACCAATATTATATAAAGAAGGAAGAAGAAGAATAAGGAAAAATAACGCAATTCATCGCACGCATATGTGATTTAATATCTCTTGAATTTGTGGCTTAGAGTAACGAACTCCCCATCATGAGTCAAAACAAATAAACTCTCGGATGCCAAGGGAACATTATCTCAGAAATATAGTCATTTCAAAGACGAAGTCTCTATTTTTTCAGAAGATGGAACATTACTACCATGCGATCCTGCGACTCACGGAAAGAACCTTATGAACATGAGGAGACTCAACACCTTTGCTCGACCTCTTCAATGGAAGAGCATGAGATCTTCCGCCGGATGGAAAAGCCAACCTTGAACATCCTATCTTCTATTGTATATTTTCCAATATGATGCAACTCATGCCGCAAGCTCTCTACATCGAATATTAAGGGTTGCTAGAATCTCGCCGATATCAAAACGGATCCGGGAGGTCATTCAACCTTCCCCATCTCTCCGGAGGCCCCACTCATTCTTCACAAAAAGAATCCACTAGACCAATTCTTGGAGGGATCCCGCAAGAACTCATCCAATTTTTATGGCTCGGCAAGAACGCTCGAGCATCACATGTAAATCTACATTCGCATAAGTATTGAATATTCAAAATAACGCCACGCTTCAAAAGACAAACAAACCGACGATGACCACTCTAAATGAAAATCGGATAGAGCCACACCACATGTCTTGAAGATCTCAATCACTCGTGAGGAAAATCGCAATCCGCACGTAAAATCATCTCGAAGCGAAAGTATCCCGGTGGAGGCGAACGCTCGATCGACCTCGCGCTATAGCCACTAAATCATTGGGAAAATGAAATTTTTGCTAAACACTATTAAGCCGTCTGAGGGGACGATCTATCATCTCGCAATGTCGTAATATTAGCCTCTTCCGCCATCGCTCAGGTAAATATATTATGAATAAGTAGAGGGAGAAACATCAAAATCTAAGAGTTTTGTAAAGTCGCTCACTCACCCCTTGCTTGGACATCCCTCTTTTTGACTCGCCATGGACTTTAGCTAGAATTTGCCTCCGATCTAACAAAAAAAGACGCTGCGCATGAAAAAAAAAAGAAAAAAAAAGAAAAGGAGAGGAAAGAGTGACACTATTCCTCCCCAATAGGTATGAGAACTACCTCCTAAACTTCGACTCATGCAAGTGACGGCTCCTGATTATTGTTTCTCCGCCATCTTGACAATCGTCGGCCATGGAATCATGCATCGAAGCACCTACGGTCTTGATCGCCTTCAATCCGGTCGGTCCGACTAGTTATACACCTTCGGGAGAACCCTGTCGATGAACGCGTCTTGATCGCTTCCAACCCCGGGTCCAGGTTAGTTTACACCCTTCGGGAGAAACTGGAGCCTGTCAGATGACTTCTTGACGCCCAATCGGCCGTCCACTTGTTACACCCTTTCGGGAGAACCGAGCTCATGACTATTTGTGATCGCCCAATCCCTGCCTCGACTAGGTTAGTTTACACCCCTTCGGGAGAAACTGAGCCGATAACGGGTCTTGATCGCCTTCAACCCGGCCGGTCCGACTAGTTAGTTTACACCCTGTGGAGAAATTGGAGCCTTGTCAGATGACCGTAGGTCACGCCTCCTCGACGCCACCAAAGGACTTTCACTCAAGAAGAAGGGAGAGGGAAAGGTATGCCTTTCTCCCTCACCTTAGAGGCTGTAAAAGGGTAAAAAATCCTCAAAATGCATTAAATTCCTTAAAACTTCAGGTACGCTGTCGAGTTCATGCAAGGCTCATACATGGCGCCCAGACAAGTTTAGACAAGATACAGACATGCCGCAGGCCCATCCCTATCAGACTGAACCATGGCTGACGGACCATGACTGACCGGGCTGGCTACCCGGATCACCATGACTGACCGGCCATACACTGGACACCCCCGGACCGCCATGACCCGGACCAGCGGCGACCCGACCGTGCGACATTCGCAACGCGTCCGCCGACGCGACCGTATCGCCACGATCATACTGGCCGCGAAGGCCCGCTGACACGACCACGGCCGCCGCTGCTCATACCTGACCTGCAGAGTGGCCGCTGCTCGCTGACCCGTAATGGGTTCGACCGACCCGATGGGCTACCACGCCGGTTAATCTGGCCGCCATATGGCGGGCGCGGGTCCGTACCAGACGCCACGGGCGCCGGCAGCGCCTTCTGCCGAGATAAGCGCTACTGACCCCAAAAATGCCCAAAACTTCCGTGAGCATCCAAATAAATTCATAACCTCAATCATGCCAAAGACCATAGATTTGCTTCCATAATCGTAATCTTGGATTTATATGAATATTTGAAATATATTGGTGGTTGACGATATATTTTGGATGATTAAGACAATCTCATCCAAAAATAGAAATATGGTGCTAAAATACCGCTAATCAAAGGAATCTTAATATCAGCGACCGATTTCGAGTCAAGAATCGAGATTAAGCACTGAAATATCCTTGAATCTTTGGGATATCAATTACATCCCAAAATAGCTCTTAAATATAGAGTGTTTATAATAAATCGAAGGCTCGACGAATGGATCTAACGAGCCTAAAATCTCATACGACTTCATTTAGGCATCCAAATGCTCAAAATACATCAAATGATCGAAGGAACCATTCTAAGTCATCCATCAAGAGGCACGACTTTGCATAAATTACGTAAACGCCTCCTCCCATCTATATAGAACTCTATCCCTCACATGAAGGAGAGGAAAAAGTGAAGAAGAAGAGGAGTCAAAGGTGAAGAAGAGGAGTCAAACAAGTAAAAGAAGAAACCAAGAAGGAATAAAAGAGGCACCATCGCACCCCGCACAAATTACCCCGCATCGGTTACCCGATCTCCATCATCAAAGAATCGTACAACCTAATCATCATATAGTTATTGTTCCTACCTCATACACCATCTTGTAATCCCACATCGGGAAGAATTTGTACTTTGCAACATACCCATAGTGGAACATTTTATCGCCGCCCCGTTTTTCCTCTTTCGAGGTTTTCCACGCAAAATTCTCCCCCTACTCTTTAAATATCTCTGTGTGCTCGACATATAAAGGCTACATAAACTCTTACTCTACCGCATCACGATTTGAATAATATTTTATTTTTAAACAAATCTAAAAAATCTTTGATTGTTATAAGTGGATATATCAAATTTATAAGAGTATTGTTGTGTATCAAAAATTTCGTAATGATAGAGTAGAACTTTATGTCTTAATTTTGCATGAGAGTCCAACACATACACAGATAATAAAAGACAAAACAAAAGACACCACAATTTTCACGTCGAAAAATCTCAGAAAAAGAGAAAAAAACTAAAATGTTTCACTGTAAATATGCTTTGAAGTACAAAGTTTCAATCTTCTCTATTACGGGATTACAATGTTGAATTTGAGAAATCAAGGTTATGAGAGTTTTAGAATCAATACAACAAATATGAGAAGATGGCAACAATTGTCGGCGAAATGACAATTAACAATTTTGGCAATGACTTGTGTGACTTGCTTCTAGCTTCTCTTACTCTCTCACGCTTTTCTTATAAATTGCTTTCTCTTCATTGATAAGAATAATATTTATAAGATTTTAGGAATCTCATTTTAATAATTTTAGCCAAAATCTCAAAACACACCATTGGATTGAGTGATATTGGGCTCATTTGATTTGTTTCGTCAAGCCGCTCAATTCGACTATAAGCTCACCATATTTGAAGGTCATTTGACCTCCCAATTAATTTCTTAAAATCTTTATATATAATTTGAGCTTAATTTCAGCTTATATAGACTTCCATTAATGTATTTTTGATGTCGATAGATTCTCGTCTCATTAAGTTATTCAATTTGATTACACATATGCATTGTCTTTTAATTAATATCTAATTTGATAAATTTTAATATGATATATAAAGTATAGTTCATTTTATATATATATTTTTTTTAAAATCAGTAGTCCAACACTTCATTGGAGAGTTTTATAAGGATTTTTTATTATAATATTTCAAATGAACAATTATATAGATATTTTTAATGCAAATTAGGAAAAAATAAGGTTAACAATACATATTTTATTTTAAAATTACTTTATATACAGCAGTAACGGCACTAATATCATAATAAATCAATGATTCTCAAGTCTGTCCAATATAATTTATGTTAGTATAGCCCTATCTATTTTTTAAAGATTTTCTCATATGATCTTAATTATAAGTATTATAAGTGCAAAGTAAACTATTTTTTGTATTTTTTTAAATTTTTGCTCGTTTGAAATAAAAATTAAATACAAAATAAATTTTTTAAATTTTAAGAGATCATTTAGGATCAATTTTGTTTTATATTTTATGTTTTTATCTTTTATTTTGAAAATAAATGATATTATTTTTAAAACACTCAAAATAAATTTTAAGTATTTTGAATATTTTTAAAATAGTAATTATGATCAAATATATTTTACTTTAAAATAAAACACAAATAAAAGTAAATTAAAATAAGAAATAATAGATTAAAAATAAAAGTGCTCCCAAACAACTCCTAAATTTTTAGAATTCTACTATATTTTTTACAAAATACTATATTAAATTTATTTTAAAGTAAATAAAATATATTTATAATAAACTTAATTTTATATTATATCTAACTGAAAATAAATTCAATAAATTTGAAACCTAATTTGATAAAAAATTGTTATAAAAATACAGACCTAAATTTTATTTTATTACTCATATGGAAATAATTATTTAAGATTTTTTAATTAATTTCTGCTTCTGGTGACAGACTGCTTTCTTTGTTTCTCTGATTTTCTAAAATAAAGTTTTAAATAAGACAAAAACTATAAAATAAAATTTTTTATTTTGGAAGGTTCGTAGAAGAACCAATTGTTTGCAACTTTGCATTGTGAGTTTAAAAGGCCAAATTAGGTCTTCGGTTTTGAATTTTTCTTTAAACTTTTAATTTGTAATAAATAACAAATGGGCTATGAACAAATTAAGCTTCCCTTAATTAAAATAAAATTAATATCAGATTATTGAATTGAGCACATTATATATTTTTTAAAAAATATAATATTTTTACAAATTAAATGATTAATTTCATTATATGGCATATTATAATTTTAATCAAGTTTGAATCAATGAATTCGATTTTGATCTTACTAAAATGAGTTTCAATCCAAACATTAGATTCATTTTTTAATTAAGAAGATAGTCAAAAAGATATAAGTCAAATAATTAAGAATATAAAAGTAATATAAATGATAATATTAATTGAATTTATAAAAAATAATATCTAATTGATATTCAAATGATAGTTATAAAATCACAACGAAAAATATAAGCAAATGATAGCGATTAGTGTATCATTCTTAAATATTATTTAAATAATCAATAAAATTAGTTGAGACTATGATCGAGGATATTTAATAAGTGAATTAAACAATAAATTATATTTATTTATTTATATAAAAATAAGAATTATAATTAAATTAATTATAATATATTTGATATGATAAAAAAATTACAAATTGAATATCATGTCGAAAGTTAACTGATTCGAGTCAGTAATCCAAATCAAATGCTTATAATATAATTAAGAACTCTGAGATATAAGTCCTCTCCTAAATAAGAAGTGTTTATAGCACGACAATTAATCGCATTAGTAACCCAAAGAGGAGGGTCAAGATTGATGGTCGATGATCAATCGGATGAGGTAATAAATATTAAAAATATTAAATATATATCTAATTAAATAGTATAATAATTTAAATATATGATAAATATATAATAAAAATAAATAAAAATATATAAATAATATTACTAGTAATTATAACTTTAAAGTTTGATATAAAGTTCATTTAATTATAATTATTGTGAATTATAAATTTAGATAAGTATATTAAATATATCAAAAAATTATTATATAAGTTTATGAAAATTAGTATAAAATATAATTAAAAAAAATTATAGTTTGTTTTAAAATTATATAATTTAGAATAAAAAATTATTTTTAAAACTTTGTAAAATATATGTAACATGTAAATATTATTATAAAAATTATATATTTATAAAAAAATATAAAATTTTAAATATAAAAAATTATTTTAAAAAGCTTTTTAAAATATAGCTATCATAAAAACTTTAGTATATAAAATTTTATTATAAAAATATAATTTTTAAATAATTTTGTATATTATAAAATATAATTTGTAATAAAAATATAAAGTTAAAAATTTAAATATTATTCTTATGTTCTTATATCTTAATGTCCTTTATTATCTCAAAATTTAAATATAGTTGTACTATTTATTCTCAATCTTTAATCCTGCATCATAAAGATGAATTGATTTGTATTCTTTATATATAAAAAAGAGCTCAAAAGGGTAATCTTGTAAACTACTTGAGTGATTATATGGTGAATTATATCATAAAATAATTTACTTATTTTCATATTAATAAAATAAGATTTTAAAATTTATAAAAGAAATTAAAAATTATTATTAAAATTTTAATTATTTAATTAAATAATATAAAATAGTGATTAAAAGAGAATTTATTAAAGAATCGATTTTAAAGAATCGGCCAGTTTAGCACGATGCCCTTTCTGCCCAGTATTCCTCGTCCGCTCTAATTTCCTTGAAGTCCGTCGCTCCACGTACCGTGCCAGTGGCCAAATCAAGCACCTCCCCCACAACTCTCTTTTCCTTCTTCAATTTAGGGTTGCTTTCGCAGTTATTCCCCTCTCTTTTTTTTGTTCGCTGTCGACCGTGTTGTTGCCGACCGCACTCGATTCGGAGTTGTAAACAAAAATATTATTTAGGGCTTCTTCCATCCATCTTTCTCATATCAGGTAAATATCAGCAATTGTGGTTTTTTTCTAATTTGAGGATGATTTGTATAAGCTGAATCATAAAATTGGGTAATATCTGATTGTAAAAATAACTTGATAAATTATCCTTGTTACGAGATGCAATTTTATGATTTCCCCTTGTACCTATCACTGCCAGGAGCGGAGCCACACTGGGGGCACGTGCCCCCACTGGCCCACCACACACGCGATACGCTAGCCGATTAGGAACCCTATTTCCAAACCCTCGTCCGCTGCGTGACTGCGTCTTTCCTCCCTCCGTCACTGCCCATTCGTTCTCTGCGTTTTCCTTTTTTTTTTTTTTTTTCTATTCTGCTTCTCTGAATCCCGTGACTCCGTGAGGCCGTGATTCGTGAAGGAGTTTGAGAGGTAAACTGAAGATTGCTACGCCATTGCCGGTCTTTGCGCCCTTCTCTCCGCCTTTTGTTACGCCGAATTTGCCGTCGAGCTACCCGTCGCCGGTGGCGCTTTCAGCTATCTAAGGGTTACATTCGGTGAGTTATAACGGTTCCTTGTGCTCTTTTTTTCTTTTTTTCTTCCTATTTTCATTTCAAATTTTGATATATATAGTTTTCATTTTCTTCCTCCCCACGATTTTAGGTAAACGCCCTGTTTTGAAGATCCTATTTTGATTATTTCCTGATTAATTTTAATAGTCCTCTCTTTCCATTTCTTTTACTGTATCCGAAATCAAAGGCTTAGCAGCGGCGAAAAGATCATAGTTGTGACAAATTGATTTGTGAAATGAGATTAAAAAAACAAGTATGGATAACTAGAGTGACTTATAGCGGATAAATGCAGAGGAGTTCGCTGCTTTTTTAACCGAAGCAAATCTGGTAATGGAGTACGTTTTCTCAAACGCAGCGGTGGCGAGAAGCTTCACGGCATATTTAGGAACCGCCATTGGAGTCGGCGCAGAGGAAAAATGGAGGATTACCAATTGTATGATTGTATCTTTTGAATTTCGATTTGTAGCTTTTCGTGTCTGGAATACTAACAGAGCTCATCGTTACACTTATTATGCGTCCATTAATTTCGTGTTACATCTGTGCTCAACAGTTTCAACTCTGCAATAAAACATGGGCATGCGGTTTCAACCCTAAAATTGTTTGAGGCTAAAAAATTGATGAAAATGCTATCATAGATGATAGAACTATAGAAGCACATATTATTTTTTTATTTTTTTTTTTTTTTGACACTGAAACAAGTTCGAGCAAAGGACTGTATATGGATATTGATGCATTTTAAAAAAAAAAACCATAGAGAGAGCCACGAGATTTTTATTTCACTGGAACACTATTTTTTTGCAGGCCAATATTGCATAGATATGCAAATGAAGGAAAGTCGTTTCTTTCTTTCTTTTATTCTTTTTATTTTTTTTTGCATTTCTATTACTCTAAGTGGTGGATAATGATGCTGATGTTTTTTGTGCTTAATCTTTCTTGCATATAGCTAAAAAATATTGCTTTTAGGATTGAGAGTTTGAGTTGATTTGTTCCTGTTCTGATTTGTGTGTTAATATTTAGTTTATCAAGGAATTACATATGAAAAATTAAAGTTAAATTTCTATTTAGATGAATCAACTTAAGCTTTATTTTTGTTATGTTTATGAAAATATTAACTTATCATTCATTGTTTTTTCAACTTATGCAAGTGTACAATGGTGGATTTTAATTGGATAATTGTTGTTTTAAAAGCGATTAAAATGTATAATTAGTTCATGGGTACTAATAGTTAAGCACTCAAACCTTATTACATCATTTTGCATTCCCACATCCCGTTGTCAAAAGTGATTAGAGAATGAGATCGAACGATATTTTTTTTTGGGAAGTTGAGTCTTAAGGACAAATTACAAACTTTGCATGGTACTAATATTTATTTTTTTGTATATTTAATCATTACTTATATGCTTTTATGTTTTATGATTTTAGAAGAACGAATAATCATAAATATTTCTCGTAACGGTCACAATTAATTAAGATATATGAATATTTTTATTTAATAAAGGTTGAAAGTGTGCCTTTTGAAAATTTATTGATTTATTATTTTAATAAAGTGACGACAGGTCTTTATTAAAAATACTATGATTTATTTTTATAATGCTTATTTTATTTTGAAATTATTTTTAGAAAGTAGAAAGCCTTTATTTTGTTTTTTAAAATATGTTCAAAAGACATTCTCATTTTTACGATATTAATCTTTAAGACTTTACATCAAGATTTTAATCTATTTAATTAATAGAAATATATTTTAAAAGAAAGATTGAACAAGATGATCCCAGTTATTCACATCTTATTATTGGTGAAATTAGTAATACAAAATCTAAATAAGTGCACACATAATTCAACGTAGAGATAGAAGAGATCCCGGATTAAGAAAAAAATTTGAGTATCATCCCAATGACGTGATAGAAGAAGAGCATATCTTTAAATGTCTGATCACGAATTTTCAAACACAAATCTAAATAAATTAGCGATTTAATCCAAAATGGTTTGATGAATATAAATGTTGGTTAGAGACAATATGAAAAGATGCAAAGATATTGTTTATTTTGTTATCTTTATAGATATTTGAATAAACAAGCAAGATAGTTTGATAATAAGGATTTAAAATTGGAAAAAAAAGAAAGATTTGAAGTCATATTGGCCAAGTTAATAGCATAATATCTTGAAGAAAATATAAGATGATTTAATCGGATCAACATTGCATTTTCTTATGGAAGACATTCGATCTAAATCGAAGGATTACAAACGATTATGTACAATTGATGATGCTTTCTTTTGCCAAATTTTAACATGATGAATTAGAGGATTAAAATCGAAAATTTTCTTGAACTTCGTGACTTTTGGTGATAATGAAAGTATTAATAAGGTTGTCTGAAAATGCCCGGAAATAATAAGTTAACCGCTCAAATTGAAGGATATTACACATGCAGCTGCTATTAAGACTTCAAATACTATTATCAATGATTTGGGTAATGAGTTATTTCAGCTCTTAGATGAATCTCGATATCAACGAAAGAACAAACGTATGCGATGCATGTTGATAAGAGATGTTGCATTGTTGAAGCTTTCAGATTGCATTGGGTGAAACAACGCTCAAAACTTAAATGTCTTATCGACACTTTTCTCAAAGCATGGATTAGTATATCGCGAATACGCGGAGGTTTTGATGCAAGAATACGCGTGGTGAGTGATTAAAGTTTTAATCTTGAAAGAAAATAATTCAAATTATTACATTCAGCTCATCAATTACTGACTAGCTTGACTAAGAATCATATTGATTGCTACATTTTTTAATAATGTATCTAATTTGATAAATATTGTGGAAGTTGGAGAGAGAATTTTATTTGAAAGACAATTAAACAAAATTTGTTGAAGCAAAAAGTGGAGAACTACAAGATTTAAGAGGTTTAAATCACGAAATAACTCTTCAACGAAAAATACGCGTTGGGGATCACATTATCGTTGATAAATATACTTATTTTATTTGGATCTATTATACGTTTCGATATAATTGTAGAAGATGGTTTAAACAATAACAAAGAGAGGAAGAACGCTTGATTCAATTCAATGTTTATTTTTTCAATCGACTATGAAATCTATATTAGGAATCACAAACGAGTTATCTCAAGTTTTACAAAAAAAAAGATCAAGATATTATAAATGCCATGACTTTATGCCAAACAAAGACTACAAAATATGAGGGATGATGGTTGGAACATTTTATTTGAAGAAGTTCACGCATTTTGTAAGAAAAATGATATACGGCCAAATATGAGTGAAAGATTTATTACGTGGAAGATCAAGATAAGAATCACAAATTTATACTATTATCCAGTTATTTTATTCATTATTGATGAACTTGCGAGCTTAACAATGATTTTAATCCGAAATACTTTATATGTGCGTGTTTGAATCCATGATTCTTTCTCGCCTTTAATAAAAAAATTGATATGTTTGACAAAGTTTTATCCCACGACTTCTTGAGCTGATATTATTATTTTCGATAATAACTTGAATATTATATTATTGAAATCCAACGATTCATTTTGAAGTTGAAGGAACTTGCACAAAAAAGTTAAGAGAAAGAAAAATGATATTTATCCTCTTGATATTTCTAATAAAGTTTCGCTGATATCGCCAATCGCTACAAAGAATGAAAGAGGATTTTCATGAAGATCGTAAAAATCGCATAGAATGGGAGATTTTTTTTGAATGATCTTATTACATATATTGAAAAAATATATTTAAGAGTGTTGATAAGAATTGATCACAACGCTTTCAAAAAAAGACTTCGGAGGAGAAGTTATAAATGATATGTAATGTAAAAAAATTTATGTTATCGGTTTGATTTCTTTATTTTGTTATATGAGATACTTTGATTTTTAATTTTATATAAAAATAAATTATTCATTATTTTATTGTGCCCCCTCTGAAAAAAATTTCTGGATCCGCCTTTGTGCTATCCCTTCTATAGCGTTTAGTTCGTAATATGGGATCATTCAGCTCAGCTTTATTTGGTATTAGGTGATTTACTTTTTTACGGATCCATGGCTTGACAGAACTGGACATGATGATTTGAAATAACTGACTGATCATTAGAATGATACGCAGCTTTGGAAAATGAATTCTCCCCAAGTTTAAATGCTTATGCATTGTTATGAATTTGGTTAAGATACATAGACTAACTGACGTCGTGTTGATTACTTTTGTTTTTGAGCATGGAAGTCACGATTGCTTCCTAGAATTTTTGTCGAAACCTTAGGAAGCTCTGTGGAACTTTGTATTTTTTTGTGTGCACAAAGTTCATTGCGTTTGGTTATTTTCTGTGGAAGTATCTATGCTTGAGATATATATTGAACCGTTAAAAATTATGTTCACCATGGTCTGCATTAGATGTGATACACTATTAGTGTAAATGTTACTTATAAAAATTCAGTATTCCATGCTTGATGCGTTGATGTTATTTCAGATAATTATATTTCAGATAAAAATTCAGTATTCCACTATGTATATTTCAGATAATTATATATATATATATATATATATATATATATATATATTTGCTGGAATATACAGTCACATGTTTAATTGAAAAGTGAGAAAAAGAAATAGGCTGATGGAAGTGTACATTTCGCCAACAAGTGTATATTTCAACAAAATAAACCTACACCAAGTTTGGGTATACTCAGAAATAAGTTGTAGCACATCATATAACTTTTTTGAGAGGTTATAAGCAGGACAAGCCAATTGATTTCAATATATAACAAAAAATATTTAATATTTAGATATTGTTCCGTCAGAGAGATGGACCTATTTATTTTTTCACAATGACCCAGACGCAGTGGTTGCCTGCAAGATGCAGCAGACCAAGTATACAAAGAAAACATTTCATTTATATTAAACTTTTGTACAAGTATTAAAAAGACAAGTACATCAAAAAGAAGGAACATCTATTTGTCATTATTGCTGGTGCTCTTCTCTTCATCTTCTTTTCACTCTTGTTAGAATTTGGCTCTTTAATCAGCAATTGGAATGTCTCAAGGTGTTTTTAAATGGGAGCCAACATTTTCTTTTCCACCAATATATTGGAACAAATTTTATCCCTTTTAGAAACTTTGAAGGCAAAATTTTTTGCTCGGCAGTTTGAGTCAAGGTTTTGAAGAACTTGCTTTCTATCTTCAAAATTTTTTCTTTCTGCTTTAGTAACTTTATATGTTCCTCAAGCTTGGCATTTGTCCGTGGGATATTTCCAAGTCTTGTTTCCTCTTCTTAGATATTGTAACTGCCATAGACAAGCAGGAGGCTTTCTGAGAGTTCGTTTGAGTCATTGTCATTCGTTTTTTCTAACATCTCAACCTTTAATTCATACTTAGCTCTTAAATTATTCAACTCAGCAATATAGTGCTCGAGATTCTTTGCTGTTTTGGTCTGGTTGAACTCCTTTCTCACCATCCTCTTGTAACATCAATTGCAATGAAGTTATGTTACCAACCTTTTGAATTCATCCGCATCATAGCATAGGAAAGGAGGTCAATGGGAGTCTTATTCAATGATTCTTGCATTGTCTTGGAGAAGATGGCGTGGCCTAGCTTGAAAATAGTAGTATCTAACATCTTTGGGCAAACAAAAGTCTATAGAAAGGTTGACCGGGCCCTTCGTATTCTCCTTTTTGAATTGCAAAACCTTCCTCAGTCGACAGAGAAGTAGGAGTTGAAGTAGAGGTGCAGATATCCTCAGCCTTGTGTGCTAGAGGCTCTTATCACTTTCGATTTTTTTGCCCCGGTGCTGGAGGCTGTTGAGTTTCACTCTATAGTTTTCTCTTAGCTGCCTCCTCATCTATGCGAATTCCCCCTAGAGGTCCCCTGGCAGCCTAACGATGGAGGCATTACCTCAACCTCCTTTTTTTCTTCTTCTTATACTTCTTGCTTAATAGGTTGGGCATCTCTTCAGCATCTTCTTCCTCTCCAATCTGAGAAAAAAGAATTTCGACATCAGAGTCGTCTTTCTCATTATTGCTGAAGTGAATAGGAGAAATGCAATTTTCGCTTCACCCTTATCATGGATTTCTCCTCCAAACCTTCAGCCTCCTCGCCTTTGTTGCCGTCTTCTTTTTCCAAGTATTGCACCACTTCTTTTTCTGAGGAATTTTGTCAGTATAAGCTATGAAAAATAATATAATACAATAAGGCAGATATAAAAAAATAAACTCAAGGAACTTGGTTAATCAAGCAAATACAAAATAGGAGAATATGCTTACAAGTGAGTAGACATTAGAGGTTGTTGTAGTCAATGTAGGTGTTGACCTTCAAACTATGGTTTCTCAACTGCAGAAATTGCTTGTATTCTTTTTCACATAGAGCGGGAAGACGAGCAATTTTGTCTAAAAATAGAATTGGCTTAGTAGAGATTGCCACTTGTTAGAATACTTCAGAAAATAGTAAATGTCCATCCAATTCTTAATCAAGTTTTCCAACTTAAACATCATAATGCCGTTCGATGAAAATGTAACAAATTTGTCTTTGTACATTGTCACAGTGAAGAGGTGAGGGAACAATAAAATAGAACACGAGGTGTTATTATTTCTCATACAATATACTGAAATATAATGCTGACAAATGAGTTCAACATTACTTGACAACTCCAAATAAATTGAAGATGTCAACTTTTTTGTTGCAAAGTGAAAAATGGAGACCAAGTCGAAACTGATCCTTATAGCAACATATTTCATCCTTGTCAATTGTATTAGAGTGCTTTTTTTTTCGTCGTCGACATCTCTAGGTATATTGGAATGGAGCTGGTGAGGAAGAGCTGCAATAGGTATCAAGCTTCAGTACTCATTTATTAATCATTTAATTCTTTTATTCATTATGCAGTAAGCTTCTAAAGATGTAGGATAATCAGAGAACTAAATATGTATAGCCGATTATCTAAAGGTCGAACTCAAGTCACCATTGAATGGACAAATATATTGAGAACAAGGCACAAGATGGATAACCCAACCTAGTCGGACACAACATTTTAGTTAATGATTTATAAATCCTTTCTATTTTTAATTATTACTCGTAAATGGAACTAATTTTGTAGTGTACGAGGTATCAACCCAAGACTATAAATAAAGTGCCAAAGGTTGGTACTTAAAAGGAAAATAAATCTACACAAACTCATGTATTACAACTCCTTAAAGCAATAAAGTGACCGAGCTTCACTCTCTAATATTCTCTATCATCCCCTTATTCTCATTTTCTTCTTCCCTTCTCTCTCTCTCTCTCACACACACACTCACTCACTATACTTTGATTATTGATTTAGTGTGAATTCATGGACAACTTGGATTCAACAGGTACTTTTATAAATTAGGAGTATTTCAGTGGTATATATGTAATTGCTTATAAATAGTACAAGATCTAAAGGGTTTTGAGCACCCAAAGAGTTCAAGGTTGATGCTTTCCTGGAGCCAACATGGCATTTAGTTATTGTTTCATTTGCAAAATCTAGAATTCTATTCATTATCAGAAAAGCTAATTATTATCTGACTATTCACAGTCGCCCAAATTAATCACCCTCACTAACCAATATTTTGTGTTAGAAATCTTTGTTCTCGGATTCATTCTTACTATGATATCATTGTGATGAAATTATTTTGATCACGTTGGGACAATACAAATATCATTTTCATTAATCTCTTTTCTTTATGGGGTCTCAATTGCAGGGTATCAGCTGAAACCAGTATCCAAAGGTGGCGTCACCAAGTTCCCTATATCCAGCCTACAATGGAGGAGCAACGCTCTCTTCTTTTTGATTCAGCTTCTCTTTTCCCTCTATCACATGGTCTGTGTGTCATCTTATGCACCAAAAATTAAACCAAACCACAGAATTTGAGCAGAAAGTCATTAATTTTTCTTTGTTGTTTCAGGGGTGACATTCTCATATGGTACGTCGGGATTTAGGACTGATGGGTCGAAGCTGTCATCGACAGTGTTCCGAACTGGTGTGGTAGCCGCTCTAAGGTCTCTGAAAACTGGCTATGCTGTTGGTCTTATGATCACTGCCTCCCATAACACTATCACCGATAACGGTGTAAAGATTGCTGACCCTGATGGTGGCATGATGACTCAGGATTGGGAGCCCTTTGCTGAGGCTCTTGCTAATGCCCCAGATCCTCAAAGCTTTGTTGAGGTTGGCCCATTTTTTATTTTTTTATTTTTGTCTCTGTTGTTGCATCTTTTATCCAATGCTGTTGATGTATGTCACTTTTTTATGGCCAAATTTACATGCATAGCACACAATTCTTATGCATTTATATATCTAACACCTAAAGTTCGATATTTATAGATATAACACTTTTTCTATGCATGAAAGGGTGCATTTCACTTTTAAAAAAATTAATGATGGTTCTATTTTTGATGTAATATTAAAAATTTAGGTGCTATATATGTAAATATGAAAGTCTAGATATTAGATATTTAAATATATAGAAATTGTGTGCTATGTATGAAAATGCTCCTTTTTTTTGCTTCATATTGATTCTTCTCCCTTTTGGTTATAAAGCATATCTTATGTGTATTTTTTGGCATGATTGATATCTGACAAGTGATATGCTATAAAGAAGGGTTAAACCATTTCCTTTGGAGATTTTGTTTTTGTTAATCCTTTATGATTCTAGATATTGTGTTTGACTTGCATGAATTGTAGATTGATAAATTGCCAAGTAATTTTCTGTTATATAGTGATTGATGCTACTTTAATGATGATCCGTGTGGTTCTGTTAAATTGTTGAAATGCTTATTATATCCTTTTTTTTCCACAGTGTTCTTTTTGTAGTTCCATTTTAAAAGTGACATTTAATAAAGGTTTCTTTTCTGTTGTTTAGTTAGTTCTTCATTTTGTCAAGGAAGAGAATATCTCATTTGTCGGGGAAAGGTCTGTGGAGATCTTGTTGGGAAGAGACACCAGACCTACTGGTGAATCTCTCCTTCAAGCTGCAAAACAGGTAGGATCTATGCATACTACAAATTCTATATTTTGCTTTTTATTGACAATCTGCTTATATGATGCTTATCCTGTCTTGGTGTGAAGGGTATTGAAAGCATAATTGGTGCCATTGCATTTGATATGGGGGTAGTAACAACTCCACAACTTCATTGGATGGTCCGGAGCAAGAACATGGGAATTAAGGCATCCGAGTCCGATTACTTCATGCAGCTCTCAGAATCTTTTAGGTCCGCATGGTCGTTCTCATTAAAATAATGTAATGTAGATTCATTCTGATCTGGATGTGGGATACAGGTGCCTGATGGATATGGTCCCCAAAGGAATAACAATGAAAGGGACTGTAAATTCTCAGCTTGTAGTGGATGGAGCTAACGGTGTTGGTGGAGACAAGCTCCAGAAACTTAAAGAATTGTTGCCAGGCCTTGAGATTGAGGTGAGAAACACTAGTAATCATGAAGATGGTATACTGAATGACAGAGTTGGAGCTGATTATGTTCAAAAAGAGAAGGTTGCTCCTCGTTGCTTTGGTCCTAAAGATTTTGGACTTAGGTGAAGTATCTGATTATCATTTGTATAAACTTGCTATTTTTATGAATACCTGAACCTAATTATACATTTGGTTTTATTGTTTCAGATGTGCTAGTTTTGATGGGGATGCTGATAGGCTTGTGTATTTTCGCATTTCAAAAATAAATAGCAGTAGCATTGATCTTATAGATGGAGACAAGATATTATCTCTTTTTGCATTATTCATCAAGGCACAGCTCCATTTTTAAACAAAAGTGAAAGTGAGGGCTTAAATAATGTATTACCAGCAAAAGTTGGCATAGTACAGACAGCTTATGCTAATGGAGCCTCAACTGATTATCTCAAACAACTTGGTCTGGAAGTTGCTCTTACTCCCACTGGTGTGAAACATCTGCACAAGAAGGCTGCAGAATATGATATAGGGATCTATTTTGAGGCAAATGGACATGGGACTATTTTATTTGCAGAAGATTTTTTATCTGAATTAAGAATGATCTGGCTTAATGCATGAATTATTATTATTATTATGATTATGATTGTATCATTATTTATCTATTCTTTAGGCTCAGAACCTCATAAGGCTGCTTTAAGATTGTTGGCTCTCAGCAAATTAATCAATCAGGCAGCAGGGGATGCTCTTAGTGGGTTGCTTTTGGTGGAGGTAGTGCTGCAATTCATGGGGTGGTCAATGCAGAACTGGATTGAACTCTATGATGATCTTCCAAGTAGACAGCTTAAGGTAAAATACCTTTACCACCATCCCTCTAGTATGTTTTTTTTTGGTAAATACAATGGGATATTATTGAAACCCTTATCCGGCAAGATCGAAAAAGCTTACTTTTCATCTTTTTCTTGATACATTTGTATGTTCCAAACATATATTAACTACAGAATAGACAGCGGGTGTCAATTAATCCGGTTGGTAAGGGTCTTGAAACTTGTTGTCAAGATCTTAGATTTGAATCTCGCCTCACTATAATGCACTCCTACTTTATGGGAATGAATTTTTGGTTGTTCCTGTAAAGTGAGATTTCATAGAAAAGGTTGACAATCTAATAACTTCACCATACATTATGAGCCATCACATATAAATGTATGTATGTATGTATGAACCATGTCATATTGATAACAAAAACTTGATGGTTATGTATATTCAATAACAACCGCATCTCACATTCTTCTGCTCAAATATTTGTACTACCCAACACAGCCCTCTACTTAATAAGACACTTAATAGGGATATTGGAGAAAAAGGATTCATGTAGCTGACCCCTCGTAGTGGTGGTGGTTGTTGTTGTATATTTATACATGTATCATTGAAATGAGTACATATCTAATACCTGGAAATGAATGAGCCCAACAAACCTTAATTTTAGTTTCAGATAATCTATCAGTAATTGTTAAAAAAAAATCTCATTTTGATGTCTGAAAACTCTTTGTTTCATACGAACGAACCAGTTTTTAATAATTTCTTTGATTCATGATAATGTTCAAAATCAGGTGAAGGTTGCAGATAGAACTGCTGTCATCACAACAAACGTAGAAACACAAGTAGTGCAGCCCTTCGGCTTACAAGAAGCAATTGATACTGAAACTGGTATTAATCTTATATATTTCTCATTATAATCTTGAAGGAAAACACATACTTTATATTTACAGATTTCTATGTTAATACCATTTGTTTCCAATCATTGATTTTCTCCCCAATCTTCTTACAGCAAAGTACCATCAAGGTCGTTGTTTTGTTCGGCCGTCTGGCACGGAGGATATAATACGCGTATATGCCGAGGCATCTTCCCAGGAAGCAGCTAACTCTCTTGCTAGGTCTGTTTCAGAGCTTGTAGATAGCTTTCTTGGATTCAGATCTCCACAGCATTTGGATTGAATGATTTTACACATTCACAATTTGGAGTGGAGCTTTTTGTTGGTAATTTTCTCATAGACTTCAATGCAATTTTTTTTTTTTTTTTTTCAGTTTTGAATTTGTTTTTTTTGAGATTATATTATCTATCATTTGTTGAAATTCAAATGTTTCATATTGTGAGCTTCCCACATTGGTGAATAACATTATAACAGGATATTAGAAATAAAAGTTTTAAGCATTATGTGAAATTGTTAAAAAAAATGTCTTTTTAATTCATTTTGAATTTTGTGGTTGTGAATTGCTATCATTAACTTGGTTCATTTGGAAGTAAATTCAAGATTGCATCTTCATATGTTTATTCAGCTGGTATTTTTGTTATAATTGAATTTCAAACGAGAACTCAAATGAACACACCTTTATGAATCCCATCGCATTCTTTTAGAATCTAGCTATGATCAAGTATACTTTTTAGTGTGAATTGTATACCTCAATGAAAGTCAAAGAAATGAAATTGATGTCCAATTTTACTTAAAATTGGTCAAATTGGTGGTTAAACAATCTTAGATTGACATGAAAATTTAAGTAAAAGTTTGACACATTACAACGAGCTTATAAACATCTGAATTGTGCAAATTAGAGCTTGAGAGACCTTGAATTGGTTGACTTGGTTGGTATGAGTCAAACTAGCTTGGGCGGTCCTTGCATTTGATTGGGAGAAAAGAGGGCAACAATGTCATGGGGGTTTACCTTGATATGTGAGCAATATGTTTGCTCATTATTGTTCAATTCATGTCGAGTTATTTAAGATTTTAGAAGTTATTGTGCTTTTAATACTCAATATTTTTTCTAGTTGTTCATCGAGATGCTTGATTCATATAAAAATTGTCATAATGCAATCAACTATATTTTGTGATCCATATGAAGATACACACGATGAGCCTTCTCATAATTATTTTTGTCAATCTAATCTTTGAAATTTTGATCTATAATCATCGATGCTTTCATGAGATCAATATCCACAACTTTTATATTCTATAATCATGATCGAAAACATGATTGTTGGTGGCCACTACCAGATTGCAATTATTTGCCTTGTCTAGCGTGAGTTCGTGGGAGGATATGTTCTCGACTATCCATTATTGATAACTATGAAAATGCTATTATTCACAAATTGAAGTTCCAACGACTTTCAAGATCACAAACAACACAATCTATGCTAATGCTATCTAAGATCTATTGATATTCATGCAATCCAAGGATGGCATTGATGATGCACTTAGCAAACCTCAATGTTCTCTTTGAAGATGCATATTTTATCAAATCTCCTCTCATTTTTATGGGGAATAAATGAGTGTGTTAGTCTGGTTGGTAAGGTGTTAGATATTTAAATGCATAAGAATTGTGTGGTATATATGTAATATTATTTTGGGTCAAAAAAAGTGGAGCTTAATATCCTAATAGAGGTTTTTTATTTTATTTTTGGTCATATTATCTGTTTTTATTATATATATGCATTTTATCTTAAGTGATCTATCATGAATTATTATGTTGAGATAATTGGGGTATTTACATACACACCTAATTCTTATATATTTACATATCTAACACTTGAATTTTTATATTTACATATTTAGCACCCAAATCCAAATGTTTAATATTTTTTCAAAATGATATATACCTTTTCGAGCATAAGAAATGTATTATATTTATAAATATCAATCTTTAGGTGTTAGATATGTAATTGCATAAGAATTAAGTGCTATGCATGTAAATTTCTCAAGATAATTATGTCATATTAAAATATACTATAATATGGGACATTATATCTTTGTGTTGACTATTATATTATTGCATGTTATAATACTTATCATATGTTTTAGCATGTTAAGAGTTATACATTATAATAATAGAATATATTAAGTTATTATATGTCATAAATGTTACATGTTACATAAATTTAATAGTATCTTTTATGAATATATATATATATATATATATTAATGACAGTAATATTTTTAATATAATATTATAATATTAGACATTTTAAGTGTTATTTATATAATTATGAAAATTTAGGCATGAGATATTTAAATAGATAAGAATTGTATTGTATTTATGTAAATCTTTTTTTTTTTTTAATATAATGATTCGGTATGATTACACAATGGATGCTTTATAGCCTGAATCAATTTTGTCAAGATGGGATTAAAAAATTAATATGATATTTTTGTTGTATTTTAGTGATATTAAATTATTTGCCGATAATTATTGTTAAAGATCCATTAACAATGGTCATTTTCTTATAAGAAAAGAAATATATGAAATAACTTAGTGTAAAATTTTAGTCATATAATCTTCAGGTCTTGCATCAATAATTCAAGAGATAGGATATAACATCTTTGAGACTTAAAAGCATGAGAAAATGAGGTAATACCTAAGAATCAAAAGAACAACTGCATATCATAGGAATTTTTTTTTAGTGATATATTAATTCTATTTCTTCCTTTTGGCAGAACTCAATCAGTAATTTTTTCGTGCTACCTTCTTCCATAAGTGTTATAAATGCTTGTCTTTTTTCTTTTTATTATCCTCCTAATATTATCTAACTCTTACTTGGTAGTTTGCCATGAAGTTTCTAACATCTTTCTTTTATATGTTGAGTCTTCTTACACCACATGCACCATAGAAAATCTTTATTAATTATCTTTGTTGGGTGTGGCTTCTTGTGTTTCGTGGAAGAAAAGAGTTCTCAATCAGAGTGTTTGATATCTGCAACCTTTATCATTGAGGTTGAACCTTCTGCAAAGTTATTGACAATCATAACTACCCTTCTCCCTTCTCCCTTTTTTACTTGGATGATGGCAATGACTTCATTGAGAGAAGGCGAATCCTCCTTTCCAAGAATTTATACACTCATAGCGTCAAACTTAACATTTAGTCTAGCAAAAAAATTATAAATTTAAACTTTTTCTACAAACCTTTTTAAGGAGAGCTACATTTTTACTACATTCCATTTATATGTATTGATAATGATCCATCTCTTGCCAAAGGACAGCAACTTATTCTGTGATGAATCATCCTTCTTGCTTTGAAACCAAGATATTGATTTTAATTTCCTAGGTTTGGACGATAACACAGACTTTAGAGTATGTTTGTTTTATCATATCAAAATTTCATTTTCTAAAAAAAGAATATGCATGCGTCACTTATTTTAGAAGTCACAGATTTCCACATAAAGGACGTCACCATATAATCCTATTCATCCTAAATATTGAATGTGAGATTGTTTGTTAAGATCAAGTGCAAGTAAATGACCCTATTTTCTTCTTCACTATGATC
Organism: Cymbidium sinense; assembly: GCA_021442155.1. NCBI lineage: Eukaryota > Viridiplantae > Streptophyta > Magnoliopsida > Asparagales > Orchidaceae > Cymbidium > Cymbidium sinense. The sequence goes on along the minus strand of CM038233.1, from coordinate 13,761,018 downwards.
ACTTAAGGTAACTCTTTCCATTCAAATAATTTGATGAATGAAGGTTTCATAATTCTCACATTGAATTTAGGTTTGCCGATTTCAGCTTCAAAGGAACCTATGGCTAAGAGAACATGAGTATTTTTATAATATTTTAAAAAAATTACAAGTAATTAGTTGCAAAAAAGAGAATAAAGGCAATGGCCGGAAGGCTGCAGTAATGAAGACTATAAATGAAAAGATTAGGTCGGACGAAAAGAGATTTACAAAACTAAAAGCTGGCAAGTTCTAGGCAATACGATAATTAAGGTTGCATCTTATAAAAATGCTAAGGGAAAAAATAAGGCTCCAATACTATGAAATACAAACTAGAGAAAAAGATTGAATATTTCATTCCAACATTTATGTAATATTTTATTCTTATACAATCCTAAAAGAGTTTCCAACAGAAAATATACAAAATCAAAGAAAAAAAAATTACAATAGTCAATGAATTAATGAATAGATAAAAAATAATAACAAAATAGTTATAAAATCCACAAAATGATTAAGCAGGATGAATTGGATAGGCAAGGTGGCCATTCATTGGAACATTGATGGAGGCGAAATTGATGGACACTGTTTTTTCCACAATAATTTTGTTAGAGAAATCAAATCATTAAAACTTCAATGAACGCAATATTTTTTACTTATGTCCAACCACATTAAATAAATGAACAAAATCTAAGAGAAATTAAACAATGTAGTGAAGTTTCTCATAACTAAATAGATTTATAGTCATATTCTAGTCATGTTTCTATTAGGATATAAGAGAGTAAATTATTACAAGTGTTGAGTTGAAACTCATCTCTAGATAAGTTTAATAAATTATAATCAGCTATATTAAACCAAAGAAAATGACCGAGCAATAAAACAACCTCCATAATTTCTCTGGTTCCTCTCAAGTTTCTGATTTTTCCTTCAATATTCTGAGCCCAGCAACCATGCTATCACAGACACAAAAAAGTTAATAAATGAGGAAGATAAAAAATGCAAAAAGGTTCAGCAAAATCAATACAAAAAGAAATAAACATACTTAGTATGGTACTTATTTATCTCCAAGTGATATTGTTTCTTACTGATTCTGGTTTGCTATTCCTTTTGAAGAAGAATATCTGGATGTAGATTATTGGAGCAAAGTAAGGCAGACCTGCCAATTTATATTAAATGATTTAGTCAACGGGCCTAGTGAAAGCAGTTCAAGATACAAGAATTAGATTTTATTAGCTTGATAAAAAAAAGGTGACAATTTGATCATAATAAGAACAATTTGTTCAATGAAATCATGATTGTTTCGTTGGTTCACCTATTTGACCACTAATTCTACTCAGTTATGGCCGGTTTTGTACTAGAACAGTTTTATTAGTGGATTGAACCAACCGGAAGACCAGCTCACAGTTCAACCAATCAGTCCGATCCGGTCCACTTTTCAAGTCATTGGTTGAAATAGAGCCTCACCCAGAATCTAAACATTTTGATTGATTATTTAAGTGTTATAGATAAAGAAAATGATCCAAGATATGGCTCTATAAGAAAATTATAGGCCAGCTCAGTGTTAAATATTGCAAGATCTGTGCCAAAAAGGTCACCAACCAATAATGCAAAGAAGCCAAATGATCAATAGAAAACAGATCTAATTTTAATAAGGATCAACAAAATAGGCTTCATCTTTCACATCAAACAAGTTATAGACTCTTACGTGAGCAAGGGTGGTCAAGTTATAAAGAAAACTTTACCATGTTCTCCAAAATAACAAACGCTTTAAAAAGAATGCATGACCAAATATCACGCAAGCACTCACATTCAAGCTGTTCGTTGGTCACTAGAAAATCCTCCTACATTCAGGCTGCAAGATCAAGAACTAAACTACAAGCTCCATTTTACCAGTTTTGAAATGTCAAAGGTTAGTTGATCTTTTGAAAACCAATTGATCCCCAATATTAATTGGAAACAACCCAACCACATTAACTAGGTTGTGTCAAATCTAATTATTTGGTTTTCTAGACCTCAATCAGCAATGTAAACAATCTTTTGCAAGTTGAAAGGTAGGTTAATCCTTTGATAAAATATATAGTTTTTTATTGTTTAGATTGATTTTATGATTTTTTATTTTAAGCAATACCAAATATTATTAAAACTTAGGAAATTTACATGACTGCAGACAGAAGCAGAACTGAAGGAAGAATACAAGAAAGTAGACGAGAAGAGGAGAATAAAAAACTAAGCATACCTATACAATAAGCCTAGGTATTATTCTTTCTAAATATTTTGAAAAAACTCCCAACTTAGAAACTAGTAAAGCCTTTGATAAACCTTCCACAAGTACTAACCCATTTGTGAAACCGTTTATTCAACCACCTCCTAAATTATGTCTTTAGTTAGGACTCTTCTGAAGACATTCAGAATTTAATCCTAAAATTGAAAAAAAATTATGTAGGAGTCCTTGAGGATATCGATCAGTCAGATGAAAATTCCGACGAATCCTCATTTGATTCTAATCATTCCCTTTTTTAATAAATATTTTACAGCAAAGTGCAAATGTGATGTTATAAAATGCAAAATGAGCCGATCTTGAACAAGCTAAATGTGATGTTATAAACATCCATGCATGCCTTCTTTTGTCATTAAGGAGGAAGAAGACTTTCATCATAGCTTGAACATAACACCAATAATTTATGCCAATTTTATACTGTAAATTAGAAAACTTTTGATTATATAAGTTTTCAATGAAAATTCTTGCTTTCAATTCTCTTGCTTTTTTTTTAAACATTAGGTTTACACTTAGTTTTATCCTTATGTGGTGATCCATTAAGAATTCTCTCTGCATCATCTTCCTCTTTCCCTTTTATAGAAAGAGGGAGACCACGACTTGTAATTAATTACAAGCCGCTAAATAAAGTTTTAAAATGGATTAGATATCCTAAACCCTAAATCCTAAACCTTAAACCCTAAACTCTAAACTACCCTCAATTATGTAGCTGATTTTTATCACAATCTAGCATAAAAAATACATATAATTGTTAATAAAAGAATAAAAATATAAATATTAAGCAAAGGTACAATAATACTTAAATACCTTTCCAAACTTATTCTTTTTTAGAATTTTTTCTGAGGATACCGCCGTAGCCTTGATCAGATGCATCAGTTTCAACAATTTTGAAGCTGTTGGGGTCTGCAAGATTAAGACAGGGAAGATTTTTGACCATTTCTTTAATTTTGCGCACTGCCATGGTATGAAATGATCGATATCCTCAAAGACTCCTACATAACTAATTGCTGATCATCTTTTTAGCATAAAAACTAAAATTGATCAAGTTATTAAACAAAAGACTCCTAAAAACTAGTAAAGCCTTTGATAAACCATTTAAAGCTGTTTAAGGATACCGTTGTAGTTGTAATATATTTATTTAAATTCATTCCTTATTCTATATTATTTATTATTGTGTATGTGTTATTTGATTCTAATGAAAATCATGAGGCCTTTCATAACACTATTCTCCTTGTATGCAATTTCAATATGGCATTAAAGCACACACCTAGCTCACACAAGTATTCTTTTCTTAGTTCCTCCCTTCCCATTATTAATGGTCAATTATTTAAAGGAAGAAATCGTTGATTTAACTATTAAACAACGAGTTTCTTCGCCTCAAATACAAGAAAAAATACAGAATTGTCTCGCGAATTATTCTTTTTTTAAATAAATATTTTATAGTAAAGTGCAAATGTGATGTTATAAAATGCAAAATGAGCCGATCTTGAACAAGTCAAATGTGATGTTATATAACGGATGTTAGAGAAGTTTTTTAGTCCATCACCATACTTTGGATGAACCTATACTTTGTTCAGTCCTCCATGGCTTTATCCTGACTTCGTCGCAAATGGCCGTAAATCCCTGTGTTTATAATTACAAGGGTAGTAAGTCTTATTTTTGTTGATTGTTTTGGATAATTCTCTGGTGGAGGTTTACACTTAGTTAGTTTTATCCTTATGTGGTAATCCATTAAGAATTCTCTTTGCATCATCTTCCTCTCCCCTCTGTTTAAATGACTTCCACTTCTTCTGAAGTATCTTCTAATCTCACGATTAAAAGAAATAATAATTTAATCAAGAACTCTGAAATGACAGTTCTCCTTAAATGAAGAAGACTTGAATAGACGGTCTTTACTAAAGATTAATAAATCTATTATTTATCAATTCGGAACCTTTGATTTTAAGGGAAAAACTTGGTTAAAACCGTTGAACAAACCATTACAATAGTTCAAATGGATAAAACCATTTATCTATTAACTCATGAAGATCTACATAAACATATGCAAGACTTCAAATATATTCATATTTGGATGATACAAATAGCATTCAAACTTTTAACCCTTAAAGGACTAAATGCTCCTAAGAGATGTGTGACGCCTTAACTGGGCTCAATCTCTTATGAGTGTTGTTGAAACTAGTCTCTGCCATGGGCCAGTTCAATACATTTCTCAATCTAAGTTTATCTCTATCTGATATAAACTTGTTTGAAGCTATAAAGTTTCACCTACAGCTTTATGGATATGATTTTCTCCTAGGATCGGAAACAAGTGCTTTGATTTTTCGAATTCATTTTAGAGTTTTAAATACTTTAAATCCTAGAGTTAAAAGTTTCAACCAAACAACTAACACGTTGATCGAAACAAATCTTAAGATCTCATATACTACAATGATTAATTAAATGGAACGAGGTTGTATTTCCAGACTCCTGGATAATACCATCTGCGGTCACACTTAGACCTTCCATTAATCAAGATATCGATCAAATAAGTCAGACGGCTGAAGGCTATCACACTTCCTAGGGTTTCTATTCCTTCTGAAATCTCTGTGAAGTCTAGATCGGATGGTTCCCAAACTCAATAATCTGTCGAGCAGCACTAAATAAAAAATCATATTTATCATCGGAAAATCAATCCTCCACTCCATCTGAAATGAACTTTAGTCTTAATGAGCTACAAAATAGGTTCTAAGACTAGAGGGGTGGTTTTGAAGGAATACTTTCAACCCAAGTACGATAACTTTCTTTCTTGGTATATAAGTTTTACTTCTGAAAACCAACGTCTCGAGATATTTGATCTATATTTCGAGAAAATGAGAGAAAGAAATAAAAGGCAAGGCAACCATTCTTTTTGTTGCTTGGTTTTGCAGTCACTATACCCAAACTGCTCAAATTGTTTGTCTTAAACGAAAATAAACCGAAAGCGAAAAATTATAGAAACTTCTTATCCTCCATCCTTTGCCAAAATGGTGGATGATAAACCTCTAGAATTAGCAGCTTTCGGAAAGATAAGTTCTGATCCACAAATTCTAAAGAAATTTATTACTATAATTAAGCAGTTTAATTATAGTAATAGTATACTTCAAATAATTGCTGATCATCTTTTTAGCTTAAAAATTAAAATTGATCAAGTTATTAAACAAAAGACTCTCAACTTAGAAACTAGTAAAGCCTTTGATAAACCTTCTACAAGTACTAACCCATTTGTGAAACCTTTTATTCAACCATCTTCTAAACTATCTCTTCAGTTAGGACCCTTTTCTGAAGACATTCAGAATTTAATCCTAAAATTGAAAAAGAATTATGTAGGAGTCCTTGAGGATATCGATCAGTCAGATGAAAATTCTGACGAATCCTCATCTGATTCTAATCATTCCAATGAACAGAGTAATGTTGAAAAAGTTTAAACCCTTTTTCAAGAATTACAAGATTCACATCCTCCTTTTGATATCCAAAAACTTTCTTATCCTAAGAAAAATTTGGAAAAACACTATTATAAAAAACCAACACCTCCTGATCTATTATTTAAGGAAGATACCCATATCGTAGGAAACTCTTTTGATGGAGATTCCCTCTATAATCGAATATTGATGGATTTTCTGAACATCAAATCATTCATATTATTCACCGAATGCTTATGTTCGCCACTGCTGTTCAATCTAGACATCAAGCAGCAGCAAAGCCTCATATTGTCACTCGAGCCATCGTTTCAGGATTCTTTGGCACTTTGAAAGGATGGTGAGATAATTTTCTTACTGTTCCTCAAAAGGACGAACTCCTTAGCGAAATTGACTTAAGCACTAAAGATCTTCCAAAGGATTGGACGTCTTTTGATTTAGTTCAAGATCTATAAGACGTCTATTCATCAGATCTTGTTCAACTTTTAATTGTTGAACTTTCAGATTTTAAATCTGTTAAAGAAACTGAGGAAGAAGATGAACTGGCTTCGGCTCTTCTTTTATATACTTCCGACAGAGATTATATAGGAGGCTTCATTTCAAAATTTTCCAGTTTATCTTTCTTCTTATCATTAAGAAGATTTATTATTTATCACGAGTCGAAGTATCTTCAACTTGTGCTATAATTTGTAAGAATTCACCATCGGCAGTTGAGATGAAGTCAGGATAAAGCCATGGGATGCATGTGAAATCAGAAGTTCCAACTTCATACAATTCAAAACATTATTTGAATAACATCTACCACATAATGTAAAAATCCACAGAACCGATGGCGGCAAAAGATATCAAACTCTTTAAAAATCATACAAAAAATAAGCTGCCCCTATACACTAGAACAAAATGATCAAGCTAAAAGAAAACGTAGACATCTTCTCGATACCACTAGAACTCTCATTCAAGCAGCTCACCTTCCATGTATACATTGGAATGATACTGTCCTCATACTCATCTACCTTATAAATTGCATGTCATTTAAAAATACAAAGAACAAATCACTCTATCAACTCCTATTCAACAACAAACTTGAATATCCTCATCTATGTATATTTGGTAGTGCATGCTTTCCCTAGTTATAACATCAACCTATCACAAATTTGCTTCAAAAACATCCATCTATATCTTTATTAGCTACTCACCTATTCAAAAGGTTATAAGTACCTCAATCCCATTAGTGGAAAAGTTCATGTAACCTTTAACGAATCAGCCTTCCCATTTCAATCATTATTACAATAATCCACCTCATCACCAGAAGCTTAGGTGAAGCTTCATACACCATATCCCCTCTTTTCTTAACACCCACAATCCACCTCATCGCCTGAAGCTTCACACACCGTATCTCCTCTTCTCTTAACACCCACCTTCAAGTTTACAGCTTCATCAATATTTTCTAATGCTATACCTTCTCCTTCTCACACATTTTCTATCTCCATCCTCTCATCACAAACTAACAGCCCACTATCTCAAACTCCTACTATAATTTCCAATTCAAATCACGCCAACATTCTTTCCTTATCTAAGCAATTTGAACCTCCCACTAGACATCCCATGATTACTAGATCCCAAACTAGCTCCTAAAACCAAAACAACTCTTCAGATCAAACTACGCCACCATCAACTCTCAAATCTTACTCTGAAGCAATGAAACATTAGTCCTGACATCAAGCCATGTCAGAGGAGTTTTATGCTCTACAAAAACAAAGAACCTAGACTCTAGTTCCACCCCCATTCTATGGAAACATTCTCAGTTGCAAAAGGACCTACAAAATTAAGCTAAATTTAGATGGTTCAATAGCAAGGTACAAAGTTTGATTAATGGCTCAGGGACACAAATGAGAACAAGCAATAGACTACAACAAGACTTTCAGCTTAATTGCTAAAATGCCCTCCATCAGAATACTCACTATTGCTTCAACAGACCCTAAGAAGTCCATCAACTCAAAGTCTCAAATGTAGCTAAAATGCCCTCCATCAAAATACTCTTCACTATTGCTCTCAATAGATCCTAAGAAGTCCAACTCAACATCTCAAATGCCTTCCTACATGGAACAATTGATAAAATTGTCTATATGCATCAACCTACAGGTTATACTGATCCACAAAAAACCAACCATATATGTCTGCTCAGCAAATCCATCTACGATCACAAATGGCTTCACACCTTGCTACACATTGCTTCTTTCGATTTCAAGCCTAGCACAATAGGCTCATCACTATTCCTATATGATCAAAATCAATTCCAACTTTACATCCTTCTCTATGTGGCCGACATACTACCTACAAGAAACAACCATTCAGCCATCTCTCAGCTAATTATCGACTTGAGCACAAAATTCAAATCTCAAAGGCCTAGGACTTGCAACACACTTTTTGGGCATTCAAATACAAAGAACCTCAACCAGTTATTTTCTCACTCAAGAACTCTATGCAATAGACATTCTACATAAAGCTAGAATGCTACAATCTAAACCTCTTGTTAACCACTTCCATCAAAACAAATCATCTCATATGATCTCAATAAAGGCATCCCCGACCCAACTCACTATCAGACTGTTATGAGCTCTCCAAATTTAACAATTACACGACCTGACATTTCCTTTACTCTCAACAAATTATGTCAGCATATGCACCATCCTCTATTATATCATTTTCAGCTTCTTAAACGCCTACTCAAATACCTCGAGGACTCTCGGAACTTCAACCTGCCAACCATGTAAGGCCCTCTAACACTCCAATCATACTCTAGTTCTAACTGGACAAGCGACTATAATGATTGACGCTCCACAACAGGCTACTTCTTAAGGACCACCCTCATCTATTGAGTGCCAAGAAACAACCAACGGTCACCCAATCTTCACAAAAACCAAATACAGTGCACTTGCCTCAGGATTTCCATATTCAGCTCATGCGACTTGCTAACTACCATGTCTTTCACGCTCAAACCAAACGCAGCAAAATCGACTACCACCTCATCAAGGAACACATAGTCCAATGAAATCAAAGTCCTTCGCATCAGATTGCTCACATCCTAACTGAATCCCACCCGCAAACAAGTTTAACAACCTAAAAACCAAGCAGACTGCTCAACAGAGACCACTCAGCTTGAGGGGGGGTAATAACAATCAAACTCCACTACCAACTCAGGGAGCAGAGCAGCACAACCAACAATCAAATCTCACACCAGCCACATAATCAAAACAGCCAGCTTCAGGGTCACCATACAAATGTAAAGTGAAGCACACGTTTTGACAATCTCTGAACAGTTTCTCCAGCTTATATATACATGTACTGAGAATTTGTTTAGATAAGAAAAACAAGCTATTTGTAAGCTATATACTATACTTCATTCTCTTATTTCATCATGTATTGTCTACCTTCTCTTTAACTCACTACAGGTTTCTTTCTTCAAATAGGATAACACAATGTGGATGCCTGCTATGTGCCTTGTGTGGTGGGTGAGGAGGGATGCCAACTTTACAAGCAGGATATTGTTAATACCAACATATTATATGGAAACATTTAAAAGCAAACATGTACTAAAAGTATAATTTACAGCTAATTGCTGATGATATGAAAAACATCACTGGCTTGCTTAAGGGGTCCAAAAAGTATGGTCTACTTGTGGCTGCCGAAATGAAGGACTGACAAGCAAAATACCCTAGTACAAATTTACAATGTAAGAAGTATGCGTGTATGTATGTTACCATGTCCACACACACAAGTTTGCATGCATACCCACACGCATTAAGAGTGAAAAAGAAAAATGATTGTAGATTCAAAATCAACTTTTAAATTTGTGTTGGTTGTACTAAACCACAAGCAATAAATATAAAAAATTATACATTTGTAACTAGTGAGACATTATTGTGAACGAAAGAGCAGGAAAGTTATCTGTCAATAGAGCGCAAAATTTGTACTGGGTACTATTCCCTGAGGTGCCATCACAGAATTGCCAGCAAAATGCATGTAATTAATACCTTGATATAAGACATAAATTTGGCTAACTCCATATGGCGATTGCACATTTTCATAGACACTTCTTTCTTCTGTATGGAATAATCATCAGGCTTTACTGCACCCACTCCTTCGCCACAGTCAATCAGAGGGGATAACTTCCTGCAAACACAGATAGATTGCCTTCTCGATGAGAAGTCTTACTCTTTTATAGATTACCTTTGCCAAAAAAAAAAAAAAAAACAAAAAACCTGGAAAAGCATAAAAAATAAACACATTTAAGAATAATAGGCCTTCAGCAAAACCTATGTTACCATGCTGTGGATTTCAAGTGCAGCATAATAAAGATCATAGAAGGGTAGTAAGTCTTATTTTTATTGACTATTTTGGATAATTTTTTGGCGGAGGTTTACACTTAGTTTTATCTTTATGTGGTGATCCATTAAGAATTCTCTCTACATCATCTTCCTCTCTCCCCTCTGTTTAAATGGCTTCCACTTCTTCTAAAGTATCTTCTAATTTCACGATTAGAAGAAATAATAATTTAATCAAGAACTCTGAAATGACAGAGTTCCTCTTAAATGAAGAAGACCTGAATAGATGATCTTTATCAAAGATTGTTAAATCTATTATTTATCAATTCAGAATCTTTGATTTTAAGAGAAAAACTTCGGTTAAAATCGTTGAACAAATCATTACAATAGATCAAATGGATAAAATCATTTATCTATTAACTCATGAAGATCTACATAAATATATGCAAGACTTTAAATATATTCATATTGAGATGATATAAATAACATTCAAACTTTTAACCCTTAAAGGATCAATGCCCATCTATGAAGAGATGATGCCTTAATCTCAATCTATGAGTGTTGTAAAAATTTCTAACTTGGCTTTACTTCAATACCTTTCCCAATCTAAGTTTATCTCTATCTGATATAAACTTATTTGAAGCTATAAAGCTACACCTACAGTTTTATAAATATGATTTTCTCCCAGGATCGGAAACAATTGCTTTGATTTTTCGAATTCATTTTAGAGTTTTAAATACTTTAAATCCTAGAGTTCAGAAAGTTGTTCAACCAGCCGAACGAACTACGTTGATCGAAATAATTCTGTTAGCATCTCATATAACTACTAACAGAGTAATTAAATAGAACGAGGTTGTATTTCCAGACTCATATACCATCTGTCACACCTGAGACCTTCCATTAATCACATCGATCAAATAATTGACGAAAGCGATGTTGAAGTCGATTCAACCCTCGATCTATCACACTTCCTGGGTTTCTATTTTCAAACCTCGAAGTCTAGATCGGATGGTTCAAACTCAACCATCAGAGACGCCTAAATAGAAATTATATTTATCATCTGGAGAGAAAATCAATCTCCCACCATCGAAATGAACTTTAGTCTTAATGAGCTACAATAGTTCTAAGACTAGAGGTGATTTTGAAGGAATATTTTTCCAAGTATGATAACTTTCGTTTCTTATAGATAAGTTTTACTCGAAAACCAACATCTCGAGATATCTCATCTATATTTGAAATGAGAGAAAGAAATAATCAAGCAAGGTAATCATTCCTTTTGTTTAGTTTTGCTACTATGCTCAATCGCTCAAATTATTGTCTACCAAAAATGACAAACGAAAGCAAGAAAAAATTATAGAAGCTTATTATCCTCCATCCACTGCCAAAATGGTGGATGATAAACCTCTAGAATTAGTGGTTTTCAGAAAGATAAGTTCTGATCCACAAATTCTAAAGGAATTTATTACTATAATTAAGCTGCTTAATTATAGTAATAGTATACTTCAAATAATTATTGATCATCTTTTTAGCCTAGAAACTAAAATTGATCAAGTTATTAAACAAAAGACTCCCAGCTTAGAAACTAGTAAAGCCTTTGATAAACCTCCCACAAGTACTAACCCATTTGTGAAATAGTTTATTCAACCACCTCCTAAACTATCTCTTCAGTTAGGACCTTCTTCTGAAGACATTCATAATTTAATCCTAAAATTGAAAGAGAATTATGTAGGAGTCCTTTAGGATATCGATCAGTCAGATGAAAATTCTGACGAATCCTCATCTGATTCTAATCATTCCAATCAACAAAGTAATATTCAAAAATGTTCAAACCCTTTTTCAAGAATTATAAGATTCACATCTTCCTTTTGATATCTAAAAACTTTCTTATCCTAAGAAAAATTTGGAAAAATACTATTATAAAAAACCAACACTTCCTGATCTATTATTTGAGGAGGATACCCATTTTATAGGAAACTCTTATGATGGAGATTCTCTAATGGAATATTGATGGATTTTCAACATCAAATCATTCATACTCTTCACCAAATGCTTATGTTCGCCACTACTGTTCAATCTAGACATCAAGCAGCACAAAGCCTCATATTGTCACTCGAGCCATCGTTTCAAGATTCTCTGGCACTCTGAAAGGATTGTGGGATAATTTTCTTACTGTTTCTCAAAAGGATGACATCTTTAGCGAAATTGATTTAAGCACTAAGGATCTTCCAAAGAACAACAAAAACCTAATGAAAATTCGGTCTATACTTTTCTTCAAACGATTATAGATCATTTTTTGATCCATTGAGAAAAAAAACTGATCTTTACAAAAAATTAAGATGTCCATCCTTAACCCATTTTTGATGGTACTAGGACATTTTTCTGACACGCGTTATGACGCTTTATGATGCCAATAGCCTCCATTAGAAGCAAAAATTCATTGAAGGCATTCCTAATCTTTTTGCTGAAAAGGTCAAAGCTACTCTCCGTCTCTACGACATAACTATTCCATATGAAAACTTCACTTATGGAAACCTTATTTCTCTGTATCAAAACAGGATTAATAATTTGTTCTGATCTTAAATTAAAAGATCAAATGAAAAGAATGACTACTTGAACGAAAACAACTTGGAGAATTCTGTGATCAATTCAACTATGATCCTCAGGTGTGTCCTTTACCTTTCAAACATAAAGGAAAAACAAAAAAAATATTGTTTTTTCTAAACCTGAAAAATCACGCAATAAAAAATGTGAGAACATCACTCCTCGTCCCTCTAGTTCCAATATTAAAGAGATAAGAGAAATAAAATATTATAAATGTGGCCGTTCTGGTCATTATGCTAATCGCTGTACAGTCAAAAAGAAGTTAAGTGAACTTCAGATTGATGAAGGGTTAAAACAGATCCTAATGAATATATTGCTTTCTTCCTTTGATTCCGAAAAAGAATCTGAGGAGGAAGATACTTCTTCTTCTTCATTATTCTCTCGACTGATAAATCTAAGCAAATCCTATCAATAGAATTATTATAAAAATATAATTAATAGTTTACACGCCACTCACGAGCAAAAGATCAATTAATTAAACTTAGCACAAGATGATTCAACTCGTGATAAAATAAATCTTCTTAATGATAAGAAGAAGATAAATAGAAAATTTTGAAACAAACCTCCTATATACTCATGTAAGTATAGAAAGAAGAGTTCATCTTCTTCCTCAGTTTCTTTAACAGATTTAAAATCTGAATTAAAGCAATTGAAAATAGAAGTTCAACAATTAAAAGTTGAACAAGATTTGATGAATGAACGTCATGGATCTTGAACTAAATCAAAAGACGCTCAATTCATTTGAAAATATAGATTCAATCAAGAACCGTTTCTTACAAAATATTTAAAGACAATATATCAAAATAATATATTTCATTAAATTAATTATAAATAAAGAATTTATTTTACCTAATTTAATTGCTCCAGTTGACAGTGGAGCATATTTAAATTGTATTCAAGAATATATTATTCCTTCTAAATATTTTGAAAAATTACAAATAAAGGAAAACTTGTCTTACAAATACAAATTATCATCTATCATGTGTCAAGATGATATTTGTATACAAATGATTTTTATTTTAAAAAATTTAACTCAACACATTATTTTGGAAACACCATTTCCAAAATAATACCTATTACTAGATTGATGATATTAATGATTTTCTTAATAAAAGAAATCACATTCCGCTTATCACTAATCCAAAGAAATTATCATAAATGAAATGAATAACTAAGAATAAGTCTATACATATCAATTATTTAGAAGAATAAATCACTGATTTAACTATTAAACAACAATTTCTTCCCAAAATTCAGAAAAATTAACCATCAAAGAATTCCAAAGGAAGTCTTTGGTGACAACCAATTGTTTCGAGAAAGAAAACATTTGGAGCTCTCGCATATCGATAATTTCAATGAACAATCATCACTAAAGCTCATCCTCAAAATGAACTAGCATTATCTTTTATGCAAAAGTAGACACCATTTATTAAAAAAAGAATAATTCGCCTACTCCTACCTTGGAGTTGCATCACATTCTATGTTATGAATTGCAGAAGAAAGAGGGAGACTAATGACTTGCAATACCAAGCCGCTAAATTAAAGTTTAAATGGATTAATATCCTATTCTAATAGAAGAGATTTATTAAATAGCATCAAAAAAAATATTTTCTAAATTTGATTTAAAATCGGTTTTGGTAGATCTAATAAAAGATTCTGGATCATATAAAATAGCTACAGTTTGGATAATAATGAATGGAATGTAATGTCCTTCTGACTAAAAAATACACAATTTCAAAGATACGAATGATATATTTAAAGACTATTTTAAATATATTTTCGCTTATATTGATGCTTGTTTCTCTATCAATTGAACACTTGAACCATTTAAAAACATTTAAAAATGATTTAGTCATTTCGCTTTAAAATCAAAGTATTTCAAACCAAATACATAATATTTCTAATGATTCTATTATCCCAATCAATGAAGTATTGATCAGATAAATTCTCGATATCCTAGATAAAAATACGGTTCTTGGAGCTCACCATGTATATGATTTATCATAAGACAAGATGCCCCCATCAAAAGACTCCATCACCATGGTCCGATATTATATGGCCGTAAAAATCGTCTTTAATCTTGATCCCAAAATTGAAACCGATGATCAGCTACGGTATCCTTAAAATTCTAAAAGAATTAGTCTTGGAAGATGGAACCCTACACAACAAAAGTATTCCATTATAAAAAAAGAAATGCTTTTTGTTGTAAAATGCATCTCAAAATTTCAAGATGACTTACTCAATCAACATTTTCTCATTCGTATTAAATATTCCTCAGTCAAATACTTCATTGAACAATATGTCAAAATTTGGTATCAAAATAATTTTTTGCATCATGACATAACTTTGATTTTGATATTAAATTCATCAGAATGAAAATTCTCCATGATTTTCTAACCCGCAATCATGTGATCATCGCCCTCTTAACCGAGGTGGTCCTTCCATTTGGATATTTCGGCCACATCCCGCCAACTCAACAAATATCGACCGATTTGAAATGACACATCCTCTTCAACGACTGTTGAAAGGCGAAACATCTAAAGCTGCAACACCATCTCTTAAAGATGCCGTTGCGCAAGAACCGATTTACTTCTCAAAAGAAGAAAACAAAATATTATCAAAAATTAAACTCTCGATTTTTCAATTAATAATCCACGCTTTATTTTGAAAGATATTTGAGAAACAATCCTTTCCCATTTGAATCTAATCTATCTCGAGAAAATTACGAGAAAATTTTAACTTAACTAAAGTGTGTTGAAATTAATAATATTCGTGATCAAATGAACCATATAATTTTGTATAGCAAATGCATTATACAAAAAATATTTTATCAAAGTGAATGAGGATTGACTCCATTCCAAGAAAAAACTATCTTCTTGTCCAATAATTTACAGTATAAAATTGACCTTATTGGTATTATATTCAAGATATGATGAAAGCCTTCTTCCTCTTTAATGACAAAAGAAGGCATTCATTGATGTTTATATTGAATAAAGATATTATCAATAGAGATCCTCCTACATACTGAATTACTTGTTAATTAAATATTCTTCCAAAACAAATAAATAGAAATTTTAATGATCAGATGTAAGTTGTCCCAAAATGAATTTATTAAAAAAATTCAAGGCAAAAATTTTTTCTTTAAGAGAGATTTACATAATTATTTATATATTTTCATATATAATATAAAAAAATTAATATTTTCATATGTATGAATATATATATATATATATATATATATATATATATATAATTTTAAATAAATTAATGATAGTAATATTTTTAATATAATATTAGATATTTAAGTGTTATTTATATAATCATGAAAATTTAGGCATGAGATATTTAAATAGATAAGATTTGTATTGTATTTATGTAAATCTTTTTTAATACAATGATTCGGTATGATTACACAATGGATGCTTTATAGCCTGAATCAATTTTGTCAATATGGGATTAAAAATTAATATGATATTTTTATTGTATTTTAGTGATATTAAGTTATATTATTTTAATATACAAAACAATATTAAAAGATATTTATTATTAATGTTTATGATGAAGTAATAAAGTTTTAAATTATTTATATATAATCAACAAAATAATAATTATAGAATATGAGTTATATTTTAAAAAACTATTTAAATACTCATGACTCAACTCATAGTAATAGCTCATATAGTATTTTTTCACTCAAATTACAAAGGGAATAATAAATTATTTTTTATATTAAATATATATTAATTATTAATTTTTAAATATTGATAGTTGAGACCTATGATTAATTACTTATTATAATATATATTTTTTAAAAAACACTTTTAAGTATAATATTATATATTATAAAATGCATATCTGATGATATTTTAAATATCTTACTTTGTTGCTACATTTAAATTTATTATACTTTAAATGTTAAATTTAAATTAAAGGGTGAAATTTTTTAATTTTTGTAACTAATAACAAATTGTAATTACATATTCAAGATATTTTAAGTAAGTAGATGCAATAAATAATACTTAATACATAGATCAACATTTGATATATATATAAAAAAAAAAAGAAAATAACGCAATTTTAATCATAATAACTTTGAATTTATTGAATTTATTAGTAGTTATGTATATTTTATTTAAGGAGGATTTATATACATGTCTCACAATTTTTATATATTTATATATTTAATTCTTAAATTTTAATTTTAATATATATAATACATTAATCTTTAATATTATATCAAAAATATTACCATCACTCACTTTTTTAAGTATAAAAAAATATTAGATAAGTAAATATTTAATTTTAAATATTAGATATATAAATACATGAGAATTATGTGATATGTAATTTTTTTTTCAAATTAACTTTCAAATATTAAAATTCATAAAATTTAATTTATATTTTTTATTTTTGTGAAATTATCAATAATTTGATGGTGCAATATATATAAAAAAAAGAATGTCTAAATTATAAATATATATGGTTGATTTGTAAATACTCCTGTTTAATGTTAAGCGAGGTTCCTTTTGGCTTGAAATTTATTCCATATATGAAAGATTAATTTTTATTTTTTTCAGTGAAGTACCTTTCAGATTGTTTTGTCAAATACATATAACTTCAAATCAACTGGATTCCTCTCTCCATTCAGCCATTCGCCGGAGCACTCATCGCCGGCGCTTCATGGCCTCCTCTCTCTTTAGCGCCGCCGTCATTGCTGTCTTCTTTCTGGGCCTTCTTTCAGATCGCGTTTCAGCATCCACCAGCGCCGCCGTGGGCGGCGGCGTCGAAGTTTGTATTCTTGTGCCCTAGTCCTCTGATTCAATCTCCTTGATTTTTACGGCCGATCTAAAATCGTATCTCCGTGTTGTGAATCAGATCACGTATGGATCTGTGATCAAGCTAATGCACGAGAGGACAAAGTTCCGGTTGCATTCTCATGACATATCCTACGGATCGGGAAGTGAGCAGCAATCGGTCACCGGTTTTCCTGATGCGGACGATTCCAATAGTTACTGGGTATATGCGATATTAAGATCTTGATTAATGTTTTCTTTTTGGTTTCACATTGCGCTGGTTGGCATTTCTTAAGAGGATCATAATGCATCAATTGATGTCACCTGAATTTGTCGATTTAATTGTTGTCCTTCGATTTGACGTGCGTCCCGCCACTCTCATTCTTATTAGATGCGTCTGTTCTATTCTTTTTTCTTTTCATTGCAAAATCTCTCCTCGTGCTATTGGTTTATAAATATTTTTTTGGGTATCCTCACACTTTATAACATAATTACCTGATGCTTGAACTCTTTGGTCACTATAATTTTTCATGAGACCACTTGTTTTTTTTTTCTCCGTCATCTTTCTCTACGGCAGTTTCATCATACATTCCTCTTTGTTCAGAAGCTTTCATTTCTTCCTCTACCCCTTTTAAGGCTTATCCACCCCAAACATCCTTCAGAATGATGCATCCAATCTGGTTGAGATATGATTGAGCATCCACTTGTTATCTTAAGGAAAAATAAAACTCAATATTCACATTCAAGCTTATGTCATTTGACCATTTATTTTCTACCTTGCTTTTGCTTTGTCCCTATCAACTTTGCTTATTCCTAAGACATAACCATTCATTATAGAAATAGACTATGGATGCTAAAATGAGAGATCTATTTAGTTTTCATACATGGGGTTTAGTTTTACCTAGGGTTAACTCAATTATTTGTCAATGGGCTTTTACTATCAAATTTCATCTTGATGGCTCATTTGATTAATATAAAGCTCAAGTGGTTGTAAAAGGAGAGGTAGATTATTTTTACACCTTTTTTTTTAGTTGTGAGGTGTACCTTGATTGCAATTCTCTTATTTGTGGCATTAATCAAGGATGGAAGATGATGGATGTGAGTAATGTCTTCTTCTATGATGACCTCATATGTACACTCAATAATGCCATCTATAGGCTTAAACATACTCCAAACATTTGATTTGAAAAGTTCTTGAGGCAAATTGACCTTGCAAACCACCACAAATCATTTTTTCTTCGTCAAGCATACATCATTAAAATCAATCATACTATTGATGACATCTTATTGGAGGTGATTACATGCGTCCTCAAGGTAAATCACTAGTTGCTAAGGAGTTATTTCACTAAATATTTTACACCAAAGTGATTTTGTGGAGTTGAATGTGCCTACAATAAAAAAGGTTTTCATTTTTTTTAGAGGAAATATGCTATTGATTTTCTTGAATAGATAAAACTTTTAGATTAAAAACTTGCTGATAGCTTTAATGACATTCAAACTACTTCTAAAATTGAAGAGCTCTTTGGTGACCTTTCTCAATGATGAAGATTATTTTAAAATTTGATTTATGTAATTGTTATTAGGGCTGACATTTTATCTGTTGCAGTTAGTCAGAACACGCAAACTCTAAAACAAAAGTTTTGAGGATATTGTTCTGTGCCTTTTTAAGCAAATCAAAAAATCTTCTAGAAACTGAATAATGCATAGGAAGATTGAGCACTTGAAAATGAAAGCATTTTTAGTTGTTGAGTATGCTAGCTCAGTTGAAGACATGAAGTTAGCCTTCGGATATTGTATCTTTAGTTGGCGTAATCTAGTCATCTTGAAAGTAAAACAATTAAATGTTATGGTCAAGATCTAGTGCTAAGGCTGATACCAAACTATGACCCATTTTATGTGTGAAAAAGTATTAGTAATGATTCTTTTTAGGAGAGTTTGAGTTTCTCATTACTCAACATAATTCCTCACTTCGACAATTGTGCGACCATTTACATCATCAGCTACTCTGTGTTCCACGAAAAAAAAAATCAAATACATTAAAGTTGATTGTCATTTCATTCAGGTTGCTATGCTTTCCAAGATAATTTTCAATCTTCATGTTCCTTATTTAAAACAATATATGTGAATTGATATACTCATTGTCATTTTATTCAGGATGTTATATTTCCCAAGCTGATTGTCATTCTTCTGGTCTTAATTTGTACTTTATCACTTATCCATCATTTTTCATGGGAGTTGACATGATGATGACCTTGAAATGGATGAAGACGTTATGCACATGAATTTTCTTCCTCTACATCCATTATTTCTGTTGGTCAATGTGACATAGATTGAACTGGCCCTTTGGTTGAACTCTAATTTGAAACCTCTGCCTTGATATTGTTAAGGGGAAAAAATGACTACATGATAAACGAAACCCAAGAATCATGATGCAAAGCTTTCCAGATTGCAAAGAACTCCAAATTTCTTATATTTCTTTTTGTTGTTCTATCAGCTTCCATGTTGGAACTTACAGTCACGCCAATTTTACACATTTTCATTTTTTTTTATGAATATCACACTGACTATTGCATATTTTCTTCTTTCATGGTGAAATTACGCAAACATACAGATTATTTTAATTTGTTCATTGATCTCTTAGATCTATTTACGAGGATTTGGATATTAATTCTCATGATGATGCATGTTTGCTAAGTTTTTTTAGTTCTTTAAAACTGCGCAGATAGTTAGGCCCCAGCTGGGTTCTTCTGCCCGGCAAGGGGATGTTATTCCTCATGCAACTATTGTAAGGCTGCAGCATATGACTACCAGGAGATGGTTACACAGCCATCTTCATGCTTCCCCAATCTCAAATAATTTAGAGGTCAGTATCAGCGCAATTCTATTCTATCAACTGCATATTACTAAACTTAGGCCTTGTTTAAGATCAATTTTGTTTCTTTTTTTGTTTTTATATTAATTTTAAAACTTATTTGTTTAGTATAATTTTGTAATGTTTTTTTATTATTTTTATTTTTTTTGAAACAACCCATATTGCTTTTAAAAACACTCAAAGTAAGTTTAAATTTTTTGAATGTTTTTAAAAATAACTATGAATATCAAATACATTTTATTTTGAAACAAAACATAAATAAAATAAAATAAAATTTAAAAATAGAAAATAAAAAAATAAAAGTGATTTCAAACATCCCCTTAAACTCTCGCACAACTTCGAATATTTTTCCAATTTGCTATGCCTCTTCTAAAAATGAAAGCTCTTCTGTGGCCCAATACCTTTAACACAACCTTATTTGTTCTATCTTCCAACGCGACTATTGATGATGCAATATTTAGGTCAATTTTAATAGATACACTCTTATTATATATAGGTGAGTTGTTTCGGTGGAGATGATGAGACTGATGCTGGAGACCACTGGAAGTAAGTTCCACAGTTTCATGTATACAAAACCTTGTTATGATTCCTGACTCTTCTTGCCATATTTTCTCAGGCTTGAAATTGAAGGTTCTGGAAAGATCTGGAAGCAGGACCAGAGGATCAGGCTTCGTCACATTGATACAGGGGGTTATCTGCACAGCCACAACAAAAAATATCAACATGTTATTGCAGGGCAGCTTGAGGTAAATGGCACAATCCATCCATGCTACCATTGCTTATCCATGCGCTGAAGTTATATTTTTGAAGTCCTCTTACCTTCCATGTTATGTTACATAGTGTATTACTTATAATGAATATAAAATATAGATAGCTAACATCTAACACAATTTTTATGCATATATATACCTAATACCAAAAGTTTTATATTTACAAATATAACACTTAAAACTCTAAATATTTAAAAATTATTTAAAATTAATGTGATTTATTTTAAAAAAATAAAAATACTTACAAATATAATCCAATAAGCTAGTTTTTAAAAATAATATAAACACAAGGATAAAAGAATACAAAATAAAATTGATCTTAAAAAACCCCTAAGACAATTGAATCAGGTGGATCAGGCAGATCCCTGGGTATTGAGTTCTCTCTCTCTCTCTCTCTCTCTCTCTCTCTCTCTCTCTCTATATAGTGTAATGGTCCTTCCCAGCTAATAAGTCTTGTAATAATTTTTGATATTTTTCTGATTAATTTGCAGGTTTGCGGTGTTAAAGAGAAACGCCCAGACAACATCTGGTTTGCAGCTGAAGGAGTCTACCTTCCTGTCAATAGTAACAAGTGAACGGTATTCTTAAAATAAATATTTATATATATATATATATATTGAATTCGAATTAGTAATTACAGTATATCTAACACGATTTCTTTTGTGAGTAAGACCCTGAAAAATATTTAAATACTTGCAATACTAGTTCAGTGTTCTTTCTTCAGGACAACAGGTCTCTTTCAATTATTGTATTACATTCTTATCTAAGTTTGATTTTATACAGTTCATTTTTAAATTATTAGTATAATATTTCATCACATGGCACTCATGAGATTTTGATATTTGTTTTATTTTATTTTATTTTTAGTTGAATTATAGAATTCAGATTCTCATGGATATCTTGTCAATATATTTATTAACATATATATATATATATATATATATATATAGGAACTGTATATATATATATCATATATTGTTATTTCTCTACACCTAAACCTACTAAATCTGGAGAAGGAACTGTAGACACTCAACTTTCAATCAATCATCGGCTTTTGGCCACTCACTCAACTGTATAAGGAAGGTGTAGGATGAATTAATTTGAGCTAACTTGACCAATATTGTTTGGTCTAGCTATTGATTAAAGTGAGGTCTCTTTCACTTGGATAGCCCTCGTTCATCAACTATGGGTTGCCCATTTCACCTCATTGCCTCAAATCTCAATAGTCACTTAGGAGCTCCACCTCATCATTTCCAGCCTAGATTGAGATGCTCACACTATATAGACACGTCTCCAACATCGCCACCCACAAAGCCTCTACTAAATCCTAAATTAATTCTACACCATCCCCATACACTCAAGAGCTCAAATAAATTGAGAATCACTTGATTTGAGCATGGGAAGCCAATAGACCAAACTCCGGTGAGTAGCGGCGGAATAGTGGTCTAGAGGCCATCCGATTAGAAGGCAAGAGGGGACTTCTACAACAGAGCTTCTTCTTCTCAAGACGAAGCTACACCAGTTGTTAAATCTACTAGACGCTTTTTTAATAGCTCTCAAACCGTATTGGTCTTAGAGTTTGATGCTTCATAAAGAAATTTGGTGTTTGATGCAAACCAACTTGTAGAGATCTATTTCTCATGATCATTTTGCATTCATTTTCCTCAAAAGTCTAAGCTCTATTGGATTGAAAGGTGGACGGTCCCTGAGTCGTTTATGCCATCCAATCAAGTGATTAGAATGGATAGTAATTATTCACATTAGAAATTACTTGATTTAAAAGGGTGGATCATGGCTTGCGATAGTTAATGACAGAGAATTTATAGTGCATTTAAAAATTGATTTAGATGCATCATAAATGGATTAAAGATAATTTCAAATTCATCACATTGTATTTGAAATGAAGTTAATTAAATATCTAGATTTTCAAAAGACATGCATTTGATTTGCATTATATCACAAATGTAAAACCAACAACCTCTAAGGGAATATTAACGTCTCTCACTTCATCATGTAATTTGTATGATATTTTTAATAATATAAACGAGTTAAATATGAATAATATATTTGGACGCTCATTTGAAGAGATCAGTAATTTGAGATCACCGCCTCCAATTGTAGCATTTTATCGAAAATCCATTTTATTCTTTGAATAATTTTCATCAAGTTGATGAATTTGATTTGACAACTATATTTTTATATCAAAATTCATATGAGATCATATGATAATTTAAAAGTGCATTAAATGTAATCATATGAATCTTATTGTTTCTATGACAATCATTAGCTCTTACATAATTATGATCATCCAATAGGGGAAAAGTCTTTAGAGTTTTATATTTGTTGTATGTTATAATATTTGCTATGCTCAATCTAAAAAGAAGGAAAAATATTTGAGGAATAGAATTATAAAGCTTAAAAGATGAATTTATATTCAATTTTCATCATGAAAACTTATTAAGATATGATCAAGTGCATTATCGATAATAATGATTATAAGAGCAATTAATATACTACCAATAATAATGAATAAAAAAAATTATTATTGATATGACCTTGAAAATTCTACGAAAACACTAATGACGAAAAACTGATCCAATCAAGACTAACGAGATTAATTATTATCAATCAATTTTAAACACGAGTGTTTATAAAATCGGCGCCTGAAAAGCGGATCTAACAAAGATCTCATAATTGGATCATTTGAGATTCAAATACACAAAATACATCATATGAGGAATCATCATGAGCCGTCCAGAAGAGAGGGATTTTATGTATACAGAGACTCCTCCATATAAATACCCTCATTCTTAGAGGGAGAGAAGAGAGAGAACAAAGCGAAAATCCTTCGGCACAATCGAACTGAGACGATCATGCCGATATGATCCTTGCTGCCGGTATTTGTCACCATCATGACGATCCTCATCGCTGTTATTCCATGTCACCATCATCATAAGCGACTACAACTAACGACTATAATCACCGTCGATTTGGGATTCTACTGACCATTCTCATATAATTATGTAATCGGAAAGACCAAAATAAATATATGGCTTTTACCTGATGTTTTTTTTTCTGAGGTTTTCACGTTAAAATTTGAATTTTTTGTTCACTTTAAATATCTGCTTTGATTTTAATGACAAAAGCATGTAAACTCTTCGAACCGGTTTTCCGCACAATAATTATGATACAAAATAAAATTATATTTACATAGTTTATATTTATTTGAATGGTATTACTTTGAAGCTCAAATAATTTATTGACTAAAATAATAAAATATTATTACAATGTACAAATCTCAATCATTAAATTCGAAATATATAAAAATTTTGAGATAATCAGAATAGCAAAATCTAAAAACGTAAATTAAATAAAAATAATTTAAAATAATTCCAATTGTTCATCGAATGATCGACTGATTATGAAGAAGATTGAGATCATTTGATTTACTTAAGCTCTCATTTCTTTTCTTGATTGATTGATTGATTTCATAACTATAGTTCTACAAATGAAATAAGCTAATAAGTTCAAAGTTAGAGCTTATTTGTCAAAATATTATTCAAATTTATTAAATATATAAATAAATAAAAATTTTGTAGTATGTAAGTAAATTTGTTATTTTTTTATTCTTATATTTCAAATTAGGGATTTTTACATGCATTATCACAATTTTTATATATTTACATATTAATCATTTTTAATATCAAATTTTAAATTGAGATTCAAATATTAAAATTCATAACAAAGCTTAACTCATATTTTTTATTTTTTTCAAAACTTTTAATGATTTGATATATATTAAATAAATAAATATGAGAGTTAAAATAAGTATTTTTATATTATAACATCAAATATATCTATATTTATATGTTTATATAAATTTAAATATTACTTATAACACTTATAAATTAGTTATTTTATAACAAAATTTAATTTTCATATATCAATTTAAAGCTTATGTTATTTATTTTGATGTAAATGTATTAATGCTTTTAAATAAATAAAATCTAAATAAAAAACAAAAATAATTAAATTATAGATACATATATTTTTAAGTCGTCGATTTGCTTGCCGATATATAATTCATTTTTTTATTAAATCACATCTATCGATAACACAAAAATTAAAACTTTTTATTTCAAATATAAATTTAATTTTTGAGAATAACAATGCTCTATAAAGGTTAAGATGCCAACCACTTCTTCACAGCCATTCCCTTTCTCTCAATCTCCTCTGTTTCTTCCGTGCTCGCCGCAGTACCTTCATCTATTCTCCGAAGCCTGAAAAAGTTGATCCCTTCATTCAAAACTCTACCTCGCCTGGCGGACCTCAGCTATGCAACCTAACAGAGGAGAAATGCGAACGAATGGAACCCCCATGAATGGCTTATCGGGATCCTCCAAGCCACCTACCTCCAGCATCTCCACCCAGATCGCCCTCCACGAGTTCAATAACAGAAACGGTCATCCCCCGATCCAGAATCGTAATCTTCAACGGCCATCTTCTCACTTCGATCCATCCCCCGCCGCCACTGACGATTACTTCGACCAGATGCTCTCCACCATACCCTCCTGGCCGGGCTTGACAAAATCTTACTGGGATCTTACCGGCTGTGGTGGCAATAACCAAGTCGCCGGCGACGATGGCTTACATTTCGCGGCGCCGAATGACGGCTCTTCTCTCCTCGCGGCGCGGCTCCCGGCAGCAACAGATCAGTAGCGGGCGATCATTGATTGGGAAACCGATGACGGTTCCGATCAGCGCGCAGCAGCAGCAGCATCTGCTCCTCTCCGCCATGGCCGGTAGCCGCCAGTCGCCGTCGAATGCCTCCGCCGCGGACTCTGGCCTCATCCCTCCTCTGCCGCTTTCCCTTGGCGGGCCCAGCCCAGGACCCGATTCTGATTCTTCCTTCAAATCACTTAACTGTACATGCCTCGCCCCAAATTTCTCACATATTTCTGCATTATATTATGAAATCAAAATCACTTGACTGTAATTTCTTGCAGCGAGTTGGATTCAGCACGAGCCAACCACAATATCTCCATCTGCCCCAGGTACCCTAAACCCTAATAAAACCTCCTTTTATTTCCTCTTCCAAAAGATTCTATCCACTATCGTTTCATATGTTTCAATCGGATAACGCAGGGCACATCTATGCCTCAACAGAGCTTCGCAAGATCGCCACCGCAGCAGGCGTCCTCCCCTTCCATAACCGCCGGCGCTAGTGGATGTGCAATGCCGGAATCGCTGCTCCTCGTCAGCGCGTCCGCGCCCGCCGTGGCCAGGCCACTGACCCTCATAGTATCGCCGAACGGGTAAGTACATCTCTGCTAGAATTAAAATTTAGGATTATCAAAAAATTATGCCAGGAAATTATAAATAAATTTTAAAATAATGAAAAGCATTTATATAAAATATATGATAAATCAATAAATTATTAGTTTTTAAATATATAATTATAAATCATTTTTATAAAACTTATCTAAACTTATTAATATTTTGGGATAATAATTTTATTTTCATTTTACATATTTATTTATTATTGCGAGCAGCTTCGGAGAGAGAGAATCGCCGACCGGATGAAGGCTCTCCAAGAGATGGTTCCAAATGCCAACAAGGTAAAATCCAAATTTTTGTTTTAACCTCATAAACTCACAAATTGTGAAAACGAAATAAATAATTTTCAAGGGGTGGATTAATAAATTGCTTCATTGACTCGGCAGGAACCTAATGAATTTTATTTTCACTTTGCCCCCTTACTTTTCTGTTATTTGCACTTTGATTAACTGAAGTTTGGATGGAATTGACAGACGGACAAGGCGTCAACGCTTGATGAGATAATCGATTACGTGAAATTCTTGCAACTGCAAGTCAAGGTAAGCGCTCTAGTTGAGCTTTTCAAGAGGAAAATAAATAAATAATTTTTCTGCTAGAATATTCTTATAAATTTTTATTAAAGTAATAATAATTTTATTATGTATAAATATCTTAATATATATATATATATAATTTATAATTATAAATATAAAATAATGTATTTATATTGTTTAATAATTTAATAAAATTTATGATTTAGACAATAAACATTTTTATCTAAAGATTTTATATAATATTATAAGCATTAAGAAAAATTTTAATATAAATTTTGCCAGGATATTCCTACACATTTTGCATGAATATTCTTAATTATAATTTTTATATTTCAACAAAACTAATTTATTGGGCATAAATTTTGCATGATTTTATATAGGAAATTTTTCATACATATCATACAATTTTTATGCATTTATATATATATAATATTTAAAATTAATATATATAAATTTTTATGCATAAAAAGTTATTTTTTTTAGAAAAAAATAATGATAATGATATTTTGATGTTATATTAAAGATTTAATTGTTATATGTGTAATATTGAAATTTAGAAATTAAATATGTAAAATTATAAATATATAAGAATTATGCATGTAAATTTCTCTTTTATATATTTATTCACTTTTCGTATTTATATTTATGAAGATCTAATAATTTTATTATGTTATGCAATGATTTAGTTATATTTATCTTATATCATATAGTATTAAAAATTTCTTTCAGAGATGTTATATAATTTTATAACATTTAAAAAATTTATAATAGAAATTTTATTTTATTTTTTATTTAAGTTATTTTTTAATATCTAATATTCAATTATATTATTTAATTATTTGATTGTATTGAAGAGTATTATGGGACAGCTAAAAAAAAATCATAATAAAATTAAACTTTTTTTAATATAAACCATATCAGAATGTTCTATCAGAATTTTTATTAGGGTTTTAAGTAAATGCGTGCTAAGGTGGAGAGATGAAGCAGGTGCTGAGCATGAGCCGCCTGGGTGGGGCAAGCCGTTTCTCCTCTCATCGCCGACGTCTCTTCAGAGGTGAACAAAGTCTCTTCTTTTTTCTCTCTATCTCTAGATTTGAAAAATTTTATCAGAAAATAATCTTTTTTTTTTCGTCTATTGGATAAGGGGAGATTAGCCGGTCGGTTTGGTTTCCTCGGAGGGGTGTAGTTATAATTATTTAATTCATCTGGAGGTTTAGGTAAATAAATCAATGCTCGAATGGTTGGCCCGGGGGCAAACCGGCGTGCCATTAAGTAGTGGCGCAACCTGTTTGTTTTTTTTAATGGCGAAAGAGTTTATTTCAAATTTTTTTATACGATAATTATAAGAAAAACATATATATTATATAAAATTTAAAGAAGATTTATCCCAAAATTAAATTGTAAGAGTTCCACATTAGTATTTATAACTATTTTGAAGATTTATATATATATATATATATAACATTTAAATTTTCAATATCACATCAAAAAATATTATTACTCATTAAAAAAAAAAAAGTAAAATTCATCTTTTTAAATATAATGAAATATTAGATATATAAAATACATAAAAATTTAATTTTAGATATTAGATATATAAAATACATAAAAATTATTCGTGAATAAATATTGCATTTTTTATGCATATTATATAAAAATAATGCTGAAATTATATTTATTTATATTAAATTTCATTCATATTATAATTAACTTTTAATTAAATAATATATAATACTAAATATCATTTTAAAACTTATTTAATAAAAATATTGTTACATATAACAACTTAAAATTTAATCGGGAGATTTATTTATATAATACTGAAAATTTATTTATTGGATTTTGAGATTCATTTGATCAAACTTTTTTTCATTGATTACTTATTTTTCAAATAAATATTTTTATATGTGTGGCAGGGGATGGGATCGTCGTCGTCGTCCAGCGAGATCATATCGGCGGCGGAGAACCTGGTGGCGAAGCTTATGGAAGAGGACATGGTCTCAGCAATGCAGTATCTTCAAGGGAAAGGTCTATGCCTCATGCCCATCTCACTCGCCTCCGCCATCTCCACCTTGACTTCTACCTCCGCCGCCGGCAGGGCCGTTCCCGGGATCCCTGTAGGAGGAGATGCGCCGCCGTCTTCGCCGAGCGTGTCGGTGCTCACGGTTCAGTCAGCCGTAGCCGGCGGTGACACTTGCGTTTCTCGGTCTTCCGGCAAGGACGCGGTTTAGAGATAAAGACGACGAAGCTTAAGGAAAAAGAAAGGTGACAAAGGCGAAGTCTGAAGGGAAAATGGCGTCTTTATTTCTTTGTTTTTTTTTTATTGACGCCCATATTTGCTTTAGACTCGCCTGCGCCGGCCACCATTACATGACTTTCTTCTTTATTTTATTTGTTTGTTTACCTTTCTTTTCCCCTTATCTTTCATTTTGTCATATTTTCTTATCTTTTGCTTTTCTAATTTAGGGCAAAAGTAATATAATACTTTCAGGTTATCTCTGAAACCTTCTAAATTTTTTTGTTGTTTTTTTAAGTATTTAAGATTATTTTTTTATACATGTAATTTTTAGTGCATAGTTAATTAAGAACAAGCCTATTTCAATGCACTTTATATATATATATATATATATATATATATATTATTAATTATATGTTCAATATGTTATTTAAAATTTAAATGGGTAAAGCATTACTTTTTTATACAGATTAACTGAGCTCATGGATGCCAGGATAACTAAATAAATAAACATTTGTCCATAAAATTAAGAGTTTATATTATTAATTTTTAATTTTTATCTTATTTTAAATATATAATTATTTGATATATTTTTATGCATCTTATATTTTATTTTTAAAATAAAATATATTATTTAAAAAAGGATATTTACAGACATTACGTATAATTTTTATATTTACATAATAAATAACACCTATATCTATAATATTATATCAAAAATAAAACTATCATTAATTTTTTTAAGTAAAAGATAATTTTTCATGTCTAAAATAATATAATATTTGTAAATATTAAAAGTTAAATACATGAATATATAAGAATTATGTGCTATGTTTATGAATTTTCCTTTCAAAAAAAATATTTAAATGTTGTGATTATTTTTAAAAACAATTATTGCTATTAAATATATTTTATTTTAATTCAAAATATAAAAAGTAAAATTGAATCGAATTAATCTTTACATGAATAAAGAATTTATGATATCAATTTATCATTATGTGATTATTTTTATATATCTATTTTAACGTCAAGCATTATTTTATCCTTTAACATAATTAAATAATTACGTATTATTATTTTAGGTGAATATAGTTAACAAATATAATAAATATTTAATAATTTAGTTATGTTATCAAAAAGATAATATATGTGATCCGTGATATGAATAATATCTAAAAAGATAATAAATATTTAATAATTTAGGAAAACAAAATGTATGAGGATCTTTAATTATATATATACAAATGTTAACAAAAATAATATATTTTTGAGATTTTGAAGTTTTTGGTATTTTAGTATTATTTTTTAAGATGTTAAATATGAAAATTGAATAATTTATATACATATGTAAATTCTCCAATAAAAATTTAGGTACTAGATATGTAAACGCATAAAAATTGTGAGGTATGTATTTAAATTTCATAATTAAAAAAAGATATTAGTGAGCCCCCGGGGGGTGTTTATGGTCAAAGGTCGCAGTGTTGATAAATTGTGCTAATGGGGTTGGTGGTGAGGTGGGATGGATGGATCATATACATCTTTATGGTTCCATTTTAGAATTGCCATATCAATGCTATATCTTCACCAAATGCATTTTATATTCAATTATTGTGGCACTACAAAAATAATTTAGTTACTATTAATATGATGCTTTTATGATCATTAAATGGTCAATTGAGATTACTTTTATTTATAATTTAATTTAAAATAAAATATATTTGATAAGAATATTATTTTTAAAAAAGTTACATATTTAAAATAAAGTAATTTATTTAGGGTTTAGAAAACTAAAAAATTCTAAAAATATGATATATAATAATAAATAATAATATGTAATAATAATAATAATATAATAATAATAATAATAATAATAATAATAATATAATAATAATAATGATCCTAAATAAGCCCTAAATTGATGTATCTATTTTCATGTTAAGTGTCAATCTTTTACTCTCTAGATACTTTAATATAAGTTATCAATGTGTAGATAAAATTAAATATTTTATAATGATGTTCATTTAGTGTTGCTTACATGTAGGTTGAATTAATCAAGTGAGGATTAATTTTTATTATTTTAAAACTTTTCTTATCCTATATAATCTATCTATTAAGAAAATTAAAGTATTTAGGGATATTTGAATTTTGGGTGAGAAACTTTTTGAGAAAAAAATTATAAGATATTGTTAAGTTAAATGACTTTTAATAATTATAACAAAAAAAAAGATAACATAGTGCATGTCTTATAGTAATACATATTGTTGCGTGCTAGAAAACCAGTTGTGGTAGATTGAAAGTTTATGCCTTAGCCTTGTTATGAAATCCAGCACACACACATGTATTTAAAGAGTGAACAAGAAAACTCGAATTTTAACATGAAAAATCTCAAAAGAGGGAAAAATCAACTTTATAAAATCATCCTATGCATCATTTGAGTACAAAATCTTCCGATAATGGGATTATAGAATTGTATATGAAAACAACATTGTAGCGGCGTCGAGGTTATAACGATTCTAGTGGTAGTAGATGATGGTGAACAAGGAACAACGGCCGAGGATGAAGGTTATCATGATGGAGGCAGATTAATGACGGTGGTGGCGGCCGGCGGCGGCAGTGAGTTGATCAGTGGTGGCACGATTATGCTTGGAGGATCTTCAAGCTTTAGAGCTCTCTCCTCCCTCTTGCTTTGGCTCCCCTCATATGATGAATGAGGGGCTATTTATAGACTGGAGGAGTGACATCTCTGTAAATATATGCAAAATCCGAACCACTCCTCTCCATCGGACGGCTCATGATGATTCCTTTGATTATATGATGTATTTTGTGTATTTGAATGCTCAAATGAAGTCAGAATTATGAGAACTTGGGCTTGTTAGATCCTGCTCGTCGAGACGCTCGATTTGATTATAAACACTTTATATTTGAGAGCTTTTTAAGAATTTAACTGATGTCCCAAAGTTTCCAATGATATTTTAAGTGCTTGATCTCGACTAGTTTCAATTTTTGATCAGCTTGCTTTTAACATCAAGATTCATACTTCGACTAGTAGTATTTTAAGTGTCATATCAGTTGCCCCCTATTTTTGATGACATTATCTCAATCATCCAAAATATATATGTCAAATACCTAAAAATAATCATGAAATTTGAGTCACACCACATTTTGAAACGGCTTCCGGAGCACAAGATTATGACTATGGAAGCGGGCGTAGCGAATGTGGTAAGTATGTGGGCATGAGATTTTCGGCGTTAGATCCATGCAGGTGCGTCGCTGGGTGCTTACAGCGCGCATGTGGTCGCCGGGCGCGGAGCTCGCGCAGCGCAGTGGCGACAGCTGCGATCATGAACGGCGTCTTGGCCGCCGGAGTTTTAGCTTTGATTTTGATGATTTTTTACCTTTTGCCCCATAGAGTCTATAAAACCCCCAGGGCGAGGAGAAGACATTGTCTTCTTGAGAGAAGGTCATTCGGGCGATTAAGAGCCATAGTTCATCTGTGAACTCATTTTCTCGAAAGAGGTGTTAACTAACCTCGTCGGACCGACCGGGTTCGGAGGCGATCAAGACCCGTAGTTCATACGGCAATGCTCCAATTTTCCCTTGAAAGAGGTGTCCGACCTCATTATGGCCGGGTTCGAGGCGATCAAGACCCGTAGTCAGACTCAATTTTCTCTTGAAAGAGGTGTGACCTCGTCGGATCATGATTTGGGCGATCAAGACCCGTGGTTCATCTGAAAGGCTCCAATTTTCCCTTGAAAGAGGTGTTCGACCTCGTCGGACCAGCGGGTTTAGGCAATCAAGACCCGTAGTTCATACAGCAAAGCTCCAATTTTCCCTTGAAAGAGGTGTCAACCCGACCTCGTCGGACCGGGTTTGAGCGATCAAGACATAGTCATCTGGCGAGCTCTTTTCTCTCGAAAGAGGCGTCAACTGCCCTTGTCGAACCAACCGGGTTTGGAGGTGATGATTGGCGATGATAACCGGAGACGGTGATGACGGACGGTGGCGGCCGGCGTCGGTAGTCGGCGAGGATGACCAGCGGATAATGGTCCGGCGAGATCGCGGGATAATGACGGAGATTCGGTGATTGCGATAGTAATGATGGCGAAAGCGGCGATAGTCGGGAGACCGACGATGATGGTGGTACCGAATCGGTGATTATGGTGGACCGCCAGCAGTATTACAGCGATGGTAGTGGCGGTGTTGGCGGCTGAGTGGTCAGCCGACAATGGCGGCGGTAGTCAGCGTGGCGATTGGCGTATGGTGGATAATGATGCGGCGGCGATGGCCGTGACATTAGTGATAGCGATGGTGATTTTGACCTATCCAGATTGTTTGTCAGTGTGACTCGATAGCGTGCGTATGGAAGAGGTTGAATTGATCATGATTTTGACCTATCCGGTTGTTTGTCGAGTGTGACTCGATGGCTTAATGAAGAGGTCTAAATGAATCGGAGGATTTTGACCTATCGAGGTTGTTTGTAAAGTGACTTGATGGCGTTAACGTATGGAAGAGGTCGAATTGAATCCATTGAGGATTTTTGACCTATCTGAGGTTGTTTGTCAGAGTGTTACCCGATGACGTTAACCTGTATGGAAGAGATCGTGGGATGTCCACCAAGGACCTTTTGACCTATCCTAGGTATCAACCAAAGTGTTACTTGACTTCTTACCTATATGGAAGAGGTCCGATCAAGTCCCCTTGGGATTGATCATGCCCGATTGAGATACAACGTGAGTTGTATATTTCTCAAGTGGGAGGATTAAATGAAGAAGAAACAAGCTTGTAAGAAAAAGTCATAAACTCATTACTTTGATAATATTGGTGATACAATATTGTCACAAGATAACTTAATAAAAGGGATGAGATACATTTTTAGAGAAAGTTAACAAAAGATAAGAGGTGGAGAGGAAAAGATAAACGGGATAAATTAAAGACTATAATATTTATACACCAAGGATTACATATAACACTTTTTAGTGACCCTCCATGTTCCAAGTTCTAGGGATGATTTTTTCCTCTGGATCTTTAGTTATAGCTTGACGGTTGGTCATCGATAGAAGTGGGGAGCAGTCTTCTACAGGCAAAACCCTATGAGGTACTTCTTCATCTCGAAGATTAAAATTCTCGATATTGAAGGTCACCGAAGGACATGGTTGAGCTTGTTGAGGTAACATGATTGTGATATTTATT
Organism: Cymbidium sinense; assembly: GCA_021442155.1. Lineage (NCBI taxonomy): Eukaryota > Viridiplantae > Streptophyta > Magnoliopsida > Asparagales > Orchidaceae > Cymbidium > Cymbidium sinense. The sequence goes on along the minus strand of CM038233.1, from coordinate 13,726,640 downwards.
GATTTTCACAGACCACTCCAACCCCAATGGGAGTTTGAAATTTTATCTTAAGATGAGGTACCAAAGTGACGACAAGATTGATTGGAGGGTCTTCAAATATAGCATTGTATCTGAATTTGACTTGACCACTATGAATTGAACGAGTGAGTGACTTGTTGAGAAATTCTCGAGAATAACGGGAAGGGTGATTGTCCCTCCACTCGTGCAGTGATTATCAAACCCATATAACGGTCTACTGGGTTGAAGTTTTTCCTTAACGCCCATGCTAAGAAAGGTGGAGTAAAATAAAATATCAACAGAACTCCCATTATCAATCAAAATTCTCTTAATATAACAGGTCACCAATCCCCTTGATAATGAGAGGATCTTGATGTGGAACTTGAACTCCTTCCAAGTCTGAGTTATTAAAAGTGATGGGATGATTAATACAAGATTTCTTTAACTCAAGCTCTTCAGAGATGGTAATGAGAACTTGATTAGATAGTATTGGTCCTCTTGCGATTGTTTCAATTTTCCCAATTGTTTGATGATTATTTTGTTATTTTTGTAATGACTGTCTTGGTTGCCGCCCAATTGAAGGTATGTTTGTTTGATTCGATTGATTCTTTATAAATCGATGTAGATATCCTTGTTGAATGAGCCTCTCGATTTCTTCTTTGAGTTGTTTGCATGCCTCAGTAGTATGTCCATGACTTCGATGGAAGTCATAATATTGCTCCAGATTTCCTGAATTTGGTTTTGATGGATGCGGTCTTGATATTTTCTTCATCTCGAATATCAAGAGGTTGACACGAGACATGTTATGCATGTATTCCTTTTTTGGTGTTCACGTTGATATGGGGCCATGGAGGAGATCGTGGTTGCCTTGCTTCTTTTGATGGGGATCGGTGCATTCCCAGCTTTTACATTTTCTATAGATTGTTCAAATTATTTGCGATGGGCATTAATAGCCTCATCGGTAGAGATTTGTGCTTCCACACGATGAACTAAGTCGGCATATGAGTGGACCGTGTCTCGCATTAGTGACGAGTAAAAAGGCCCTAGACGGAGTCCTCCAAGGAAAACTCCTCTTAATAGTTCAGGGTCTACTCCAGGTATTTGGCGAGCTTCTAAGGAGAACCTCTGGAAGTATTCCTTAAGTGATTCTCCCTCATTCTGACGAATAATCGGAGAGATGGGAGGAATCTTTAATGATCCTCTTTTGCAATGAACTCCACAAAAATCTTGGCGAGTTAGTCAAAGGTACGGATGGATCCCTTGGAAGGGAGAACCAAGTGCGAGCTTGCCCGGAGGGTAACGGAAAGACTTGACAAAGCGGTGTTAGAGCTCGTTGGATATGCATGATGGTCTGTAATGGTCGATGTGTTCATATGGGTGTTGCCTCATAGGAATCAATGCTCGAAGCTTGAAACCTACAGAATAGGATGTTGAAGAATAAGCTAAAGGTGAGGACTCCTCATAGCAGCGGTGAGGAGAGGATGATTTGCCTTGAAGGTGAAATTCATCTTGCATTAAGCGTCATAATTCGCACATATATAACATGAGTCAAAAGATAAGATAAGAATGTGTCAAGCTACCAGCAATAATTGGTGGATTAGTAGTCGGTTGAGCTACACGTGATGGATGAGTAAAACTAGCAGTGTCAAGGAGATCAGCATCACGGTCTCTATGCGAAGAACTTTAGTGTCAAGGAGATTAGCATTTTGACCTCCCATGGCTAACGATCGATCTTGGGGGAGATATGTTTGCCGCGGTAGTGACTGTTGTGTTCCTTGCAAAAGTCGGATCATCTCATTTTGAGACTCTTCCATTCGGTGGACACGATCTTCTAAAGAGATTCCTATCGCGCTTCACCACGTCATGCCTATCGAGGGGTGAGCTTGACATCCTTGGTTCAAGGATTGGTTTGAGTGAGTTGGAGCGGGAGGCTGGTTGTGTAGTATTATTGGCCATAATGCGTGTGTTCACAGAAATTGTGATTGAGGGGTTCTCTTCCCACAGAAGATGCCAAACTGTTGCATGCTAGAAAACTAGTTGTGGTAGAGTGAAAGTTTACGCCTTAGCCTTGTTATGAAATCCAGCACACACATAGGTATTTAAAGAGTGAACAAGAAAACTCGAATTTTAATGAAAAACCGAAAAGAGGAAAAATCACGGCTGGCAAGAAAATCATCCACTATGTATCTATTTCAGAGTACAAAATCTTCTCGATAATGGGATTACATAATTGTATATGAGAAAGGAACAACTATGTAGCGATGGTCGGTTAACGATTCTTAGTGGTAGTAGATGATGATGAACGAACAATGGCCGGCATGAAGGTCGTCATGATGAGGAGCGAGAGATTGGCGGCGAGGATGTGGCGGCGGTGGTTGGCCAGGTCAGTGGTGGATTATGCTTGGAGGATCTTCAAGCTTTAGAGCTCTCTCCTCTCTCTTGCTTTGGCTCCCCTCATATGAGGAATGAGGAGCTATTTATAGATTGGAGGAGCGGCGTCTCTGTAAATACATGCAAATCCGAACCACTCCTCTCCATCAGACGACTCATGATGATTCCTTTGATCATATGATGTATTTTGTGTATTTGAATGCTCAAATGAAGTCAGAATTATGAGATCTTGGGTTTGTTAGATCCGACTCGTCGAGACGCTCGATTTGACTATAAACACTCCATATTTGAGAGCTTTTTAGAAATTTAACTGATGTCCCAAAGTTTCTAATGATATTTTAAGTGCTTGATCTCGACCAGTTTCAATTTCTGATCAGCTTGCTTTTAGCATCAAGATCCGTGTTTCGACTAAGTAGTATTTTAAGTGTCATAACACATATATTTCAATGATGATAGCTTATAAGAATTCTTAGAGGATCTATATAACTTTGAGAACTTCTTTTAGAATGAATTGAAATGATTATTCATTTTACTTTTGCAAAAGACATTATAGTTCTTATTCCAAATATTTCTAATTATTATCAGCGATAGCTTATTGACACAATTCTATTTGATAATCAAATTATGATCTGATGAAGAATCAACATTGATATATTGATTAATGGCTTGACTATATCACAACTATGAAATGTCAAAAGTACCATAGGTCGAAGAAGCTAAAAGGTTTTTTTTTTGGGTGATTTGCACATTAACAAGTATTTGTTAAAATTATCAAATGCTTATAATATTCTTCTCTAAATATAGCTTTTTATGAGTGATAGTGGTGAAAAGAGTTGTGGTCAACTATTTATCTCATATTTGTCATATTTTTTACACTCTCAAGCTAAGTGTTGACCTCCATATGTTTGTCACAAGTCGAGTCAAGCTCGCAAGTCAAATTTGACGAACTTTGGAAGTGACAGTGCGCAAATCGGGGTTCAAAATACACTAGATATCCGTGAAAATGGTCGAAATGACCTCCGATCGATGAACGGATTTCACCGTCACATTCAGAATGTCGAAATTGATCAGAATATAGATATTGCAAAATTTAACGATCAATCGATTAAGCGCTCGAGCTATTAATGTATCGACACACATATTGGAGTTGAGAAACTGCGACAATGTCTGAATGATCTCTGTTCATAAAATTGATCACGTCTTTAGCTTCAAAATATCGAAATCTATCAAATGAGATTGTCTGCGCTCAATTCGGATAAGTCTGTGCAAATGTCAAATGATTTGAAGTGACAGCACGCAAATCGAGGCTAAAATGCGTAGAACGTCACCAAAATAAACTCAAATGACCTCCGATCGATGAATGGAATTCGCCATCACATTCAGAATGTCAAAATTGTTCAGGGTATATATATTGTATGACTTAATGATCAACTGATCAAGCGCTCGAGTTATCAACATGCTTGCACGCATATCGAGATTAGTAGGCACCGACACAAGCCAAACGATCTTTGTTCACAAAATTGATCATCCATTGGCTTCAAAATATTGAAATCTATCAAGTAAGACTATTCACACTCAATTTCGATGAGTCTACATGAAACCGAGCTATCAAAAGTGACGACACACATTTTGAGCTGAAATTGACTCAATTTGGCACCGACTTGAACCAAATGACCTCCGATTGTCAAATGTACTACGCCATTGCATTCAGAATAATCAAATTACCTTGAATCAATATATATATGACTATATAATGATGTCGATAAAATTCATTTTAAAATTGATTAATATTTGAAAAATTAATTAAGAAAAAATTCTATTCCAATAACTCAAATCGGTGTAATCCACTGACCTCTCTCTCCACATACGTAGCATGCAACGAAAAATATTACGAGGTGATTTACGTATGGACTCAATCCATCGCGGTGTCTATTTTTTTCCGTTTTATTAACGAGCGAACTGCGACTGGTGTAAAGGGATGACATATTCACGACGCCGTTTATGCTTCCCCTGGCCCGACCCGGCCCATAAGCGTCGTTGGAATGTACGGGAGGAATTTAAAAGAAATATATAGACAAATTTAGGGTTTAGGGTGTATTTTTTTCAGGCAAACCGAGCTCAGAAGAGAAATATAAAATCTCATTTCTTTTTTACAAAAGAACCATAAAGATGGAACGCTGAGAAATATCGACCATTTAAATGAGGATCTAAATAAAATTCATCGATAATGTTTCTCGCATAATTTTTTACTTTTTTAGTGATATTCTGGTCCGTCTCAAGAGAATATGTTCATTACATTCCATTAGAAGCAATTTGGATATTTGGTTGAATTTTTACTTTTAGTGTATTTTGCATTCAGACTCTCCGCATTCTTTGAGGGTATAGATCATTTAGGGACTTCTTTTTCCAGTTTATTTTTCCTGTTTCTTGAGATTATGTTTAAGGCATTCTAATGGAAGCAATTTGATGACTGCTTGGATGATTTCTGGGTATTTTTTTGTATCTGTACTTTCTGTATCTCTTTGGAGGGTACAGAGCATTTAGGGACTTATTTTTCCTGTTTATTTTGCCTACTTTTTTTGATTATGTTCATTACATTACAATGGAAGTAATTTGATGGCTGTTTGGATGATTTTGGGTTTTTGCATATGTATTCTCGCACCTCTCTGGAGGGTACAAAACATTTGGGACTTCTAGTTTATTTTGCCCGCTTCTTAGATTATGTTCATTACATTCCAATGGAAGGAATTTGGAGGCTATTGGGATGGTTTTGGGGATTGTTTTGATTGACTCTCTCTGCACTTGAGGGTACGATCATTTCCTACTTTTTTTAGTTTATCTTGCATTCTTCGAGATTATATTTGTGGCATTCCAATGGAAGAAATCTTGATTTGGATGGTTTTTGGGGATATTTACATCAGACTCTCGACTCTGAGAGGGTACAGATCATTTAGTGACTTTTTCGCTTTATTTTGCCTGGTTCTTAAATTATGTTCATTACATTCCAATGGAAGCATTTGGAGGCTGTTTGGTGGTTTCTATGGGTTTTTTTTTTCATATGTACTCTCTCAGATCTCTTGAGAGTAGATCATTTATGACCTTTTTTTCATTTGGCTTTCCCGAGTTTATGTTATTCCAATGGAAGCAATTTGAAGGCTATTTAGATGGTTTCTGGGGGTATTTTTACATCTCACTGTATCTCTCTAAGGGTACATATCATTTAGTATTTTTTCGCTTTATCTTGCATTCTTCTTGAGATTATATTTAGGAATTCCAATGGAAGCAATTTGGAGGTCGTTTGGATGGTTTCTGTGTATTTTTTGATCAGACTCTTTGTACCTCTCTTGAGGGTACAAAACATTTAGACCTTTTTCCGCTTTATTTTTCTGCTTATTGAGTTTATGTGCATTCCAATGGAAGCAATTTGATGGTCGGATAATTTTGAGTTATTTTTTGCATTTATGCTCAGATCTCCTGAGGGTGAGCATTTATGGACTTTTTTCCGCTTTATTTTGCCTATTTCTTGAGATTATATTTAGGCATTCCAATGGAAGCAATATGAATCGTTTGGATGGTTTCTGGTTTTTTGCATCCAGATTCTATTACATATTTTGAGCCGCTTTATGAATGCTCAAGATGCGATGATGAAGTCGTGATGTCTAATGACCCAAATTTGAAACTCCTTAGCATGAGAATGAAATGGCATGCAATCTGACTATGCACATCAAATTTGTTTGGAAGACCATACTAGTCCAAACTCAAGAAATTGAAATCAAAAGATTTTCTATGTGTCTATAAGAAGTCCGTCTAAATACTTAATAAAATTCCAAAGTTGATACAAGAACCGGTTGTCCTACCATGATTAGATTGCTGATTTGAATTGACGATTAAAATATACGTAAAGTCATAATCATTCTTGGCGAGCTGACCTACATCTTCTCGTGATCACACAGATCGTTAGCGATGAGAAGGCGTCCGTGTTAAGACAATGACAGAGGTCGAATTAGAGCAACGATGCATCATATCTAACTAGGAAGTTGGTAGCTTAGAGAATATTAGTTCACAAAAAGAGATGCTTTCAATTTTATTCGAAAGAGAAAAGATCGAGGATTGGAATGGTGACGAATGCATTAATCTTGTTTAAGGAAAGGCAAGCCGGATGAGATGTTTGCATGGGATGTACAAGTTAATGAGTCGGAAAGTAAGCTTTTTTTTGAGCAATGGCATGTCTAGATAGAATATAATTATTTGGGGATGTAAATACAAGCTATCGACTCAAAAAATATAATCTTGTTTGTGCCCCTCTTGTTAGAGTGAATCATCACTGGTAAAATGTATTATTTGGAGTAGCCTTTTTATCAGAAGAGATAATTGAGTCATTCTCATGGCTATTCCAAACATTTCTTCAGTTGATGAGTGATAGACATCCTATAATAATATTTACTGATCAAGATCAGGCTATGACGAGAGCTATCAAAATTGTAATGCAGCATACTCATCGTAGGTTATGCCAATGGCATATTTCAAAGAAAGCTCCTTCCAAGGTTCATTGCTTTAATAGTAATAAGAGAGTACAAGGGCTATTTTATACATGCATGAAAGTGTGACTCAGAGTTTAAAGTTTTAGCCATGCTAAGAAGCATGCATGATCATGCTTGGTTGTCGAGCTTTATAAGATTAGATCCAAGTGGTCCACTGTATTCAGCAAGGACTCATTCTGCATGGGCATCTTGTCAATGCAACGTAGTGAGTCTACGAATAATGTATGTCATAGAATATCTAAACCAACAAGTTCGCTCACAGATTGCTTCTTGGAAAAGGTTCTGAGACATGGCATGAAGAATGACAAAAAGACTTCAAGTGTAGCCAAGATCGATTCTAAGACAGACCATAATTCTAAAATAAGGCTATGTTTTATACAAGAAATGTTTATACTATGTTTGAGGAGGAATTTTTGCATGGAGTTGGAGGCCTATCAATTAAGTCGGATGACGACCATTGAGTATTTGTGAGAAACTTAGAGAATAAAATGCATCCAAAATATGGACTATGCATTTCGATGACTACCCTAAGTAACTTGTACTTGCAAAAATTTGAAATGATGAGATTACTTTGTGCCCATCAGACGAGTTCGAAGATATTGCGCATTCAACAAGTATCTTCTCAGCGATGGTCTACCGAGCAAAGAGGATATTTACATTGATAGCATACGAAAATTAAGAGATGTGGAAAGCACGATGGAAATGCCGAATTATTTTGAAACCACATAAGTCGATATGCATATCGATAAGCGAAGACACAGGGCAATAAGAGAGACCGAGGATATATGTTTGATCCTTAAAAAATACTTTATGATGATGTTGACTCTATAATAAGTGGGAATTCTCCTCCAGCTGACAGAGCAGTTAAGAAGAAGAAGTCAACCACAACAGACAAGGGAAAAGACATCTTAAAGAATCCGTTACAACGCCCAAAGGGTGTTTCCAACTCAAGGCTTAAGGGATATTGGGAGAGATCCAAGAAAGCCAAGAGTAATTTCTATTTATGATAGTTTTAGTATTTTAAATATTATTGTTAATCTTCAAACCATTCTACTTTTATTTTTTGCAAATCAAAGTACAGGATAGATATCGAACGCGTTTCACAAGTTGCATCACCTTTCTTTGTTATGCGAGTATTTTTTGAGGTAATATATCACACATCGATCAAGAAATCATTAACTAATATTCTACATGCGTGAATTTAACTCGAGCTACAATCAATCGAAAGGGTACACTAAGCTGATGATGGATATTATTTCAGGAAAATATTTTGATGCATGATATCATCTAGTTTTGTGTTTTCAAGTATAATTTTTGTAATGCTTTAGAGTCCAAAGATGACTCTCTTTAACTTAACGAAATACCAAGATGTTTAGACTATATTTAAGGATTTTCACTAGTCAAGATAGCTCTTTAAGCAGACTTATTGAGTTAATCAAGAGACCTTGTAATCATTGATGTAAGAATAAATATGTAGTACATTACCAATGGAAGCATTGAGGGTGAGTTGTTTTTATAGGTTTTCATGTACTCTTTGAGAAGTTTAGGCATTCCAATGGAAGAAAGGTTGTGGATGGTTTGATGTGGTGTTTTATATGCATCTATCCCGAGGGTACATATCATTTATGGCCTTTTTTTAGTTTATTTGCTTGATTCGAGATAATGTTCATTACATTCCGACAATTTGAAATGTTTGGATGGTTTCGGGATATTTTATATCACTCTCTGTACTAGATACATAATTTTTTTTCTAGTTTATTTTGCTGATTCTAGAGATAATGTTCATTACATTCCGTGCAATTTAAAAGTGTTGGATAGTTTCGGGGTATTTGATGCATTCTCTATACCTCTCCTGAGGATACAGATCATTTATGACCATTTTTTCTAGTTTATTTTGCCTCATTCTAGAGATAATGTTCATTACATTCCGCTTATGCAATTTGAAAGTCGCTTGGATGGTTTGGGTGCATCAGTCCTGCATCCTCTCGAGTGTAGATCATATAGGCCTTTTCCGTTTATTTTGTCGATTCGAGATTATGTTTATGGCATTCCAATGGAAGTAATTTAAAGGTCGTTGGATGGTTTAGATGGTGTTTAGATCTCAGACTGCATCTAGGGTACAGATCATTTATGGCTTTTTTTTCCAGTTTATTTTGCCTGATTCTAGAGATAATGTTCATTATATTCAAATGGAAGTAATTTGAAAGCTGTTTGGATGATTTATGGGGGGTATTTTATATCTGTACTCTTTATACCTCTCCTGAGGGTACAAATCATTTATGACCTTTTTTTTCAGTTTATTTTGCCTATTTATTAAGATTATGTTTAGGGCATTCCAATGGAAGTAATTTGAAAGCTGCTTGGATGGTTTCTGTGGGATATTTTATATCTGTACTCTCTATACCTCTTCTGAAGGTATAGATCATTTATGGCCTTTTTTTCCAGTTTATTTTGCTTGATTCTAGAGATAATGTTCATTACATTCCAGCCAATTAAAAGCTTTGATGGTTTTGGGAGTTTTTTGCAACTCAGATCTCTCTTGAGGGTACAAATCACTTATGGCCTTTTTTTCCAGTTTATTTTACCTGTTTATTGAGATTATATTTTGAAAATTTCAATGGAAGTAATTTGAAAGCTGCTTGGATGGTTTCTGGGGGGTATTTTACATCCAGACTCTACTCCCGAGTATAGATCATATATGGCCTTTTTTTTTAGTTTATTAGATTCGAGATAATATTCATTACATTCCAATGGAAGCAATTTGAAAATGCTTGGATGATTTATGGGGTATTTTGCATCAGACTCTGTACTCTCATGAGAGTACAGATCATTTATGGCCTTTTTTTCTAGTTTATTTTGCCTATTTATTGAGATCATGTTTAGGGCATTCCAATGGAAGCTATTTGAAAGCTGCTTGGATGATTTATGTGGGGTATTTTGCATCTCTACTCTCTATACCTCTCCTGAGGGTACAGATCATTTATAGCCTTTTTTTAGTTTATTTTGTCTGATTCTAGAGATAATGTTCATTACATTCTAGTTTATGCAATTTGAAAGTCGATGGATGGTTCGGGGTTTTGATCAGACTCACTTCCCAAGGGTACAGATCATTTATGGTCTTTTTTCAATTTATTTTGCTTGTTTATTGAGATTATGTTTAGGGCATTCCAATGGAAGCAATTTGAAAACTGCTTGGATAATTTGGGGTATTTGCATCGTACTCTATACCTCGAGGGTACGATCATTTCCTTTTTCCGCTTTATTTTGCCTTTATTGAGATTATGTTTAGATTCATTCCAAGTAATTTGAAGTCGCTTGGATGGTTTAGGTATTTTATTGTTCTCTATACCTCTCTTGAGGGTACATCATTTACCTTTTTTTTTGTTTATTTTGCCTCGATTCTTGAGATAATGTTCATTACATTCCATTTATACAATTTGGTGGATGATTGGGGTTTTTTGCATCTGTATTCTATATACCTCTTTGAGGGTAGATCATTTATGGCCTTTTTTTCCATTTATTTTGCTTTATTGAGATTATGTTTAGTGCATTCCAATGGAAGCAATTTGAAAGTCGCTTGGATGGTTTCTGGTATTTTGTATCTGCATCCTGCACTCTCTGAGGGTACATATCATATGGCATTTTTCCAGATATTTTGCGATTCTAGAGATAATGTTCATCATTCCAATGGAATCAATTTAAAGTCGCTTGGATGGTTTATGGGGTATTTTGCATCATACTATCTGAGGGTACGATCATTTATAACCTTTTTCCAGTTTATTTTGCCGTTATGAGATTATGTTTAGGGCATTCCAATGGAAGCAATTTGAAAGTCGCTTGGATGGTTTCGGGTTTTTATAGACTGCATTCCCTTGAGAGTACAGATCATTTATGACTTTTTTTCTAGTTTATTTTGCCTGATTCTAGAGATAATGTTCATTACATTTCAGTTTATGCAATTTGAAAGCTGCTTGGATGGTTTCTGGGGGATTTTTTACATCTGTACTCTCTGTACCTCTCCTGAGGGTACATATCATTTATGGCCTTTTTTTCCATTTTATTTTGCCTATTTATTGAGATTATGTTTAGGGCATTCCAATGGAAGCAATTTGTTGCTTGATGGTTTTTAGTATTTTTGTATCTCAGACTCTCTTTCCTCGAGGGTACATATATCATATGGCCTTTTTTTCCGCTTTATTTTGCCCGATTCTTGAGATTATGTTGGCATTCCAAAGTAAGCTATTTGGATGGTTTGGATGTGTTTTGCATTTGTACCTCTCCTGAGGGTACAAATCATTTATGGTGATAATATCTCTAAAGCATACATATGTATAACTAATCCATAAGTTAACCTAAATCTATTTGTATTAAATCAGATATCTATAAGAAAGGATATCTAGAATTAATTTTTATTAAGATAAGTTAGTTGGCAAATTTAATCTCATAATGTGGTGGCAAATTTAAAATTCTCTTAATCTATTGTATTTACACTATTCATTAATTGAAAATAATTATTATATAATTAAATGTTATAAGTTATCTCTTTGCACTGCCATTAGAGTTATAAAAGAATTAAATTTTTATATTGCAATGAGACAAAAAAATACTATTTTTATAATGATTGACTTATTTTGTTTGGGTTTCATCTAAATAAATAGACAATCGATAAGGTTCAAGTTAATATTGAACTTCATTTCACTCGATGAGCATACTAAGAATACATTTGAGTTAATTTTTTAGTCTTTATTTTCAAAATAAAAAAAAATAGCTACAATAATCATAATCATTTAACTATTAATATTTTAAATATTTTAAAAAAATTATGATAAAAGTTATTTTTAAAATTAAATCATAAAATATCATTATAAAAAAAATTAAAATTAAATTTTTTTTTAAAAAAATTAAAATTAAAATTTTTTTTAAAAAAAATTTACTTACATCAACTATAATAATTTTACAATCAATATTTAAAAAAAAAAGATAATCACCCCAAACAAACCCTAAATCAGCTGAGAAACTACATGAAAGCACATAACAATCACCGCAACCAACACAAGACACAAATCTAACGAATTTTGACCATACCATTAATCAGTTCTAAGACGACAAAATGGCCAGTAATCCCTAATTTAATTTTATGCATTCTGCTGTATAACATTAATTTTATGCATTCTGCTCATAACAAAATGACCATACCATTAATTTTATGCATTTTGCTGCATTAATTTTTAAAATAATAATATTTATGCATTTTATATACCCTAAATATGTAAGACTAGTGGCAATGTTTATAAATCTCTCTAATAATAATTAAAATGAGATTATCTTTATTATTGTATTGATGAAAAAAAAAACAAATATTATTGATGATACATTCTATGAAAAATAAAATAAAAATGATTTTAAATGCGATTTCTTTAAGAATATAGCTCCCAAAACCAAATCCATAAGATAAAAAGATGATACCATAAAATAAACAAATGATAATAATAAATCAAACTATATGAAATGAGAGAAAAAAAGTAACAAAAAAAGAGTAAAATATCATCCTGCATCCATAAACCATCCATTCACTTCAACAAAAATATTAAGTCTTGAAGCCACCAAACCAATGCATTATAAATCATATATCAAACTAAATCCTATAGTTCTCGGATTGGATTTTTTAGTCCCAAAAAAAATATAGCGTAAGCAAACTCAGCCCTAAATATATTCATCTTCTTGGGCCAGGTCACCACTGGAGTTTGTGGATTCGCCTCCATGTACTTGGGTAAACATCCTGCAATAACACGTTAGCTTGACCGGTACCACTCACCATTTCGATTGGCCATTTTTGGGATCGCTCGCAAAAGACACAAGATCTTCAACAAGTAATTTGATCTGAATAGAACATAATCTCAATAAGTTGGCCTAAAAAAAAATAGTTAAGAGGAACCAAATTTGAAAACTGTTCTTACAATCTCAGGAAGAATGCTCTTATGGGTTGGTTTGGGTAATGAGTCGTAAAAATACCAGGCCCCTAACTTAATATGCCCAACCAGGAGTGTCCAGTGCTGATTATCTATAACCTGAAGATTAACTACCGACACACTCGTGATATGTCGGATGAACATTTTGCTTCTCATCTTTAGGCCGTACTTGGCATAACTCTGCAGGAAAAGAAGAGAACGATTATAGATTCTAGCTTTTATCTAAACAAACAAGAATTGTAATACCCAACATTCATGTGGGTAACATACCCAATGCAAGCATGAAATGTACAAATAGGGGACATACTAGGAAAGTGAATACTTCTTGCAAGAAGGAAGGCATCAATATGTGCATCCGAGAGATATTGATCTCACAAGAACTCATCGACCCCTCGTGCAATAATGATATTCCCTGAATCGTATCACCCCGCAAGTGATAAATATTTTAAAGTGATCTTAATTAAACGAATAAGTTATTTTATGTATGAAGGAGTTGATTGAAGATTGACTTACTTGTTCTCGAATCGGGAGCATGACGTGTCAATAAGATCGAGCATTAGCAGAAAATAGCTCGGATGAGAACTCAACAAATGAAGTGCCTCTGATGGTTGCAACGAAATTACTGATGATGAAAGTAACTGATGAAGAGCTAGATTCACTATGAATTAAGGATCGATCTACTGAGATGATTCATACCTCGATTGATGCTCCTCCACCACAACGATAGCAGGGTAATCGACCTTTACTGGCTCATCTTTGCAAACCTATAAAAAAATTTAGTGAAATCTATTTCTTTTATCTCAAATTTAAAAGAAAGTAACTTAATACCTCTACTGTCGGCTTCTCATCTTGAATGGAGGCCACCACATCACTTATTCTTGCTCGTGACTTCCTATAAGTGTGTGTAAAGGGGGAACAAACTGCTTTCCTCTTCCTCATCTGTCGAGCCTTCACACCACATTCAATCTTTGACATGTGCTTCACAACATCACATGTGTAGTGGCCTCCATAAGAACTTTACCTACAACTCCACATGGGCTTCCCGCTGAAGTATCCAACCCATTGGAAGCTCCTGGTAGCCTCCACAAGAGCTTCCTCACGTAGCCTCCTCGTGGCTTTCCAAGTGGTAGCCTCCCCAGGGTACCCTCCACTGGGGAAGCTCTGTAGCCTCCTCAAGAGTTTCCCCCAGGACCCCCACAGAACCTCCCCACACTTGGGGTGGTAGACCCACGCAAGAACTTCCTCGACAGCAAAGAACCCAAAATCAAGCCCATCCATCCTCTCCGTCATTGTTGCATGAAAAGATGATACTGTATCTTTCAAGTCCCTAAAACCTGCAAGTATCCTCTCCACCGCAAAGCTGTGGGGGTAGTAGCAGAGGGCAGGCTAGATACACTGGATGGGGAGAATATCGAGGAGAGACATATGGAGAGTCAGTGGGGGCTGCACTCATTGGACTTAAAATGGACCGCTATCTGCTCGACATACAAGTGGGATAATCGATTTAAGGAGCCATGTCTCCTCTTCTAATATGTCCTCAAATGAAAGGCAGACCTATGATAAACCGATAAAAAATGTGAAGATATACAACATAAATAAAGATATTCTTATATGAACTAAGTGATATTATTATATGTCACCTGATGTCCTCCCAAACCAAGAAAGCATTATTTGAAACTCTATTTTTTCCGTATTTTCGATGGAAATGATGGGCTTATGATGCTTATGTGCTCACCATATCTACAATGAATATTTAAATAAAGAAACTTCAACGCATTAAATTACACATTCTCGGAGATATAACATACCATCAAGAGTGACAAAGCCACTCATGTAACCTACGCCTTCGTTCAATCTTTGATGTAATAACATCAAATTGGGAAACTAGAAAGTCCCAAATGGCCTCGCGCTTGTATTCAAAGAAATCTATCTATGTCATCAATAGGCAATCAAAATGCCACCCTATAATTGTGATATACAAAAAATAGATTTGACAGCAAAAAATATATGTACAACTGCACAAACTGTGCTACAGGTAACGAGCCATCCGAATGCTCAAGTTGATTCTTGTAGTCAGAACTAACTGCAGGAAGATTTCTTCCATAAGACATTCTCCCCTCTGTTTGGCATCCCTATCATCACTGCAACTTCATCGCGGGTGAAAGGAATGCACTGCCACCCAACAAGAAAGCTTGCTTTTTTATGTCCCAGCAAGACAGGATCGATGTAATGGCAACCGAGTCTTGCTTAATTCTGTGGAGTTTAATGAATTGATGCAGATGAAGCCTCTTTAAAATGTCAGTGGCTTCATCAAGAGTGTCGCAATATTATCGAACACGTTCTTACGGGTAGTCAGATCTCAAGTTATCATTTTCCCAGATATGGTAAACTTCAAAAAGAAAAGTCAGTAGGTAATGAGTACAGATGCAAATCACCCATCAAAATTAAGAGAACAACTTCCAAATTGTTCCTAATAGAATATACAGATGCAAAAAACCCCCCAGAAACTATCCAAATAGCCTCCAAATTGCTTCCATTGGAATGCACTAAATATAATCTCAATAATTAGGCCAAAAGAAACTGAAAAAGTTAGGTCATAAATAATCTATACCCTCAAGAGAGGTACATAGAGTACATATGTAAAATACCCCTTAGAAACCATCCAAATAGCCTCCAAATGCTTCCATTGGAATGTAATGAACATAATCTCAAGAACCAGACAAAATAAACTAGAAAAAGTCAGCTTTAAATAATCTGTACCTCAAGAGAGGTACAAAGAGTACAGATGCAAAATACCTCTCAGAAACCATCCAAGCAGCTTTCAAATTGCTTCCATTATAATGTAATGAACATATCTCAAGAAGTGCAAAATAAACTAGAAAAAAGTAATAAATGATCTCAGTACTGTGAGAGAGGTATGAGAGTACATATACAAAATACCCCATAAACCATCCAAGCCTTCAAATTGCTTCCATTGAAATGTAATGAACATTATCTCAAGAATCGCAAAATAAACCGAAAAGACATAAATGATCACAGACCCTCAGAGAGGTACAGAGAGATGCAAAAAAAATACCAAATTATCCAAGCCATCAAATTCTTCTATTGGAATGCCCTGAACATAATCTCAATAAACAGGCAAAATAAACTGAAAAAAGGCCATAAATGATCTATACCCTCAAGAGAGGTACAGAGAGTACAGATGCAAAATACCCCCCAGAAATCATCCAAACAGCCTTCAAATTTCTTCCATTGGAATGCCCTAAATATAATCTCAAGAAGAAGGCAAGATAAACTAAAAAAAGTATGCCATAAATGTTCTATACCCTCGAGAGAGGTACAGAGAGTACAGATGCAAAATACCCCCCAGAAACCATCTAAACAGCCTTTAAATTGCTTCCATTGGAATGCCCTAAATATAATCTCAATAATTAAGCCAAAAGAAACTAAAAAAAGTAGGTCATAAATGATCTATCTCAAGAGAGTCTGATCATATGAAATACCTCCCAAAACCATCAAGCGACCTCAAATGCTTCCATTTGGAATTCCCTTAATATAAACTCAAGAAGAATGCAAGATAAACTAAAAAAATTATACTAAATGATTTGTACCCTCGAGAGAGTCTAAATAAAAACCCCAAAAATCCAAAGCGTCAAATTGCTTCCATTGGAATGTAAATATAATCTTAAAAACAAAATAATGGAAAAAGAGTACAAAATGCTCATCAGAGAGTACAAAGTCTGAAAATACCCCGAAACTATCCAAGCGACCAAATTCCATTGGAATGCCTAAATATAATCTCAATAATTGCAAAAGCGAAAAAAAGGTCAAATGATCTACCCTCGAGAGGTCGAGTACAGATACAAAATATCCCCAGAAACCATCCAAGCGACCTCAAAATCCATTGGAATGCCAAATATAATCTCAAGAGAATGCAAGATAAACTAAAAAGGATGCCTAAATGATCATCCTCGAGGAAAGAGTACAGATCAAAAAAAAATCCCCAAAACCATCCAAATAGCCATATTGCTTCCATTGGAATATCTAAATATAATCTCAAGAAAGCACAAAATAAAGCAAAGAAACAATGTACCCTAGAGATCTGAGATGCAATCTATACCCCGAAATCCAAAAGCACTGCTTCCATTGAATGCCTAAATATAATCTCAATATTGGGAAAGCGAAAAAGTGGTCTCTGATCCTCGAGAGGTGTACAAATATAAAATACCCAATCATCAACCTCCAAATTGCTTCCATTGAGAATGCCTAAATATAATCTCAAGAAGAATGCAAGATAAATTGAAAAAAGTATGCTAAATGATGTACTCTAGAGATGCAGAGTACAGTAAAATACCTCCCAAAACTATCTAAATCTTCATATTGCTTCCATTAGAATGCTCAATATAATCTCAAGAAGAAAGATAAAGCGGGTAGGCTAAATGATCGCTCAGAGAGGTGCAGAGTATAGATGCCAAAACCCGAAACCATCCAAATAGCCTCCAAATTGCTTACAAATGTAATCTCAAGAAATAGGCAAAATAGCGTGAAAAAAGGTCATAAATGATCTGTACTCTTAAGAGAGGTATAGAGAGTACAGATGCAAAAAAAATCTCCCAGAAACCATCCAAACAACCTCCAAATGCTTCCATTGGAATGTACTGAACATAATCTCAAGAACCAGGCAAAAGAAATTGGAAAAAAAAGCATTAAATGCTATGTACCCTCGAGAGAGGTACAGAGAGTACAAATACAAAATAACATATAGAAAACAAATAAATTTTCACTAGACGGTGAGAATAACAGAGTAAACCCTAAATTCATTCAAGTTCGAGAATGCATATGTAAATACCTCATGTAGTCACCTACAATACCTCAATTTTTGATTTGCTATATCATTGAGCGAAGGCCGGACGTGCGTCGATCGAGAGCGGGAGCTAAGCTGAGGAAAAATCCTTCGTCGAAAGAAAGCCCTAAATTGTTCTGTGATGAGGAATGTTGAACGATAGTATCATCTCGTTCTTCTTCTCACCTTTTGAGCAGACGGGCGGGTCAGCGGAAGCATAAACGACATCGTGAATATGCCATCCCTTTACACCTTGTCTCATTCTTACCTAAAGCTAAAATAGGGAAAAAATATTGGACATCGTCGACCATGGATTGAGTCCGCGTAAAAACTACGTGGACTCACGTAATATTTTCGCATTACAGCTCCGCTCTTGTTCAAATTCCTTCAACCTGCGCACGTGGCGGTACTCAGCTCATTTTTTCTTCTCCCTTAATCGCATAAGATTATCATCATCGTGAGGAGACTCTTGATCGAAGGCTTGTACTCCGCTCCCTCTCAGCAAAGGGGTAAAATGAAGGCTCCCATCTCTCTCTCGTCCCTCAACCTCAAAGATACCCAAAAGAAAAAAAAATCCGTGAGATCCTTACTTGCTCTTCCCATAACCTTCCCCTGCTCAAGCCCGCCAAACCAGACATCTCTGCTGGTGGTGGTTCTTAATCTCATGATGCGTAGCACGCATGCATCAAAAGCTACATAAGCCTTCTACGTCTCTCTCTCTCTCCCTCATTCATTGAAATTGACAAAGGAAGGCTATTCCTTTCTATAACTTCCCTCGTCTTGATATGAATCAATATTCCCAAATTAACAACATAAACAAAGAGGAGAAGAAGGCCAAGTTAAAAGATTTCACCAATATCCCCAAAATATAACATCAACAGAGAGACTAAAAGTAAACATTCAGACCATAAATAAATTACAGACTAAAAACCAAGCCAGAATAGTAGTGTTACAACAACAGAGATCAGTAAGAATAAAGAAGATCTACAACAGCAGCTATCAAAGGCCAAACAAAATATATACAAACTTTAATAATACAAGACTCAGGAGACAACTCAGAACAAAAGCAATCAACAGACAAATATTTCCAGAGCTCCCCCTGAAAGTAAAATAAATCCATAACAGAATTAACTACCAAAGGAACAGAAGTCAGTAAATCAAGAAACCAAGAAGAGTAGTAACAACAGATTGCACGTACCTTAACTTCCAGAATGACAGAAGCAAGAATAAGAACAGACTGTAACAGAAAACCGTTAGCAGGTATAGAAGGTCTAGATCTAGGATATAGAAAGAAAAGAAAACTATAAATAGAAGGTAGAAATCCCAACAGAGGGTAATCAAATATTCTGAAAGAAAACTCTTTCTCTTCTGTATCTTCTTTTCTCCTTCCTCTCCTTAGTTTTTCTCACGGTTATCATCGGAAACCACCCATCATCTTCCCTGAAACCCTAGGGTTTCTCTTCCTCCCTCCCCCTCTTTCCTGGGTGACTCGGCGACTCAGGCGTGAAGGAAACAAAATAAAGCAAGGGTTAAAGACTTCCCCTAGAAGCTTCATCCCACAAAGCATAGGTAAACCCCATTCGAGGCTCAGTTCATTCCAAGCACGATCAAGGCTATCGAACCGCCGAGAGAAAGCACGTGGAATCCACTCAGAAGGAGATCCGTGCACAATCAAGCAATCAAGGCGAAAAGAGAACAATACAAATCAGGAGGGTTCAAGGCGACTCAAGAGACACAATCCAAGTGCTAGATCCAACGACCAAGAGAAAAAGGTGCCATCCAAGCGGTTGAAGGCAGATCATTTCCCGATAATCACTTAACTCACCCGGGTTCATTCCACTCAGAGTGAGTCAACTCACTGAACCAGACCCAATTCTTACCGAACTAGACTCATATTATTGGTGCTCTTGTTGACTACATCACTCAGAAAAAAAAATGGCAGAAGGAATAAGACACACAGCCAAAATAATAGATGAGTGTGTAGGAAGACTCAATAAAATAGATGAACATATGTCTTTAATCACTATGATATTAAATGAAGTATCAAGAAGATTATCTTCTATAAAAGAAAAATTAGAAAATAATCATCAAGAACAACAACAATCATAGGTTTGTACTCCTTCTCATACAGAAATTTTCTTTCCAAATAGACAACATATACAGCAAAATAGTAGACCTATGAAAGTAGATATGCCAAGGTTCAATGAAGAAAACCCCAGAGGTTGGCTGTTCAAAGCAGACCAATTTTTTTAGTATTATAGCTTATCAGAAGACCAGAAATTCCTCATTGCATCAGTTTACATGGATGGACCAGCACTAAGCTGGTATCAGTGGATGCACTTAAATAAATAGTTGCACTCATGGGCATAATTCTAAGAATAGGTCATTCAAAGATTTGGTCCATCTCTATACAGAGATTTGAGAGGAGAATTAGCCAAGCTACAGAAATCTATTAATTTTACAATGAATTTGAAGAGCTAGCTAATCAAATTTTAGATTCCACCAATTTTACAAATTATTTTGAATCTGGGCTAAGACATGATATTAAAAGGGAAGTAAGAGTCTTACATCCCAGCTCCCTACAACAAGCTTTTCAATTAGCTAAGCTAATGGAAGATAGGCTAGCTGATGAAATTACCATGACAAGAAATTACAGAGCTAATCAAGCTTTACCACTAAAATAACCACAGATATACCAACAACCTTTACTGCCTACCCCAGTCCCCAACCAGAACAATAATATGACCAACAAACAAAACATCCCAATCCAGAAATTAACAACAACACAGTTGGAAGAAAGAAGAAAGAAAGGATTATGTTTTAACTGTGATGAAAAATATCACAGAGGTCACATATGCAAATCCAAATTATTTGCCCTAATGGTGATCAATGATGATCAAGAGCAATGCAAATATTACAGGATGAATTTTCAGAAATCAGCATTAATGCATTTACAAGTCAGTCTAATCCTAGAACTTTCAGATTACAAGGACTGATTGGAAATAAAAAAGTACAAGTACTGATTGACAGTGTGTCAACCCACAATTTCATTCAGTCAAAACTAGCAAAATTCATTGACTATAAAGTAACACCTGCATCAGTTTTTCAACTATTAGTAGGCAATGGAGAAATCTTAAATTGTTCAGGAATATGTTATAATATTTCTATCCAACTACAAGGGAATACCTTTACCATTGACATTGCTTGCATGCGGAGCGGATGTGGTTTTGGGTGTTTTGAAAGGGTGAATGTACAATTGACTACAAAAAGCTAAATATGAAATTCTACTTTAATGATAGATTAGTACAGTTACAAGGGGATACAGCCTTCATAGTGGATAGCATCTCATTCCATCAGTTCACCAAATTATAGCAAAAGAAGGAAATCGTCTTATATTTTCAGATTAGAGAAATGACAGAGGGAACAGATTCCTCTATAAAAGAATTCAGTAACTTACATGCAGGGATACAACAAGTATTATCCCAATATCAAGAACTATTTCAAAGTCCAGCAGGCTTACCTCCAAGAAGGGATATAGACCATCGATCCATCCACCTGGAACTCAACGGTGAGTAAAAAATTACAGATATCCACACTTTTAGAAAATAGAAATTAAAAAATTAATTAAAGAAATGTTGGACAGTGGCATAATCAGAGAAAGCATCAGCCCCTTCTCTTCTCCAGCACTTTTAATCAAAAGAAGGATGGAACTTGGAGATTACGTGGATTACTGAGCTCTAAATAAAATCAATACATGATTTCTATTCCCACTCCATATGAACTTATGGATGAATTATATGGAGCCACAATATTTTCAAATTGGACTTAAGGTCGATATCACCAATTGAATGGCGAAGAAGACATCTACAAACAACTTTTAGAACCCATGAGGACACTATGAGTTTATGGCAATGCCATTTGGATTAACAAATGCACCATCAACATTCCAAGCTTTAATGAATGCAGTGCTTAAACCTTTCTTAAGAAAATTTGTCTTAATATTTTTTGATGATATACTTATATATAGCAAGACCTTGGAGTTACATCAAACTCATCTCCAAAAGGTATTGGAACAACTGGCGACATTCCTTGTTTATCAAGCCATCTAAATGCTCATTTATACAAGTGAGAATTGAGTATTTATGACACATTTTATCACGTATAGCGTGGATCTCAACAAGATTCAAGCGACAAGCATTACCCAAACAAGTTAAGAGGTTTTTTGGATTTAACTGGCTATTATAGAAAATTTATTAAAAACTATGCAGCCATTGTCTTTCCACTAACTTATATGTTAGCCAAGCAGCAGTTTCAATGGACAGAAGAAGCAAAAATAGCATTCTTACAATTAAAACAAGCAATGACATCTCTACTACTATTAGCCTATCCAAAATTTTTCTAGCCTTTTATCATAGAGATGCATGCAATACGCAATTGAGTCTAATACAAAATAGCCATCCTATAGCTTATTTTAGTAAGAAGCTATCACCATCATTACAAAAAATATCAATATATGCAAGAGAATTTGTATGCTATAACAGAAATAGTAGTAAGGTGGAGACAATATCTGCTAGGTAACAAGTTTACCATCAGGACAGATCAAAAGAGCATAAGGGAATTAATGCAACAAACAATTCAGACTCCTGAACATTAGAGATTTTTAATTAAGCCCCTGGGATATGACTACACTATTGAATATAAACCAGGGATTGCAAATAAAGCAGCTGATGCCTTGTCCAAAAAACTGTTCTATACAGAAGATAATTCTATAGTTGACAAATCTGAATCACTTATGTCATTCAGCTTAGCTGTTTATACTCAAAAATTCAATACTATAATACAATAAATCATAGAGGAAACACAAGCTACCAATGAACTACAAGAACTTTATAGAAAAATATCAGACAATCCAAGTTTATTTCCTAAATATATACTGGTTAATGGTTTGATACAGTATAAAGATAGGATTGTCATAGCCAAAGATTCAGCATACATAAATACTATTATAAGAGAATTACATTCAACACCAGTAGGAGGCCATGGAGGAATTCAGAAGACTTTGGCCAGAATTAAGCAACAATTCTACTGGAAGAATATGAATAAAGATATTAAACACTTTGTATTAACCTGCCCTATTTGTCAACAAGTCAAGTATGACACTCAGAAACCAGCAGGATTACTACAACCTCTACCTATACCACAAGCCATTTGGGAGGAAGTATCAATGGATTTTATCACAGGACTACCCAAGTCTAACAATAAAATAACTATATTAGTAGTGGTTGATAGGCTATCAAAATATGCTCACTTCTCAGCCCTTCCAAATAATTTTACAGCATCATATATAGCTCAAATTTTCATTACAAATATTGTAAAACTACATGGAATACCACAAGGGATAATCTCAGATAGAGACCCAATTTTTATGAGCAACTTCTGGCAAGAATTGTTCAGGTTAAGTGGAATCATATTAAAACACAGCAGTGCATACCATCCTCAGACAGATGGTCAAACAGAGGTAACCAACAGAATCCTAGAGCAATATCTAAGGAGTTTTGTATTAGAGACACCAAGGATGTGGTTATAGTTCCTTCCTTGGGAAGAATTCTCCTATAATACATCCATTAATACTTCCACAAAGATGACTCGTTTTCAAATAGTATATGGCAGACTTCCCCCTTCAATAATACATTGTAAGGAGATGACAACTATCAACACAGAGGTAGAAACAGTGTTACAACAGATGGATAGAATACTACAGCTACTTAAAACAAATCTACAGGAAGCTCAAAACAGAATGAAGCAAATGGCTGATAAACATAGAAGAGAACTTCAATTCAAAGTAAAGGATTTGGTATTAGTTAAACTACAACCCTAGACAAACTTGATTCTGGAATCGATACAAAACTACAAAGAAAATACTATGGCCCTTTCAAAGTTTTATAGAAGATAGGGACTGTTGCATATAAAATAGAGTTGCCCGAAATAGCAAGAATACATAATGTATTTCATGTATCCAGACTCAAGCAATACAGACAGGATTCTATAATCCACCCAGCAGAATTAGCAACTAAGTTTAATGAGGGACAGATGTTAGTCAGGCCTATGAAAGTTTTAGATCACAGAATAACTACAAGGAGATCATCAAATTAAAGAAGTCTTAATACAATGGGAAGGACTTCTAGCTATAGAGGCTTCCTGGGTATCAGAGGAAGAAATAAAGGAAATATTTTCTGACTTTGATCTTGAGGACAAGGTCAATATGGGGGAGGGGAGTAATGATATGAATCCATATCCTCAAATTAACAATAGAAATAAAAGGGACAGAAGAAGGCCAAGTTGGCTAAAAGATTTCACCAATATCCCCAAAATATAACATCAACAGAGAGACTAAAAGTAAACATTCGTGAAAGAAATAATTACAGACTAAAACCAAGTCGAATAGTAGTGTTACAACAACAGAGATCAGTAAGAATAAAGAAGATCTACAACTGACTATCAAAGGCCAAACAAAATATATACAAACTTTATTAATACAAGACTCAGGAGATAACTCAGAACAAAAGCAATCAACAAACAAATATTTTTAGAGCTCCCTCTGAAAGTAAAATAAATCTATAATAGAATTAACTACCAAAGGAACAAAAGTCAGTAAATCAAGAAACCAAGAAGAGTAGTAACAACAGTTACGTGCACTTAACTTCAGAATGTAAGCAAGAATAAGAATGGGTACTGTGTAGCAGTATAGAAGGTCTAGATCTAGGATATAGAAAGAAAAGAAAACTACAAATAGAAGGTAGAAATCCCAACAGAGGGTAATCAAATATTTTGAAAGAAAACTCTTTCTGTTTTATATCTTCTTTTCTTTTTCCTCTCCTTAGTTTTTCTCTGGTTATCATCGCCGAAAACCACCGCTCATCTTCCCTCGGTAAAACCCTAGGGTTTCTCCTCCGCTCCTAGCCGCTCCCCCTCTTTCCCTCTGGAGTGACTCGACGACTCGAACTGTCGAAGGAAACAAAACAAAAGCAAGGGTTAAAGCCAGCTTCCCCTAGAAGGTTCATCCCACGGCCAAGAAGCAGCCAGGTAAACCCCATTCGAAAGCTCAGATTCATTCCAAGGAGCACATATCAAGGCAAAAGATCAAACTGCGTAGAAAGGCACGCGTGGAATCCACTACCGTAAGAAGGGAGATCGAGCGCTGTCGAAGCCGCATCCAAGGCGAGAGAACAATACAAATCAGACGGTTCAAGGCCTAGCTCAAAAGAGACACAATCCAAGTGCTAGATCCAACGACCAAGAGAAAAAGGCGCCATCCAACGGTTCAGAAGGCACCCGATCATCTTCCTTGATAATCACTTAACTCAGTCGAGTTCATTCCACTCAGAGTGAGTCAACTCGCTGAACCAGACCCAATTCTCACCGAACCATACTCATATTATCTTCTCCGTTTCATCTCTACCGATCTCATTGCGATCACCAGTAATTTTTGTAGAGATCCTTTGATATGGAGCCCGATTGATTCACTTTTTTTGTGGAGTCGCATTTAGAAGGTCGTGGAAGGCAAGGCGTCTTTGTTGATTCAAGAGGGGCAAGTGCGATTGATACGCCTTTAGTTGGTGAGAATGCGGTGGGTACTCCGTCCGCGTCGATTCCCCTTCGATGTGGTGCACTACCTTGACGGTGAAAAGAAAAGGGGCCGTACACTGCTGGGGTTGTTGCTGCGGATTAGTCATTCAAGTCACATGCCACAATATGAATGAGATTAGGGGTGAACACCTCATTACCAAAAAAAAAAAAAATAGAGTTGATCTTAGCCATAAGGCTAAGAGGGACGAAAGAATGGCGATATTCACTTGGTGCTTACAATTTTAGATCCCATGGAATTAAAGTAGCAAAATCCCATAAGCATGACTAGCTCATACTATTACTAGTCATAGAACCCTATCACCGCTTTATGGGAGAATATATGATGAGATCTTAGATATCCAATGAAGAGCAAACAAAGGCCATTTTGGTCCCTTTGATAGCGATCATTTTACCGATTTTTATCATCCTGGTATGTACTTCAAAAGAGAAATGTCTATGATCACAATACAATATTAGGCCTCGTTTTGTGCTTATTCGGATCCTAACCATGCAATTAAGGATCTTTGTTGGTAGACCTTGACCGAATTTCTTTTGGCGATGTTTTCCAGATGGCATTGTTAAATACGATAACTTTACTACAAGTGTTATATGCCACGAAGAGAAAAGCGTTATCAAGGAAGGCCACAAGAGTTTTCCTAGTGGGCATTCTTCATGTTTGAAGATCTCGTTATGCTCATCGAGTAGCAGTGGTAAAATTGGCCTTACAAAATACCAACCATCATGCTCATCAGGGCGTGACGGGAAGACATCCAAAACTGTCAGATGTGGTGCCCCCTATGCCACATGCTATCGAAATTTAGACTATTTGCATATATATTTTCTTTTATGCAGGTGATTGAAGGTCTCGTTATGCTCATCAGGGCGTAACGAGTGATTGAAGGTCGGCCGAGGTGCTTTAAAATACCAACTGTCATGCTCATCAGGGTGTGACGAGTAGGCCAAAATACCCCCGATGCAGCCCCCTACATGGGGATGACGCCGGGAGGCTGCCAAAATTTCGTCAAATCTTTTGACTTAGAAAAATGAGAGAATGAAATGAGCTAATTTAGGAGCGCTAAGTAAAAAAACCTGCAACTAATTTTATAACGTCAAATAAAAAAAGAGGGGAGCCTTTAAAACAAATCTTAAAAAGAATAGAATATTCCTTTAAAATCCAAGTAAAATTTGGGAGAGGCTAATATTAAACTTACAAACTTTGGGGGAGGCTGATATTAGATTCACAAACTCTAATGACAATCTTTTATGGCTTAAATTAAAACGGTAAAGTGAGTTCCTTTTCTTGTAAATTCCTCAAAATTAAATAAGCTTTAATTAGAATTGGGTGGGGATAATGTCAAACTCATAACAAACTTGCAACAAACTTAAAATTTGAGGATGAATCCAAATTGAGTTTAATAATTCTTATACGAATGTGGAGGTGATTACTATGCAAGCTCATAAGCATGAGTAGGGCTAAAGCGACAAATATTGAAATCGGCATTACTTGTCAAAATTGATGTAAATTAAGCATAATCAAGTTGAAAAATTACAAAAACTCAAAAAGTAAACTAAGTTCAAAAAATGTGTGAAATTACATTCTAAATCAAGCATCTTCTGATCACCCTTGTACAAGCCAAGGCGATACTAAATCAAAATTTATAAAAATCGTGGAGGCTTTTATAAAAATCGTGGAGGCTTTCTTCAATCAAGAATTAAAGAATTTCATCCTGAATTATGATTTAAAAATCAACGAAATCACTAATTAGGTGAAATTGTCTAAGCTATAAATACCTGCATGTGCTCGGACATAGAGATTTCAACTACAAATTTAAATGTCTGAAAAGGCTGCGTAGGCTAAAGTTGGAAGTAAATGAAAGATCTGAAATTAATATCATAATTCACAAACACAAAATTACTGAAAATCACTATACACTAACATGTGCCCCGACACTATGCTAAATGCCTAAATTCAAATGTCTGAGGATGCTGCGTAGGTTGCTTCCCAGTTTAGTCTTAGGACTGAGTCCGGATTAACAAAACCTAAAAACCTATTATAAGAGTTTTAAATCAGTGAAATGTCTAAAAAATTGATTCTGTCAGGTGATAGTAGATATAATCCTCTATTAGCTATTAGCGAGTTGACAAAATCTAAAGCTCTTAAACATATCCAAATTAATTAATTTCTCAAATCAAATCAATTTTAAAATATCAATCTAAAACTATTCAAATGAAACTCCATCATTAAAAACTTAAATCAAATTCAATCTATCCACCTTCCGCAATAGTTTATCGGGATTGACAAATTAAGAAAACTCTAGCTCACAAAGGAGCAAATGTCAAATCAAATATTCTGCTATATTCACTCTCAATCAATCTCTTGTCGAGTGACGGACCGTGTCCTCGAACCCGGGTGGCTTGGCCAAGGCTCCATAGATGAAGCCTATGACCGAGTCCTAATCGGGTGATTTGGCGGTCACTCTATTATATTACGATCACGCATGTAGCAGTATGCTAATGGCTTTGAGTTGTGAATCATATGGTATACTTGATAGGCAAATAGCCTCTCCGCCTAAGGTAGACTTAAGATTATCTCCTTAGATAAATAACTAATTTATATATACCCGCATGGGCTTCGACACTATGTTGAATGCCTAAATTCAAGTATATGAGGATGCCGTGGCTCGCTTGCCTAGTAGACTGGTCCTGTTAACAAAATCTTAAAACCTATAATAAGAGTTTCAAATCAATAAAATTTCTAAAAAAAACTGATTCTGTCAAGTGACAGTAGATCTAATCCTCTGTTAGCAGTTAAACAGAATTGATAGGATCTAAAACTCTTAAACATATTCTAAATAAATCAATTTTCAAATGACAATCTACAAATCGTCTAAATGAAATTCTATCATTAAAAACTTTTATCAAAAATAATCTATCCACCTTCAGCAATAGTTTGTCGGGAGTGATAAACTAAGAAAACTCTAGCTCACATAGGAGCCAATGTCAAATCAAGTGTTATGTTATGTTTACTCTCAATCAATCTCTTGCTAATAAGGACGTGACCAGTGTCCTCTGAACTGCGTGGCTTGGCCAGTAGGCTCCACAGATGAAGCAATTATGACCAAAGTCCTCGACGGTGGTTTGGCGGCCCCGCTTATTATTATGATCACGAGTAGAGGTTCTAATGGCTTTGCCCTTTGAGTTGTGAATCATAAGGTATACTTGATAGGGCAAAACAACCCTCTGTCAGCTAAGGTAGACTTAAGATTGTCTCCTTAAACAAACACCACCCTGTCTCACGTAATTTCTTGGACGATGTAACTCATGTGTTGGCAAGGATCCTTCCGTGTCATCGACTACCTCCTGACTAAGTAGACTGGGACTGCGATTGCCCGGGATGACGGAACCATGGGATCTAGATCGGGCACACCAGGAGCGGACCAACGTTTGGCTGAGGGTGGGCAATTGCCCACCCTCAACTTTATTATATGGTGGGAAAAAAGGTAATTTTGCCCATTTGCCCTAATACTCCCAAAAAAAGCCCCGAAGCCTTTTTGCACAACCGCACACTCGAATTCTCGCAACTCCCCTCTTCGACCTCTCTCGCAATCGCATCTCCATGAGTTCAGAGTTCCTTCCGCAGCATCCATCCCATCGACCGATCGAGAAAATGGTCGATTTAAGAGGCCAATGTGGCTGCATTGTTGGCGACTATAGGACCATGTTGGTCGATCGTCTCTTGTGTATGTTTATCTGGTAGGGAGGGACTCTCCTCCGCTTTTTCACAGGTAGCCATTCCACGACCATGAGGTATCTCCCTTCAATTTCTGCCCTGCTTTTCATTATTTTCATCAAATGTCATTTCTTTCTTGCAATGTATTATGAATTATTTTGCATTGCTAACAAAAGATGTTTTCTCACTGGATGATAGATTTATGGAAATTTAATAGGTGTTTGTCAATTTTTTTTTGTTTAGACTTTTCCAAGAACATTGTTTTGTTTCTCTTGGGAGGTTATTCTTCAATCTAGCTGGAATTGTCGAATTTGAGAATTGGATTGATAACATATTATTTGATTTAAAACACTGCCTGAGACCAAGATTGAGGACTAGGCTCCAAGACAAAGAAAAAACCTTTTAAATATGCATCTTTTGTTGAATGATATCTTATTTGCTCTTTCTTCAAATCAATCACTTGAAATTCAGCAAAATAAAAGTTTTCCTACATCAAAATATATTTTAATTAATGCAACAAATTTTTTTATAATGAAGCAAAAATATTGTATATAAATCAAAGACCTATGAGGAGAATGAATGATTTGATACCTATGAAGTTGCTCATGGGTAGAATATCTTGAGGTATGTCCTCTCCATCTTGGCAACACTATTTTCTAGATAGCTTAGTGGCATGTACACTCTCTGACTTACGTTGACTATATATGAACCTATGTGTACTCTAGCTTATTGAGTACATTTTAATGATCAGATTTGCTTTCTTTAAGACCATGTCTTCTACTTTTAAGGCATTTTTCCTTAACATTTATGTTGTAGTACTTTGCAATCTTTCTCTTGACTTCTTCTTGCTTCATTAAAGGTTGGGTCATGAGTTCCTCTAGTATGCCAAGCATTGTCTTTATTCTATCTTCATTTTCACTCCTCCATTCATCAAGTTCTATGTCTTCAAAGTTTGAAATATGATGTAGAGAAGCTCCAAGTGAGACATGAGTATTAATAGGTCAAAGTCATTCTTAAGATTTTTTGACTTACCACTCCATTACATCATATTTGAAGCCATCCACACCAAACCTTTACTCTACTCTCCATTATTCTATTCCTTGTCATATACATTTTGTGTTTAAGGCTAACATTATTCTTTTCAAAATTTTCTTCTTCCAAAGATTTATGTTTTAGAGGATTTTCAAGTTAATTGTTAAGCCCATGACAAGCATTAGATTAGGGCATTCAATGTTATATTTTTATCACATGTATTAATCATTAGTTATATGCTTTATGCAGTGATATTAAAGGATTAGCTATTCAATAATATTCTTCGATAACATTCTTCACAATCAATTAAGGTATGTGAATAGCATTTTATTTTAAAAGGACTGTGCCTTTATCTTTATGAAATATTATTGATTTATTTTATTTTTAAAAGGTCAAGGTGTGCCTTTTTGAAATATTATTGCTTAGTTTTATTTTAAAAGGTCAAGGTGTGTCGTTATTCTTGAGATATTATGATTTTTTTTTGAAAAGGTTGAAAGTGTGCCATTATTTATTGATTTATTTTTATTTGTATTCTACTATCATATTTAGGATTTCCTAAATGGAGCGTTATTTAAAGAGAAAAGTACGAGTTGATCTTGATATCGATAATCTTCCGGCTGACCCGGGCTTTGTCCGCCAATTTGGAGTTATGATGTTAATGACAGAGATAGAATACGTAGAGCATATTTGGTAAAAGGACCACATCAACCCAAAATTCATAATTTTTCTCAAACAATGATAGACAATGTTGCACGTAGATTTAATTCAAAGTGGTTTGAGGAATATCTATATTGGTTAGAATATAACATACACAAAGATGTTGCATATTATTTATATTGCTATTTATTTAAGCCTCAAAAATAAGTTACTATAAATCAAGGAGGTGGAGATTCATTTATTAGAGAAGGATTTAAAAATTGGAAAAGAAAAGAAAAGTTTTTAGCCCACATTGGTAAACACAATAGTCCACATAATAGGGCAAGACAAAATTGTGAAGATCTAATGAAGCCTCAAACACAAAGTGTCCCTACTATGTGGTTGACTAAAGATGAGAGCAACAAAAAAGAGTATAAGATAATGTTGACAGCGGCAGTTGATTGCGTTAGATTTCTTTTGCGACAAGGATTATCATTTCGTGGTCACGATGAATCTTCTAATTCAGTTAACCAAGAAAATCATTTAGAATTATTTCATTTTCTTGCAGATCATGATGAAGAAATTAAAAGGTTACATTTGAAAATACTAGTACAAAACTACAATTGACTTCACCAAAGGTACAAAAATAACTTTGTCAAGCTGCATCATCTGAGACTTTAGCTTCTATCATCAAAGATATCGGTGATTCTTACTTTTTTATTATTGTGGATGAATCTCATGATGTATCAACAAAGGAACAATTAGCTATCGTTGTAAGATATGTTGATAAAAATGTCCAATTATTGAAAGATTTATTAGCATTAAATATGTTTCTTCAACAAGTGCAATTGCACTTAGGACAGCTCTTGAAGCTATAGTGGATAAACATTCATTAAGCTTGCATAGGATACGAGGTCAAAGCTATGATGGGGCATCCAATATGGGAGGTGAATTCAATGGTTTGAAGATGCTCATTTTTAATGATAATCCTCAAGCATTTTATGTTCATTGTTTTGCCCATTTTTCAAAATGTTTAGTAAGAAAAAAAACATTGGCAAGTGAAGCATCTTTTGAGTTCACTTCAAGAATTCTAAACACAATTGGAAGTTCTTGTAAGAGAAGTGACACTTTAAAACCTATTCAACATGAAAAGATTATTTTACATATCAAAACAAGGGATTTAATTAGTGGACGTGGTTTGAATCAGAAACTAACCTACGAGGTGGTGACACTCGTTGGAGTTCACATTTTCATAATTTAATTAGTCTTATGAAGATGTATGCATCCGTGCTTGAAGTGCTTGAGATAGTAAAGGAGGATGAAGTACATGATCATCAGTCAGTTGAAGCCGATGTTTTAATCAGTGCAATGGAGTCTTTTGATTTTGTATTCACTATGCATTTGATGATTAATATTTTAGGTATCACAAATGAATTATCACAATCTCGGCAAAGAAAAGACCAAGATATTGAAAATGTAATGAAATTAGTGCAGATATCCAAGCAACGATTACAGATGATGAGAAATAATGGATGAGATTCCTTATTACATGAAGTATCTCTTTTTTGTAATATTTTTGGGATTGATATTCCAGATATGAATTCTACCTTTAAAACTCATCGACGAGCTATACAAGGAGGTGAAGAAATGATAAATTTGCATCATTATTGCGTTGAGTTATTCTACACTATAATTAATATGCAACTTCAAGAACTGAATAATCATTTTTTTTGAAGCAAGCACAAAATTACTTCTTTGTGTGGTATGCTTAAACCCACGTGATTCATTCTTTGGTTTTGATAAGGAAAAACTTATTCGACTTGTAGAGTTATATCCTAGAGATTTTTCTGCAGTTGAGCTTGTGGCCCTTGAATATCAGCTTTCCACTTATATTATCGATGTGCATAGTAGTGATGATTTCTCATCTTTAAATGGTATTGTTGATCTTGCCAAGCTTGTCAAGACAAAGAAGGATGGTGTGTATCCTTTAATTTATAGGCTTATTATTTTGGCACTTTACTAGTTGCTACAGAAAAGCATTTTCTGTAATGAAGATTGTTAAACATCGATTGCGTAGTCAAATGAGTGATGATTGACTCAATGATTGCCTTATACCTTATATTGAGAAAGAAGTATTTGAATCGATTTCCAATGAAGCTATCATGCAATATTATCAGACAATGCAAAATAAATTAACAAGTTTGTAAATATTTTTCATTAGATTGATGATAATGTAATACAATTCTTCCTTTTGAGTTATTCATTGTTAAATTCACTTTTTTTAAATTACTTTTTGCCCACCCTCAAAATAAAGGCTGGTTCCGCCCCTGGGGCACACCATCATTCCCCCAACCATCCAGTTTAAGCTGAAATGAGAAATTTCATGATCTAAATTTTAAAACTCTATATGCCGCTACTATACACTACGTATTAAGCGATATAATGACTAGCCTTAATCGAAAGTTCTCTCTCACTTATTGAGAGGGATAATTAACTATAGAGGCTTGCACCTATAGAAAACTTGGAACCAGATCTAAAGTTCTCACCAAATAAGGACGAAATCTCTGGGTAGTGTCTTATCTACTATTTCATCTACCTTTTGAAAATTACACTGACATTTTAAACCACTCTTTTCATCAAAGAGGTTGGTGGTGAATTTTCAGAGCCCACACTAAGGTGACATTTCTTATATTTTAATATGAGGATATATAAAATCTTCATAGCCATTCTCTACAATAATATTAAAAAAACTATGATAGCCTTAGATATTTCTAACATAATGAAAATGGTCACAAAATAAAAAAAAAAGTCATAATTGAGTATTTGATCCTTTTAATTTTTTGGATATGGTGGTTGACCAATTCGAAATCGACCTGATAATTTGAATTTGACCCAACCTTGACCCACCAACTCAAAATTAACATAACATTTGATTTATAATGTCAAAATTGACTCAATTTTGACTTAAATTTGACTCAAAATGTAAGTTTAAGTGAGTCATAGTTTTTAGTCTGTATGTTATTTGGGCTAGTTTTGAGTTAAGTAGTTCAAGATAGATCAATTTTAGGTAAGACACGAACCTAACTCATGAGCCTGAATTGACACCACTAACTATTGGAGAAGCTCTTAGAAAATCATCACTTGTAACAATTTTTTTGGTGAGGTCAATAATACTACACATTGTTAACATAGATGAGAAAAGCACAACAAAGTGTAGTTATGATGAATGGCACCCATTGACTATCAGTTTGTCACACAAATAAGAGTCAATGTGTAAAGCACTTTAGTCTAGTGGTTGAGAGCTTCGTTATGAACTAAGAGATTTAGAATTTAAGCTTTAAATATATATATATATATATATATATATATCCCCTCATCCCCCTCCCCAAAAAAAAAAAAAAACAAAAGTAAAATAGAGTTAATGCATGATCTAATGTTTCGATGCTATCATTTTGTCATTCTAAGGCCCTCTTGAAAATAGGTGCCTTCATTAATCACACTCACAGTTAAACTTTGTTAGCTAACTTTTTTTTTTTATTGCATTATCTTTCTTTGACACCAATCTACACATTGCATTTAACACCTACATTGACGCAAACCTCTTCTAGGTTATTATTAATAATTATGAAAGGTTATGCATTCTCATCAATTGCAGCTTTTGCATAATATAAATTTTAGGAAGGTAGCACACAATTCTTATGAATTTACATGTTTAACCTCTAAAGTTTAATATTTATAAAAATAGTACTTTTCCCATGTCTAAAAAGACGCATTTCTTAAAAAAAGCACTGATTGTGGTATTTTTGATGTAATAATAAAGATTTAGGTTCTATTTAAGTAAATATGAAAGTTTAGGTGTTAGATATGTGAATATATTTAGGTTCTATTTAAGTAAATATGAAAGTTTAGATATTAGATATGTGAATATATAAGAACTATGTCCTATGTATGTAAATGCCACTAATTTCAAGAATATTGAGCCCTTCAAATCCCCAAATAAAATGACAATAAGAACCAAGTCTTTTAAAAAAGTTGTTGATATTACACTTTTTAAGAAAATGATGTAAAATAATAACATATTGTTATTATAATGTAAAATAATAACATATTGTTATTATAATGTAAAATAAAGTTGTCATTTATGCAGTACATTAATTTTCTATGCTTTTCTTTGCACATAACTCGGTTGCGTCATAAAAATCTATGCTTTTCTTTGCCCATAACTCGGTTGCATCATAAAAATCTAATAGTTTTAAGCATATGATAATAAGAATGTAAAATAGAAACAAAAATTTAAATTTAGTTCATGTCTCTTTATATTAATTTTCTTAAAGAAAGATTTACATTATATTATACAATTCATATGCATTTATATATCTAATACTAAATTTGATATTTACAAATATAACACTTTTTCTATTAATGAAAATGTGCATTTCATTTTAGAAGTTAATGATGATGATATTTTTGATGTAATATCAAAATTTTAGATGTTATTTATGTAATTATTAAAATTTAGGTGTCAGATGTGTAAATATATAGAATTAAGTGATATGTATGAAAATGTCACTTTTTTTTTTGGAATATATATTCTACTAGAGATGTTAATTTTGGTTTAAAGGTTGTATTTCAGTCTACCTTGAAGTTAATCCAAACCTAAATATGTTTAATCCCAACATAATCTATTTATTATAAATTAAAATTGTAGATCCAATTTGACCCATATAGTTAGTTTATTATATGAACCACGTAATTTTTTTGAATCAGTAAGACTCAATTAACTCAATTAACTCAATTAACTCAAATAATTAAACACAAACTCACCTAAGTCAAACTCAAATGATAATTAGGTCAAATTCAAGATGATTTTAGATTATTTGAGTTAATATGAACTAATTAAATAATAATCAGGTAAACCCTTTTGACCCTTAGTTGACCTAAATGATAATTGGGTCAAACATTACTCAAAATTTTGAGTTAAGTTAGATATAATCATATATTAACACCTTTACATTGTACCTAGTTTTCAAGGTAAACTCTTTGCTAAGAACTATGGGAGGAGAGATTTCTTTCAAAGAATTGTAAAATAGGTTTAAAACAAATTCAAAGTTATATTTCCACTATAATGAGCTACAATAGAATATTATTAAAATATAAATAATTGTTAAATTTTAATTTTGTTTTTCTCTATTATTGTGAGCAAAAGCAATAATTTTAATCACATTTTTTTAAGTGTGCGATTTGATTATATGATTTAAAATTTCAAACTTATTTTCTAATAAAAATGACATATACTTATTTTTAGTAGAAAGTACTATAAATTGAAAAAAAAATATTTATCGCATCCATTTTTAATATAATTAATGTGCATGCAATTTCAATTGAATGTGTCATTTATCATTCAAGATTAATCAAAATGATTCGTTATTTATTTAATAACTATTAAATAACATAACATTAAAATTAAACTTAAAATAATTTCTAAATAAAATAATTAATACATATAAAACATGTATTTCTACTAGTTATTTAAAAAAATAACTTTTTTTTTTAATTTTGATTAAAATGTGCTTTTAATAATTTTTTTAGAAGCATAGGGCCTAATAGTATTTTAATAATATTTTTTCTTAAAATGTGACTATAATTTAAAACTAATATAGAGTTCATTTAACTTTTCAATTAATATCTCACATTTTTTTAATTATACTTTAATAAATGCTTAATTTTAACTCAATCAGATTTATAATGAACTATTTTTATGTTCTTTAGATTTATCTAAACCCTAAACTTATAATTTAGAATGTTTACATGATGTGTTAACATATATATTCTTAAGAAATAAAAATTTATTCAATTACTTTAATAATTTAAAATAGCATAAGATCAATTATAAATAAATAGACATAAAATCACATTGACATCAAATTTCATACTTATTAATAGATTTTTTTTTATTTGGAATGGGTATCCACCCAACACCCATCTTTAATGTGTAAATCCCACAAGTGCCTATCACATTCATCACCCACGTGTGTCACTTACTTTTCATCGCACCTTCGTCAGAGGAATCGAACGCGGTGAAGAGTTCTCGCCGTTTTCGCCAACCAAGCTAAAAGGCTGTATTAATAGATATTTAATTAAACAAATACTTTAAATCATAAATTAGTCTCGATTGTGCGATTTCTCATTTTGCAAGCTTTTAATTCAATCCCTTCTTATTATTAAGTGATCAGTTTAGTGCTGAAAGATAAATTCCAAACACATGCAAACATTAAAGACTAATCATTTAATTATTTTGAGTTAAAACATCTTATTTTTATTTATTTTTAATTAATTATCATAAATGCAATCATAATCAATAAGTCAAAAGGAAGATCATAAGGTACGATTTAAAAGATTTATAATAATCTCACAAGCTTCTTTAGCATTAAAGGCTAATATAAAATTAAGCTTCTTGGAATCATAAGAATATTAATTAAAAAAAATTGTTAAATCAATCACAAATATTGAGGTAAAGAATGAATTTTAAGATAGCACTAGAATTAAATTAGTGCTTAATTTTTTTTGTTATAATTTGGCTAAATATTAATTAAAAATGGCAAAAAAAAAAATCACCTAAAATTTGAAATTTAAATATTGAACTAAAATCATGACAAGTGATATTAATCACATTTTGTTATGAAAAATGTTAAATATATTCCACATTATATGTAAATATCTCGAAGTATTATTATATTGTCTTCAAAATAATTATGTTTTACTTGCTTTTTTTTTTTTTGTACTTATTGGAGCATTTATATATTTGACACCTAAAATTTGATATCTACATCCATAACATTTAAATCTTTTACATCACATTAACAATACTATTACTATTAAATTTGTAGAAGTGAATACATCTTTTCATATGTAAGATATTAAAAAAAGGTAAAATCAAGATTTGAATGGTAGATATGTAAATACATAATAATTATGTGATATGTATTTATATAAATGTTTCCATTTTATTTTATAATTAGAATCTTATAGCACATATATTTTAAAAATTAGAATAATTATCTTCAAATCTCAATATTTTATCTTTAAAATGATTCTTAAAATATTTTTGTATTTTATATGAATTTTGAATTATAAATGAATTAATTAAATATATAAAATATTCATATATCTCATTAAATATGTAATGTTTTTAACCTTTACATAGAGAGCATTACAACTTAATTATTAGGTCTTTGCATGATTTGACATCATTGTTAATTTGAGAACATCAAGGAGTCTTGCATTGCATTAAAGAGACTCTTCATCCCAAATTAACAATTTTTTTTTCTTGAACATATAAATTTATAAAAAAAAATTTTTTTTTGAGAAACTTACAATAATATTTATATATTTACATATCTAATATCTAAAATTTGATATTTATAAATATAACACTTTTTTCTATACATGAAAAAAAATTTTCATTTAAAGTATTAATAAAAGTGTTATTTTTGATGTAATATTAATAATTTGGGTGCTATATATATATATATCAAAATTTATGTGTCAGATATGTAAATATATGAGAATTGTGTGGTATGATCGTAAATATTCCTTTTTTTTACTAAAAAACTTATTTGACTCAAAATCTTAGTATATAAATATTACTTTTTATATTTATAATTAAATTCGCTCAACATTAAAGTAAAAGATCTATGATCATCATTTACTACCCCAAGAGTTAGGTATTCAACCATGATACTAATCTTAGAAGTTTTTTTTTATAGAGATGATTACTTCTTAATTATGAGGGTAATAAGAGCATTCATTTATGACTGATTTGACGGCAGTTTTAATAGGATTATAATGTCTTTGATATATAAATAGGAATCTTCTTCCTAAATTAACAATACTATTTTCTTAAAGGTACAAATTTATAATCTTTTACATTCATTTACATCTCCAAGAATTGTTATTCCATTATGATTGTAATCTCTAAAATAATATTATTATTTAAAAAATTCTTATTTCAAGAAAATGTTTGTAAATACTTGAGAAATTTTAGATTTTGGGACTAACAAATTAAGATAATTAGATAAATTTTATGTTAGTTCATATGATTATTTTAATCAACATTATTCTTGTTTTCTTGTTTAGTATCCTTAAGAGTGATTAGTGTAATTAACTAGATTAAATATAACTAAATATGGTAAACATTTAATAATTTAGTTATGCTATCAAAAACATAATATATGTGATCTGTGAAATCAATAATATATAAAATAAAAATAATTACATAAAAATAATATTTTTCTTAATTTTTAAAAGCGAATGTATCTTTTAAAATATAAAAAATATTATATTTATAAATATGAAAATTTAGGTACTAGATAGGTAAATGCATAAAAATTGTGTGGTATGTATTTAAATTTCACAATAAAAAAAATATTAGTGGCCCCCGAGGGTGTTTATGGTCAAAGGTCACTCTGATAGTGGTGAAAAGAGTTGTGGTCAACTTTTTATCTCATATTTGTAATATTTTTTACACTCTCAAGCTAAGGTGCCATCTTTTACATTTTAATATGAGATATATAAAATCTTCATAGCCATTCTCTACAATAATATTAAAAAAACTATGATAGCCTTGTTAGATATTTCTAACATAATGAAAATGGTCTAGAAATAAAAAAAAAATAGTCATAATTGATTATTTGATCCTTTTAATTTTTGGATATGGTAAGTTGACCAATTAATGAAATCGACCTGATAATTTGAATTTGACCCAACATTGACCCACCAACTCGAAATTAACATAAAATTTGATTTATAATATCAAAATTGACTCAATTTTGACTTAAATTTGACTCAAAATATATGTTTAAATGAGTCATAGTTTTTAGTCTTGTTGCGTGCTAGAAATCGTGATGCGGTAGAGTAAGAGTTTATGTCTTATTGTCGATAATCGAACACACGATATTTAAAGAGCGAGTAGGGGAGCTTTAATTTTTACGTGGAAAACCTCAAAAGAGGAAAACCACTGGCCCGCCCAAGAAAATGTTCCACTGGATATGTGAAAAGTACAAATTCTTCCCAATGTGGGATTACAAGATGGTGTATGAGGTAGGAACAACCATGTAACAATGATTAGCCAAATACCGATGATGGATGCGGGTAACCGATGGGTAACGATGTGGGGTAATTATGGTCGATGGTCGCTCTTTTCTTCCTGCTTGGTTTCTTTCTCTTCTTCTTTACTGTTTGACTCTCTCTCTTCTTCTTCACTTTTTCTTCTCCCTTCATGAGAGATAGAGTTCTATTTATAGATGGGAGGAGGGGCGTTTAATTTATGCAAAGTCCGCCACCTCTTGATCTGACGGCTTAGAATGATTCTTCGATCATTTGATGTATTTTGAGCATTTGGATGCCCAAATGAAGTAATTATGAGATCTTAGTCTAGATCCTCGTCGAGACGCCGATTTGACTATAAACACTCTATATTTAAGAGCTATTTTGGGATGTAATTGATATCCCAAAGATTCCAAGGATATTTCAAGCTTAATCTGACGGTCTTTAAATCGCCGCTTTTGATATTAAGATTCGACTTTGATGGGTTTTTGATTCATATCGCCCCTATTTTGGATGAGATTGTCTTAATCATCCAAAAATATATCCAACCCATGACCAATATATTTCAAATATTCATATAAATCCAAGATTACGATTATGGAAGCAAATCTACGGTCTTTGGCATGAGATTCGAGGTTATGAATTTATTTGGATGCTCACTAAGTTTTCGAGCATTTTGGGTCCGTAGCACGGGCGCTACGCAAGACTGGCGCTGCCGACGCTGGCCGCATGCGCTCGGCCGCGCTGGGTCAAATCAGATCGGGCCATCGTGACCGGCACGCTGTCAGCGAAATGGGCTGGCATGGGTCGGTCAGTTGCCGCGTCGCCATGGGCCGCTGCGGGTCAGACGCTGACGCGGTCGCTCGGTCGTGGCTCGCTGATGCCCGGGTCGCGACGGCGGTCGCTGCTGACGGTCGAACGGAGGCTCGTCCATGTCAGGCTATACTGGCATGAGCGCTGTCAAGGCAAGCTCACATGCTCCGGGCGCATGCTGAAGGCCATGCTTGGCTCATCACGGCACCGGAGTTTTAAGGAATTTAATGCATTTTTTTGAGGTTTTACCCTTTTACCTTGTGAGGGCTATAACCCAGGTGAGGGAGAAAGGCATACCTTTCCTCTCCCTTTCTTCGAGTGAAAGTCCTTTGGCATCGAGGAGGCGATCAGACCTACGGCCATCGACAAGGCTCCGCCCCTCAGGGTGTAAACTAACCTAGGACCGACCGGGTCAAGCGATCAAGACCAGCTCATAGACAAGGCTCCGTTTCCCCCAGGGTGTAAAACCTCGGACCCACCGAGGGAGGCGATCAAGACCGTAGTCAACGGCTTCTCCCCGGTGTAAACTAACCTACCACCGACCGATTGAGGCGATCAAGACCTGATCACGGGCAGTTCCGCCCCTCAAAGGGGTAAACTAACCGTCGGACCGACCGATTGAGGCGATCAAGACCCGCGGTCATACGCAAGGCTCCGGGTGTAAACTAACCTGGGACCGACCGGGTTGAGGCGATCAAGACCGCGTTCATACGACAAGGCTCCGCCTCGGGGTGTAAACTAACCTAGCCTGGACCGACCGGATTGAGGCGATCAAGACCAGTCATACGGCAAGGCTCCGCTTTCTCCAAAGGTGTAAACTAACCTAGTCGGACCGACGGATTGAGGCGATCAAGACCCGCATGGTGCTTCGATGCATGATTCCATGGCGATTGTCAAGATGGCGAGAAACAATAATCGTGAGCCGCCACTTGCATGAGTCAAAGTTTGGGAGGTAGTTCTCATACTCTATTGGGAGGAATAGCTTTCCTCTCTCTTTCATGCATGTAACGCCTTTTTTGTTGGGATCGGAGACTAAAAATTCTACTAAAGTCCATGAGCAGAGTCAAAAGAGGGATGTCCAAGCAAGCGAGTGAGCTTTACAAAACTCTTAGATTTTGATGTTTCTCCCTTCCTCTACTTATTCATAATATATTTGTGAGATGGAAGAGGCCTAATATTACGATACGAGATGATAGACCGCCCCTTATTACATCGATAGCCTTAATAGTGTTTAGAAAAAATTTCATTTTCCCAATGATTTAGTATTATGCCAAGAGGTCCGATCGAGCTGCTCAGCCTCCACCAAGATACTTTTGCTTCGAGATGATTTTACGTCGGACGATTTCTCCTCGAAATGATTGAGATCTTCAAGACATGTGGTGTGGCTCTATCACAGTTTTCATTTCGGGCTTTAGTGGTCATCGCCGGTTTCGCCTTTTTCGAGAGCGTGCTATTTTGAATATTCAATACTTATGCCGAATGTGTAGATTTACATGTGATGCTCAGCGCTTATCGAGCCATAAAAATTGGATAGAGTTCTGCACGGATCCCTCCAAGAATTGGTCTAGTGGATTCTTTTGTGAAGAATGAGTGGGGCCTCCTGAGATGGGGAAGGTTGAATGACCTCCCGATCCGCTTTCAATATCGAGAGCGAGATTCTAGCAACCTTAATATTCCATGTAGAGCATGACGAGTTGCATCATATTGGAAAATATACAATAGAAGATAGATGTACAA
Source organism: Cymbidium sinense (assembly GCA_021442155.1). Lineage (NCBI taxonomy): Eukaryota > Viridiplantae > Streptophyta > Magnoliopsida > Asparagales > Orchidaceae > Cymbidium > Cymbidium sinense. Next base: position 13,684,220 of record CM038233.1, on the reverse strand, counting down.
GGTTGGCTTTTCCATCCGTGCAGAAGATCTCATGCTCTTCCATTGAAGAGGTCGAGCAAAGGTGTTGAGAAGTCTCCTCATGTTCATAAGGTTCTTTCCAGAGTCCGTCGAGATCACGGTGGTAGCAATGTTCCATCTTTAAGAAATGAGACTCGTAAATGGCTACGATATTTACTGAGATAATGTTCCTCGCATCCGAGTTTAGCTTTGACTCATGGGGAGTTCTACTCTAAGCCACAAATTCAAGAGATATTAAATCACATATATCGACGCCAACGGCATGAATTGGTGCGTTATTTTTCCTTCTATTCTTCTTCTTCCTTCTTTATATATTAGAATTTTTTTTTTTTTAGGTAACCCAAACATTAATAGGAATGATGGCTCATTTGGTGTTGCCTTAGATGAATGGAATAGAATTTGTAAAGATAAAATATCTCATGAGCGAGTCGAAAGGTTAATGCTAAAGTTAAGAGGTGGCACCTTGGAGGATCACTGAAGTGAAGAGAAGGCGAATATGTCGACTTTTTTTCTCTCAAGTGTCGAGGCGTAACGCCGTGATCTGATTGGTGAGGCAGAGCGAGACTCGCCGAAGGAGAAGAAAATCGACACTTGTATCGATAAGAAAGTATTACAAGATCGTCTTTCAAAAGGAGCATAGAATGTCGCGAGGCAAGTGAGATCTCCTTGAAGGCGAGAAGACTTCAAGAATTCTCGCTTATCGCGTGGCCTTATATCAAGACTGCTCGAAGCGTAATCATATCTTTGATATTGAAGTGAAGGACTTGGAACTGTTTAGAGGAGGGCTTCATTCGAGGGTTCCTGAAAGGAACCCGTGTGGTACATCGCAAGACCGGAGCTAAGATAGACGGTATATCCCCCAGCCAAGCATCTGAAGATCCTTCGCGATTCTAAGATGAAGGAGTGGTAAGTGGGCTCCGTGAGCTTCTCTAGTGAGAATGAGGATGATATTATGTAGTATCGCTTGTCATTTGTTCTATGCAATATCATTAACGGTGTATCGAACTTAATTTCTTCTTATATCATCATATTGATGTCGCCAATAATATCTGGATATATCCTCTTCTTTTTCTTTTTTATCTTGTTCTTTTGCCCATTCGAGGTCGAGTATTATTTGACATTGCTAATATGGATGAATTGGATCCACCGAGGATTTTCGACCTATCCAAGGTTGTTCGTCGAGTGTTACGATGACGCTAACTGCATGGAAGATCGCGGGAAGTCCACCAAGGACTTTTGACCTTCCTAGGTTGTTTGTCAATTTTTGCTTAATGACATTAACCTGCAAAAGAGGTCGATCAAGTCCCCTGGGATTGATCATATCGCATTGAGATATAACATGAGTTGTGTATTTCAAGTGGGAGGAAAAGCCAATCTTGTTAGAACAGAGCTTGCAAATTCACTAGTTCAATCATATGATGCGTATAAACTTCAAGAGAAAATGACAACAATACCGCAACAATAACAAGACAAGAACAACAATAGTCTTGACCCCACCGTGTGTTATACAAGGGTGAAATGACAAACGAGATAAAAGTCACAATAATCATGTAGTGAGAGTTACCGATATATTTTCAAGATTCTTAGTATTCCAAGTTCGAGGTAGAGTTTTTCCTTCTGGTCCTTGAGCTTGAACGTTCTCGGCTTGACCATATAACCACATACGGGCCATCCCAGAGGTGAGAGTTTATCGTTGAGGGCCTTTCCCTTCAAGACTGCAGACCAAGTCACCGAGATATAGGTTTTACTCTTCGTTGAAGTGGCGAGCCACCCTTGGTGATATGAAGCACCAAGTAGGGCCATATCACGAGTGTGGAGTAGATCGTGTCGCCGAGTTTTCTTCATTACTACCATGATCAAAAAATTGGACTCTTGGACTTGGAACCCCGATATCCACCGGTATGATAGCTGCACAAAACACAAATTATATGGCTTTCACCGGGTGCGTGATGTAGTGCGGTAGGCCCAAAGAACATTGAAGTTCATCAACCCATTGCCCCCGCCTTCTCACGCTTTTAGTCCTTTGAGTATAGTCCATTGGTAACTTGATTTTTGGTGGATATGCTACAGTATGCGCTTGAATGTGAAGATCTTTGCAAAAGGACGAAAGACTTTTCCAAGAAATTGAGTTCCGTTGTCGATGATCGGCAGAAGGCCGAATCGACATATTATATTTTTCCGCAAATTGTTTAGCATTTGCCTCTGTGATTTTGGCGAGTGGTTCGCCTCTACCCATTTGGTGAAGTAGTCAGAATGATGAACTTCGCTGGGCGCGATTGGGAAAGGTCCCATGATATCAATCCCCACGAGCAAAGGGCCACGCTTTGAATGGATGAGAGTTCAGATGCGATGTGAGGGAGGTTCAATGCAATTGACAACTTGCACATTTTTTTGTGAACTCCACATGCCTTGTTTCATTGTAGGCCAATAAAACCCTTGTCTCATGATTTTAAAGGCCAATGCTCTTCCTCCAAGGTGTTCTCCACATATTCCTAAGTGGACCTCTTTAACGCTGCAATCCTCCTCAAAGGCATTTGAGATACTGGACAGAAAGCTCGCTTGTATAATTCTCCTCCAATAACAAAGAAAGTTTGAAGCTTCTTCTGAGACGGATGAAGTTGGATCTTCGTGAAGGGTTCCTCCTTGTAGAAAAGATAGATCGGGTTTATCCATGAATATTCTTTTCCTCATCAATAGTTTGAATTTCCCATGACCCTTGGATGCTAGATAATGTATTTCTTCAACATGCTTTCTCTTAAATAGATCTCCAAAGAAGTAGTAAGCTTAGCAAGAGCGCCACCAGTATTCTTCTCTCGTAGTATGTGGATGATTTGATATGTTTTGAAATGAGTAAGAAGGGATTTTACCAAGTGAAGATATTGTGCCTTGAGGATTGTGAGTAAAAATCTCCTCCAACTTGGGAGGCACAAGTGGGAGTCATGAATTACTAAGTTTTGAGCCATAATCATGAGTCTCAATCGCGATGAGAGCTTCATATTCACCATATTATTAGTTGCAGTGGAATTTTAAGCCAAGTCCATACTCTAAGCTCACGGGGAAAATAAGTAAGATTCCCACTGACCGATTTCCTCAAGCTCCATCGACATGAGGGTCCATGGGAGATGGAAAGCAAGTAGCAGATAGCTCCTCTAGAGTTGGGTTGGTGCATTCCACTATAAAGTCTGCAGTACTTGAGACTTTATCATGTCGAGGTAGAAAATTTATATCAAATTCTCCCAGCTCTACAGACCATTTGATTAATCTTCCGGATGCTTCTGGTTTCTGTAGGATGGCTCTTAATGGTAAATCAGTGCAAACGCCGATGGTGTGAGCTTGAAAGTATGGACGCAATTTTCGTGAAAACTAATGCCGTGAGCCATCCCGTCCGCAAGTGGATAACGACTTTCTATATCGAGAGAATTACATATAATAAATTGGTTGTTGTGTCCCATCTTCCTCACTAAACCGAAGCTTATTGCGCGTGGGAAGAAACCGCAAGATACAAGTATAACGCTTTCTCCTTGATAGGTTTGATAGGGGTGGAGATGCTAGATACTCCTTTAGTTGTTCAAAAGCACACCGCATTCATCACCCATTGAAAATTATTATTTTAGCTCCCTTCAATATTTTAAAGAACGGTATTTATCTCCAGCGGCTGAAAGCTGATAATGCAAAGAATTCAACCATTCGGACGTTGGACTTTTTGATATTCTTTGAGGGATCATATCGAGAGCTTTGATTTTCTCGTGGCCTCTATCCCACGGTGAGTTACCATAAATCCAAGAAATTTTCCGACGTAACCCCAAAAGCACATTTAGTCGGATTAAGTCGTGTTAGCGAAGAAGATCAAAACATGTTTCCAAATCGAAATATGTTGTGACTTTTCTAAGCTTTTACTAACATGTCATCCACATACACCTCCATCAGGCCTAAGGTCTTTAAAACCTTATTCATAAGGCGTTGATAGTAGCACCAAAGATTTTTCAACCAATGGCATGACTTGGTAAAGATAAACCTTTATATGTTTGAAATGTCAGTAGCCTCTTCATCCTTTCTTCATCTTTATTTGATTGTAACTGTAATAAGCATCCAAAAAATCGAGCATTTGATGTCCGGACGTAGATCCACCGATCGATTCGAGGAAGAGGAAAACTATCCTTTCAAGCCTTATTAAGATCGGTAATCAATACACATTCTCCATGCTCCACTTGTTTTCTTAACCATGACAACATTTGCCAGCCATGTTGGATAATGTACTTCCAATGAATCCGCCATGAGCTTGTTGACTTCTTGTTCAATACCAAGACGATTAAAACTTCGCTTCTTTGGATGATTGGTTTGAACGCTGAAGGGAGTGCGATTACATTAATCAACCCGATGTCCGGACCCCAAGCAAATACGTCTTGATTTCTGCGCAAGAAATCTGTATATTCTTCCTTTTGTTCTTCCGAGAGTAAGGATCCCACTTGCACTGTTCGTAATGGTTGGTCATCTGATAATGCAGAGAGTAAATCTTCTACGGAGAAGCTTTTGAGGTACTTCTTCATCTCGAAAATTAAAGTCTTCAATGTCAAGGTGATGGAAGGGCTGGTTGAGCTTGTCCGAGGTAACATGATTGGGTCTCTTGGTTTCCACAAACCACCCCAACTCCACCGGGTAGGGAATTTTATCTTCGATGAGGCAATCAAGTGATAGACCAAAATTGATTGAGGCCTCCAAGATTGCATTATATGCAGAATCTGACTTGACCACCATGAATTGAATTAAGTGAGTCACTTGTCGAGGAAATTCTCCGAGGGTAACAGGAAGGGTAATTGTCCCTTCTGCCCGTACTGGGTGATTATCAAACCCATATAATGGTCCAAAAGCTGGTTGGAGCTTTTCCCTGCCCAGACCCATATTAAGAAATGTTGAGTAAAATAAGACATCAATGAACTCCCATTGTCGATCAAAATTCTTTTAACATTATAACAAGGATCACCGATCCCCATTGATGACGAGTGGATCTTGATGAGGAACATGGACCCCTTCTAAGTCCGAAATTGAAAGTGATGGAATGATCAATAGACTTCTTTAACTCCGGTTCTTTGGGCGAACGAATTTGGTTAGTAGTATCGGTCCTCCCGCGATCGTTTTTCAATTTCTCCAATTATTTGATGACTATTTGGTTGTTTTTGTGATGATTGGCCCGGTTGCCTTCAAACGGAGGTGTGTTTGTGAGGTCGACTTCTTCACAAATCGAGTATCCTTGTTGAATGAGTCTCTCGATTTCTTCTTTGAGTTGTATGCATGCGAAGATGCCCACGACTGGCGAAAGTGGCAATATTGCTGATTTCTGAATTTGGTTTCAATGGATGCGCCACTTGATGCTTTCTTCATCGAATAGTCATCGGATGTTAACAGAGATGTGTTCACGGTGTGTATGTTTTTTCCGGTCGAGGTTCATGTCGCTGATATGAGGGACGGAGGGAGATCACGACACCTTGTCGCTTCTTTTGATGGGGCTGCCCCGACTTCGGGTGCTTTTGCGCTTCGCAGATTGTTCAAATTGTTTGCGATGGGCATTAATAGCTTCATCGGAGATTTGTGCTTCATGCGATGAACTAAATCAAGATAATGAGATCGTGTCCCGCAAGGATGAATAGAAAGGCCTGACGGAGTCCTCCAGGAAAACTCTTAATAATTCGGTCTACCTGTATTTGGCGAGCCTCTAGGAGAACCTCGAAGTATTCTTTGAGTGATTCACCCTCATTCCGTGATACCGGAAAGATGGGAGGAATCTTTAATGATCCCATTCGCAATAAACTGCTCCACAAAGATCTTAGTTCGAAGTTAAAATGGATGGATCCCCTAAGAGAGTAGAACCAAGCTGCCCTTGAGGGTAATAGGAAAAACTTGACAAAGCAAAGGTGTCGAGCTCGGATATGCATGATAGTCCGTAATGGTCGATATGTTCATGTGGGTCGCTTGCCCCATCATAGAATCAATGCTCTAAGCTTGAAACCTACGGGAATGGGATGTTGAAGAATGGCTCCAGCTAAAGGTGAGGACTCCACATAACCGCGGGTGAAGATAATTGCTCAAGATGAAATTCATCTCGCATTAAGCATCGTCATCGCGAATGTCATGACGGCGGATTAAGATGAGCATGTGTGAAGCTATCGACAACAATGGATTAGTAATGCGGTTGAGTACTGCGATGGATGAGTAGAACTAGCGTGTCAGGAGATCGGCGTTATGGTTTCTGCGGAGGAACTTAACGTCGGGAAGATTAGCATTTTGACCTCCTCGCGACCGATCTTGGGGTTCATTTGTCGAGTTGCGGTATTGTAGTCCTTGCAAAAGGATCATCTTATTTTGGGACTCTCCATTCGGACGATCCTCCAAAGAGATTCCGTTCCGCCCGAGGTCATGCTATCGAGGAGGATTGAGGTAAAACTTGGCGTTCTTGGTTGGGGCGGGTTTTGAGTGACGGGAGTTGGGCGGGAGGCTCCGTTATTGGCGAATGTTGCCTATTGGCCATGACGTGATATTCACGGAAGTATGATTGAAGGGTTTTCTTCCCATGACGCCAAAGCTGCGTCTAGAAATCGTGATGCGGTAGAGTAAGAGTTTATGTCTTAGCCTTGTCATTATAATCGAGCACACAGATATTTAAAAGCGAGTAGAGCTTAATTTTACTGGAAAACCTCGAAAAGAGAAAACCACGGGGCCTGGCCCAGTAAAAATGTTCCACTATGGATATGTTGCAAAGTACAAATTCTTCCCAATGTGGGATTACAAGATGGTGTATGAGGTTGGAACAATAACTATGTAACAATGATTAGGTTGTAGCGATTCGATGATGGAGATGCGGGTAACCGATGTGGGGTAACCGATGTGGGTAATTTAGTGCGGGTGGTCGATGGTCGCCTCTTTTCTTCCTTGCTTGGTTTCTTTCTCTTCTTCTTTACTTGTTTCAGCTCCTCTTCTTCTTCACTTTTTCTTCTCCTTCATGTGAGGGATAGAGTTCTATTTATAGATGGGAGGAGGGGCGTTTCTGTAATTTATGCAAAGTCCGTGCCACTCCTCTTGATGGACGCTTAGAATGGTTCTTTCGATCATTTGATGTATTTTGAGCATTTGGATGCCCAAATGAAGTCGAGTATGAGATCTTAGGCTCGTTAGATCCCGTCGAGGCTTCGATTTGACTATAAACACTCTATATTTAAGAGCTATTTTGGGATGTAATTGATATCCCAAAGATTCCAAGGATATTTCAAGTGCTTAATCTCGATGGTCTTGACTTCGATTAAACTTTTGATATTAAGATTGGGACTTTGATTAGCGGTATTTTGAGCACCATATCAAGTCTGTATGTTATTTGAGTTAGTTTTGAGTCAAGTAGTTTAAGTTAGGTCAATTTTAGGTAAGACATGAACCTAACTCATGAGCCTGAATTGACACCACTAACTATTAGAGAAGCTCTTAGAAAATCATCACTGTAACAACTTTTTGGTGAGGCCAATAATACTACATTGTTAACATAGATGAGAAAAGCATAACAAAAAGTAGTCATGATGAATGACACCATTGACTATCAGTTTGTCCACAAATAAGAGTCATATTAAAAACTTTAGTCTAGTGGTTGAGAGCTTCGTTATGAACTAAGAGATTTAGGATTCAAGCTTTATACATATATTGTGTGTATGAACTTGCCATTAAATTAACTCACTTCGTTATGAACTAAGAGATTTAGGATTCAAATTTTATACATATATTGTGTGTATGAACTTGCCATTATTAACCTCTTCTAGGTTATTATTAATAATTATGAAATGTTATGCATTCTCATCAATATGAATAGTTTAATGAATAGTAATAATTAATTAATGATGAATAATAATTAATTAATCAATTACAGCTTTTGCATAATATAAATTTTAGGAAAATTTACATTGGTAGCACACAATTCTTAAGAATTTATATGTTTAACATCTAAAGCTTGATATTTATAAAAATAGTACTTTTCCTATGTCTAAAAAGACTCATTTCTTTAAAAAAAAAAAAAAGTATTGGTTGTGCTATTTTGATGTAATAATAAAGATTTAGGATCTATTTAAGTAAATGTGAAAGTTTAGGTGTTAGATATGTGAATATATAAGAATTGTGTGCTATGTATGTAAATGCCACTAAATTTCAAGAATATTGAGCCCTTCAAATCCCTAAATAAAATGATAATAAGAACCAAGTCTTTTAAAAAAGTTGTTGATATTACACTTTTTAAGAAAATGATGTAAAATAATAAAATATTGTTATTATAATGTAAAATAAAGTTGTCATTTATGTAGTACATTAATTTTCTATGTTTTCTTTGCCCATAACTCGGTTGCATCATAAAATCTAATAGTTTTAAGCATATGATAATAAGAATGTAAAATAGAAACAAAAAGTTAAATTTAGTTCATGTCCTTGTATATTAATTTTCTTATAGAAAGATTTACATTATATTATACAATTCATATGCATTTACATATCTAATACTTAAATTTGATATTTATAAATATAACACTTTTTCTATCAATGAAAATGTGCATTTTATTTCAGAAGTTAATGATGATGATATTTTTAATGTAATATCAAAAATTTAGATGTTATTTATGTAATTATTAAAATTTAGGTGTCAAATATATAAATATATAGAATTAAGTGATATGTATGAAAATGTCACTCTTTTTTAGAATATATATTCTGCTAGAGATGTTAATTTTGATTTAAAGGTTGTATTTCAGTCTAACTTGAAGTTAATCCAATCCTAAATATGTTTAATTCCAACATGATCTATTTATTATAAATCAAAATTTTAGACCCAATTTGACCCATATAGTTAGTTTATTATATGAACTACGTAATTTTTGAATCAATAAGACTCAATTAACTCAAATAATTAAACACAAACTCACCTAAGTCAAACTCAAATGATAATTAGGTCAAATTCAAGTTGATTTTAGATTATTTGAGTTAATATGCTAAATAATAATCAGGTAAACCTTTTGACCCTTAGTTGACCTAAATGATAATTGGGTCAAACATTACTCAAAATTTTGAGTTAAGTTAGAATCTAATCATTTATTGACACCTTTACATTGTACCTAGTTTTCAAGGTAAACTCATTGCCAAGAATTGTGGGAACACATATCATGTTACTATATAGGAGAGATTTCTTTCAAAGAATTTTAAAATAGGTTTAAGACTAATTCAAAGTTACTTTTCAACTACAATGAGCTACAATAGAATATTATTAAAAATATAAATAATTGTTAAATTTTAATTTTATTTTTCTCTATTATTGTGAGCAAAATCAATACTTTTAATCACATTTTTAAGTGTACGGTTTGATTATATGATTTAAAATTTCAAACTTATTTTTTTAATAAAAATGGCATAGACTAATTTTTAGTATAATTAAGTCATTTTTAATATAATTAATGTTCATGAAATTTCAATTTAATGCGTCATTTATCATTCAAAATGATCCGTTATTTGTTTAATAACTATTAAATAACATAACATTAAAATTAAACTTAAAATATTTAATACATATAAAACATGTATTTCTACTAGTTATTTTAAAATATATATATATTTTTTAATTTTGATTAAAATGTGCTTTTAATAATCTTTTTAGAAGCATAGGACATAATAGTATTTTAATCATATTTTTTCTTAAAATGTGACTATAATTTATAACTAATATAGAAATCATTTAATTTTTCAATTAATATCTCACATTTTTTAAATTATACTTTAATAAGTGCTTACTTTTAACTCAATCAGATTTAGAATGAACTATTTTTATGTTCTTTAGATTTATCTAAACCCCAAACTTATAAAATATATATTCCTAAGAAATGAAAATTTATTCAATTACTTTAATAATTTAAAATAGCATAAGATTAATTATAAATAAATAGACATAAAATCACATATACATCAAATTTCATACTTATCAATAGATTTTATATTATTTTATTTGGAATGGGTATACGTCATAACGTCTTTGTGGATGGAAATAATGTATTTAATCAAAAGCTACTACATTAATTCTGCGTAATCTCACTTACTTTCCATCGCATCCGCCAGTCGAGACTACAGTTCCAAGTGCTCCCCTTGCCAAGCTAAGAGGATGTGGGTAGTAATAGATATTTAATTAAACAAATACTTTAAATCATAAATTAGTCTCAATTGTGCGATTTCTCATTCATTTTGCAAGCTTTTAATTCAATCCCTTATTATTATTAAGTGATCAGTTTAGTGCTGAAAGATAAATTCCAATCACATGCAAACATTAAAGACTAATCATTTAATTATTTTGAGTTAAAACATCTTATTTTATTTATTTTGAATTTATTATCATAAATGCAATCATAATCAATAAGTCAAAAGGAAGATCACAAGGTACGATTTAAAATATTTATAATAATATCACAAGCTTCTTCAGCATTAAAGGCTAATATAAAATTAAGCTTCTTGGAATCATAAGGAATATTAATGATATGGCTCAAAAATATATGGTCAAAGCCAAATCTTGATGTCAGCGATATGATTTTGAGTCAAACCGTCGAGATCAAGACTTAAAATATCATTGGAATCTTTGGAACATCAATTAAATCCCAAACAGCTCTCAAATATGGGTATTTATAGTCAAATCGAGCGTCTCGACGAGCCGGATCTAACGAGCCTAAGATCTCATAATTCCGACTTCATTTGGGCATCCAAATGCTCAAAATACATCAAATGATTGAAGGATTCATCCACGAGGCCGTCCAGATCGAGGGGAATTAGTGCACTTTACATGAATTTACAAGAATACCCCTCCTCCCATCTATAAATAGACCTTCATTCCTCACATGAAGGGAAATGAGTGAAGAGGAGGGGAAACAAGTGAAGAAGAGGGAACCACTGAGCGGTCGTCAAATGGTCGGCGTCAGATCCTTGGCGTCAATCTGCCCAAAGCAAGGAAGAAGAGGAGAAGAGCAGAACAAGGAAGGAAGAGGAGAAGAGTCAAGGAAGAAAGAGGAAGAGCAAAAGCCAGTATAAGAGAGAGCTCTAAGCTCAAGATCCTCCAAAAGATCACCCCGCAAGATTGCACTCGCCATAATCAACCATCGCCACCGCCATTATTGCCACTAATTGTACTGATTCGCCAAGTTACGCACTATCAACATTACAAGATCGCAGACATTATTTTTCCTCCCTATATGCAATTCCATAATCAATGAAGACTTGTACTAAAAGAAGCTTTTATGGCTAGCTTGGTTTTTCCTTCTTTTCAAGGTTTTCCACGTTAAAAATTCGAGTGTCATTGTCGCTTTAATTATTGGGTGACTTCACAACGGAGCGTAAACTTTCACTCTACACATCGGTTTTCTAGACGATACTTGCTGTGGAAGTTGATTCTTATTTCATCTTGTATGGCAATCGTTTTCCAACAAGATCAAAACCACCATCGAGGTGGAGCATTCAAGCTTTTAAAACGCAGAAGAATGAAGATTCATCAAACTTGTTCCTGATTCTCACGAACTGGGGCAACTCTTAATCTCAAAAGATAAGCAAGTCGAACACCAATGAAAGGCAAAGATCAATAGAACTGCTACAAGCTCATTATACAACTATTCGATCTTCCATACGGGTTAACGTCATCGAGTAAACACCCGACAACCATAGTCAAAACGCCCAACTTTTCCATACGAACGCCATCGAGTAAACACTAATTAACAACCAGATAGGTCAAAACGTGGTGGACTTGCGATCTCTTCAGGTTAATGTCATCGAGTAAAGCTCGAAAACAACCCAGAAAGGTCAACGTGGTGGACTTACCTCTTCAGACGGTTAATGTCATCGAGCAAAAGCTCACAAACAATCCAAAAGGTCAAACGCCCTTGGATTCGCGATCTTCCATACGGCACGTAAAGCAAAAGCTCGACAAACAACCAAAGAGTAAAACTTACTCATAATTGACGATAACACTCGATAAACAACCTAATCAAAATTTCATCGCCGCCGGTCACCATATACCATCGCCGACATGACCATCGCCGGCATTCGCCGGCTATCACATTGTCATTATCCATATTCATCGACGTCGAATTCTGACTATCCGCTACCGCCACTACCGATACTTGGTAATTTAAGTCACCATCGACCAATGTCGATCCCCATCATCGAAAATCTCAAGTCGGGATCGCCTAACCTGACGGTTCGCTTAACACCACCAGTATATCGTGGCCTTGATCGCTTCCTAACCGGAAGGTATGACTCGTAAACCGGAACCACGATATACCGTAATTTTGATCTCTAAGGACGGTTGCTAAACGGAATCCACGACGATACCGTGTGACGCCTTAACCGGACGACGGCGGTAAACTAACCACGAATACCGTGGCCTTGATCCCTAACCGGACGATGACGTTCGAAACTAATCCACGATACCGGGTTTGATCGCCTAACCCGGACGGTCGACGTCGCCGGAACTACGACGATACCATGGGCCTTGATCGCCTCAACCCGGACGGACTAACCGGAAGCGACATACCATGGTTGATCGCTTCCTAACCGGACGGTCCGACGGGTAACCGGAACCACGACTTATACCGTATTTGACGCCTCTAATCGACGGTCGACGCGGGTGAACCTAACCACGACAGGTCTTTGATTTCCTAACCCGGACCCGACGGTCGGAAATAACACGACGATGCACCGCCTGATCGCCTTTAACTCGACGGCCCGACGGGCCAGAACAACCACGTATACTGGGCCTGATCGCTTAACTCGGACGGTCAGAGAAACAACACGACGTATACCATGGGCCCCTGAACGCTTTGATCGCTTCTTGATTGTTTCCGGACTCACCAAGAAGAAGAAGAAAGGTGTCTCTCCTCACTGAGATATAACCCGTGAAAAAATAAATCTCAAAAAAACGGCTAAAACTCACAAAATGCCTCAAAACGTCAAAAACGGCTCAAAACGGCACAAACGGCTCAAAAAACTTAAAAACGCTCAAATCTTCAAATTCTCGGTCGTGGGCGCTCTGGGCGCGCAGACGTGCGCGCGGGCGCGCAGACGTGCGCGCGGACGCGCGCGGCCTACGGCCGCCAGTTCGACCTGGAGATGTGTCGCGCGAGACCGTCGCGCGACCAAACGTCGCGCGATGGATCGTCACGACCTGAACCGTCGACCAGACCGTCGCGCGACCTGAACCGTCGCGCGACCGAACCGACCCGCGACCCGAACTAACCCATGACACCATTGACCTGCGAACGACGCGAGTCAGTCACGGCAGCCAGCTGACGCGTTGCGCGCAGCGCCAGACGGGCACGGGCGCCGCTAACGTGACGGCGCCCCGGTCTAACGCTCAAAACGAGATCCAAATAATAACCTCAAAATCTCATGCGGTAGATCTTATTCCATAATCATAATTTGTATTTTTATGATGGTTTATTCTCAAAATATACGATTCACTACGCTTTGAAGAATTGTTATTTTCGAAAGATTTGACATATTTTGGATGATTAAGCTAATGTCATCCAAAATAGTAAACTGATATGGCTCTCAAAATATGACTAGTCAAAGACAAATCTTGATGTCGAAAGCGATATGATAAATAAAACCACGTATCAAGACTTAAAATATCATCGGAATCTTTAACATCAATTAAATCCCAAACAGCTCTCAAATATAGAGTATTTATAGTCAAATCGAAGGCTCGACGAGATCTAACGAGCCTAAGATCTCATATGAATTTTCATATCCAAATGCTCAAAATACATCAAATGATAAGGATTCATCGAGCCGTCCGATCGAGGGAGTGGACGGGCTTTACAATTACAGACCCTCCTCCCATCTATAAATAGACCTTCATTCCTCACATGAAGCCCAGAGTCAAAACAAGAAGAGAGACCGCCGAGTCATTAATCACCATTCACGGCCAGTCATCCTCAAAATCAAGCAAGAAGAAGAGAAGTGGAAGAAGAGAAGAGCCCAGCAAGGAAGAAAAGGAGAGGAAAAGTGAAGAGGATAAGAGAGAGCTCAAGTCAAGATCCTCCAAGGAACAAAGCAAGATTACACTGCCGCTACCATCAACCATCGCCACCGCCACTGCCGTTCACTAATTGTACTGATTCGCAAGATCGCATCATGAACATTACAACTGATCGTTGTTACATATATTTTTCCTCCTCATATGCATAATTCTATAATCTTGTATCGAAGACTTTGTACTCAAACAGGATATACGAAGCTTTTATGGGCTAGCCTGGTTTTTTTCTTTCAAGGTTTTCCACGTTAAAATTCTGATTGTCTATTCTTTTAATTATCACAATACAAAGGCAAGTAACTTTCACTCTAACAAGGTTTTCACGCAACAATTAATAATAAACAATTTGTTAAATCAATCACAAATATTGATGTAAAGAATGAATTTTAAGATAGACTAGAATTAAATTAGCTTAAATTTTGTTATAAATTAAATATTAATTAAAATGGCAAAAAATATCACCTAAACTTTGAAATTTAAATATTGAACTAAAATCATGACAAGTGATATTAATCATATTTTGTTATGAAAAATGTTAAATATATTCCACATTATATGTAAATATCTCGAAGTATTACTATTTTGTCTTCAAAATAACTATGTTTGACTTGTTTTTTTTTTTTAAAATTTTGTACTTATTGGAGATTTAAATATTTGACACCTAAAATTTGATATTTACATCCATAACATTTAAATCTTTTACATCACATTAACAATACTATTACTATTAATTTTGTAGAAGTGAATACATCTTTTCATATGTAAGATATTAAAAAAGGTAAAATCAAGATTTGAATGGTAGATATGTAAATACAATAATTATGTGATATGTATATATGTAAATGTTTCCATTTTATTTTATATAATTAGAATCTTATAGCAATATATTTTAAAAAATTAGAATAATTATCTTCAAATCTCAATATTTTATCTTTAAAATGATTCTTAAAATATTTTTGTATTTTATATAAATTTTGAATTATAAATGAATTAATTAAATATATAAAATATTCATATATCTCATTAAATAGGTAATGTTTTTAACTTTTACATAGAGAGCATTACAACTTAATTATTAGGTCTTTGCATGATTTGACATCATTGTTAATTTGAGAACATCAAGGAGTCTTGCATTGCATTAAAGAGACTCTTCATCCCAAATTAACAATTTTTTTTTCTTGAACATATAAATTTAAAAAAAAAAAATTTTTTTGAGAAACTTACAATAATATTTATATATTTACATATCTAATATCTAAAATTTGATATTTACAAATATAACACTTTTTCTATACTTGAAAAAAAAAAATTTTCATTTTAAATATTAATAAAGGTGTTATTTTTGATGTAATATTAAGAATTTATACTATATATATATATATATATATATATATATATATATATATATATATATATATATATATATATATATATATATATATCAAAATTAAAATTAACTTCAATATATATTAATTAATCAATTAATAATATTAATATTAATTTAAAGTAATATTTATTAATATTAACTAATATGACACTTAAAATAATAAACGAATCTGACGGAAAAAGCTGCGATCCAAGTTTAAAATCGAGATTCTCTTAAAATATCTAAATTTTGGGATATCACTAAATCCCTAAATAGCTCAAATATGAAGTGTTTATAATAAATCGAATTCAAGAGCCGCCCAACAAGCCAAAGATCATATTTCATTTGAGCATTCAAATGCAATAAAATACATTATGATCAAGGATCATTTGGATAAACCTGGAGTGCATGGTTTGCAGTATTCAGACGCCACCCTCCAATCTATAAATACCTCATTCTCATACGGGAGCAAGTGAGAAAGGAGAAAAGAGCAGGGAGATTTAAAGATCCTCCAAAGACAATCGGACGCCACTGAATTCGAACCACCATGCCGGCCGCCGGTAGCCGCCAAGGATCATTGCCATCGATCTTCACGTCTCCATCATGATTTCTACCAATGATTGT
Source organism: Cymbidium sinense (assembly GCA_021442155.1). NCBI lineage: Eukaryota > Viridiplantae > Streptophyta > Magnoliopsida > Asparagales > Orchidaceae > Cymbidium > Cymbidium sinense. Next base: position 13,668,138 of record CM038233.1, on the reverse strand, counting down.
TTCGCTCGCCATGATTGTTCCTCGTGATTGCGCAATTGTTCCCTCATTTCGCCAAGAATTGTTAATTTTGATTTATAATACTAACTTGAAGTTAATCCAATCTAAATATGTTTAATTCCAACATGATCTATTTATTATAAATCAAAATTTTAGACCCAATTTGACCCATATAGTTAGTTTATTATATGAACCACGTTTTGAATCAATAAGACCCAATTAACTCAAATAATTAAACACAAACTCACTAAGTCAAACTCAAATGATAATTAGGTCAAATTCAAGTTGATTTTAGATTATTTGAGTTAATATGAACTAATTAAATAATAATCAGGTAAACCTTTTGATTAGTTGACCTAAATGATAATTGGTCAAACATTATTTTGAGTTAAGTTAGAATCTAATCATTTATTGACACCTTTACATTGTACCTAGTTTTCAAGGTAAACTCATTGCCAAGAATTGTGGGAACACATATCATGTTACTATATAGGAGAGATTTATTTCAAAGAATTTTAAAATAGGTTTAAGACTAATTCAAAGTTACTTTTCAACTACAATGAGCTACAATAGAATATTATTAAAAATATAAATAATTGTTAAATTTTAATTTTATTTTTCTATTGTGAGCAAAATCAATACTTTTAATCACATTTTTAAGTGTACGGTTTGATTATATGATTTAAAATTTCAAACTTATTTTTTTAATAAAAATGGCATAGACTAATTAGTATAATTAAGTCATTTTAATATAATTAATCATGAAATTTCAATTTAATGCGTCATTTATCATTCAAAATGATTCGTTATTTGTTTAATAACTATTAAATAACATAACATTAAAATTAAACTTAAAATATTTAATAATATATAAAACATGTATTTCTACTAGTTATTTTAATATATATATATATATATATATATATATATATATATATATATATATATATATATATATTAATTTTGAAAAAAAATGTGCTTTTAATAATCTTTTGAGCATAGGACATAATAGTATTTTAATCATATTTTTTTTCTTAAAATGTGACTATAATTTATAACTAATATAGAGATCATTTAATTTTCAATTAATATCTCACATTTTTAAATTATAATTTTAAGTGCTTACTTTTAACTCAATCAGATTTAGAATGAACTATTTTTATGTTCTTTATTTATCTAAACCCTAAACTTATAACATATATTCCTAAGAAATGAAAATTTATTCAATTACTTTAATAATTTAAAATAGCATAAGATTAATTATAAATAAATAGACATAAAATCACATATACATCAAATTTCATACTTATCAATAGATTTTATATTATTTTATTTGGAATGGGTATCCACCCAATACCCTCACGATCATTTTAACGTCGTTGACTAATCCCAATGTCTAACACTACATTAAACCATATCGACTCATTACTTTCCATCACCTTAGAGAAATCAACTAAGGAGTTCCAACTAACCAAGCTAAGAGGCTGTGGGTAGTAATAGATATTTAATTAAACAAATACTTTAAATCATAAATTAGTCTCAATTGTGCGATTTCTCATTCATTTTGCAAGCTTTAATTCAATCTTATTATTATTAAGTGATCAGTTTAGTGCTGAAAGATAAATTCCAATCACATGCAAACATTAAAGACTAATCATTTAATTATTTTGAGTTAAAACATCTTATTTTATTTATTTTAATTTATTATCATAAATGCAATCATAATCAATAAGTCAAAAGGAAGATCACAAGGTACGATTTAAAATATTTATAATAATATCACAAGCTTCAGCATTAAAGGCTAATATAAAATTAAGTTGGAATCATAAGGAATATTAATAATAAACAATTTGTTAAATCAATCACAAATATTGATGTAAAGAATGAATTTTAAGATAGCACTAGAATTAAATTAGTGCTTAAATTTTTTTTTTTTGTTATAAATTGGCTAAATATTAATTAAAAAAATGGCAAAAAAAAATATCACCTAAAATTTGAAATTTAAATATTGAACTAAAATCATGACAAGTGATATTAATCATATTTTGTTATGAAAATGTTAAATATATTCCACATTATATGTAAATATCTCAAGTATTACTATTTTATCTTCAAAATAACTATGGATTTGTTTTTTTTTAAAATTTTGTACTTATTGAGATTTAAATATTTGACACCTAAAATTTGATATTTACATCCATAACATTTAAATCTTTACATCACATTAACAATACTATTACTATTAATTTTGTAGAAGTGAATACATCTTTTCATATGTAAGTAAGATATTAAAAAGGTAAAAAATCAAGATTTGAATGGTAGATATGTAAATACATAATAATTATGTGATATGTATATATGTAAATGTTTCCATTTTTTTTTATAATTAGAATCTTATAGCAATATATTAAAAAATTAGAATAATTATCTTCAAATCTCAATATTTTATCTTTAAAATGATTCTTAAAATATTTTGTATTTTATATAAATTTTGAATTATAAATGAATTAATTAAATATATAAAATATTCATATATCTCATTAAATAGGTAATGTTTTAACTTTACATAGAGAGCATTACAACTTAATTATTAGGTCTTTGTATGTTGACATCATTGTTAATTTGAGAACATCAAGAGTCTTGCATTGCATTAAAGAGACTCTTCATCCCAAATTAACAATATTTTTTTTTTCTTGAACATATAAATTTAAAAAAAAAAAAATTTTTTTGAGAAACTTACAATAATATTTTATATATTACATATCTAATATCTAAAATTTGATATTTACAAATATAACACTTTTCTATACTTGAAAAAAAAATTTCATTTTAAATATTAATAAAGGTGTTATTTTGATGTAATATTAAGAATTTGGGTACTATATATATATATATATATATATATATATATATATATATATATATCATTATAAAAGCAGATATATAAATATATGAGAATTGTGTGGTATGTATGTAAATGTTAAAAAGCTTATTTGACTCAAATTCTAGCATGTAAATATTATTTTTTATATTTATAATTAAATTCTCTCAACATTAAAGTAAAAGATCTATGATCTTCATTTACTATCCCAAGAGTTAGGTATTCAACCATGATACTAACCTTAGAGGTTTTTTATAGAGTTGATTACTTCCTAATTATGAGGGTAATAAGAGCATTCATTTATGGCATGATTTGACAGCATTGTTAATAGGATTATAATATCTTGATATATAAATAGGTATCTTCTTCCTAAATTAACAATATTATTTTCTTAAAGGTTCAAATTTATAATCTTTTACATTCATTTACATTTCCAAGAATTGATATATTCCATTATGATTGTAATCTCTAAAAATAATATTATTATTTAAAACTTCTTATTTTAAGAAAATGTTTGTAAATACTTGAGAAATTTTTAGATTTTGGGACTAACAAATTAAGATAATTAGATAAATTTTATGTTAGTTCATATGATTATTTTAATCTACATTATTCTTGTTTTTTTTTTTGTATTCTTGAAAATTAATTTGGTTAAATATGTCCTCGAGAGTGGTTAGTGTAACTAACAAGATTAATATAACTAAATAGGAATGTGTAGGATAATTTGGAATCAATTTTATTTCATGATTTATGTTTTCATCTTTATATGATTGTTAGAAAAAAAATTTGTTTCATATTTTAAAATTTTATATATATATTATATATTTTTATTTATAATAAATCATATATTTTTTAATATTTAAAATAATATTAGACATTTGAGTGTTTTAAAAAATAAAATTTTACCATACAATTCTTATACATTTAATACCATAATATTTAATAATAACACTTAAATCTTTAATATCATGTCAAAAATATCATTATTATTTACTTTTTAAAGTAAAATACACTATTGTAATCATAATCTTATATATATTTAAAGATGAAATGTAAGTATTAGACATGTAGATATATAAGAAATGTGTGGTATGTATGTAAATATTCTTTTTAAAAATAAATATTACTATAATTAAATTTTATTTTAAATTAAAGCACAAGTAAATTTTTTTTAAAAAAAATGATTCCAAACATTAGGGAGACGAAGAGGAAGCGCCTCGATGTTGTAGGAGGCAATGCTAGAATCAATGCACGAAGACAGATTGACAGAGAGGCCAACGTCTCGACGCTACAGAGTATTGCCGCAACGCTAGAACCATTGCAGAAAAGTCTAGAGAATAGCGGAGCTAGTGCTTAGGCATCAAGGTCACGACACTGCATCACAATGAGTTAGGAGACTTCGTATTAAGGATTTTTTTGTTGTTGCTATTTTTAGTATATTTTCTCTTATTCTTTTGAGTGTGAGAGTGAAAAGTGTGCCCTAAAGTAGTTGAATCTTGGAGAGCTTTCAGATAAGTGTAATATGTACTATTTTTCATAACTAAGGCTTTAATATTTACATAACACTTAAATCTTTAATATCATGTCAAAAATATCATTATTATTTACTTTTTAAAGTAAATACACTATTGTAATCATAATATTATATATATTTAAAGATGAAATGTAAGTATTAGACATGTAGATACATAAGAAATGTGTGATATGTATCTAAATATTCTTTTTAAAAATAAATATTACTATAATTACATTTTATTTTAAATTAAAACACAAGTAAATTTTTTTTAAAAAAATGATTCCAAGCATTAGGGAGACGAAGAGGAAGCGCCTCGATGTTGTAGGAGGCAATGCAAGAATCAATGCACAAAGACAGATTGACAGAGAGGCCAACGCTCTTTAGAGTATTAACGCTAACCATTTAAAAGTCTAGAGAATAAGCTAGTGCTTAGGCATCAAGGTATAACTATCACAATGAGTTAGAGACCAGAAAGGATTTTTTTGTTGTTGCTAATTTTAGTATATTTTCTCTTATTCTTTTGAGTGTGAGAGTGAAAAGTGTGCCCTAAAGTAGCTGAATCTTGGAGAGCTATAAGTAATAAAATTATTTTTCTCGATTTTTCAAAGTGAATTTCTTGATATTGCTTCATAATTTTTTCTCGTCGATTTTTTACTTGTTAAATCAATGTTTTTATAATTTTTTTTTACATTTTCTTTTGTTATGTGTATGTTCTGAAACACTAAAACTAATTTTATGACGGACTTTGTGATAATAGTGGATATCAAATAATCTAATTAATATTTAAATTATCATCAAATTTTAAAATTAAATTTATGTTTAGATACTATATATATTTTTCAAGTAGACATTGAGAAGTGCAACGAATGGCATCTCGAATATCATAAATAATTATTTAACATAATATTATATACAAATAATAAACTCTATATTTATATGATTTAACTTATGCTTAACCACAAGAAAATCAACAAATAAAATAAATATGGGTTTCAAATTCTGGGAAAAGTGCTGTTTTATTCTTTAATTATAAAACTGACCTTTTGGTTCCAAAAAGAAATTTCTTTTATATAAAACTTCACATTTTCATTTGTGAAATGATGTTTTGTTTAGTGAACATAAAGAATGCCAAAGCTATATTCAGCTTTATCAAAAATTTTGTACTACCCTAAGTTATCTGTATTTTTGTCTTGCATCATTTTATTTATTTATTTATTGAAGATTTACATTTTCACTATAGAAAGATAATGATTGTGATATTCTTAATATAATATTAAAATTTTAAGTGTTAGATATGCAAATATATAAAAATTATATGTAATGCTTTAAAATAAAATACTTAAAAATATATTAAATAAATATATTTTAAAATAACATAAAACAAAAAAAATAAAAAATGAAAAAGAAAATTGATCCTAAACAGACATACAGCTCTTTCCTGGAAGCTAGCTTTGCAGAATCTGCACCTCGTTGTAGAGGAAAAGAAACTCTTTCCCTAAACTTAGAACACATAAACGGAAGAAGAAAGGATTTCAAGAACAGAAACAACTAGCCAATGAAGATTAAGCCGATCTTCAGCACCAAGTCAATTGACTCATTGAATTATAAAAAAGCAACACTGCCAGGAGCTAAATTTCTCTCTCAGAACTGTAGCAGATATCTTTCTTCTCTGTGATTTGAAACCAGCCTTGCAGTATCTCTCCACCAGCAAATCTCCATTTCCTTCTCATTCAGGATCTAAAAAAAATTTTTAGTAGTACACAATTAAAATTAATTTCAATATATATTAATTAATCAATTAAAAATATTAATATTAATTTAAAGTAATATTTATTAATATTAACTATTAATTAATTAAAATTAATAACTATTAAATTCTATTAGTAGATTAATATCTTAGGAATTAAACTATATTAAAACATGTGAATGGATAAAATCATAAGAACTCTTTTAAATTTTTATTTAGTTAACTATCAAATTTATACCAATTATAATTATATTTATTAAATTATAATTTAATTTTAATAAATTATAAGTTAATCATCAATAATATTTTATTAAATCAGTTTAAATTAAGTTAAATTAAATTAAAAATTATTAACTATTATATTAACTAAAATTACTTAAATTTAATTAATAATTATAATTAACTTATAATTACATATTAATAAATAATATTAAAATAAAATTAATTTTATCATAATATTTTAATTAAAAAAATTAATTAAAAATGAGTTATTTAAAATTAAGATTTTTTAAAAGGATTAAAAAAATGGAGCATTTACATACACAACACACAATTCTTATATTTTATATACCTAACATCTAAATATAAATATTTACATATATATAAATATATAATACTTGAATCTTTATTATTACAACAAAAACAACTCTTCTTTTAATTTTTTAAAGTAAAATTCAACTTTTGAAGCATAGGAAAAATGTTATATTTATAAATATCAAACTTTAGATGTTAGATATGTACATGCATAAGATTTGAGTGCTATCTATGTAAATCTATTTTGTGTTTGGCAGGATTTATTGGATTTAACAGTATAAATCCTAAGTAAATCTGTTGCCAAACACCCCCTAAGTATTAGATGTATAAATATATATAAATATATATATATATATATATATATATATATATATATATATATATATATATATATATATATATATATATATATATATATAAATACCTTAAAATAAAATTACATAAAAAATACTAAATAAATATATTTTTTAAATAACATAAAATTAAAAACAAAAAAAAAAATACTAAACAAAATTAATCCTAAACAGGCATACAACTCATCCCAGGAAGCTAGCTTTGCAGAATCTGCACCTCGTTGTAGAAGCAAGAAACTTCCTTTCCCTCAACTTAGAACACATAAATGGAAGAAAGATTTTCAAGAACAGAAATCAACCAGCCAATGAAGATTAAGCCGATCTTCAGCACCAAGTCAATTGTAAGACTCATTGAGTTATAAAAAAAGCAAAAGGCCAGAGCCAAATTTCTCTCAGAACTGTAGCTGATATCTTTCTTCTCTGTGCTTTGAAACCAGCCTTGCTGTATCTCTCCACCAGCAAATCTCCAATTCCTTCTCATTCAGCTTCCTCTCTGCACATTCTAACGCAGTCTCCAGCACAACTATCCTCTCCTGCTGTCTTGCTTCAAGAAGCTCATGCAACCTTCTCTCGAGTTCTCGAGGGCAAACCCCGGTTTGCCTGTTGGCTTCTGCTTTGTTTGGCTCGTTAACTTGCTGGTAGGTGTCATTCAAGCTCTCAGTGCTCTCACTGTTTATCTGTAGTGATTGCGGAGTATGAAGATTCAGTAAAAGTGAATAAAAATGAGTATTCTGAATGAAAATTTGGTTGCAGGAAGAATGAGGAGCACTTTTTTATCTTCCATCAAATCATTAGATGTAGCTGTTCTCTCTAAAACACAATTCCAAATCTGAAGTAGCAAAATTTAGTTGGTTCATGAAGAAGCCATGATTAGTCTGCAACAATTGCTCTTCTTTGTTGAAGTGGTGATAGGAATACAAAGACAGCAGGTGAAATAATGGAGGTAGCCAACATTCTCTAATCATTTATATTAATGGTGTCAATTCTAGTTTATCGGAGTCCTTTTTTGGGCAGCTTCTATCCATTTTATCTTCAACTTGAAATATGAACATAATCATCCTCGAAGAACGATAGGATCAAGGAAATCTAACAAATAAAGATCTAAGGAATAGAATAGCCTAGTCAGAAGATCAACTCAATGCATGACACAAGTAAAAAACACACGTAGTTCTGCGCTAATATGTCTTCGATGCTTAAGTGAAAAATTAGCACGAATCAGACTTTTTTTAAAAAATGTCTCATGGATTTGATTTGATAATATGGGATTGATAAACAAGGATCAATTGTTTTAGCAAAGTACGAAATGTTTTTGTCAAATATTCAACATGATAACCAATCTGTACTTGTAAGAAGTTACCTCCAATCTATCTCCATGCGGATGCATTGATGAATCTTGGTCTTCCAAGTTGAGCTGCAAGCGTTGTAGCTCAACTTGAAGCTCTTGCTCTATTTCATCGCCTTTCGAGCACATTTTAGCATCAAAATCCGTGTTCAAGTTAGGCTGTCCATGACAAACCCCTGTGAAATTACATGATTCGGTATCATCATGCAAGTAGCGAGGCCTGTTTGAACAGTTGCTCCCCATGTAATTTGAATTTGGGAAGCTGTGAACCTTTGATTCTTGCAAGTTAGAAGCTGAAGCTTTTCTTTGCATTTCTCCCTTGATATATTCGATCATCATTTCCATCTCAGTTCTTAGCTCAACCATTTTATTAAGTTCATTAGCACTCTTGGCCAAGAGGAAGACAAGACCTGCCCCCATACCAAGGTTGAAAGAGAGAACCTCAGATTTCTTCTCTGAAACCAGAAAAAAAACAATTGTTTTAAAGGAAAAAAAAGTAATTGATTTGTAATATGTGTAATAAATAGCAAACTATAAACTTATATACATAGTTGGGTTTAAGATATATAGGAAAAATCTAAAGTTCTCACCAAATGAGGCTAAATCTCTGGTAGTGTCTTATCTACTATTCCAGCAAAATTTCACTAACATTCAAATCACTATCTTCATTGTGAGAGATCAACAACAACAACAACAACAACAACACAATAACAACAACAAGCCTTAATCCCAAATATGAATCCTATCAGGTCCTTATGTGTCAAATTCTCATTTAACTTTCTCCTTATGCTCTTTGGCCTTCTTGAAAAATACTTTTTTTTTTATCTCTCTTCATCTCTTCCCCTCTTACCATTGGATCCAAACACCCTTATGAAAATAGCGAAGTAAAATGCATTTGTATTTTCTCCAAACCAAACATTCACTTTATAATAAGAATAGAGAAATGCTATCAATTATGGAACATAAATGTATAATGTTTAGTTATCTTAGCACATAAGAGAATCTGATATGTATTAATATCAGTAATTACAGTTGAGAGGATGATTAATTTCTGTAATGAGTTTTGAAACAGTGAGCTTGAGTGATTATATCTCTCTGGATTGAGTTCTGGCTCTGTTTATTGTTCCAATTGGGTCTGTTGGGTGTGAGTTGAGTCAAGCAATGAGTGAAATCCTTTCCAAGGTCAACCCTACCGAGTTACTGAAGGAAACGTCGGAACCTTTAGATCCGTTGGATCTAGCGCTTTCTTCTCGCCGCTGGATGGGCTCCCTTGGATTTGGTCTTCTTGCGCCCTTAGCCGTTGGATAGCTTATCTTCCTGATTTTTCGATCACGCTTGCCTTTCTTTCTAGAGTGGATTACGATGGTGTTGTCCGAGCGCTTGATCTCAGATTTTGATCACGGATCGCTGGATGATCTCTGGATAACAGTGTCAAGCCAGCAATGACTAATTACTGGATCAATCGGTAACCCTAAATTTCATTTTCTTTCGCCTTCTCCTGCTCTAGGTTTCAGAGGGAGATCGGAGAAAGAGGAGATCGACATGGTCGATCAAGGAAGATCCACCGCAGAAAGGGCCCGAGGATGCCTAACCAGCCTTGAGATAGGATCTGAGGAGATCCGGAGATCATACCGTTTGGTGTTTTCCGGGTTTCCACCGTGGGAATTGAGCTACAGAGGGAGAAGAGAGACCAGGAGAAAGAGGGAGGAGACTTAGGAAGGAGATCAGAGGAGTCTAGAGATAATTTTCTTCAACCCTTTTCATTCCTTTCTGATCTCTATTTATAGTGTTTGTTTGCTCTGTCTAGAAGGTTTTTCGTTGTTGTAACCACTGCTAGATTCTTGCCTCACGCTAGTTAGTTATACTCTTGATCTTCATGCTATTAATCTCTTGAAGGCCGTCGCGCTAGACTTCTTGATCTTCATGTAATAATCTCGCTCTGCCTTTGTGATATTTTCTTTTATTTAGTCCGAAATCAGTAAAAGCTAATTATCTTTATTTATTTACTTACCGCTTATTCCGATCTTCTTCTAGTTGTTAATGAAGTCTTTTAGCCAATTTGGCCTTTCGATTCTTTTGTCTCTTTTGGGGATATGTGTTCATATCATTACCCCCTTCGAGACCGACCTTGTCCTCGGTCAAATTCGGTAAATTTCTTTTATTTCTTCTTCAAATCCAAGAGTTCTGCTTCGATAGCCTTCCCAATCAGATTAATACTTTTTGATTTGTTGATCTCCTTGAGTATAGTTCTATGATCCAACATCTTGATTGGTCTAATAATCATTTGTCCTTCTCTCAATTGATTTGATAAGTGTGCCGATGTATAGTTGTATCTTCTTTGTAAGGTTTTAGTCTGATATATGAAAACATTATGTATCCGCCGTTGGAGGTAGTTCCACTTTGTAAGCCATCGCTCTATTTTCTTAGCACTTTAAAAGGTCCATAATACCTTCTTTGTAATTTGGTATTATTGATCATTCTCTGTAAGGTTGTATTTTGACCAATACCAAATCATTGACTTGTAATTGAATGTCCTGCCTATGCTTATCGCCATTTGTTTCATTCTGCTTTGGTAAATTTGTTTTCGTGGATGGTCTCTTTGTTGTAATATCGAGTCTACTGTTAGTACTTGTAGTGCCCCTCATATGGAATTAATGTAGAGGAATTCTTCCATAAACCGCTTGGAAAGGAGTCATTTTGGTTGATATATTGATGGATGTGTTATAGGAAAACTCTCAAGGAATAAATTGTAACCAAGTCTTAGCCCATAACAAAACTCCTGGGATCGCTCTAATATTCTGCTTAGTCACCCCGCTTGTCCATCCGTCTGGATGATAGACGCCGGCTTTAATGTACACTGAGTTTGAATATTTCTGCCGAAATTACTCATGAATATAGGTCTCTATCGAATTATTCCTTTGGGTATCCCATGCAATTTGACAATGTCAAACAAATATACTGGGTATGTCAAAACTGGTAAGGCCGAAATGTGCATACTTTGACAATCACCACCACTAAGATAGCTTTGTTATGAGACTTTGGTAGACAGAATAAAATCCATCGATACTTCTTCCCAAATGTTGGTATAGTAGAGGTTGTAGTAACCGCAGCCTTGAGTATCATATTGTTGACATATAGGGCAAGTTGATATGAAATGTTGTATATCTTTTTCATTTTTTCCAATAAATTGTTGAGTAATTCTAGCCCATGTTTTATGAACTCCCATATGTCCTCCGCTTGGTAATGTAACTCTCGATAATTAGATTTTGAGATCCAAGGCATGACAATCTCGCTTTTATAGTATATTAGTCCTCTCGATATTTATGTTTTGGAAACAATTCGTGTGTCATGCTATTTGTTGCAGTTTTGTAGTTTCTTTCTTTAATTCATAAGACCATTGAATTGTATATACGAGGAGTTTAGTGACATTAAGAGTCTGCTTGATCCTTAATCAAGTTTCTCGTTAAACATTTTTCCGATAGTGCATCTGCCGCTTTGTTTATGATTTATATTCAATACTATAATCATACCCCCAGACCAAAAATCTTTTGTGGGGTTTGAATGGTTTGTTTGTAATAATTCTCTAATACTTTTCATCTGATTGTAAATTTGGCTCTAGTAAATATTGTCTCCATCTTGCAACTTTCAAGAATTGCATAGAGTTCTCTAAAGCATTGAAGACTTTTGCATTGTAGGATTTAGCTTAAGCTAATGGGTGATTATTCGAGCTAATACCCTATGGCCCTGCATGCATCCTGCTTCCGATAAATGGCATAGTAAAATTAGGAAATGCAAGTCGGTAATGTTACCATAGCCTCTTTAGTTTTGTGAATGCTGTTGTTGATTGATCTGTCCAATGGAATTGTTGTTTGGCCAGCATTGATGTAAGAGGAGAAGCAATTTCTGCATAGTTTTTGACAAATTTTCTATAATAACTGTTAATCCCAAAAATCCTCTTAACTGCTTTTATTGATTTTGGCATATTCCAATTCAATCGCTTGTATTTTCTTGGGATCCACCTCTATCCTCGAGTGAAAGAATATGTCCCAAATATTCTATTCTCGCTTTTGAATAAATGAACATTTGGATGGTTTGACATATAATGAGTGTTGCTTCGTTCTAATACCATCAGATGTTCTTGATGTATTTCCAATGTTTGAGTATATATCATCAAAGAACACTAGAACAAATTTCCTTAAGAATGGTTTCATTTAATTCATTAGTTTGAAAGGTAGATGGGGCATTGGTTAACCCAAAAGGCATTGCTATGAATTCATAATGGCCTTCATGTGTTCTAAGCGCTTTATGAATGTCTTTTCGCCATTCTTATTTGATGATAACCCGATCTTAGTCCAACTTGGAAAAACAGTCTCCATATAATTCATCCATTAATTCCTTGAGTTGGGAAACCTATCGTATGGTGCACTTGTTTAAAGCTCTATAATCAACACAAAATGCCAAGTGCCATCCTTTTTTTTAATAAAAGTCGGAGATGAGAAAGGACTTGTACTTTCTCTTATAATGCCTCAGATCCATCATGTCTTTAATCGCTTTTTCTATTTCGCTTTCAAAAATAGGGATATCTCAGTTTTTCACCTGTCGAGTCCTGTGTCAGTATCAGATTTGGTGATCAATATCCCTTTGGGAGGCAAAATTTCGGTTCTCAAACAGCTTTGTATTTTTCTAATACCTGTTGTATACAGTAGATGGTGAAATCATGATTTCCTCCTTAATTTCTCCGACTGTAAGTAAGAACCGATATTTTTCGATTTTGTAATTTTGTAAACCGGTGGAATGTGATATATATTGAAGTGTCTCCTTGTAGTTGAATTAATTGGTCATTTTGGTAGAACTTCATTGTGAGCTTTTATAGTCCATTGTGCACTCACCTAACTGCTCCAACCATTGCACCTAAAACCACATCCGCCTCAGATGGTAGCACTGCTTTTAAAAGTGTGTCCTTGTAGTTGAATAGTACATTAGAGCAAACTGCAACATTGTAGTCTCTCCATTCCCTACTAGACTTTAAAACGATATGATGTGATTGTCCGGTTTAAGAAGTCCGCTTAGATTGTATAAAATTGTGGGTTGATCCACTATCAAAGACTCAACTTGTTTGCCTATTCTATTCTGTAACCTAGAGTCCTAGGGTTTGACTGCCCCTAAAGGCATTTAAAGCGATTTCGTGGAACTCTTCAATTACCTATCTCTTCGCCATGATTCAGTTGATCTACAAGGATTTTCTTGTTCATCATTGATGCAAGGGTAAAGAGTTTTGATTTGCATCTATGACCCCGTAGAACTTCTCATCACAATTGAAACAAAGACCTTTTCTTTTCTTTCTTCCAATTGAAAGTCAATTCGAATGGGTATTTGTGGTCTTGTTGTGTATTTTGTTGTTGCCAATGTTGGTGTGCAGTGTTGTTTGTTTTGTTCATGATTGTGGATTAAATCAGATGGCCGTTTAGATATATCATCTTGTAATCTATCTTCCATTAATTTTGCCAATTGAAAAGCTTAGAGAAGTTGCAGGTTCTTACTTCTTTTAATGTCATGTTTCGCACTGATTCAAAACAGTTTGTAGAAAATCGGGGAATTCTCAAATCATTGGCTAACTCCTCAAATTCATTGTAGAAATCCTGGACTGTGGATTTCTGTTGTAATTTAGCCAATTCACCCCTTAAATCTCTATAGAGTGATGGTCCAAACCTTCAATTACTGCTCTGAACGATTCCATGTAATTAATTGTTTATTGCATCCATTGATACCAAGAAAGAGGCCCATATATACGTAAGCAATTAGAAACTTCGATCTTGATAATAATATTGGAAAAATTGATCTGCTTTTAAATAACCAACCCCTTGGTTGTCACCATTAAATCTTGGCATATCAACTTTGACCGGTCTAAATTGTTGAGCTGATTTCTAGGAGGATTATTAATAAAGTGGGTATGAGTTACATACCCGTGATTGCTCGCTTCGAGAGGATTTGTCTAGTTTTTCCTCTATTGATGATAATCTTCCGATAAGTCATTAAGTAGCATGGTAATGGATTGCATTTGGTTCTCTTTGTTTTGTTTTCTTGACACATTCTTTGTTCCTCGCTTTGTTTTGTCTGACACATTCTTCCATGGAATATCTTGTACCTTCGCCATTGTTTGATATGTGGAAAGTCAACGAGCACCAATGATATGTATTAATATCGATCAGCTTGAGAGGATGATTAATTTCTCAGAATGAGTTTTGAAAGGAGCTTGAGTGATTATATATCTCTCGATTGAGTTCGCTCATCGCTCCAATGCTGGTGTGAGTTGAGTCAAGCAGGAGTGAAATCCTTTCCAATTGAGTCAACCCTACCGAAGTTAAGGAAACGCTCGGAACCTTTAGATCCGCTGGATCTAGCGCCTTCTTCTTCGGCCGCTGGATGGGCTCCCTTGATTTGGTCTTTCGCTGCCTTCTAGCCGCTGGATAGCTGTTATCTTGCCTGATTGGTTTCTTGATCACGCGGTTGCCTTTCTTTCTACCGTGAGTGGATTACGATGGTGTTGTCCGAGCGCTTGATTCAGATTTTTTTATCACGGATCGTTGGATGATCTCTGGATAACAAGTGTCCAATCGAATTCAATTACGGATCAAATCGAGTAACCCTAATTCATTTCTTGATTTTCTTTCGGCCATTGCTCGCTCGGGTTTCGAGGGGAGGATCAAGGGAGAAGGAGGAGATCCTTACCGATGGTCGATCCAAGGAAGATCCACCGCAGGGCCCGAGGATGCCTAACAGCCAGATAGGATCCGGAGGAGATCCGGGGAGATTGCGCCGTCTGTTTGGTGTTTTCCGGCGGTTTCCACCGTGGGAATTGAGCTACAGAGGGAGAAGAGAGACCAGGAGAAAGAGGGAGGAGACTTAGGAAGGAGATCAGAGGAGTCTAGAGATAATTTTCTTCAACCCTTTTCATTCCTTTCTGATCTCTATTTATAGTGTTTGTTTGCTCTGTCTAGAAGGTTTTTCTGTTGGTTGTTGTAACTCTCTAGATTCTTGCCTCGCCGCTTAGTTAGTTATACTTCTTGATCTTCATGCTATTAATCTCTTGTTTAGATGTCAGGCGTGCTAGACTTGATCTTCATGTAATAATCTCTGGCTGATGCCTTTTGTGATATTTTCTTTTATTTAGTCCGAAATCCTCTGTAAAAGCTAATTATCATTTATTTACTTACTGCTTATTCGGATCTTCTTCTTGGCTAGTTGTTAATGAAGTCTTTAGCCAATTTGGCCTTTTTCTGATTCTTTGGTCTCTGTTGGTGGTTTGGGGATATGTGTTCATATCAGAATCACACCACAGGCTAAGATAATAGTTTTGGAAGGCAAAAATGGAGGGGAAAATAATAAATTGGGTAAGACAGTGAACAATCTCTTTCAGTTAGCCATTTTAAGACAATAAAAGTGAAGGCAAGGGATACTACTTGTGCAATTGGAAGAGTTAAATTAAATAAAAAGGGAATTCTTGTAGCCTTCAAGCATCAAGCCTAGGGATTCTTAATTAGGTTAATTAAGTATAGGTAAGTAGGTTAATAAATTATAATTTTGCTAGATTAATTGAGATTCAGTTTATATAATTAAATTTAATCTAATTAAACATAAACTTGTTAAGTAGTAGAGCAATTTTCTAAGGAAATTTTTATTTGAAAGATGATTAGAATTTTGTCTTAAGCTAATAAGGGTTTAATTAGCATCAGTGTAAAGTTAGGCTAATCAGATATGGTTTTATTAACTACTAGGTTATTTAGCTTAATCAATTAGTAATTAATTAATGCTAGGATATTAGCTTTTTGACAAATTAAGTTTGATTAGGCTAAGTGGAAACTAATTATTAATAGTTAGACATAAATACCATCACTTATTTATTATATATTAAGTTTCTCAAGAAGCTATTTTGGTATCTTAAGCTAACTAGGCCTTAATCAAGTTTACTTGGAATAATTAGTATTTGATTAGGCTGAGTAAATATGGGCCAGTGACTTAATAAGTTATTTGCATGAACATTTAATCACTACTCAATGAGTAGGATGCTTTCAATAGGGAATTAATTTTTAATTAGAGTTTGCTGAGAATAAATAGTTTTCATTAGGCTAAGTAGACAAAGACAAGTGTAAATTTGATAGCTTAAATAATTCACAACTAATGATTAATGATGGCCTCTTAAGCCAATTAGGAATAAGCAGTTTCAAATTAGGCTAATTATATTTAGTGTTTAATTAGAGAGATTGGGCATAGGCTAATTAATAGACTCATTTTAGAATGTTAACACTAGCTATGCAAGGCTTATTATGGCTTAGTTAGTTGTAAATTAATTTTATAGTTAGACTAATTAAAAATAGATTAAGTAGCCAGAGGCAGTAGTATTCAGTTATTTTCTCTTGTGCTAATTAGGAATTGGTATATATATATATATATATATATATATATATATATATATATATATATATGTGGTGCGTACGCATGGGTGCGCTGTATGTGCGTGTAACTGTGTGCTATTAATGAGTTAATTTTGAGTCGATTTGAGGGCTTGAAATCAGCTGGAAAATGTTTCATAGGGATCTGACAAGTTTTATTTTATTTTTCAAATCTGAACTTATGGGAGAGAAATCAAAATTACATTTTTTATGATTCCAGTCTCCAAACATCAACATGAAAGCAGCAAATGCTGCTCTGTAATTACACTCAGAAACAACAGGAAGGAATAAAAAATCTAAACAGGAAAAGCTTTCTAGCCTTCTCAGTGCCATTGAAGAGCCCATTGGGTCGCTTGTAGATAAAAATCAGGTTTAAAAAACTGAAAATTTGATTTTTTTTTTTTTTTTTATTTGTTTGAAGATGAAAACATTATATTTAATTTATAATTGCATCCAATCAATGAATCGAATAAAATTTTTTTTGTCAAAGCTGTCCCATTTCAATTTACTAGGCGTGGGAGATAACGGCCAGCATGGCGAGGCTGACACTTAATGGGCCACAATGATAATCACGAGAAGTACATGAAATAATATATAGCTTTCTGCAGAAGAATACAAATGCTTGAATGCTAATCCCTTTCCAGTGGCGTTATCCTATTAAAATCTTTATTCTTTCCTCTCTCTTATGAAACAGTCGAAAACTGAAAGAAAAATGCGAAAAAATATTAAAAATAATAATCAGTATTAGTCAGTAAGAGACAAAGAATGAAAAAAATGAGATTTTTATTATTTTTTTGTTGAATTCAGTCAAGCCAAATAGGTTAAAATGGCAGCCTAATAAATGAATAAGCAATAATCAATTATGATCTATTCAGCCAGGCCACATTCATTCAATAGAGCAATCTCTAAATCAAGCCATCTCTAAATCAAAACTCTGTAAATCCATGAAGCAAAACAGAAAGCAATGAAGCCTTAAAAATCACATTTTTATTAATCAGACCACTAAAAAGAAAAAACCAATGCTGCAAATTACCTCTATCTCCTTCGACGGATTCTGCCATAGCTGGAATCGTTTCCTTCACTTCATTGGGACTGAAACCCTCTTCTTCCTCCTCCTCCGTTTCCTTTTCATTCTTGCAGCAAGAGTTTGAGAACGGAACCAAGCAGCCTAACTTCGATCCCTCCGCTGCACCGCCGCTTATGTTGCCGGCTGCGGGTGCTGTTTTGAGAAGAAATCGGGAGAAAAAGGAACGAGGGGTTTGGGGTTCGTAGTGCGGCGGAGGTGCGCCAGGATTTCTCCTTCTTCTCCTCCGAGACTTGCTCCCCATCTCCCCTAAGTCTTGGAGGAAGTCGGCTACTCTCATGTCGTAATGATGGGATTTTTCAGGTGAAACGGAGGACACTACTACATTTGTGTACT
Source organism: Cymbidium sinense (assembly GCA_021442155.1). Lineage (NCBI taxonomy): Eukaryota > Viridiplantae > Streptophyta > Magnoliopsida > Asparagales > Orchidaceae > Cymbidium > Cymbidium sinense. Next base: position 13,649,898 of record CM038233.1, on the reverse strand, counting down.
TTTTATAGAGAGAAGAGAGAGAGAGAGAGAGCAGGCGTTTCGACTTCCATGAGAGCAAGGTGAGTAACGGGTCGTTTTACTTTTACCTTTAGCGGGAAACAATGGAGTTTCAATTTTTTTTCTTATTTAATTAGGTTTGATTAAATTTTTGGGAGATTTACATGCATATCACACAATTATTACTTATTTACATATTAAATATTTAAATATATATATATATATATATATATATATATATATATATATATATATATATATATATATATATATATAAAGTTTAATCATAAAAATCATATCAAAATATCATTAGCAATTACTTTTAAAAGTGAAATGCAGATTTTAAATATAAAAAATATTTGATAAGTAAATACCTAATTTTAAATATTAAATACTTAAATATATAAGAATTGTGTGATATGTAAATCTTTTTAAATTTTTTTAGAATGAATGCGGTACAAATGAAAGTAATAATTTTTTTTTTCTAATTAATAAGTCAAGAATTCTCTAAAAAAACTAATTAGATTTATGAAAAATATATATATTATTATAGCATAATATTTTTGTATTCAAAATTATTATACACAAAATGAGCATGTGATTTATATATATATATCACATAATTCTTATGTATTTACACATTAAATACTAAAAATTTAATATTTATTTATATATACTTTAGAGCGTTGATAACAAGTTATATTCATAACAAAGGTATACTTTACTTCTAAAAAATAAATATTAATAATATTTATATGTAAATTAAAAATTTTAGATATTTGACATCAAAATTTAGATGTTATTTATATAAATATATAAGAATTATATAATATTGATATAAATTCTTAAAGATATTGATATATTCTCAAATATTAGATTAATTAAGTCACGACGGTATAATATGAATCCAAAAATATAGTCCTTTACATTAAACGCCAAAGCTAATGGTGAGAGATGTGATATGTTTAAAAGAACTTATTATGAATGGTTGTTCGAGTTCATGGCATTGGTGTGTTGAGGAAAAATTAAAGCTTTGAGAAGTATGTTGAGCAGAGTTGGAGCATTATGTGGCGATAGACAGAATAGGGCTGCAAACGAATCGAGTTGAGCCGAGTCGAGTATGTATGTGTTCAAGCTTAAGCTTGTTTAATATTATCGAGTTCGAGCATTATTCGAGCTTTTAAGAATAGTGTTCAAGCTTGAACTTGTTTATCGTATCGAGCTGATTTGAGTTTGTTCACGGGCCCAAGAAGATTCGATTGTTATCAGCGCTGGTTTAATAAAATAAATGAGCTTTACTAGAGCCTTAATCGAGCTTGTTCACGAAGCGTTGTTGAGAAATATATAAGTAGTGTCAAATAAAGCTTATTAGGCTAAAATAATAATAATTTGAACAACAGTTAAACAAGCCTTAATCGAGCCATAATCGAGCTCTTTGGCGTCTTTGTTTATAACTTTAAATGATAATGTTGTGAATATAAATGACGAATGATAAGGCTTGAGGCTTTGTTCATTTAAGATAAGTATTTAAAAAATATAACTTTTGATTAGTTAATAAAACGAACATGAATGAGCTCTAACTGAGCCGAGCCATCAGTAACTTGTTGAACGCTCGGTTCATTTGAAGCTCTAAGAGAGAAGTTTTCAAGAGCAATTAAGTAGAGGAATTCTTATGAGGGACTCATAATAAGTGTTCTTTAAGAGATTCTTTAAGGATGCAATATAGGATGAATGACTTATATGGATATATAATAATGATTAATTAATTATATTTTATTTTCTAATCTATATTATTTAATTAGTTTATTTATTATTTGATAATAAGCTCTGAATTATCTAAAATGAGATAGCATATATATAAATTGAATTCACATGCTGAATAAAATTAAATTCCATCTTATTTAGATGAATTCATAAATTAAAATAAATAAATAAATTTTTATTAAAGTTTTAATTGATCCACTAAACAAAATCGAATATTATTTATTGTAAAGAAGAATTTAAATATATATTAATTGAAAAAAATAATTATATATTAATATATAATTTTTTGAAAAGATAATCACTTTTCAGAATCGCATTTCTGGAAGGGACAGGAAAGAGCGAGACAGAGAAATAAAGAGCATGAGTATCACAAGCAAAGCGTGATGAATTAAATGATGAAAATAAATTCCCAATAATACATTTTCGTACTTTTTTGTAATTAATAACAGTATTAAATACTATGCCTCACCAATTATTTGTCCCCACCCCTCTCTTTAATAATTTGCTATCTAATTCATTCAGATCTTTAAGAATCTATTTGAGCAGATGCAGAAATATGAAAAATATAATAATATAATTATTATATAATATTTTTTAAATAGTTATAGTGGATATTATAATTTATTTTATTTTTTTTAAAAATTAAATCATAATTTTCTGACTGTAGCTTTTTGAAAACCGGCTCTAAAATTATTATGAAGAAAGAAGATTTTTGAAAAGTTAATATATTTTTTTTTTTAAAATTCAAACAATAAACTTTTGAATACCATAAAACTTTGATTCTCAAAACAGTTTTTTGTCCAAAATTTTAGAAATCAAGTTGGTATAAATAATGGTTTATTTTAAAAAAAATTTCAAATCTTGCAAACTCTATCATATCAATTGAAAAAATAAATTCTCATCATAAATTTTCAAATTTTGGTCAGAATATAGCTCTAAATGATACTGTGGTATATTTTTTTACATCACACTGCATCGTCACCACTGCGCTATCACATCAATTCCGCCTTGCTGAGGCATTTATGAAAAAAAAATAATCAAAATATAAATATAGAATATAATGAGAACGGAAATTTTAAAATTGTTATGAGGAAATTCTTCTAGAAATTCTATAAGGTCAGCCTTAAAAAAGATTTTGGGCTCTCTATTTATGTAAATTCTTAAAATAATACTAATTTAATAGATTTTATATTTTTAAATAGAATTTTTTTTTGTTATTGATAGAGATTTATTTTTAATACATTTTTTCTTAATATATTTAAATCTATAAAGAGAACACATACAAATTAAATAGAGGGGAATGATGCAATTTCTATCACAATAGACAATTTATAATAAAATTATTTTGGTGAGATATAAGTTTTGGGTTGTTTACACATATAATATTTTAGATGTTAGATGTGTAAATACATAATAATTATGTGGTCTGTTTGTAAATCTTCATTAATTTTTTTTCGTTTTAAACTTATTTTAGGATGTATAAAATGTACACTAATTAATTAATTATTCTGCTTAATTTATATTTAATAAATTTTAGCTCAGAAATTTAAAAATTTTAATAAACGTTTCCTCTGCCATAAATAACATAACGTTGGAATAATTAAAGAACGAATAAATTTTCAAACCGTTAAAAAATAATATAAAAAATTTGAATTAAATCTCATTAAATCCACTAGAAATAAATTATTTAATGATCCAATGTCTGTAAATATGCTATTTAGATTTTAATGCGGGTACTATTCAGCAACGACATTTTCAGAATAATGAGTGCCTGTTTTAAAATTTTAAATATTTAAATAAATGTATTATTAAAGATGAGGGGAAAGCTTGTTAGCTAAAATTATGAAAATATGAAAAATGATACATCCTCAAAAAAATTAATCAGATAAATTCGAATCGGCATTTTGAAATCTTGATCTAATCACCGATTTCCTGATCCGGTCTGATGAGGCATAGAACATCGGCGTAGTGATAAAGAATCATTCAGTATGGGACGAAAATGGATCACGATTAAAATGGTCACGCGACATTTATAGTCGGTCGGCGGCCGTCAAAGGCCATCAAAACGATAATCGGCATTACATCATTAAGGCACCATCAAAATACCGTCCGATCAGGGGATCATGCTATCATGGGAGTGGTTGGAGTTTTCAACGAATTTACAAGGCACACGCCACTCAAAATCTATAAATAGAGCCATTCTCAGGGAGAAATCTGAAGAATACGAGAACTACTAGTCGACCTTGGCGTCGACGATATCTATATCACGAAGATGCTCTAGGAGATCGTAGAAAAGACAGTTCTCTTTTCTCACGATCAAGAGGTTGCTAAGATCCGCCTCTTTTGAAACTTCTCCCTTGGGTTTGATATTGTATTTTTCTACACAGATATTGTTTCCCTCTTTCCTTTCTCAGAAGCGAGGACAGTATCTTTGAACACAGTGAAAGTTCTGGTCAGGCGTGGTTTTCCTTACGGGTTTTCCGATAACCCACGTGTTCATATCCCTGCTTGTGTGTTGGATAATTTTTGACGGATCGCATCTGAATAAAATTCTCAAGCGCATAGCGGTTTGGCGCCGTCTGTGGGATCAAGTTCCCATTGCTATATCTCCACTATGGTTGGTAAGCGGGGTTTTGCGCTCCGCTCCTCATTCTCGGGGATCAAGGGCGAGTCTCCAACACTTCTACATACTTACGTCCCCGGGTGAGGGTCCGTCTCTTTGGAAGATCGCGTTCAAGGATGGAGGATTCCCGAGGAAATTCTTGACTCTGCGAGGGCGAAGCGTTCAGCGCTGGAAGAGCCACAGTTCGCCCCCCATAATCAGATTTTCTTCGAGAATGATTAGGGAATGTAGGATCAACAAGTAGAGAACCCCGCACCACATCCGGATCTTGAACTTCGGATCGCCATTCCCCCACCCGAATGGCACCTCGGTGAAACTCCACGTCACACCTCTTATGAACTGACGGCCTGCGGAAGAGTTCGACAATCGAATGATCCATTCTCCGCCTCTTCCAAAACTTCGTCCGCTTCGTTGAGATCATCTGTATACGATTAGGATTCAAGCTTCCCATGGACTACGATGGCATCCGTCGAGCATATCGATCACTTTGACGATCATGCACATTCGTGCAAATGACTTCTCTTGTGGGTATTCCCGGCGACTCTCAAAGGACACGCTGTACTTGGTTTTATTCACTCAGGGGTCCGTCGATCATTTGGAGAGCTTCGCCATTTTTTGTGTTCAGCGATCATTTTGTGTTGGATAATTTTTTTGACTGACGAAGATCTCGCATCTAGGAATAAAATCTCTCGGATTTGCGCGTCTGTGGGATCAGGTTCCCATTGCTATATCTCCACTATGGTTGGTAAGCGGGGTTTCTCCGGCGCTCCTCATTCTCGGGGATCAAGGGCGTAAGTCTCCAACACTTCTCATAACAGACTTTTGTCCCGGTGAGGTCAGTGGCCCTCTTTGGAAGATCGCGTTCAAAGGATGGAGGATTCCCGAGAATGAAATTCTTGACTCACTGAAGGCCGCAAGCGTTCATGCACGAAGAGCCACAGGTTCCGGCCCTGCATGTCAGATTTTCTTCGAGAATGATTGCAGGAATCGGATCAACAAGTAGAACCCGCGCATCCATCGAACCGGATAGCCGATTCACTCACCCCATGGCTCGGCCGTGTCGGTGAAACTCCGCGTCACCTGCGATGAACTTCGGCAGTGCGGGGAAGAGTTCCCAATCGAATGATCCATTCTCCAGCCTCTTCCAAAACTTCGTCCCGGCGAGATCATCTCGCAATACCCGATTCCGGCGAGATTCAAGCTTCGGCATGGACCCTTACGATAATGCGCCGTCGATGCGAGCTCGATCACTTTCGAGCGATCATGCACATTGATGCAAATGACTCGTCTTGTGTCGATATTCCCGGCGACTCTCAAAGGAGCTCGTGCCAGTTCTATTCACTGTTAAGGGTCCGTAGATCATTTGGAGAGCTTCATGATTTTTTGTAGAAGTTCTGGCGAACAAGAGAGAATCATGATTCATCACATCTCTCGAATCCGAGAGCGATGGAGAGTCCCTCAAAGAATACTTCAGTTCTCCTCGGCGATACGGGAGTAGATCGAACTTTTGAGGCGTGCTGAGGACTCCGGCAGATACTTATTCATCATTAGAGAGCAGTCCATTCCTATGCTAACGGTCCGAATAGAGGCACAAATCTCCACGGAATCGGTGCTCATCGACAGCAGTTTGAACCACCGGCGGCAAGGTTCCCAAAGATGATGTTCAAACATCTGAGAAAAAAAGAAGGCGACAACCTCCCCAAAACCTCCTCGGCGGCCTCGGATGACTCGACGGAGAGGAAATATCTGACTCAACACCGTCATGCCTTGAACATCCTCTATTGAGGAAGAGGATGGCGTCAGTGGCGACCTTTAAAACGGAATTGGAAATCAAGAGAAATTCGCCACTTTCCAGTGGTAGGCGAAGAGTGCCACCAGGAAGAGATTGAAAGACTATCGTCGGGGTATCTAGGCCATTTTATACAAAACCAACCCTCGTCAAACCAAATCTTTGAGGGCAACCGAAATCAGCCATGGCGGTGGAGAATAAACAATTGGAGGGCGGTGATGTCAGCCAAATATTCATTCAGCCAAGAGCGAGAAGAAGTCTCGGGTTGACCATTCTATCACCTTTGATGATTTAGATCTAGAGGTTAGCATCCACATCAAGATCCCTTGTCATCGGTCAGGGGTGTGATCCGTGCTTCAATATTAAAGGATATTGATCGACAATGGGAGTTGGTTGATGTTCTTTTTACTCCACTTTCCATGGGTATAGAAAGAAAGCTTCAACCAGCGGCGTATGGATTTGATAATGTCGGGGTATTAGTGGAAGGACAATCGTCTTCCCGTAACTCTTGGGGAATTTTCGAACCGACCACTTGATATTGTAGTCAAGTGCAGTCAGTACAATGCAATATTTGGGAGACCTCTCGATCATATTGCGATCACATCGCCTCACCTCAGATGAAATTCGACACCGGTGGCATCGGCATGGTAAGTGGGAATCAGCAGAATAACAAGTGCTATATCAAGCAAGACCATTTCGTCGGTAACCCTCAACATCGAGAACTTGACTACGAGATGAGGATGTCTCGAAAGGGCTTCTCCAGGTTGAAGATGTAATTTGTCTTCCTATCTGAAGTTGATCCATGCGAAAGGTGAAGGTGGGATCGTTCTTTGTCTCGGAAATCGAATCGTAGATTTTGCGTAAAATCAAGATATCTTTGCACGGGCGCTCGATATTACGGGCATTGACGGGAAGTCATTACGCACTCCAAAGTTGACTCAACCTACAAGCGGTGTCTGAAGAAAAGAACCTTCGCTTACGATTGCGGGTCATAGAACAAAATCACCAAACTTACGGAAGTCAAATTCATTCGAAGTCTACTACGGTTGGCTAACGTGGTGTTAGTCGAAAGGCCAGCGGTTCTGGAGAATGTGCATACTGCGACCTTAATCGTGCATGCCCAAAAGATAGCTTCCCCTTCCTCATTGTCGACCAACTAGTTGATGCGACGCCATCGAATCTTTGAGCTTCATGGATGCCTATTACGGCTACAATCAAATCGGGATGAACAAAAGCAGATGAGGAAGCAACATCCTTCCAAGAGATAAGGGACTATCTCTATCGAGGTCATGCCATTGGACTAAAAATCTTTGGAGCAACATATCAGCGCCATGAATAAGATCTTCAAGGATCTTATAGGGCACAATATGGAGGTGTATGTTGATGATATCTTTGGTGAAGAGCTTGGAAATATCACGTATTTCGATCTGATGCTTTGACATTCTTGACTACTGATGGCTCAAAGCATTTTGGAGTTTCCTCAGGAAATTCCTAGGCTTCATGGTCACTGGTAGCGGGATAGAGGCCAACCCGAGGACATGTCACCTCAGAACGATCAAGGAAGTCCAGCGTTTGGGGAAGGATTGCTTTATCACGATTCTTGGCCCTCGGAGATAAGTATCTACCATTCTTCAAAATCTTAAGGGGTGCAGGAAATGGATTCGATTAGACGGATGAATGTCGACTTTTGAGCAACAGTCTATTTAGCTTCCCCTCTATTATCAAAGCCTATCAAGGAGAGAAGGCGTACATCTATCTTCTTTGTTCATGCATTAAACTCCGTCGTCTGAGGAGAATTCATTCGACCCATTTATTATGTCGACAAAATTCTTTCGATCTGAAGGGCGCTATCCATAGCGAGATAAGGCGGCGTTGGCCAGTGCATTACAACGAAAATTACACCGTACTGGGCCCACCATCAGCGTCTACACTCATCTTCCATTAAGAACTATTACGCAAAGCGATGTATGGAAGGTTGATGAAGTGGTCGGTCGAGCTTGGAGAGTTTGACATCCATTTTCTTCCGTCACGATATAAAGTCACAAGTGCTTTGACTTCGTTGTAGAATGTACCATCCATCACCACACGAATGATCATTCATCACTCCATGACAAATCAATGGACATTGTATGTTGATGGAGCTTGTACCGGTCGGGAGGAATTTTGCTTATCTCCCAGTAAAATAACTTTAGAGTGCGACTAAAGTTCCGGCCACCAATAATGTCTGAGAGGCCCTAGCGGGACTAAGGCTTCGCCATTGGTGAGGTCAGAACTTAGCCATCACGGACTCACTTGTGGCCTCAGTTGAAGGAGACTTGATGCAGTCATCCATGACTTGCTGATGCAGTCTTTTGGCAAAGTCACTTCTTCTTGAGTCGAGACCCATCGGATAACTCATATTCTAAGGGAGGCGAGAACCGCGGCCCTCTCCAAGTTAGCCACAACAACGGGAGATCTTTTCAAGAGAAAATACATAGAGGACATCCACTTTCCCGGTATTGAGGCCCTTGGGTGATACAATCTGGAGGACCCAAAAGAATCTTCATGGATTGACCCGATCATGTCCTTTCTTCAAAGCGGGGCCTTGCCAGCAGACCCACCGATGCTATCCGTCTCAGGCGTAGAGCCGAACTTCACCATAATCGGTGTGAACTTTACAAGCGGTCTTCTTAGGGCCCTTAAAGTGTCTACCACCTTGAGGAGCTACACAATGCGAGAGGTTCATTCAGAATTTGTGGTGAACATTTGGGAGGAAAAGCCCCTCTCAAAATCATGAGGCAAGGTTTTCTTGGCCTGAAAAGAAGAATGCATTGGAGTTTGTAAAGAAGTGTAACAAGTGTCGGTTACATTCAATCTCACTCATACACCATCAGAACTCACCACAATCAGAGCCCGTGGCCCTTTGCTCAATGGGGATCGATATAATGGGACCCTTTCCCATTTTGCAGCAGCGAAAATTCATAATCTTGGCCGTTGATTACTTCCGCGAAGTGGGTGGAAAGCGAACGGCCAAAATCAAAACAAATGCCAATGCAATTTGTGCGGAAAAATATTATTTGTCGTTTGACATTCCGCAAAATCATCACCGATAATGGGGCCGGATTCCGGGAAAGACATTCACATCTTTACGCCGGGGTGCATATCGGTTAATCCACAGTTGTATCCCATCCACAAATGGGGCGGTCGAAGTCACCAATAGGACAATACTAAAGGGCTAAAGACACGCGAACCACCCGGCAATGGGCGAACTATCCAATGTTCTTTGGGCTTACCGCATACATCAAGGACCCTCTTGGAGAAACGCCGCTGTCGTGTTTGGGCGAGGTATTCGGTCGACATCGGGGTCCGAGCCTAGAACCCATAACTTTAATCGCAGCGACGATAAGCGATTCCATGGATCTCTGCAGAGACGCGACATGTCAGAATGGCTTCCCTCGACAAGGATTGCTCGAGGTTTCAGCGAAGGGTAAAACGACCAATACTGTTGGGGACCTCGTCCTCGAAGTCTCGACTTCGGCGGAAAAGGCCCACAAGAACAAACTCTCACCGGTTTGGGAAGGCGGTATGTGGTGTGTCTCAAGCACGCGTTCAAGCTTAAGGATAGTATGGGAAGACTCTCCCGCGTGCACGGAATGCTACAAACCTCGAAGTACTACGGTGGCGATCGACTTTTTTATTCTTGTCACGGAAAACATTATCATCGTGTATGTTTGTATTGCGGTTGTTATCGAATTAAACATTTATCGATACTCGTTTGTCATACTTATTGTCCAACCTTGGCATCAAGGTGTTTGGATTTATGTTTCTATCTATGTTAAAGTTTTCATACTTATTGTGACTTTTTCTTGCTTATGCTTGCATTTTAAAACACCCGACTCAAGAGAATCACTGTTGTATCTCATTCGAGTAGATCGATCCCAGGGAATTGATCGATCTTCTATCTGAGTTAACATCGTCGAGTAGCTCGATAAACAACCTTGGATAAGTTGGCAATCCTCATAGGCGCAACTTTCTCCATAACAGTTAACATCATCGAGGCTTACAACCGAGGATAGGTCAAAATCTCGGATTCAATTTGAGATCTTCTATCTGAGGTTAAAGAGTCGATAAACAACCTTGGATAAGTTGGCAATCCTCATATTTACTTTCTCCATAGCAGTTAACATCATCAGTGGCGCTCAGACACAATAGGATAGATCGAGAATAGTGGACTTCCCGACCTCTTCCATCTGAGGTTAACGTCGTAACACAACCTCGGATAGGTCAAAATCCGGATTCAATTGAGATCTTCTATCGATTAACATGGTCGATACTTCGATAAACCTTGGATAAGTTGGCAATCCTCTATGCTTTACTTTCTCCATATACGACTCATCGGCAGATACAACTAGATAGATCGAGAGGTTCGAGAACCTCATAAATATATTGTGCAGTTTGTCATCAGTAACTCGGTAATGATCTTAGAATAGGTCGAATTACCCAAAGGGATTCGATGATCTCTTCGAATCTTTATCATCGAGCTTTGACACCAACTCGGAAATATTCACAAAATTTTTGTATTATTAATACTTCTGGAACATACAAGTGATCAACCGTAATATACAACACTCTGACATAAAGGAACTTCTCTACTTTGATGGTCTCATCGGTAGATGATGAAGAAACTCAGTCATCCCTCTTCTACTGCAGCGGAGAAAGGACCTCAACACCCTCACAACTGCGTCATGGCGTGTCCCTTCAGATCAAACTTCGCTTGCCTCACCACTCACTACCGCGTGGTCTCGGCCTCACAGGCGTGATCTGTATGATACTCTTGAAGGTTGTCGAGTTCTTGAAGTCCTCCACGTGATCCGGCTCATGCAGAGATAAGGCGTCTTTCTCGAAAAGCGGCGTAACTCTCGGTTCTTTGCCTGACGAAACCTTCTCGAAAGATCTTGAGATCCTTTTGAACAAAACCTATTCCTCCATTAATTCATTCCTCAACTTCGGCGAAAAGAAGAGAAAGCAGTGTAACTTCGGTCTGCACTCATCAAGTTGATTCTCAACACGGACATCTCTTTTACTTTCTCCACATACTTCTTATATTCACCATGGAGAAACTTGACCTTCGAACTCGAATTCCGGTCATTCTGATGTTCATTTTGAAAGTTCTTGCTTCTTCGATATCGAAATAAGAAAAATTACGTTAAACAGAAATGGGAAATAAAAGATGATGAGCAAAGATTGTTACCGGTTCTTGACATCGCGACCTGAGGAATGATTCAACCGTCCTCGGGAATGAAGATCCTTGGGGCGACTACTCGAAGGGCGACTCTTTTGGTGCTCGATATCACCATGACCTCTTCGCTCCTTTTCCTCTTCTCTATTGGAGATGGGTCCTTCTGCTGGGAAGAAACCTCTTTGTTGGGCTTTCTCAACGCAACTGCATAAGACCGCTCGGGATGAATAGAAAGCCCCGCCTCGAACAAAGATTCCTCCCAAATCTGATATATCGAATCTCAAATCGAAGATCTTGATATTTTGGAATTTCGTCATGGATATCTTCATCACCAACGAGGGGAATGGGTAAATCTCTTTTCCCCATTTCGAAGACCCAGTCATTCTTCACAAAAGAATCTACTTGCCCAATTCTTGGGAGAATCCTTCGTCAGGAAAGTAGCCGACTCTGCGGTGATACGACCATGTGCATAGTAAACTTGCATCCGTGCAGGTAATCGATAGTCAAGGTGCGCATCGAAAAAACTATAAGTCCCATCACGATCGTCATTGCCAGCTCAGCGGGAAATGCAAACCTGTATCTTGACAAAATGGCGATCATCTCGGGGATGGGGAAAGCAATCCAGCAAACTCATCTCGTAAGTGGTGAAATACCCGTGGCGGAGATTGGGCTCAGATCGACTTCTTCGGACACTTAAGAACCAAATCATTCGGAAAATAATATTTTTTCTGAAGCACGATCAATGTGTCTCCCGTGATCAACGACTCCCACGAATCTTCAGTCCTCCCATTTTTAGAAGGTTCCCTTCGCCTCGTTACAAGGTGTCTCTTTCAAAGATTCTCACCCATCTGCAAACAGGCAACTCGTGCGGTCGAGATGAAAATTATTCCAAGAAGAGAAACTCCCTCCACGGGGAGAGCACTCTGGCTTGGTGGAGATGAAGTGGTAGAGGTTGATCCAAGAGTGCCCAAACTCCCACTGGGGGAGGCATGCACTCTTGGTGGAGATGAGGTGGTAGAGGTTGATCCGAAGAGTGCCCAAACTCCCACCGGGGAGGCATGCACTCTAGCTTGGTGGAGATGAAGTGGTAGAGGTTGATCAAGAAGAGTGCCCAAACTCCCACGGGGAGGTATGCACTCAGCTTGGTGGAGATGAGTGGTAGGGTTGATCAGAAGAGTGCCCAAACTCCCACCGGGAGGCTATGCACTCTAGCAGTGGAGATGAGTGGTAGAGGTTGATCAGAAAGTGTCAAACTCCCAGGGGAGGCATGCACTCTCAGGTGGAGATGAGGAGGAAGAGGTTGATCCAGAGTGCCCAAACTCTCAGGAGGCATGCACTCAGCTTGGTGGAGATGAGTGGTAGGGTTGATCGAAGAGTGCCAAACTCCCAGGGAAAATGCAGCGTGGAGATGAGGAGGAAAGGTTGATCGAGAGTGACTCCCACAAGGCATGCCTAGCTGGGGAGAGGTGGTATGCAAACCACCAGGAGTATGCTGAGGAGGAGATGAGAAAGGTGTGCCTTCTCCCTTAGCCTGGGGATAGACCATAGGCAACGTCGGCTCGCGCATTGGACCCGTGTGCCAGCCCATGGCCAGCAGATCCGCATGCCCAGATCAGCGGGCGCCGTCGGCCTGCCGCGCATGTCGGTGAAGCTCGACCGCATGATAGCCGCGGTCATAACCGCCCAACGACCCAGCCCGTGACCAGCGTGAGCCGTATGACTTCAGCCCGACAGCCATCAATCATCGCGGCCAGCCAGAATCGTGACCGCCACCGCGCGTGCCCGTGAGCCGTAGCCCATGATGCCTAGCCTCATGTGCGTAGCGCCGCGCGATGGCCAGCATAACCATGAGCGCCGCGAGCTCTGTTTGCAGATGGATCCGTAACCTCGAAATCTGCATACCTACGCATTTCGCGACTACAAAGTTATAATCTTTGTATGAAGATTTGTTCTCTCAAAATCTTGATTGATGGACTCTCTTTCATTGAAGAATTTGCTATTTTCAAGTATTTGACATATATTTTGGATGGCGAGATAATGTCACCCAAAATAGAACAACGATACATCCTCGGAAAATTAATCGATCAAACGAATCTCAGGCATTTTTTAATGCTTCGATCTAATCTTTCAAACTTACTGATCAAAGCGGCCGTCGATGAGACGAACATAACAACATCAAGCATAGTCGATCCGACTTCGACCGATCAAATATCGGGCATGAAAATGGATCTTGATTAAATGGTCACCAAAGCGACATATTTATAGTCGGTCGGCGACTCGTCAAGATCACCCAATTCGACATCATTAAGGCACCCGGATCATCAAAATACACCGTCCGTCGAGGGATCGCGGGCCGTCAGATGGGAGTGGTTGGAGTTTTCCAATTTACAATGCCACTCCCAAAATCTATAAATAGAGCTTCATTCTCACCTTAGGGGGAATCGATTGGAAGGCCGAGCTCGAGAACCACTAGTCGACCTTGGCCAGAGCGATCTATCACCAGTGCCAGTCTCCGAAGATCGGGCTCGCCAGGAGATCGCCCAGAAGGATTCTTGCTCTTTTCTCACGAAGATCAGGTTGCTCCCGGAAGATCCGTTCTGCCGCTTTTGGGAAACTTCTCCCTTGGGTTGGAGTTGAGATATTGTATTCTACACTCGGAATATTGTTTACGAAACACCTTCTTCTCCGCTAACGAGAAGCGGGGCGTATCTTTTGAACACATGGTGAAAGTTCTGGTGGTTTTCCATACGGGTTTTCCATTATAACCCTGTGTTCATATCCTTGCTTGTGTGTTGGATAATTTTTGTTCACGAAGATCTATCTACTAGGAATAAAATTCTCGCCACAATAATTTATCAAATCCTCTTGATGCTCGTGTCCATATTAATATTATATTGATTTAAATTTATTTTATTATGAATGAAATCAAAATCTTATTAATACAAATAATTTGCCTATGAACTCAACCCTAAAAGCCACTTTTGCAAGATCATCTAAAACTCTTCGCTAAATAACTCATAGAACTTAGGAACTAGCCTCAACTTTCAAGATAGATAAATTTATATGTTAAGACAAAAAATAAGGGGCAAAACTAATTTTTGAGTGTGACAAATTACTAATTAGACTAACTCATATAAGAGATTATAAAATTCAGAAGTTAATTGTACCTGATTCTATCCCTGACAGAACTCATGTAACTCAGTGAGTTGATCAACGAGTAATTTTTGATGTTTTTATTACTTTGTAATGTTTAGTATTGCAAGTTATTTCAATTAAGCTCTTAAAAGCCCTAATCCAATTGTGTTTAATTTTATCACTTAAATAAATAAATATATATTCTTTGAGAGCCTATTTAAGACAAATATAATTATATGAAAAATATAATAATAAAATTTTTTATAAATATTATAAATTATTATTATTTTTTAACAAATAATATCATAATTTTCTGATAATCATCGTACTCTATCAAGTTAGATTGAAAAATATAACTTTTTCATCTTAACTCCTAAAAAATATAACCAAAACACAATTTATCAAACAAGCCTACGATATGATTTGGTTTGCATCGCATTGCTACCGCCACTCCAAACATCACCTCAAGCTTTTATTACCACTACTTTCTTCATCTTGTTATAGTAATTAAGATTGTATTTGAGATAACTTTCTGCTTAAGAAGCAATCTGAATCAAATCATAAATTCCACTTAAAAAATTATATTTTAATTTTATTTTAAAAAAATTATAATGAAAAAATTATATTTTTCAACTAAAAAAAAATTATAATACTTACTATAACTTAATTAAATAATAATTTCTTATACAATAACTTTTAACACTACTTTTTCAAATAACTTAATAAATCTTAAGGGTTGCTACTTCATTTGAAATTATGTCTTAAAGGTTTTCCTTCCATGACATTTTTTTTTCTTAGCTTCCATAAATGCATATTTCTCATCTAATGCATGCCCTGTGGTAAATTCAATTGATTACTGGAATGAGATTCAGAAAGTGGAAATTTATTTATTCAAATAAGATTAATGTAAACTAATAATATTAAGATAAAAATTTAAAAAAAATGTTATCAAGAACTAGCTTTTATGAATTGAATCAATAAACTTAACAGGCACACAGCTTTCTGTTGAACATTCAAAGCATCAACATAGCTATTATAATGTAATATTATCACATTTCATAAAATCTGCTGAAAAAAAAAAATCTCCTATATTGAATATTATTATGGCTAATCATACTAACAATAAGATAATAGAAACAGATTTCTTAAATGAAGTAAAAAAAATAAAAATGTTTTCAAAATTGAATTTTTAGGCCATAAGGCATAATCTTTAAGTTAATATCCTAAAAGGTTGGTTTCCTGGTTCTTTAGCTTTTACCTTTGTTCTGATCTCTTCTGCTGTGTTTTGAAGATGGCTGTTTACTGTAATGTGTTCTGCCCAACAACTCCAACATAACTGTCTGGATCTCTTCAACCTTTTTCTTTCAGGCTTGTCATAATCTTCTTCATCACTGAGATAAGATTAAAAATTTTCAGATTAAATACATATCAATGAAAGTGTCTCTGCTAACTCTTTCATGGATATTGTTTGAAATTTTCTTATTTAAGCAAAATAGGGAACAAGTCTAACTTACCATTCATCCAGGAGACAACCAAACATCCTTTTTGAATTGTGTTCCATCTCATTCATCTGCTTAGACGAGAAGTTTTCATCATCCCACACATTAACTGCATAGCAGGAAAAATATCAAATAGATGAAACCAAATAAACTATAGAACGGAGCATAAACAGCGCAAGAAACTCACCAGAAGCTTGTTTCAAGCTTTTCATTTGTAGATTTGCTGAAAATTTGCGGTTATCTGTGTCTTCAGCATTTTTACACTTTACACCGTAGTCGTCTCCTTCAGTAGAACATAACCTACTCGATTTATTTGAAGCTTCAAGCATGAAAGTTCTCATACCTCCATTAATTTCTTCATCATGAACAGAAGTGCTACCGAGTTTAATGCCTTTCTTTCCCTTGGATTTTCTGTGAGTCGAAGAACATGAGTGCTTTCTAGGAAGATGGCTCAAGCAGGTATCAATAGTTTGAAAACTCTCAGAAGTGGAGGCTCCATGTGAATCAGTAATGGGATCATCATCTATTCTCTTACGGAATATTTTCTGAAACCAAGATGATGTTTTCTGCTTCTCATTTGTTTGTTCTTTGGGAGGTGCAATGACATTAAAAATAGCTTCTTGCGCCCAAAATACTGGCCTTTTATTGATGATGATTTTCTAAGCTTCTTCAGCTTAGATTTAGGCCGGTGGCTGTTATATAACAAGTTTTCTGTGATGATATCTGTATGAGTTTCCTGTTGAAAGCAACAAACTGTAGTAAATGAGAGAAATGATTCGACCGGTTTAGTTTCCAGCAACTTTGGAACGTAATCTCCATCATCTCCGAGCTGCATGTTATTTGAACAGCTCTCAAACTCATGACCATTCGGGCCATTGTTCTGGATGCTCAAACAGTAGAAGAGCTTTACATCATTAGAAAAGCATGGAAATGATTGAAATTATATGTAAAATAAAAAGAACTCTAATGCAGCTAAGTACCTGGTTGTCCACCAGCGTTGTACCAACAGCTTCCGTTTGGATAAAATCACTCCTGGAGTTTGGTTGCCTTAAACTGTTTTCCAAATCATCTCGTAGAGGTGAATGATTAGTCTCCATCATGTGCGCCGAGGCACAATCTTGAGCATTCTCATCAGTGGCATTACCTTTCTACAATCATAATCAAAGAGAGAAGGGATAAATCATTTCCCATCCAAGACTTCAAATACCAGACACTGAAATGAACGTTTATTACCTTATCACCGTCAGAAGGAAGCTTAGAATCAATCGAAAGAATTGGTTTTGCCAGTTCTTGTGATGATGCTGTTTGGTATCCATTGGTACAGATATCATCACCAACTTGCAAACATTTTGTTTCAAACTGGTCAACCTTCATCGATTGTTGAGATGAGGCATTAATTGCAGGAACAAGCTCACTGTGAATTCCATCATGCTTAGTCTGGACAGAGCCGTGAACTGTAGCACTTGGAATTGAAATATCAGGTTTAGGGGTAACTTCAACCGCCCCTTTAACGCCAAGCGTTCTGTCCCGGACATAAAATAACATATATGCTTCCCGTGAAAGAACAGTTTTCTCACTAACTTTTGTCACCTGAAATCAAGTTCTTAATGTCACAATTCATAGTGCTGAAGTCCAGAAGTTGCAATGGAAAAAGAAAAAAAAAAAACAGTTTTTATGCAGAAGCGCCTAACAGGACCGAATACAATCAACGCACAAAGTAATAACAATAGAAATAAAAACCACAAAAAAGAAAAAAAAGATGTTCTTTGGTTAAACAATAGCATTTGTCAAAGAAGATGAGAGATGATCAAATCCACAAGAGAATTCACATAGGTCTGTAAATAAAAGAGGCATAAAACCCAAAAACACCCAATTTCATTATAAAAGCATCAAATCTTTCAAAACAAACAAACAACTGAATAACTCAAGAGAGAGAGAGAGAGAGCAAATAAAAAATCCCTACTAAAAATTACCCACACACAAAAAAACCCCCTCAAAAAGTGTACCTTCCCCATCACTACGAAGTCATCACAAAATTGTTGGATCAATAAACCCATGATCGTACATAAAAATGCTTTTCTCAATACTACCTCATCTCTATCACACCTCTCCCTTCTTAAAATTAAATCAAATCACCAACTCCTGCATATCAATCGTCTCCCTATTTCAAGCTCTCTTCTACTAACTCCCAGCAATTAACTCCCTTACAACACAATGCTTAAGGTACACAAATCATAAGCCATCGATTTACCTACATGCATCCTACTTAACTCATATTTATTTATGAGATCATAAACAGCTGAAAAAAATAAAATATATATATATATATATATATATATATATATATATATATATATATATACAAAAAAATTACCCATCTCAAGTGTGCTTATCTTGACTAAATTTTTAAGTTAAAAATCCTAATAAATCTCCACAATGACTCAATAATGTGATGATTATGAATCTCCTTTATGACCAATCTCCAATCCAAGTTCTTCAAACTCCAAACCCCCTAAAGATTAACTATCACAAAATCTCAACAAACCTATACAGCGTAAACTTAAAACCCAAGACATACTTATATCCACTGATAGTGGAAGTGCACCTATCACAAAATCTATATATACTTGCAATGATTGTCACTTTGTTCTAAATGATGCAATAATATGATCTAGTACAGGGACAAACTGTATAATATGAAATCAATCCACCTAATTATCTAATTATTTCCAATGATCTTCCTCATTAACATGTGCGCTCCTTTATTTTGAACTTGAGTTACAGTCGAGAAGCTAGAATTTTTTTTCACTTCCCCAAATTAATATACATCAACACAAATCACAAAGCTAAAGTTACTCCACTCAGAGTTACACCCTACAACACATAAAGGCAACCAAATTTTTTATCTTCATGACAACTAATGCACAAGCGTTTGAAATTTTTTTTGCTATAGACACATCCAACTAGTGAAGACTAATTTTCAACAATTCTAACAATAGCTTAAAAAAGATTTAGTCATCAATAGTTTTAAGAATATTACATACAATAATAAATATAAATTATTTGGTACCATAGAAATTATCAAAATCTAATATTTAATTACATATTTAGTTAATATTCATAAAATTTAAATTCAATGTCAAACATATGTTCCATGCATTTCCGTATCTGACAAGTGAGGACATTTTCAACAATTCTGTGTCAAACATAAGAGATGAAGTGGTTAAGAGGTGAAAGATAAATTTAGAAATACTCTAGTTAGAGAAGTACATAGTTTTCTTCTCAATTTTTTACGGGAATAGAAAAAAAATAAGTCGTCTATAATACATGTAAAAAATGCATCTTTGTTATTTTTAGAACCAATTTGTTTCACTATAAGCATTTAGAAGCTTTTGAATCTTAGTTTCAGAAGTAAATCACATTGATTTGAATTACAATGATATCAATTTAATTTGCAAGAACTTATTTCTTGTGACCTCAAATTCCATATTTTTTGGGTTGCAATGAATTTCATTTTTCCCCACGCCATATTATTTCTATTACTTCATTATAATCATAAGTAAAAATTCTCGCCCATCATAAATAAATTTAATATTATTCTATTATAAAAAGTGGAAAAACAAAATAAAACTGAATGTGACCTCTTAACCCCAAATTAAAACCCACTTCTCCCCTTTTGAAGGTGAGCTTCTAAAATGAGAATTCAATTCCACCCAGTTTCAATAAAACTAACACTTGAACAAACTTAGGAAAAAGAGATTCAATTATTTACAATTATTTACAAATATTTACAATGAGATCCTTGATGCTTAAGGGTTTTTAAAATCTTTGAAGACTAACTAGGACACACCAAATGGCATGTCATGTCTGAATAAGCATCCAAGTAGTAGGCATTTCAAATAGTAATCTTCCATGAACATCCATGATTCATAAAAATGCTAGTTGGCATTGGCAAAGCTTAAATAGCTTTTGAGACGTTTTGGGTCAGTGCTACATATGAAAGGAATTGACTGCTACATCTCTTAAATCAAGGAAGATCATGAAGCTGAACAAACGGAAGAATTAACCATGGTTCTGAAAAGTATTAACCTGGTTATCATCGAGGGAATACCACTTGCCAGCTGAAGTCCGAACATAGCAGAAATAGTGACCAGAATAAATTGTCCATCCAGCATGAACCAGAACACCATACAGAGTATATCTGTAATCTCCTTCCTGTAAAATAGAAAAGGAAAATAGAAGAAACAATTAAACTAAAGGAGGCTACGGGATCGTCCAAGAGGTAAAAAAATGTTAAAAAATGTAAAAGATCTACTCACACGTGGATCACTGATGTATGGGTTTAGGTTCAATGTCGGTCCATACTCTACCTTCTTGCTAAGTTTTTCTCCATCAATGCTAGAATCAAAACGTTTAAGATGAATGGTGAGCACATAAGGGGCCTTCTGAATGGTGAGTTGTTTGAAAGCCATAACTTTTTCTTTGCAGCGCTGACATTGAAATTGTCTCTCCCCACCATCTAGTAGTTCCATAGCAGTGAAATGAGTAAGTGCTTTCCTAAGTGAATCTGCTTTCATTATTTCCAAACTCAAGTCCAAGAAAGGATCAAATTTATTTGAACAGTAAGAACACTGCATGCATTTCACCTATAACAAAACATAACAACTTCAAGACAAAAAAATTATATTGAGATATCCTCTACATACGTGTTAAAACTCCCATGAAGAGTTACCTGACTCCTAAGTTGACCGCCAAATATCTTGTGGACTTGACTCTTATCATATGCACTAGGAGACTCACTTGAGATCCCGTAAGGCAAACAGCACTTGTGCATTGATTCAAGCAAGTTAACCATGTATTCATGAGCATCTTCTTGTCTATAATTCCGAAAATTGCTAGATATACCTATTCATCTTGTTAAGGGTTCCCAAATTTGGAAATAAAAATAACAACAAAAACAATTTAATAAATAGTAAATAGTGGTTAAACAAGCTTATATCTTCTACGATATAGTTCATAGCAGGCTACAACTAAATAGACTAGCTTGAGGAAACTTCAACTCTAAATGATGGGATATACAGGATACATCTCAGGTTCTTGACAAGATGAAAGGGTCTCAAAATTTTCCCTGTTGACTGTAGAGCATCCATGACATGATCCTGAAGAGCACACATAGCACAAAATCCAGCCTTGCGACCTTCAATAATTTCAATTGACGTTAATGATACTACAACATATACATGATGATCATATAGCAATAGTAACATGATGAAAAAAAAAACAACAAAGCTAATCATCATCAAGCCTTTATTTTGTCCTCTAAGAAAGTATATAATAAATCTAGTTGACAAAGTAACAATAGGAGAATGAGAAAAGATTAAAAAATACAATATCCCTAAATATGATCTAAGAAGCATAATTTGTTAATTTCAATAAAGC
Source organism: Cymbidium sinense (assembly GCA_021442155.1). Classification (NCBI taxonomy): domain Eukaryota; kingdom Viridiplantae; phylum Streptophyta; class Magnoliopsida; order Asparagales; family Orchidaceae; genus Cymbidium; species Cymbidium sinense. Next base: position 13,628,434 of record CM038233.1, on the reverse strand, counting down.
CATCGACTTTGATAGGATTATTGTGACTTTAAAAATCATAAAGTCCATTTCTAGCATAAAAACATAATTCTTTTTTGGAATGGATAGTTTCCCCGCTCATCCCGAGTTCAAGAGTTTTGTCACAGATATAATCCTGGACGATAACTTCGACATGAATTTAGTACATTATATATATATATATATATATATATATATAACGAGTCAAACCAAGCTTGAACTACCACCAATTAAAACTTGAGGTTAAGTTTGATTACCTAATCTAGTTTGAGCTTGAGCTGAAATCTATGAATTTATGCTGGCTCATTTATTATGAAAGAAAAAAATGATTTAATTTTAAATAATGTTGTAATAAAATGACAAAAAAAATGAGAAATTAGAGGATAAATATTAAGAAATCACTTGACATAATAAATAAAATTTCTAAATATTGTTAACAACTTCATACTTAAATTTCTGAATTCTAATACTTTTTAAAATGTATTTTCTATTAATATTTTTTAACCAAGCAAGCTCAGGAGCTAACGAGTCAAGCCATGGCTAACCTAAATTTATCTTGTTAGCCCATCAAGCTTAGTTCACAAATTATTCATCGAGTCGAGCTTGGGTCAGCTCAAAAGTCGACTTGACTCAATTATCCCCCTAATTTGTACATGTTGTTCGAACATACATCTATTTAGCCATTTAAACTTTATGATAGATGTTTAAAGTTGCATGAGGATATTGATTATCCTTCTAAATTGATGGTAGTATAACTCTATTCCCCACATTGTCATTTTAAGGTCCTCAAAATGCATACTGCATTGAGGTCCGAGTTGTACACACTGATAAAATGTGTTAATCATTAAATTCACATTATGCCTTCCAACTAGCATGCAAGATAGCAATAACAATTGCTTGATTCCATATTTTCATTATAAGTTCCTAAACAATATGTGCATTAGTAGAGATACATAAAACAAACTTAATCAAATGCTTGCAATTACTACAAGTAGGTTTGAACTTTGAATACATGTGTAAAGAAGCTTAGCTCGCCGAAGTACTTGCTTTGAGCTTGAAACAAAATTTATATGCGATAACTATATATTATGCAAAAACAATATACAGTGTTACAGCCAGTATGTCAAAATAATACTAACCAAAACGGGATATGCAGAAACTTACAAGTAGATTTGTGGTTCTCACTCAGTAAATATGCTACAAAAGGTTCCGTATAAGTTAAGCACTGGAGAACTGAATTCAGATAACAAGTGTTTCCCAAATTTTCCAAACCAGCGCCCTGCCAAAAATCATCTTTTTCATCATACATAAACGTTTCATAGTTGATGCATGAAAACATAAGACTCAATTTATGAAACACTCCATAATCACAACACACAAGGAACCAAAAATCCACCAAAGAACGGAAGCCATAGAAAATATACAAAACTAAAAACTCACTTCGCATTTTTATGAAGAAAAAACAAGTTAAGCATCCAAATCATCAGCTACAAAACCTACGCATTTAACTAAATTAACTTCCCAATGACCACCAAAATATTGGGAAAAAAAAACGAGAAAGACTACACGAGGTTCTCCGGACAAATATGGGGAGTGGAGATTGAACCACATGAAAACACAATTTCTGAATCGCGAACAAAAAATTGCCAAAGGAAACAAAATTTATACAAAATTATCGAACCACAATCCAACTCACAATTTTCCGGAATCTAACCCTGAAGCTGAATTCCGGATCGAAGCCATGCTCATAAAACTCCCCAACCACCGATCTATTCTCCAGAGCGGCATTTGTCGCTTCTACAACCCCCACGCCCTCCGACACCACGGTGCTCGCGAGCAACCGCGGTTTAGGTAATCGAGACGCAATTCCTCCAAAGAGCGGGGACTCCATTATTCTGCCTTCTCGCCAGGTAGATCTCATTCTTACGCTGCATCTCCGATTGCGCCTCCGCCGTCAACATCACCACTTCATCCGTTGCCGCCACCGCCATCTCGATCGATCCGCAGAAGACAATGTTTACTAAAGATCCTTCGAAGAATGGATAGTGATCCAATATATTGGAAGAGAGTAGCAGAGGAGAGCGACTTTGTGGGTTTAGGGGCCGGCAGCTTCGCGCCCGCTCTACCGCTTCTCTCGCCGTGTTCTCTCCGCTCTGCCCTTCTTCTATTTCCTCACATGGCAGAAAGAGAGGGTTTTGAGGGAGATATAATTGGCAATATATAGGGTTTAGCCGTTTTTTAGTTTCTACTTTTATGGTTTATGATGTTTTATCTTATTCCTCCGTATATGCATCACGATTCGTGCACTGGTGATTATGATTTTATGGATCCTGAAAATTTACCCAAGAAATTTAAAAAAATGAAAAATTAAAATAATTAGCTGTAAATTTAAAAATTAATCTTAAACATTATTCTATTTTTCTATTATTTTTAATTTTTAAGTATAAGCATAGATATTAAAAAAATAAAAATTGTTTAATTATTAAATAATTAAAAAATCATAATATTTATGCTCGATTTTTTGATTTTATATAAATATCATTCCCTTACCACTGGATCAAAGATCATTTTACATAATTAATTATTTAGTTTAAATAACTTATTTCGGTTCTTATACTGTTAAGTTATCATTATCACTATACGGCTAATATTATTAATTAATTGACTGATGGTTAGTTAATTAAATATTTAGATAACTTATACCATACTTAATTAGAATAATTAACATTTGAATTAATGAATATATGTTTACTTCAAATTTAAGTTTTCTAACTATTTAGACTTGTTTTCTTATTTTTAAATTTATTTATTTATTTTTTATAATTAATTAATGTCTTTTGTATTAAATCTCTCAGTAATATATATCTATAATTTAAATCTTACTTATTATACTGTCCTGTGCACATATAACAATAATAACAACAACAACAACAATAAGTCTTTATCCTACTATATGAGGTCTGCTACATTAATCATTTTTCTCTATTGTGCCCTTTCAATGTTAAATTCTTATTTCATTCTAATAAACGAAGATCATTTTTTATACATCATAACAAATTCTTTTTGGATCAACTTCTACTTTTCTCAACATAAGACTCATCTAATACATTTCTTGTCTTAACTGGATTATCGAACGACAAATGTTTTATATGGTCAAATCATCTAAGATGACTCTCTCTAATTGTATCTATCACTGGAGCTACTCCAACCTTTTTCCTAATATATTCATTTCACATTTTATCTCTAAGAGTAAAGCCACTCATCCACGTGAGCATCCTCCTCTGCAACACCTAACTTAATTTTATGCTTATCTTTTCCTGGCCAACATTCTACGCAAAATATAGTAGAATGATAAATTTTCTCATTGCCATGGAGAAGCGGATTCGACTCTACTATCTTTCATAGTGAATTAATGTACGATAAAAAACTTCGATCATTTAAACATTTAGTCAAGATGTTCTGGCATGATTTTTTTTAGAGGAGATATCGAGTAATTTTGATCTTATAGTTATGTATCATAATCATTCTACTTATTTTGACTAGTAATCTCATCATCTAAACAATTTAGCTTGATTAATTCAATAATTCAACTATCTCTATGATATAAGATGAGAGTGATTTTTATGATATGAAATTTATTATACAAATAATTCTTAAATCCTCACAAAAGAGTAATAATCAATGCACACAACTATTAACCACATTCACAATATTATGAATTTAATGAAGTTGAAAAGATTCTTATTAAAGTTATATTACACTAGAGATCTGAATCTTATTAGTGCAAAGAAATAATTGAAAAGTTATTAACAATCGAAAATGTAGCGAATTTAAAATAACGAATAGCGAAACAGGGATAAGTTGAAATCGACCTATATAAACAGTCTGTTATTGTGAAGATCATGTTCCTTCCTTAAAAGTCTTTCTCTAAGATTGTGAGCTTACACACTTAAGTAGTCCATCACTCGGGAGAAAATCACACAAAAGAATAATAAAAGGAATTTAAGAAGATAATTTTTATTTTAAATCCAAATGTCAAGCATTACAAGAGCATCTTTATTTATAGGATTGAGAGAGAGAGAGTTAAGAATACTCAAACATAACTTTAAACCTCAAACCTACTATCATCATAACTATACCTACCATTATCAAATCTACCATTCCTTTCATACACCCAAAATATCATATCTATTACTATGAATCACTTCATGGGCCATAATATAAGAATATCCCAATACATATAAGTCCAAAAAATATATATAATATAAAACTCAAAAAAGATATAAAATATAAAAGCACAATAATATATAACATAAATTATAACATAAAGTTTCAATACATAGATTTAAGCTTTATGATGATGATGCCGACAACGGCGACGATAATGCCTATTTCATATCTCAAATATCTTTCAAAAGTCTTCTTATCCTCTTTACATGCCTTATATATGTTCAACCAAAATCACAATAAAAAATATTATTAATTGGATTAATTACTTTAATAATTTCTTAAATATTGCTATCAATTAAGATCATCAATATCATTTTCTATAAACTTAGCACCACTTGATGCCCCATCAATTTAATTGAAGAACATATTTATTACAACTTCATAATTACTTGATATCAGATTAAATAGATCCATTATGTATTTTTTAAGATTCAATATTATAGTAATTTGTTTGACAATTTCTAAATATTAATTATATCTGTAAAAAGTCTGTAATTTTCAATTATATAGGATATATTGAATAATTTTTTTCAATTAATAAGAGTAAATATTATTGAAAACATATAAAGATAAAAATAAATTTATCAAGCCTATATCTCATATCAAATCATCAAGAAGATTTAATAGGAAGCATACCTGAATCCATGAAAGATTTGCATAGCCTTCCACCTCTAAAGGGGTGTTCGAGAGAGGAGAGAGAGTATTCTTTTTTTTAAGAAATGAAATATGAGTAAAATGAGAATCTCACACTTTAGAATACGGACCATGACCTTATTTATACTTGAGTGCATTTCATTTTATTTCAGCTCATCATTAAAATAAAATAAAATACCAGGTCTCTACACATGATAATTCCATACAAAATTAATAAGATGTCTCAAAAGTCTAAAATTAATTAATCTTTATTTGATCACAAATTAACAGGCTTAAACATAATATAGCGCATAATGTATAATTAAATTAATATGTGAGCCCACATTCAAAACTCTCAACAATCTCCCACTTGGGCCACATATATATTGCTTGACAATTATACATTATTAAATACTTTAAGAGCTCAATATTTACTATCTTCAAAGAAGAATATCTTTAGACAATCTGGTTCATTAATAATATTGACATAGAATCAAAGTGGCCTTTATTATAATTTTCTATAACAAGACTCATTATTGATCACTAAATCAATATGATTAACGACATATATCAAGTATAGATGTGTAGCATAAAAATTCTGTAATGTGATCATATATCATATCTATTTCGGTCCTATATTATAACTCAAAAGAGTTATAAATATAGTTTCATTTATTTATGCTAAATTGTAATTGTACATAACTTTATTTGAGTTTTCAACTATAAGATAATAATAATACTTTATTCTGATCAGAAAAATATATTTATAATCATTAAACATTATAAACAAACTCTCACTATACAAGCATATCATCAAAGTAAATCACTCTCATACGAGCCACATGCTCATGAAATACTTTAGGTGATAAACCTTCTATAAATGGATCCACAATCATAAAATTTGTACTAATATGTTCAATAGATACTTGAGAACTCTGAACTCTTTCTTCAACAACAAAAAATTTTATGTCAATATGCTTTTATTTTGACGAACTCCTGTTGTTCTTTGAATACAACTCAACTCTATTATCATAATTTATTTTTAATGGTCTCTATTCCATCAAAATATTTAGCATAGTGATAAAATTTCATAGTCATATTCTATGATTGATGTCTCATAATAAGCTATAAATTCTTAGTGGAAGAAGTTATAAGTAATTGTTTAACACTTTTTCAAGATATAGCTCATCCAATAAGAAAATATAACCAAGTGGATCTTTTACTATCGAGGCAATAATCGAGTGGGTACCCCATGATCTCCAAATGATCTGATCTACGATATGTGAGCATAAAGTCTTTTGTTCTCTTCAAATACCACATAACCCGTTTTACTGCTTTCCAATGATTCATGTGGGCTCTGAAAATTCACTACTGACCTCTCAATGAAAAGAGTTTAATTTATGTCAGTAAAATTTTCAAAGATGGATAGAATAGTAGATAAGACACTACCCATAGATTTTGTTCTCATTTTATGACGACTTTAGATATGGTTCCAGGTTTTATATAGGCGTAAGCACCTACAGTTAATTACCCCTCTCAATGTTGAGAGAGAACTTTCGATTAAGGCTAGTCGTTTGGTCACTAAATGTATAGCGTATAGTATCAGCATGTGGAGTTTTAAAATTTAGAATTTATGAAATTCATTATGTTTAACTTAAAGTGGATGGTTAGAGCGATGGCGCGTCTGCGTCCCATAGTTACGTCATCCCGGGCCGGTCCACAGTCTACTTAGTCAGAGGAGGTAGTTGACCAAACCTAACAGAAGGATCCTTGTTAGCAACCATGAGTTGCATCATCCAAGAGAACTTTGTAGACTTGGGGTGGTGTTTGTCTAAGGTAACAAGCTTAAATCCACCTTAGTTGTGAGGGTTTTTTCATCAAGTGCACTCTAGAATTCACAACTCAAGGTCTGAGCCATTGAGAGCATAAGGCTGATCGTGGTGTAATATAATGGTGTCATTTGGCGAAGCATCGAGGACTTTGGTTATCATCATATGTGCTCCAAAATGATTAGAGAACACGGGATTCTTGCATGAGATTGATTGAGAGTAAACATAATTATGTACTTGATTTGACATTGACTCCTTTGTGAGCTAGAGTTTTCTTAATTTGTCACCTCTAACAAACAGTTGCGGAAGGTGGATTAGATTAGATTTTACTTTAAGTTTTTAGAAATTGAATTTCATTTAAACATTTTTAGAACATAGTAATTTATTTGATTTTATATTTGTTGATACTTGATTTTGGTTAATTTGATTTGAACTTGCAAGCTTTTGATGATCCTCCTGGTTGAAATCTTTATTCAACACAGCCATCATCGATCAAATTCTCTTCTTGGTGATTGACCATTTGATTTAAAATCAATCCTATCAACTCTTATTTTGCAAGAAGGATTGATTTGATTAAGTGAGACTTAAGGCTTCACCATATAGATAAAGCGGCTCATGTAGATTTGTTTTCAAATTTATTGAATTTTGTATAGTTTATGGAATTTACACATTTTACGAGGCAATTGAGGCTATGCTAAAGATGCTTCTCGTGAGACGTGTAAGTCACTTGAGAGTACTTACACACTTCTCAAAGTATTTGAATTTATATCATCTCATTATATACATAAATCTTGAAGAAGGAAGTAAAAATTTGAATGCCTTGTAATGTGTGTAAGGCTTATCTCTTTAGATTATTTGTGTGCATTTAAATGCCATAAGTTAGGAAATGTATTCATCTTGTGATTGTACAATATTCATTTCACTTGCATATTTTGACTATGAGCACATATTTCAATACATTGATTATGAATGCAAATTTTCTTTAAAATATAATTAACTCGATCTTTAATTGCATGCACGCATAAAATTGTCTCGATATATATGCATATAATGCTGCCCCTTATAACTTATTGCACATATTTTGAGGTTTAAGCTTTAGACTATCTTGAGATGAATGAGAAATATATCTTTTCATGTACTTTGCAAAATGATTCTCCCCCTTTTCGTTTATCCCCTTATCATTGTTTTTAGTGAGGTGAGAGGAGATTCTTTCTCTTCATTATAAATAGAATGGGATGAGAATTCATTTTGACCATCCCTCACATTTATAATTTACTTCTTATTTGATTGCTTTGAAGATTTAGAGAAGCTCATTCAAGTGTTTGGTAATAGGTACATTCATTCCTTTTTTTTTCCTTTTATTCCTTTTCTTCTTCTTATCTTTTTTTTTTTTTAAAAAACACCTTATAAGATTTTCATTTACATTTGTCTTTAGTTGGCATCTTCATTATAATATTTAACTACCTTTTCATTTATTTTTAAATTTCATTTAGACCACTTAATCACTTAAGGTATTATTTAATTGTCTCCAATAAGTTCAAAATTTTTTTGACAAAAATTTCAGTAGCACCTCTTCTAGTCGAGGAATTCTATCAAAATTAGATCTACCCACTTGTCTAAAAAGATGTATATGAGTGATATTTTGAAACATCACGATCCTAAATTCTCCAACCTACCCGTCTAAAAAGATGCACATAGGCTCTTCGAACATCTGCATAAAATCAAATATAATATATTTTGTATATTCATATGTATTTTATTCTACACATTTACAAGTGAGGTGGTGACGAATATATATATATATATATATATATATATATATATATATATATATATATTCACTGTTTTGATTTTTGCTGCTTTTTTGTGCTCTCTGTATGTCACGTGAAATGAGAGATAAGTAGAGAGAGAGAGAGAGAGAGGAGGAAGTAGACGGCTGTGAGAAAAGAACAAAAATAAAATAAATTTTTGTAACTTTATGTAAACTGAAAAGAGAAAGAGAGAGAGAGAGAGAGAGAGAGAGGAAGAAGTAGATGGCTGTGAGAAAAGAACAAAAATAAAATAAAATTTTTTGTAACTTTATGTAAACCGAAAAGATAGAGAGAGAGAGAGAGAGAGGAAGAGAGAGAAACTCTTTCTTTTTGGTTTTGGTTTTATGTAGAGAGAGAGAGACAGAACAGTCAAATTAAAAGAAAAGATCTCTCGGTTGAGAGAGAGAGAGAGAGAGTCACTGGAGCTCAGTTTAGCTTTCTTTTAGCGAGAGAAGAGAGAGAGGAAGATTGGTGGAGCTAAGTTTGGAAAAGAAAAAAGTTCTTTCTTAGAGAGAGAGAGAGAGAGGGGGGGGGGATGGAATAGATGGAGGGCAGGATGGGTAGGAAGCTGGAGGTGGGAAGAACAGAAAGGTTGGCCAGAGATGTTCTGGACAAATTTGCATGCAATTGGTTGGAAAAAAAAGGAAGAAGGAACCAGAGTCGTGAGGTGGAGGTAACGCAGTCTCATAAGTGGGACTGACTCATCAATATAAACATCACACACCAGGCTGACGTTCTTAGGCTCGCCAGAATCCGACTACTATTTCAAATTTTTTAATCATACTTAATTACCTAATTAGCATTCTAATGATACTTATTTTAAAAATTTTTTTTTTGTTTTATTTTTGGTGAACCTGAGAGAGGATAGAGAGAAGAAGGCTCTCACCGGAAGTGGAGAGGGAGAGATGGTTGTGGGAGCTGCGTGGAGAGTGTGAAGAAGGCAGAGAGAGCAGGGGTTTTTGAGCTGCGAGGTGAAGCTCGCGAGGAGAAAAATAATAGGCAATTTTTTTAAATTAAGTAGAAATTAGAAGCTTAATTAGGTAATTAAGTATTATTAAAAAAAATTTAAGAATAGGTATAATGGCTCACTAATTAGTTTAATGCGCCGTCGACGACGTGGGTATCGCTAATTGAAGCTCGCCCACTAATTGGGCAGCCCCTAACATGGGTCGACGGCCGAGGTCCCTGCTTGTTTGTTTCTCGCTATTCACTTCCTCCAAGCTCGAGCGCCATCTGCAACATCCGTCGTCTCACAACATCAGCTTCCCAAGACCCGCGATCTCCAACCCTTAGATTGTGCCTCCCTCCTGTATTCAAGTAAACTTGATTTTCTTGCCGAAGCCGCTTCTGACACTTTCCACTCATAACAGGGTTTGAAGCCAACATTAGCTTCAGCATTCCGCGGGCTCCATTTTGGGGAAGTTTCGTAAGTTTTGACGTGTTTTTACATCCCGCCGTTATTTGTAAACTAAATCCCTTTTCTATCAATTTATAAAGTAATAGAGTATGTATGGTAGAATTTGAGTAGACTTTGTTTGGGATTTGAGTTGTATGTTGCGCATATTGTGTTAAGTAGTATATAGTTTGTTTAAGAAGAATGAACAGAATTTGTTTTGATCCTTTCTATAAACTAAGTATCGAACAAAATTCAAGTTACTGGAGGTGGAATCGTCGCTAAGGTTGGTCACATTATCGAATTGAAGCAACAAATTATGAGAATCTTGCACATTGATCAGGCGCCACTCAATGTGTTATCCGGTGATTTATAACGTCAGAATATCGACGATGACGTTTGTAAAGTTACACAGCTTCCAAATGTTGGTGTTGTATGTCGAAGTGGAAGATGTTAATATTGCATCCACATCACGATCGATAAGAAGGTCGATAGATATACCGCTAACGATACACAGATTTCATTACACACCTCCGGATACAACGCATGTGTTGCGTGTTCTGCTAGCGGATTTGCATAATATCCGATAAACATCGACTGCATATGGGATGCAAAGAGATTTTTTTTTGCAGCATTGCCATCATGGAAAATTTTAAAAGGATTGAATGTTGAGTTTCTATGCCAAAAAAAATAATATAGATATTGATCAACCGCTTAATGTTAGATATTAAAAATGTTAAAGAAGAAGCACGTTGGATCCAGATAACACTTTAGTTCAAATATCCAGAATGCAGATTATGTTTTAACATAATTTTACTATATATGCAGTGATCGGTGAGCGAGGATCACAACACATCTATCGATACATGCTCACATTCTGGACATATAGCATGAGTTCCTCTTATCACCGGAAGAGAGGTTGAGTGGCATTTACAGAGAGTCTGCCCGCCTTATTCCTAAAGTAGATGTACCCACTTGACTAGTTTCAAAAGGGTCGATGGTCGAAAGCGGATGTCGATTGGGTTGATTATCACCTCACGCTTGGGAGAGGGATTGCCGTCGAGCCTAAATGATGATGTGGACGAAAGATCACCAAGATATGTGATCATGGGCTTCTCAGATGTCGCCACAGATCCTCCCACCACTTACTACGCCGAGCACCGAAGAAACGTATTTATGTAAGTCCCGATATAAGTATTCATCATCAATTCAATATTTATGTAAGTGCTAATTTTACATACTATTTTTCGGTAAAGCGAGAGCATATCGCGACAGATATCTTTTCACCATACTCGATGGATGATCACCCCACAGTGGATGTGTTGAAATGATATATGCATGTACATGCATTACACATATTACGGATCTGAGAGGGTGTCACATACCACGGACGAGTGCCATTATACTTCCTCCTCATCCAGTCCTTCTACATATCACCGTGTCCTTTTCATATCAAATAGTCGTGAGCCTATCTTCCAAATGATATGGGCGACACTATCGAGGATCGGCAGAGGGCCACCATCAGTGATCTTCCATCCCATGCACGCATACCCGGAGTGGTGCGATTCGTAAATGGAGGCAAGATGTTTAGACATTATACTTTTGTCAGCTTACGTTTATTTATTTGTTTCATTACAAACTTGAGAGTCATGCACACGTTAAATTTGGTTATGTCATAATGAACTTTTATTATTTGTCCATTTAAATGAATTTGTTAACTTCATATGATTGTCATCCATTAAACTATTACCAACTTGATGCGGTCAATCATTTCAAGTTTAAATTGTATTTTTTTCTTTGTTTTAAAGTAAGTTTATTACTCTTTTTTAGAAGAACAAAATTGAAGAACTAAGATTTGTTTGATGAGTAATGGAACTCATATATATGAAAATTCGGTTCTCTTCATAGCCTAAACCGTGATTACTCATCTCACATAAATCACACCTTAAAAAAAATTAACCTAATTGCCGCCAATTCATGCATTTTAAACGTGATAGTCATGCAGTCGATGAAGTACGCGATTAATGACTATATCTATTCTTAATTTTTTTAATAATACTTAATTATCTAATTAAACATCTAATCATATTTAGTTTAAAAAAATTGCCAAAATAATATCTAAAAAAAACTGCTAGAATCCCTATTTCAAGAGTGTTGGGTGGCTTTTGAGTTGATTATTATTATTATTATTATTATTATTAAATATCCCATGGATGGACAGATCAGACAGCATGATAAACAGCGCCAAACCTCGGCAGAATTCACGGGATTTCGACAGAACGAGGATTCAAAATTTTGATTTAAACTTTTTTTTTTAATATTTCAAAATGCTGGCAGAGATATATATATATATATGTATGTATGTATTAAAATCCCACCAACCTCTCATTGTTCAAGAGTAAATCCACTTATCCCAGCAATTTTGAAATTTATAAATTATGAATATACATAAATTGGAAATATGTTTACAAAAGTTTAACAACAAACAAACAAAGTTTAATTTAATTATGAATATAGAATAATTAGCTAATAATTTTAGATATATATATACATTAAATTTTTCTTTAATATAATTATATCAAATTTAAAATTTTTTTTCACATTTTGATTATAACTCTGAGGTCATATACTAGCTGTAATTAACTTAGTTTAATTACTATATAATATTAACAACTATTAAGTCTTGCATATATATATATATATATATATATATATATATATATATATATATATATATATATATATATATATATTTTATTCAATTAATTAATTAACTTTATATGACTTTAATCCGAAATTTAACTAGATCTAACGTGATTTTTTTTACTGTAATAATACTAATCCTATTTAATTTATCTTGATAAGAATAATTTTGAATTAATAATTATATATATATATATATATATATATATATATATATATATATATATATATATATATATATATATATATATATATATATATATATATATATATATATATATATATTTTAATTTCTAAGTCCGATGAACACGATTCGTACGGTATCGACAACCATATTTTATTAAGTCAATTAAATCGATCATACAAAGGCTCCCCTTAACTAATATTATCATATTTAGCATATTAATGTAACTTACCTTGCCTATGGATGATATTTGAATGACTTTAATTATGACCAAATTATTTCGCATTTGATCAAATAACATTGTGATCATCGCCTATTTAATTCTACCGCTCAAGCCATGCACATATGGTTCCATCATATCATCAATATTTCCTATCAACAACTAGATCGCATGCTCTTTCTCTAGTTATTGTTCACACGTCATGCTCATATTACACCAGCGCGTAATATATTTAGTTACCAAGTCCTTTCTTCTCTTCTAAGGCAAGGTCGCAATAGTTCTTTTTTTGATTACGGTGAATCGCTTGACAAACATAGTCTAACTCGATAAAAGTCACCAAGTCATTCGACAATTCAACATACTTTTCAAAGAAGTTGATGTCGATCGACAAACTAATGAAATAGCATAATTTTCTCCGATACACACATCACTTTAAACCAAGGTGTTGTTTGGGATTACCATTGCCGTATTAAATTTTGGCCAATAACCTTTGGTATGGCACCGGTCATACTTTACTCTGGTATGGATGACCTTTATTTACCAATTTTTGGCCTACTCTGCAGCATTGACATCTTTGATCTTCTCATTCAAAATAGTCTCTAGTTGAGCGACAATCACATGTTGATGTGGTTGGATGTCAATTGATTAACTTCATTCCTCCCATCATGAACACTATGTGCTCCTGAAGTTTGGGGTGCTGGTTCAGTAGATGGGTTTATAAGTATTGCATTAACGACCTAGAGATTAGAAGTTGGAATGGGAGCTAGTGCTGGTGCCACTGCAACATTCCTCTGCATTATTTGCATCATCAAATTTATTTGTGCCATCATTTCGCTCTTCGTTGTGTTAAGCTGCACATTCTCATTATCTTTTGCCCTCATCTGGCGTTGTATATACCTTTGTGTTTGGGTTATCATGGTTGTATCAGCATATGTGGGATTCTCCTCCCTTTCTGATTCTTCTCTTTGCTCATCATCTAAGGAAGGAATTAAGTGCTATTCTTCTTCATCTTTCAGGATGAGTGGAGGGTAAGATGGTAAGCCAACGTTGATTATAGAAGTGAGTATCAGGCTGATCATCATCTTGACCTACCATGTAGGCCACTTCTATTCCCATGGTCTCGTCATCATCATCATCATGTTCACCTTCTTCTTGTAGCCTCACTTTTGAGCGTCGTCTCCAATGGATCTCAGGCTCAGGTTGCAGCATGCACATTTCTTTAATTGGAGGGCTTCGATCAAAGTCGACTACCTCCTGAGGAGATGGAGCTACTTGGTGATGGGATTCCTTGGAGGATTGTCTGTGTGTTGACTCACTAATAGTAATTTTCTTTTGGAACCCATTCTGGAGCCCTATCAATGGCGGATCTCAGAATACAATCCATGTCACACCCTTGTTGTTTATTATTTCTTCTTGGAGCTTTGGCCTCCGATTTGTTTTCCTTATGTGGGACCTTCGATGGCTAGACATGTGGTCCAAGTGTCACCGATGCTCAGCACAATGGTCGCTATAACTTTTAGTATTTATTAATATCAAGACTTCCATTAGAGCTTTCTCAGCTTCTCTGATGATTGACCCCTGACATGTCTTCTTCATACGGTCATTTTCTTTGACAACCTTCAACACTGTGTACGGAAGTCTCAAGCTACTCCGAGGGTTAAAGCTTGTCATTGCTGATTACAAAATGATTGTTTGATTTTGCCAGTGGAGCTATTCCTCTTGACCCACTTCAGATTTTCAAATTTATTGTAGGTAGAAACATTCGCTCGTAGTGTTGCTAGTTGTGATTGGTGGTTGAAGCTTGTTGAGCTCAGTATTCAACATTCTTATTTATCTTCTATTTAACTTACCTCCATGAGGAAGCCTAAAGATCATGCCTACCAAGCAAAAATGGCTCAACCGTAGGAGGTAATATTTGTTGGAGCCAATAAAATTTTTGGCCAATAACACTCCTTTTGTTAGTGGGTGAATAAAATCTATTGGGAGCCTTTCAAATCTGTGGAGAAAAGAAAGAAGAGACTTATAGAAATTCATCTTGGTAAGATACAGGATCCATAAAAATTATTAGTGATCGGATATCTCATTAGTGTATCTAAGATATAAGTCACTATCCTTAATGGAACCAATCACCTTAATAAGGATTCCTAAGACGATGGGTTTGTATATGTACTAGATTCTTCCGCTTTATATGAAAAGTAAAGCAAGGTTTATTTTAAACTGCTTAAGTTCCCTAAGGCAGCCCCATACTACATCCTAAGGGTGATCCTTAGAAAAACTCTGGTAAATGATCGTTGTCTCGAATATTTCAATAGGGAAGGACTATTATTGGTTTATATTTTGAAGATCAAATGGAATTGATCAAAAGAGGGAGTTATTATCAAAAAAAAAATGAGAGATAAGTAGAGATGAAACCCATCAGTATCTCAAACTATTATAAAATTGAGATTTATATTTTGGAAATTGATTTAGTTTATTTGAGTTGTATTTTTCATTAGAATTTTAGGACTTAATATTCCTTAACACAAGATTAAGGAAATAAGAGGTGAGGAATTATGCTTATGGCCCACAAAGGGAGAGAAGCAACCTCGAACTTAAATCTAGGGAGCTTGACCAAGCACAACCTAAATCTAAGACAAAAAATGGGTGATTGATTTGCCCCCACAAGAAAAGAAAAATCACCCAACAGCTTGGACTTACAACTGCCTGGGGGTGGCCGCCAACTAACTTCTCCTACGATTTTAAATATACAAAAGTCTTTATGCTTATGCAAGATAGCTAACTATTTTATTTAGAAAGAGACTAAGTCCTTAAACTCACTCCCTAAAGAGACTAGATCATGTAAATGGTATGCTTCAAATGACCTAAATTTAATGCATTTTAAATTTCATTTTATTTCATTTTTGGACAATCATTTTGACTCAAGCTAATATGATTTTATGACTAATGCATGAGAAGTAGATTATTGGCCAAAAGAGAAGGTAGGAGGTGAGTTTCACCACACCCTTAAAGGTCAAGGTTTCTCGACAAAGGTGGAAGCCCTCCAATCAAGAGTGAAATAAGATGCATTTGTGCATAATTTTATAAAGAAATGCTCATCTAGCTAAGGAGTTGCTAATTATTTTATCTTTATTTTAATCTTAAGCTTTAGGTGAGGTTATGAGTTGTTTAATTTTAATTTGAATTACTAAGTTGGGTAAAAGATTTATTTTTTCCTAAAGAGCCTAATCCACATCCATTCCATACATAAAGCAAGGAAGAAACTAGGAAAAGCATGCCACTTAATGTAAAAGCTAAATAAATCATCAAATAATTTATAAAGCTAATCTCAAGAAGAATCAATGGTCGTTGTGGTGGGCACCATCACACAAATCCAAAAATATCAAATATGGGTAGGTGAGCTCTACCCTTATATGACCCGGATTAAAAATGAATTAAATTACAATTTAAGTAAAGGAATTCATTATTATGGGGGTCTTCAAGCTTTATTCTTCTTTCTTCTTTCTTCTTTCTTCTTCTTCTTCTTTCTTCTTTTCTTCTTTGGTTCCTCCTTTGGATGGTTGGAAGGTGGATGCTCCAAGGTTTCACATGGTGCATAAGATAGGATCTTATGACCAATGCTCATCCTAATCCCCATAACAAATCATTTTAAAATCCTAAATATATAAATTTTTATATGAAAAGAAAAAGTATAAATCTAACTAACACCTGCAAAATAAAGGTTAGTCAAATCACACCACCCAAATCCCATGCATGTATATTGGACTTATAACCCCACACATGGGTGACTAAGTCCATTTGGCCTATGGATTATGCTAAGGGGTATAAACACCTACAAGCAAGAAGCATTTCTATTTTTATTTATGATAGCGCCTCTTAAGCACAATCCCCAACGAAAAAGAATAGTTAAACAAAGCACATCCTACCATTCATTACTGAGCATACACCCTAACATCCAAAACATTCATCATAAAATAAAATATAATATGAAACAATGCATCCCAACCTAAAGCTAGAAGTGGTGACTAAGGCTAATGTGTGCGCTTTGAAGGTTTATGTGACATGCTTAGCTTAGACTTTAGGTTCAAGTTCTCTAAGTATGAAGAACATGTTCAACTTAGAAGATGATTTTATTTAAATTGTTTAGGTATTTTGGGTTATTTTTATTTCATGTTTTAATTTGGTTTAAGTGAAACCTACAAATAATTACTAAGTTATAAAGAGAGGGAAAGAGAAGATAACTTCTCTTTCCTTCCCTAATCCTTAAGTAATTTCTAAGGCAAGTTCACATTTTAATTTCATTTAGGTGAATATTTTGATCATATCTTTTAATTATTCCTAAGTTTAGACAAAGTCTAAACAAACCTATTAAAAAAAGATATTTTAAGATTAAATAAAATGAATCAAAATTCACATAACACACATTACTTTATTTCTTTCCCAACATATATAACATGCATATGGATGGACCCTAAGTATATCTATACATGCAAATGAGAATAACACACTTTATGATGCATGCTAAATAATATATTTAAGAAAATTTAGAAGTTGAATGTGCATGATTTTTCTTAAGTAGAAAAGATTTTTCTTATCCAAAATTTCAAATACATACATGAAAGTAAGAAAGGCATAAGTGAGTACCATTATTGAGAGAGGTGAGGTACAAGAGCTACTTAAGGCTATTTAAAGCCTCGAACCTCGATGACTAATATACCACTTTTTTAAGTACAAACATGCATATAAAAGAAATGAAATGGAAAAGGAATATGCAAAAGTTGTTTAATAGTTTTATTTTTGTTTATGCAATTTATTCATACAAGTATTGGCAATACTTCTTAGATGATGTCATAGGGATGAATATGATATAGAATTAAGTAAGTGTTGAGTTCTTTTTAAATGAACCCTACATCTTACCAACTCCTATTCAAAACTATGCTAACATAAGAAAGGAAGGAAAGGCTACACTAAACATTACTTTATAATCTATCACATGCAAGATTATAATTAAAGTATAAGAATAACACACTTTAAAATTTGATGTCTCATTTACAATTTTGAAAATACTTTGGTTTAGTAGTGATAATAATAACTCATATTTTACTTTAGCCAACACATGCATATTTGACATAAAGTAAACAATTTTGTTTTTTAAAATTTTGAAATATGAAATTATGAATGCATGAATCATATGGCATACAACTTAACATGTTGGGAAAGATCCAAAGTAATGAATGCATATGAGCAAACTCACTTTACTTAAATCCTAAAGGCATTCTTAAGGAATAAGAAAATTTAGAATAAATCAAAGTGAATTTCAAAAATGATTTTTGTTTGATTTGAAGTTTGATTTAATTTTGAAAAGGTGAGATGAGTTTGTTGTTCCTAATCCATTTTCACATATATTTTGTATTTTTTGTTTTATTTTCAGATGATTAAATCCATTTTTAAGTGTTAATTAGGTTAATGTATGATTTAAGTGGCTTAATTAACCCTTACCTATATTACCCTAGAAAATTAACTAAGTAATTATGAGCTAATGAGATGACATAAAACCCACAAGGTATTTAAATTTGCAATGCACCTAATAATGAAAAGGCCTAATGCAATTTATAATTAAAAAATTTTAAGCTAAGGGGTTTTAGCTAGTTTTTTAAAACACCCCTTCATGAAAGGGGTTTTAATTTCCTTAATTAGACTTAGTTTTAAGCATCTACCCAAGGTAGATTAATTAAGTTATAAAATTTTTTAGAATTTTTGAAAGTTGTTTAAAGGGATAATTAATGAATTAATCCTTAATTAAAGGGGATTAAGGAAAGAAAAGGAGGTTTAGGGAATAGCTTAGAAGAAATTGCCCCAAAATTATTCCATAAAACCCTTACTCACTGGATCTAGCCTTAATCAAACTTAATCAAAGGGTAAATCCACTAATCATACCTTAATTATCCTTAATTACATGAAGGGGGTAATTAGGAAATGAGCTAGCAACTTCTCCAGTAAAGACCTCAATAAATCTCAAGAAAATTAAGAGAGGCAAAGGTCATCCCCTAAAATGAACCTAAAAATTTGAGATCAATTGGTGGCTTAATTAAAGAATAATTAACTAATTAATATTCCCAAAGAAACCTAAATTTAGAGAAAAGGGGAATTCAAAATCCATTTAAAATATTTTTAGAATATTCTAGATGAAATTATCTATCCATGGTATTTTTCCTTTTATTTTTCTAAATTTTATTGTAGAGTTATGATTTTTTGAAGTTCTAAGTAAATTAGAATTATTTAAGCATTTTATTAATCCCTAATTAATCTCGCACATGCGTATGACAATCAGCTTTACACGCATCGCGAGCCCTTTACTTAAGTTATCAAATCATTCAGAATATTCTAACCGTCATCAGGATCGGACAGCTGAGGATACACCCATGGTTTATAAAATGGATAAAAGATTTATAAACGTGCCTTATAATCTCACCCGTCCATCTAAAATGAACGGATGGACGGCTAAGATAAGCCAAGTTCTTTCGTGAGGATCACTGTGATCCGCCCATGATCCAAGGGAGATCGAGATATAGCATAGATTCATTCAAGACTCAACCCACACCATCTAGAGGGATAGAGCGGCCAATCCAACGGTGGATTTCACATGCAATGAAAATTCTTTTCACAAAATACCAACACCTCTTAATCTAAGTGGTTGAAAAATCACTAACCTCATCGGAGGTGATCACCGTCACTCGAGATCGATGAGGTAGCTTCGTCTAGTGGAGACGAAGCCCTACTGAAGTTCCTAGGTCTTGAGGTTGAGTGGATTAATGGGTGGACAAACTCCTCTTCAATCCTTTTGCGGCTTTGATTGAATTGAGTTCTTCCTTGCTGTGGGAACTCAAACGGATGCTTAGGCAAGCTCGACTTGGTCCTTAGATCAAGTGTGCAAGAAGAATTTGGATGGGATCAAGTATAGAAGAAGTTGGGAATTGAGGTGAGCTCCCCTATTTTGCATTGTGCAAAACTGAAGAATGCAAGATTCAAATTCCTTAACCGTCTGATCAAGGATCGGACAGCTGAGGATACACTAATGGTTTATAAAACGGGTAAAGGATTTATAAAGCTAATAATCTCATCCCATCTAAAATGTGCGGATGGACGGCTAAGATGAGCCAAGTTCTTCCCTGAGGATCACTGTGAACCGTCCATGATCCAAGGGGAGATCCGAGTCTGATCTAGCATAGATTCAGTCAAGTCAACCCACACCATCTAGAGGGATAGAGCGGCCAATCCAACGGTGGATTTCACATGCAATGAAAATTCCTTTCACAAAAGACCAACACCTCTTAATCTAAGTGGTTGGAAAATCACTAACCTCATCAGAGGTGATCACCATCGCTCGAGATCGATGAGGTAGCTTCGTCTAGTGGAGACGAAGCCCTGTTGAAGTTCCTAGGTCTTGAGGTTGAGTGGATCAATGGGTGGACCAACTCCTCTTCAATCCCTTTGTGGCTTTGATTGAATTGAGTTCTTCCTTGCTGTGGGAACTCAAATGGATGCTTGGGCAGGCTTGACTTGGTCTTTAGATCAAGTGTGCAAGAGGAATTTGGATGGGATCAAGTATAAAAGAAGTTGGGAATTGAGGTGAGCTCCCCTATTTTGCATTGTGCAAAATTGAAGAATGCAAGATTCAAATCCTCTCTAGGGACCTTGGGAAAGCTCTAAGGTGGTTGCTAAGAGTTCTTAGGTCGAGTATGAGTGAATGATTGGGAAGTTATATCTCCCATATGGAAATCGACGATCGATAATGAGCTTGTTGTTTGATCTAATTGACTGGAGTGGGCTATTTAGGTGTAGAGCTTTGCACATTTTATCGAGAGTGGAATGCTAACTCCCATGTGCATCAAATTGAGCTTAGAAGGGAGTTTGAAATTGAATTTTGTGATAGGTTGTCGGGTTTGGTCTATGGGCCAAATGAGTTGACCTAAACCCATTGGGTTGGGTGCACCACTCATCACTAAGTCCCCTTGAGCTTTTAAGAAAGCCTCAAGTGATTGTGATGAGTGTATGACCAAAATACCGAGGGGCTAGGCCAAAATTTATTCTATGGCCTAGGGGTGAAAAGGTTATTTTACTATTTTTTCAATTAGGGCATGTTTGGTATATTGAGAAAATAGGTTGGGCCATGTTACATTGGATTTGGAATCCATTTGATAGGGTTTGGCTCATGTTGACCCATTTAGGTCAAAATGGGTCAACTTGGGTCAAGTTGACCAATAGGTCAAATTGGGTCATACCAAGGTTTGGGTCAAGTTCATATGACCATTTGAAATATTTTGGTGCCTTTGGTTTGGTTCAATTTGGATTAGATTTGGTTTTGGCTCATTTGACTCATTTAGGTCAAATGGGTCAAGTTGACTTATTTGACCCATTTGACCTATTTGGGTTAGGTCAAGGGTAGGTTTAGGTTTGGTTAGTCATATGGAGGATTGGTATCTTTATTTTCAATCAATTTGGTTCATTTTGGCTCAACATGACCCCTGTAGTCATGTTATGTCAAGGTCAATTGGGCTAGGTTGGGTCTAGTTACAATTGAGGCTTTGGTCAAGTTCCACAAGTGATTTGGAATGGACTTGACCCATTGGTTTCAATCAATTTGTCTTAGATCAAGTTTTGACACATTTTGACCCTTTAGGTCAAAATGGGTCAACTTGGGTCAAGTAGCCAATCAATGTTAGGCTCAAATGTTGGTTTCAAGTTCAAATGTGAAACTTAGATCAATGGTTTCAATCAATTTGTCTGGTGGAATTTGGCTATGTAAGTTTTATTTTAGGTTAAGTGTTGACTTGGTTTTGACCCAATTTGATTGATTGATCATCCCAAGATGATTGTTGATCAAGATGAGAGGGGTATATGAGTTTGGTTCAATCCAATTTGATTAGGATCAAAAGTTAGCTCATAAGGGTACTTTGGTCACTTTGGGTCAAGTGAGCTTAAGTGGGTCAAATTGCTTGGTCAAAGCTTGATTTGAAGTTGATTGATCTTGTATATGGACTTATGATTGAAATATAAATCCATTTACAAGTGATTTGAAGTCAAATAGATTTTGATCCATTTGGAAATTTCATATTCAAAGAATATGAAGGAGTCTTAGGTTTGATTTTTGATTTGGGTTTTGATTTTTTTGATTGAGGTTTGGATTTATATATGAGCTCATGATTGTATGGTTGATTTAACCATGAGAGAAAATCAAGGATTTGGCTTGATTTGAATTGATTTTGGCTAAGTTCAAGATTTTGGCTTGAAAGGCTTAGATTTGATTTTGAATGGATTTGAGTTTGAGTTTTGGAGTTGGTTTTGATTGTTTGAATTTATATTTCATTTATATATGTGAATATAAATGAGAACATAAATTGATCATGAGAAAATTTCAAGAATTTGAAAGAGTTTAATCATGATTTGGGTTAAATCCATTTGGGAATTTAAAGAATTTAGAGAATTTTAATTTGAAATTAATTTTGAATTGGATTTAATTGATTTATATTTATATTTCATTTATATGTGAGAACATAAATGAGAATATAAATTGATTTTGAGAAAATCCCATGATTTTGAAATGGTTTGTTCAAAGTTTAGGTTAAATCCATTAATAGAAAATTAAGGGATTTAAGGGAATTTCAAGGATTTTAAATTTGGAATTTAATTTTTGCCTTTGATTGGATTGATTTATATTTATACTTCATTTATATATGAGCATATAAATGAGGATATAAATAAGTTTTGAGAAAATCCCAAGGGTTTGAAGTGATTTGATAAAAGTTTAGAGTTAATTTTGGCTAAGTCCTTTAATGGAAAATTAAAGGGACTTAATAAAAATTTTCATGAATTGTTTTGGAATTTTGAATTTGATTTGATTTATTTGAATTTATATTTCATTCATAAATATGAATATAAATGAGAATATAAATGGGTCATGAGAAAATCTCAAAGAATTGGATAGGTTTTGATCATAATTTTGGCTAAGTCCTTAAGAAAGGGTTAATGACTTAGGAATTTTTGATGGATTTTGGTCATGGGTTTCAATCATGGATTTGAATCATGGATCTCAATCATGGAATTTATTTGAGTTTGATAAAATCAAATAGATTTGATTTGGAGTTTGACTTAAAGAAGGAAAGTGAGGAGTGGTTTAGGCTAAGGGTAGGAAATTTGCCTAACACCCCAAGGCATGCCTCTATGGCTAACTCTAAATCTTCTGGGCTGCAGTGTCCACCTAATCACTAGATTTGTCTTAATACTATGGAACTCTTAAAGTCTAAGAGAAGTTCTAAGCTTTAGATGGAGGTGTTGAGAGCTCATTCTAAAAATGGGGTCAACAAAGGGTTCAATAGGTTTGGTGGGGACCATGAACATGCATATTGGTGTTGACCGAAACGATCAACAATGCCTAAAGATCACAAGCACTAACAAAAACCATCTATCCCTGACCTAAGGAAAAGAAGGAATCTAGAGCATAGCGAAATTTGGCTCTACTTATGTCCAAGACATAAGAGAGAGGGAAAAAATCCACTAAAGGATAGAGTGAGAACCTTCAAATAGGAAAACATGTTCAAATCATCTACAAGGAGATGAAAGGTTTGGTTTGATTTGAATCTAACTAAGGAGAGATCTCCATTAGGGGAGAGGGTTGAATTTTTTTCAAATTTTTGTTAGGTTTAGATTTTTTCTAGAATTAATCCTATTAGTTTGCAATGGGTTATACTGAGTAGGAGCCATGGAGGCTAAGACTTAACTCAAATTTGCCAATCCAAAGGGGTAATCTACTAAGCACATAGTAGGACTAGTTGACCAGAGATGCCTTTGGTATACAATACAAGTTAAAGAAAAAGCATGGGACTCACATCTTCCAAAATAAGAGGCCATCACATCGCAGTGCAACATATTGAACAACCCAAATTATTGAGAATGTCATTGGGAAACTTAAATCAACTCAAGAATAGTCAAGATTAATTTTATTTTAAATTTGTTTGTTTCAATTTTGTTGGTTTGCGATGGATCACACTGGGAAGGAGCTTATATAAGTCTAGATCTATCTCAAATTTATTGAACTAAAGGGAGTAGCTTCCCGGTCGATGGGAGAACTATCTGACCAAAGGAGTGCCTTTTGGTTTGCAATGATCAATTGAAGGGAAGAAAGCTGGGACTCACATCTTCCACTAGAAAAGACCACTAGGGTGATCAATTACTTTGGGCAACAAATCGAACCCGATTTAGGGCTGCCCGTCAGTTTGCGATAATCATGCTAGAAAGAATATGTCAAAGTCTTATATCTTTCAAAGCAAAATAACTGTCGGGGTAACCTACTTATGGAAAAAATAGATTGAACTCGACCTAAGGGTGATTACAGAGTGAGTACCAAGGATTTTTTCATCTCAATGTCGCAATTCCTATGGGAGTTTTTTGAGACCGCCTAAAGATAAGATGTCTGCTGGGAGAAGGGGCCTTTGGGGCTTGAATCATAATTCCACAATTGAATTAATTTTATTTTAGTTTGTTTTAGTTGTTTATCATGGACCCTAGTTTGTGAGGGATCAAACCGAGAAGGAGCTTATACTAGACTTATCTTAGATTTACTGAACCAATGAAAAATCTATGCATCTGCTGAACAAATTTTTCAACCACAGGGGTGGCTACTAGGAAAGGGGAACTGTCCAATCCAAAAGTAACTCAGGTAGTGTCTAAATGGAGTCGTAAAGGACTTGATCCAAATAGAGTACCTGTAGGGGATGGGGACGATAAGGGCTTAATCCAACACCCTAGAGAAAATGACATGGTTAACCATAAATCCAATAGGTATTCGGTGTCTAACTCAAGAAGAACGTATGAGGACTCATATCTGCCAAGAGTGGTGTACTCACTGGGTGAGTCGCTATCAACATAGCAAAATCAACCAACCTAAGTGCCGCTGGTTGCAATAATGGGGAAGAAAGCTGGGACTCACATCCTCCTATAGAAGGATCAGGGATAATCTATCTTCAGCTCGACAGGTGTTATCCGACCTAGGGTGACTACTGAGTGAATGTCACTGAGGGACTTAGATCAACTTAAAAGTAGTTAAGAGGAAAGAAGCCTCTAGGGGACTTATCCTAAGTCTCAAATATACTCGACCTAATTAGAGCATGATGACTAGTTCCAAACGAAAGCACGGGGACTCACATCTTCTTAAACAAAGTCAACATGAGGTACCTTACCAGCTGAGCGGTGAAGACTATCATACTAACAAGGCACTCTTTGGTTTACAATGATCAAGTCAGGAAGAAAAAGCGGGGACTCACATCTTCCAAAATAAGATACCACTGGGATGACATACTAACGAGGTAGCATGTAGACCCGACCTAGAGTAGCTAATGAGTGAGTGCCACAGGGGGCTTCCTCCCACATCAAAATAGCTCAAGATAAAAGATTTGTGTTTATTTTGTGCATGTGTTAAGAGGAATAGGATGCCTCTAGGGGACTCTTACACCTACCTTAAAACACACTGGGGAATTATGAAATGATGCCACCGGTGGCAACAAAAATTCCCACAAAGAAAGGAAGCCACTTAGGTTCTCTCACACCTAACTTAGTTATGTTAATCAGAATAGGATGTCTCTTGGGTTCTCTTACGCCTATTTTAAAAGCATCAGGAGATTGTGTTTCTGTTATGAAAGAGGGATAGGATGTCACTGAGAGACTCTTAAGATGTCACTGAGAGACTCTTACACCTACCCTAAGCACATCACGACAGATTCACAAGATAAGCAAACAACACTTCGAAAGAAGAAAAGATTTGATGAATGGAATCAGATTTTGTTCTTTTTATTAATGAATTATTTTCAAACAAGTTTTATTTCATGGGTAATATTTCTTTAGATAGAGCTCATTAATTGGAAGCATCAGGTGTTCCCCTTTACAATCAATAAGATAGATCCTTCTTGGTAGGCCTTCTATGACATGGGGACCTTCCCAAGTGAGTTCAAACTTGCCTCCCATCTTTCGACGGCAATTGGTCTCCTTAGACTAACACAAGTTCTCATACTGGAAAGACCTAGGCGCCTTTTGTTGTGAGCTTGATTCATTTTGGCCTTGTACAACTCGAGGTTTTGGCACACCCATAGGCGACATTCTTCCAAACCTTCAAGCTCTTCTAACTACAACTTTGCATTCTTCTATATAATAATCTTGTTACCTATCATTTAGTGATGGAGTTGAACTTCTAAAGGAAGAACGACTTGCCCATACACTAAGGAAAATAGGTCGAGTTGAGTTCGTAATGGTGCGTAGCCCACAAGCTTCAACCAATTGCTCATTTTCATATCATGTCAAGAGTCTTCAAGAGATCTGGATGAGAGTTTTGTTGAATGCTTCTGCTAAACCATTAGCTCTAGGGAGTAGATAGTGGAGTATCTCCAATCTATAGCATGTCTTCTAGCAAAATTGTTGATCTTCATGCTTTTGAATGCAGTAGCATTATCAGATATAATACGTCGAGATACCCCAAACATATATACGATATGGTTCCTGAAAAACTGAAGAACATGGTGAGCTGTGATCTCTCTGAGTGGGATGGCTTCCACCCACTTGGAAAAGTAATCGGTGGCAGCTAAGATAAATCGATGCCCCTTGGAAGAAGGAGGATCAATTGGACCTACAATGTCGGTATCCCAACACTCAAATGGCCATGAAGCTAAAGTAGGGTGTAGAATGTTGGGTGGCTAGTGAAGGGCCACACCGTGCACCTGACATTGATGGCATCTCCTAGCTACATCTATGCAATCTGTGATCATAGAAGGCTAGTAGTATCCAAGTCTTTTAATCTTCATCTTCATCTTAAGACCGGACTGATGCGCTCCACATAGGCTTGAGTGTACCTCAGTTATAATGCCACGGGCTTCGTGTTTGTCTAAATAATGTAACCACATTTGGTCAAAGGACCGGTACAGAGTGACAAGAGCATAGGAGAGAGCTCTCTGTTTCACATGATGGGCTTGTGATTTCTCTTGAGGTAGTCTGCTGATGTTCAAGTAATCTATGAATGGTTGCCTCCAATCAAATCCTTATTCATTTTGGCAACGACAACCTCCCCTTCAAGAGAAAGTCTCTTGATGATTTCATTATCAATAAGGGATAAGATTTATCTATTTTTGACCCTTATTGAAATGGACTCATCTTCCGGACATGCCAACTTTTTGGCAAGTTTTTCCAAGATATCTGCTATTACATTCTCTGCTCGGGGAACCTTGTAGATGGTGACTTTGAAAATCTGGGCCAACAGCTTCATGGTATACTAATAGTAATGATGAAGCTTGGGTTTGAGGACTGGACCCAACTGATTGATGACCAACCGAGAATCCCCAAAGATGTTGATGCTCTTGACATCGATAGTGATGGCTAACCAAACCGCAATCAAAGTTATTCAGTATTGGTGGTTAGAAATATAGTATGAAAATTTTATCACATCACAGTTTGGAGTAGAAGAGCTATTCCTACCCCTGCCATTCCTGGGAGAATAGATCATGGTGCTTCACCATTAAGAAAAGAAGCAGCACCATCAAAATACATCTCCCATCATGCTGCCTCCCTAAGATCATGATTTGTTCATCTGAGATCATCACTAAGTGGAGAATCAAGGAAGTGGGCATGCTAAAGAAATCGCTAGTGCCCTTTTACCACGAGGGGTATAAATGATATCAAATCAGAGTATCATGGATCAAAACGTCCGAAAGCATTGGTCTGTCACAGTGAGTTGGATTGGTTCGAGATCAAGTTCTCCTTATGAGAAAGCATGTAACGTAGCTCGAGATGCAAAGATCAAAGCTAAGCAATGTTTCTCAATGGATGAATAGTTTTCGAGGATCATGCGGGAGTAGAATGCTTTCCTTCCCTCATCTGGTTTAGGCCAAAGAGCATCGAGAGAGTCATCAATGCAGGTGTAAAGGATCAATGTGCCGAGATAGGGCTACGAGAACCGGCTTCACCAAGTATTCTTTGATATCTTCAAATGCCCTTGACACTTGTCATCCCATAAGTTTAAGATAATGCGATACCATCCTTGAAAGGATCTGAGTTAAGTTAAACTCTTAGAAGGTGGCATTTCTAAGATGACTTTGAACTTTCCAAGATCTATTTCTATTCCCCGGTGTTGAACAAAAAATCCAAGGAATTTTCCTGAATCTACTCTGAATGCACACTTCAAGGGATTCATTTTAAGGTTATATTATCTTAATAATTTGAAAACTACTCTCAAGTCAAAGAGATGATATTCCTTTTCTCTACTTTTGTCTACTCGATTATCAACATAACACTCAACTTGATGATGGATGAGTTCGTTGAAGATCGTCATCCTGGTATGTAGCACCAAAGATTTTAAGGCATAACCCTATAACAGAATATTCTAATCGGGGTTCGAAAAGTAATGTTTCTTTCATCTTCAAGAGATATCTTGATTTGGTTATAGCTAGATGACCCATCCATGAAAGAGAAGGCTACATGAGATGAGGCAATGTCCACCATTAACTTTAGTATAGGAAGAGGAAACTCATTCTTAGGGCATACCTTGTTTAATCCCTAAAATTGATGCAAATGCGAATTTGGCCATTCTTCTTCTTAATCGAGATGACACTAGCTAACCGTAGATATTTTTTCTTCCGATAAAACCAAAGATATCGACGCTTTCTTAACTTTAAATGACTTGTTTAATTTCTAATTGCGCCTAGGAGCTTGCTTAATAGGGTAACGAGAGTTTATTGCTAGCTTATGGACCGCACGCCGTAAGATAATCCGCATTTCTTCATAACTCCATGCGTCTTTAAACTCAATAATACTTAACTAAGTCATTGGTTTCTTCTTCATTCAGCAATGAACAGATGTATGTCGGGCAAGGATTTTCTTATGTCCCGAGGTTGATTTCTTTTAGCTTGTTGATTATTGAATGAATCTCCTTTTCAAACTCTGGCAGTTCCTTTTTGACTTGGAGATCATCTGGATCATCTGAAGTTTCTAAACACACATTCTCATGAGAGTTGGGGATGTGTGAGAAGAACCTATCAGATTCCAAATGGTTGGTAACAACTAGGCAATAATCTTCATCACAACCCACTGCATCAATCTAGTCCCGCTCTTGATTATGCTTCCCTATCTATTATTCCATAGTTTTTGAAATATTCACTGCTTGGACCAAGTGTGAACTAAACCGCTCTATATAATATTTTGAACACAAGGCGAGTAAAAGTCAAAAGGTAATTCCATTAATTCTTTAAAATTATCTTCCTCAAGCCTTATATCGAGCTCTGGACTTGAGGATGATGAACCCAAAAAGAACCTTTTCTGCTTCATGTCACTGGAAGACTTAGGGACTTCCTTAACTAATATGCCTTCAACTTTTTGAGATGTAAGTAAGGTAAGAGCTAAGGTTCCCAACTATTGTTTGATAGTTTCACATAAAATAGATTTGAATACTTTGCTTTGCTTGGAGGCCTGGTCTTCATCTCTGGATGGATCAAAAGTCACCTCCAATGAAACCTGCTGAGAGGAGTTGGCTGGTATACTATTCACATTGGACTCATCCTCCGAGATGGATTTGTAGTCTATGCAAATAGTAGGGGGTACTCCTATGAATTGGAATGTGACCTCTATTGGCTAAAGGCCAACTAGGGGGTCTTCCACCTCTGGAATTGCCTCTGTTTCTGCCTCTGCCTCTACCTGGTGGAGGTTGAGCCATCCTACCCACATATCTATATGATGAAATAAACTGGGGGTGGAATGTGATATGCAGATCCACTTCTTCTTCAATTCCCCTTTCTTGCTCACTTGGACTATTAGTTTTCTTTTCATTTTATTGTATCTTTTCTTTTCTTTCATTTTATTTTTCTTTTGCTTTGGCATTTGAATTTTATCCAAGTTCACGAGAAATGGTATTTTGAGGAAGATAGTAGGTAGCATTCTCATAGATCTCAACCTCTCTAACTAAGAATGGCTTTTCATCCCCATTGGCACGGTACTCAATTCCATCTTTTCTGAACTTGATACACTGATGAAGGGAGGATGAAATGATCTTATTTTGATGTATCCAAGGCCTACCAAGCAAAGCAATGAATGAAGTATTTGAATCAATGATGTAGAACTTGGCTTCTTCCAATCACCGATCTCCAATGGTAACACTATGGAACCTAAAGCCCCTTGATCATTGAATCCTCTCAACATCATCTCCCTCAAGAGTAGAGATGTCAATCTTCAAATAGGCAAGGGTCTTTAGACTCATAATGTTTATTAATGCACTTAAATCCATGAGAACCCTGGCAAGTCTAAACCTATCCATGCCGACTGTAATGTATGGGGAGGTTGTGCTCCAAGTCCCCTAATAGACGATCTTCATCTGTGAAGGTGATCCCTTGGGCTTCTTTTGCATAATGTGCTTCCTCGCCTATAGCAGTCAGCTGAGCTAAGCATATTTCAAGATTAAGGAGGGCCTTGATTAGTGAATCCCTCATCTCTTTGGATAAGATGAGGGTATCATATATGCTTAGCTTAGATGGCAACTTTCTTAGAAGAGAAAGGATGTTATAGTCCATCTTCGGCTGGCCTTCCACAAGCATGTCCAAGGGTGGAGCATCTTGTGGAAGGGCTTCTCAATCTTTAATACCAATGACTTGATTCCCTCTATCTAGAGGTGCTGCCCTAGGAGGTAGAACTTTTCCACTACAGAGGTTGACTTTGGTAATCTCTAGAGGCAATGTGGTGACAAGTTCTACCGCACTTAAGCTCACCTACGCCTTCTCCTATGGGACTCTAATCGATGATTCCAAGTCTATCTCAAGAGGTGAACCCGTAATATTCAGAGTTGGAAGATCTAACTCTGAATCAGAAAGAGGAAGATCGAAATTATTAAAGTTAATTAGACTTGAAGAGTTATCGTTAGGAATAGAAGAAGATAACTCATCAGAAGAGACATATATGTAATTTAAATCAGCTTTATTCTTTAATTTCTTAAAAGTATTTGGAGGTATAGAGTAGAAGTCAAGTAGAGTGAGTGGAGTAAGGGATTTGATACTCATATCCGCTGATACAAGAGTTATACTAGTAGAAGAAACATAAGAGCTATCTGAAATGGTAGAAGTCACGTGTGGAAGCCGCAATCAAGGCAGGAGTCTGACACGCCGGTCGTAAGGGCTATCCATGGATGACACATGCTGTTGCTGAGCTCCCAGTTTTCTAGAGTTGACACTGGCAACTTGCAAACCTTCCCTGGTGTTGGAGGTTTAAGATGACTCAGGAACCTGCAAGAAAAGCTTCTTGATCTTTTGAATTATTTTTTTAGAGGTTTTAGACAAAGAAATGTCCTAACCTTCTTTGGGTAGGATCGCTTGTATCCCTAAGGATTACCCTAATGGAATTGGAAGGTTGTTCCACAAAGTATTCTTTTAGGATAACGATAGCACCGGTCTTGAAACTTTGTTCAAGCCAATCCTTGAATGTAAATCAATCCTCCAAAATATGGCCTAGCATACGGTGGTAAGGGCAAAAGTTTGGATCATGACTTTTGCCTACTTCCTCCGGTCTCCTAAGCTCGGGTAACTAAAAATCAAGTTTCTTTAAGAGATTCTTAAAGATTTTCTTAATTACCTCTCTCTTAAAATAATAAGGTTTGTTTAACTTATATAATATAGTAGGTGGACCATAGCTACTGGCTGATATGCATGCCACCGTGGTGGTATATGGTATGGGTTGGCCGGGGGAGGTGGAGGTGGATGGCTGTGGTGGTAAAGGAGGTGGAGACTGCTGAGGTCAGGGTCACTCGGATTGATCTCTAGCTGGCTACTTTCCCTTGTCAACCGTTTCTACTCCAAGTTTCTTTTCATAGACCTTTTGGGATTGCTTTGACAACTGATCTATAAAAGGCAACTATTTGGTCTCTCCTTGTAGACTAGCCACCTTGTTGATTAGCTTATTAAATGTCTTCATGGTGAAGCCCTTTAGCATAAAGGCGACCGGGCCATGGATATTCTTCAAGAGAATCTCAATGTTGTTTAGACAACTGTGGTTCACACTTCATACTCAAGTTACGCCATCAGAGAATATAAGCAACAAGTGACTCATCAGAGTGTTGTTATCTACACCAGATATTAAGACTTTTTGTTGATTAAAGAAATCTCTTGATGAAGAGTTGTTGTAACAAATGTCTTATCAAGCTAGTTCAACATATCAATAAAAAATAATACCCGCTAGGCTACTGACAAAGAGTCTAAAGAGTAAAGCATTGCTGCCACCTGCATTGCAACAACTGGCTCTAAAGTGAGCTATATATTGCCTCAGATTCCCACTATCATCGAAGCTTTTGAAGGAAGGAGGCACGAAACCCTTGAGATACTAGATAGCATCAAATTCCTCTAGGTAAGGTCTACCCTTTGGAACCAATGATCCTCCCCGAGCTTGAGCCAAAGCTTCTTTCACCTGCTGCTCAACCATGGATTTTAGATCTTTTTCATGTATGGAGAAACTATCCACTACCTTCCTGTACAGACTAGTGCTACCTTGCTCAACGAGAGGTAGAATCTTAAATAGATCTAAGACATGCACTAGCTCAGGCTGACTAATATCGACTGTATTCGGATGAACTAGAAGGGCTTTCTTCTAAAGCATTGACACTACTACTAACAAGTCCTGCAACTATTGTGCCATCCTATCAATCTGCTTGTCTTTTTGCCTTAACTACTGTCAGAGGTGATGGGTTGATTCTGTAGTTTCTCTTTGATCAACCTCATCTCCTTCTATGGCCTGTTGCTCCCTAAGAAGAGAACCTCTAGTATCGACCATGCATATGCCAGCTGAATCCCCCCATCAAGTCATCTTCATTGGGATCAAAGTTGACTCTTTCTTCATCAGACCATGTGTACCCTAAGATCTCCTTTTTCTCCATAAAATAGTGTGCAACTATATCATCTAAAGATCGATCTAACTCAGCAGGTACAAAATCTTAGTCGACGTGATCGCTATCATGCAAGAGGCACCGCACCTCACCTGGGGAGTCAACTGTGGTGTACTCACTAGAAGAATGATAATCCTAACCGGCATGTAATGGGTAACAATCCTAGGATGGTCCTCTACCACTGATGCCAATGAACTATCATCTAGAATATCTGTGATAAGTCACCATCTCACATCCGACTGAATGGGTGGAGTTGATGAAGGAACGACCACAATGCTCCGGGGTCGCCACTCCTTCCGCACTACCACTGGGGCAGAAGGTTGAGCATGGGAGCTCGGCCCTACCACAATGGGTGGTGTAGGAGTAGGATCCCTTGGCCATAGCCAGATCACCAACGGGGTACATTTTTCCTTGGATGCGGCCTTCATGGCCTTAGATGGAATGAGTGATGCTGAGACCTGCACTAACGATGTTGGATGTGGGGTAGAGCGGTGGGGTGGAGACACCACCGACTCTTTGTGTACAGGAGATTCCCTCCTGTGATGGCTGGTCCCTGTGAGGAGAATACTATCAGTATGGTCGGTGCAGGTAGTGCGCTGAATTGGAAAGTTAACCAAAATTGAAGCGATGGACTGACAGTTGAGCCTCTGTCACTCTTTAATGGTAATGTATGATGTATGGGCCTCTCCCTCTCTCGATGGATCTGCCTCCACATGTGGGGATAATAGATCATAAATCAAATCAACTCAGCATCGAGGTTTCACCTACCTAGTAGAATAGCGGCCGCAACCTCCTACTCTAGAAAGCTGGTCAGATGCACCACTAGAGGAGGCGACGAACGGATCCTCCTAGCAAACTCTCTATCTAATCGAGAGAGAGAGAGAGAGAGAGAGAGAGAGAGAGAGAGAGAGGATGAAATTGGTTTTTCATAACCAGTAGTGAAGTGATCATAAGAGACTCATCCATGGATGATGCTCAAAGTTCTCTGCTATCCGGTATGGAACCCATCCATACATTTCTTGCCTCGGAGTGGACGAGAGGAGTGTGAGCTAAACCCATACTCAAATTTTGGGGAGACAAGCTCTGAAGCCAAGGGAGCCTACCCTTGGAGGGCACAGATGATAGGGTGCTTGCTCGCATTGGGGCAACATGTGCAACTCGAGGGCAACTACAACTTGGACTGGAACTGCCAATACTGCCGGCACTGAAACCATTGAAGTCTATGGTACTACCATAGCTTTCCTCTTTAGTGAGGATACATCTGAATTAGAGGGTAAGTCTACCCTGATGACCGATTTTTGCCTGGCCACCCTATTCCTACTGACTGTTGTGAGGGGAATGCCCTCACAAGTGATCCTGGCCCCCTCGAATTCGTGGCCAAAATGGATAAAATGGGTATGATCCAAATGAGGGAAGTTAGTCTGATCCAAGCTAGATCCATGTCGTTAGGGAAAGTAAAGACAAATTTTGGGAACCCACACCGAGTGAACCAAATCGATGAAATCTAAAAGAATCGCAATGAGAAATGAACTTGCATTTCATCTCCATAGATTTTGAATTTTTGAATTTTGAAAATTTGAACCCACATCCAACAACTTCGAAGTGTTAAGTGGGGTTCAAATGAATTTGAAGAGATTGATTGAAAGAGGGATTTGTATTATGAATCCAAAGCTCAACAAATTTAGGTATGTTGAAATATGAATTCAAATTTTTTGATAGGATGCTTCCATAGATTCATTATTTTGAGTTTGACTTTTTAATTTGGAGGACCCTTTCCATTAACAAATTTAGGTATGTTAAAGCAAGGGTCAAATGATTTTATTTTGTTTGAATGGAGTTTTGTTTAGCAAATTTAGGTATGCTAAGTAAAGTGAAAGTGATTATTTTCTTTTTGTGGATTTTTTTGTTTTAATTTTTTGAAAATTTTAGAATTCTTACTTAGCAAATTTAGGTATGCTAGGTGAAGAACCCAAGTGCATTTTGTTTGATTTTGAAAAATAGGATTCTTAGCAAATCTAGGTATGCTAAGAAAGTCCTAAGTGTTTCATTTGTTTGAAAAATTTTGATTTTTAAAAAAGGGTAGGATCCTTTAGAAAATTTGGTTTGCTAAAGAAATCCTAAGGTGCTTCATTTTATTTTTGAATTGATTGAAAGTGGAGATTCAACTTTAGCAAATTTGGTATGCTAAAGGTGAAGTCCCACTTGGTTTTATGAAATGAAAATTTTACTTAGCAAATTTAAGTATGCTAAATGAAATTCCAAATCATGTGTTTAAAATTTTGATTTCATTTTTAATTTTGAAAAATGGAAATTTCCCCTTAGCAAATTTGGTATGCCAAGGGAAGAAGTTGCAAAGGTGTCCAAAGGTGTTTGAATGTTTTGTTTTGACTTTGGGAACTTTACTTTAGCAAATTTGAGTTTGCTAGGTGAAGTTCCAAAATATGTTTTGAAAAGTTTTGAAGTTTTTGATTTGGAAACTTTACTTAACAAATTTAGGTATGTTAAATGAAGTTCCAAATATTGTTAGAAAATTTTGAAATTTTTGGATTTGGAGAGTTCACTTAACAAATTTGGGTATATTAAGTAAGGTTCCAAAATTGTATTTTTTTTGAAAACTTTTTAATTTTGGATTTGGAAACTTTACTCAACAAATTTGGGTATGTTAAGTGAGGTTCCAAATGTGTTTAGAAAAATTTTGAAATATGATTGTTGATTTTAATGTTTTGAAAAAAGGACCTCCATTCAACAAGTTTAAGTATGTAGGATGGAGATCAATTTTATTTTTGAAATATGAAATTTTTGTGTGTGATTGTTGCTTTTTTGAAAGGGAGGAATTTCAACTTAAAACATATGTGGGATATGCTTAAGTAGAATTTCCTAAATGATATTTGATTTTTAGTTGGGGATAAAATCTTCATTTAATAAACCTAAGTATATTAAATGAAGGTGTTCACATGTGCTTTTTGAAAATTTTAATTTTGTTTACAAATGAACTTTCCATTAAATAAGTGTGACAATATTGAAATAGATAATTCATGTGTGCTTTTTGAAAACTTTATGATTGTGATTTTTGAAAAAAAAATGATTGTTCATTTTATTTTGAAAATGAAATTTTCATCGAAGTGAATTGAAAGAAGATATTCATTTGTGCTTTTGGAAAATGTTATTAGTTTTATTTTTGAAAATCCCTACACGTAATAATTATAGGAATTGTTAAATGAGGGTGACAAAATTTTGTGAAAAATATTTTATTAAGTGCATTTTTTTGAGAAAGGTGCTCTTGAAAAAGTAAAGTTCTTTATGACAGATTTTATTATTTTAAGATGAACCTTTCCTTATCATGAAAATGATAAGGAGGTAGTCTTTATAAGATGTTTCTCTTTATTTTATATCTTTTTCATTTTACTCATTGAGGAACCTAACGGGAGTTTTAAGACGAATGAGGAATGCGATCCTAAAACCTAAAGATGTTGGCTTACTTAACTCAAGAATGAAATGAGCTAAGTGTCAACAGAAAGAAGGATAGTCATGGATTCATACAAAAGTACAAACCTACTATCGATACTCAAAGACAATGATCATTTACCAAAGATGGAGAGAGGAACCATCCCATGAGTCGCTAAGAAAATTTGTTGAGAAAATTTGAGAAAATTTTAAAGGAGTCGCTTTCAAATTGTGGAGAAAAAAAGAAAGCCCTTACAAAAATTCAACTTGGTAAGATGCCATGCAGATCCCCAGATGTACTTATTCAGGTAATCGGGTACATCATCAAGGTAGAGTGTACTATCTCGAAAGACAGAAGTCACTACCCTTTAATAGAACCAATCACCTCAATAAGGACTCCTAAGGATGTCTCATATGTACTAGATTCTTCCCCTACTTTACATGGAAAAGTAAAGGGTTTATTTTAAATCGTTCATTAAGTTCTCTGGGCAAGCCCCCATAGTTAATTATATCTTAAGGGACAGGATCCCTTAGGAAAACTCTCGATTAA
Organism: Cymbidium sinense; assembly: GCA_021442155.1. Classification (NCBI taxonomy): domain Eukaryota; kingdom Viridiplantae; phylum Streptophyta; class Magnoliopsida; order Asparagales; family Orchidaceae; genus Cymbidium; species Cymbidium sinense. The sequence continues at coordinate 13,591,495 of CM038233.1, read as the reverse complement.
GATAAATGATCATTGTCTCTGAAGATTTTAATAGGGAAGGACTATCAATCGATTGGTTTTCATTTGAAGATCAAAATGGGATTGATCAAAAGAGCGAGTTATTATCGAAGCCAAAATGGGAAATAAGTAAGAGATGCTCACGATGCTAGGAAAGCTAGTGATCATCTCAAACTAACCTATAGTTGAGCTTTATATTTTAGAAATTGATTTAGTTTGTTTGCATTGCACTTTTCATTAGAATTTTAGGACTTAAGATTCCTTAACACAAGATTAAGAAAATGCCTAAGAGGTGAGGAATTATGCTTATGGCCCACAAAGGAAAAGCAACCTCTAACCTAAATCTAGAGAGAGCTTTGATGAAAGAAGCACAACCTAAATCTAAGTAAAAATGGATAATTGGTTTGCCTCCAAGAGAGGATAAACCACCCAAGCTGACTTACAACTATGGGGTGGCCGCCAACTAACTCTTCTACAATTTTAAATACATGTAGTCAAGTCTTTATACATATGCAAGATAGCTAGGCAGCTATTTTATTTAGAAAGAGACTATGTCCTTAAACTCACTCCCTAAAGAGACTAGATCATGTAAAGGGACATGATTCAAATGACCTAAATCTAATGCAATTCAAATTTTATTTTATTTTTATTTTTGAACAATCATTTTGACTCAGGCTAATAGGATTTTTATGAGTAATGCATGAGAAATCAGATTATTGGACAAAATGAACGAGGTGAGTTTCACCACGGCTCAAAGATCAAGTTCTTCTGGTGGAAATCCAATCAAGAGTGAAATAAGATGCTTTTGTGAATCATATTATAAAGAGATGCTTATCCATCTGCTATTTCTTTTATCTTGATTTTAACTAAAGGTTTAGGTGAGGTTATGAGTTGTTTAATTTTTATTTAAGTTGTTAAGTTGGGTAAAAGATTTATTTTTTCCTAAAGAGCCTAATCAACATCCAGGCCATACAAAAAGCAAGGAAGAAACTAGAAAAATCATACCACTTAATGCAAAAAGCTAGACAAATCACCAAACAATTTATAAAGCTAATTGCAAAAAGAATAACTTGTCAGTTGTGGTCGGACACCACCGCACAAACCAAAAAATATCAAATGTGGGTAGTCGAGCTCTACCCTTATACAACCCGGATTACAAATGAATTAAATTACAATTTAAATAAAGGAGTTCATTGTTATGGTGATCTTCAAGCTTTATTCTTCTTTCTTCTTTCTTCTTTCTTTCTTCTTCTTTTCATCTTTTCTTCTTTTGGTTCTTCCTTTAGATGGATAGATGGTAGATGCTCCAAGGCTTCATATGGTGCATAAGATAAGATCTTATGACCAATGCTCATCCTAATCCCCATAACAAATCATTTCAAAATCCTAAATATACAATTTTTTACATGAAAAGGAAAAGTATGAATCTAACTAATACCTGCAAAATAAAGGTTAGTCAAATCACACCACACAAATCCTAAGCATGTATATTAGACTTATCACCCTACACATGGATGACTAAGTCCACCTAGCCTATGGATTATGCAAATGGGTATAAGCACTTGCAAGCAAGAAGCGTTTATATTATGATATCGCTCCGTTAGCATAATCCCCTACAAAAAAGAATAGTTAGGCTAAGTACGTCCTACTATTAATTCTACGAGCATACACCCTAACATCAGCCTAAAACATATATCATAAAACAAAATATAACATCAGACTATGGATCAACCTAACCTAAGGCTAGAAGTGGTGACTTAGGTTACTGTGTGTGCAAGGTATTTAGCTTAGACTTTAGGTTCAAATTTTCTAAGTGTGAATAACATGCTCAACTTAGAGGAGGGTTTCATTTAAGTTGTTTAAGTATTTTGGGTTATTTTTATTTCATATTTTAATTTGGTCTAAGTGAAACCTATAATTAATTATTAAGTTATGAAGAGAGGGAAAGAGAAGAGAACTTCTCTTTCCTTCCCTAATCCTTAAGTAATTTCTAAGGTAAGTTCATATTTTAGTTTCATTTAGGTGAATGTTTTGATTATATCTTTTAATCAATCCTAAGTTTAGACAAACTCTAAACAAACCTATTCAAAAGAAAGGCAATTTTAAGATTAAATAAAATGAATCAAAATTCACATAACACACATTACTTCATTTCTTTCCCAACATATATAACATGCATATGGATGGACCCAAAGCATATCTATACATGTAAATGAGAATAGTTAACACACTTTATGATGAATGCTAAGTAATCCATTTAAGAAAATTTAGAAGTTGAATATGCATGATTTTTCATAAGTAGAAAAGATTTTCCTTATCCAAAATTTCACATACATGCATGAAAGTAAGAAAGGCATAAGTGAGTATAACGTCATTATTAACCAGAGGTCTAAGGTACAACACCTACTAAGGGCTACTTAAAGCCTCGCAACTCGAGGTTGTCTAGACTAATATACCACTTTCCTTAAGTACAAACATGCATGTAAAAGAAATGAAATGGAAAAAAAAATATGCAAAGTTGTTTAAAAGTTTCATTTTTATTTATGCAATTTATTCATGAAAGTATAGGCAATCCTTCTTAGATGATGGCATAGGGATAAATAGGGTATAGAATTAAATAAGTGTTGGGTTCTTTTCAAATGAACCCCACATCTTACCAACTCCTATTCAAAACTATGCTAACATAAGAAAGGAAGGAAAGGCTACATTAAACATTACTTTATAATCCATCACATGCAACTTATAATTAAAGTATAAGAATAGCACACTTTCAGATTTTATGTTCATTTATAAATTTTGAAAATATTTTGGATTTAGTAGTGATAATAGCCACTCATATTTTACTTTAGTCAACACATGCACATTTGATATAAATTAAATAATTTTCATTTTTAATTTTTGAAACATGAAATTATGAATGCATGAATCACATGACATACAACTTAATATGTTGGGAAAGATCTAAAGCAATGAAAGCATGTAAACAAACTCACTTTACTTAAATCCTAAAGACATTCTTAAAGAATAAGAAAATTTAGAATAAATCAAAGTGAATTTCAAAATAATTTTTGTTTAGTTTGAAGTTTGATTTAATTTTAAAAAGATGAGATGAGTTTGATGTTCTTAACTCATTCCCACATGTGTTTTATATTTTTGTTTAATTTTTAGATAATTAAATCCATTTTAAGTATTGATTAGGTTAAGGTGTAAATTAAGTGGCTTAATTAACCCTTACCTACACCACATTAGAAAATTTAACTAAGTAATTATGAGCCAACGAGATGACATAAACCCACAAGGTATTTAAATTTGCAATGCACCTAATATTATAGAGGCCTAATGCAATTTGGCTCATAATTAAAAGTTAATTAAGCTAAGGGGTTTTAGCTTAAGTACTTTTAAAACACCCTTTCACACTTATGAAAGGGGTTTTTATTTTCTTAATTAGACTTAGGCTATTAAACACCTAAGCATCTATCCAAGATAGACTAATTAAGTTCTGAAAATTTTTAGAATTTTTGAAAATTGATTAAAGGGATAATTAATGAATTAACCCTTAATTAAGAGAGGATTAAGGAAAGTAAAGGGGGTTTAGGAAATAGCTTAGAGGAAATGCCCCAAAATTATTCCATAAAACCCCTACTCACTGGATCTGACCTTAATCAAACTTAATTAAAGGGTAAATCTACTAATCACATCTTAATTATCCTTAATTACATGAAAGGGGTAATTAGGAAATGAGCTAGCAATTTTCTCAATTAAGCCCTCAATCAATCTCAAGAAAATTATGAGAGGTAGAGGTCATCCCCTAAAATGAACCCTAGAAATTTGAGATCAATTGGTGACTTAATTAGAGAATAATTAGGTAATTAAAATTCCCAAAGAAACCCAAATTCATTGAAAAGGAAAACTCAAAATCCATTAAAAATATTTTTTAAATATTCTAGATGAAATTATCTTTACATAGCATTTTTTTCTTTTATTTTTTTGATTTTTCTATGATGAGTTATGAATTTTAGAAGTTTTCTGAATTAATTAGAAATGAATCAAATAACTAATCCTGCTAATATCACATGCATACAAGCGTGATGCGGCCAAGGCGCTACGCGTCCTACCATGAGGGGACAACTAAAGTTGTCACCTCACAAAGGAGGCAGTGGCGCATGCACCAATATCCCTGGCTGTCCAATCAAAGATCGACGGCTAAGGATACACCCGTGATTTAAATCGAATAAGGGATTTATAAAACATGCCTAATAATCTCAACCGTCCATCTAAAATGCACGGATGGATAGCTCAAATGAGCCAAGTTCTTCCCTGAGGATTAATGTGAATCATCCATGATCCAAGGGGAGATTTGAGCTTGATCTAGCATAGAATCATTCAAGACTCAACCCACACCATCTAGAGGAGTATAGTGGTATCCAATGGTGGATTTCACATGCAATGAAAATTCTTTTCACAAAGGACCAACACCTCCTAATCTAAGCGGTCGAAAAATCACATACTCATGAGAGGTGATCATCGGCATTTGAGATCGATGAGGTAGCTTCGTCTGGTGGATACACAGCCCTGTTGAAGTTCCTAGGCCTTGGGGTTGAGTGGATTGATGGTTGGACCAACACCTCTTCAAGATCCTTGCGACTTTGATTGAGTTGAACTCTTCCTTGACTCTAGAACTTTAGAGAAAGCTTAGGCCAATTCAACTTAGCTCCTAGATAAAGTGTGCAAGAGGAATTAGAAGGAGATTGAGTGTAGAGGAAATTAGGAATTGAGGTGAGCTCCCCTATTTTGCACTATGCAAAATCGAGAAATGCAAGATTTAAATCCCTCTTAGAAAGCTTAGGAATGCCCTGAGGTGGTTGCTAAGGATTCCTAGGCTCCAATCGATCAAGAGTGAATCAAAATTTCATTGAATTCTCCCCCCTATGGAAATTGGATAGCTGACCCATTAGTTACCACTTTGATCCAATTAATCATATGGAGTGGGCTATTTAGGCAGTTAGATCATTGCACATGGTCGGTTTGATCCTTTGAGTGGAATGCCAACCTCCCGTGTGCATCCAATTAAGCTTAGGAGGGAGTTTGAAAATTGAATTTCAAGGCTAAGGGTCAAGTTTGGTCCATGGGTCAAATGGGCTAACCCAAAACTATTGGGTTGGGTGCACCACTTATCAGTAAGTCCCCTTGAGCTTTTAGGAAAGCCTCAAGTGATTGTGAAGAGTGTATGACCAAAATTCCCAAGGGCTAGGCCAAAATTTATTCTATGGCCTAAAGGTAAATGGTCATTTTGCTATTTTTCACTTTGGGTATGTTAGGTATGTTAAGAAAATAGGTTTGGCCAAGATTCATTGGATTTGGAACCCATTTAATAGGGTTTGGCTCATGTTGACCCATTTAGGTCAAAATGGGTCAACTTGGGTCAAGTTGACCAATAGGTCAAATTAGGTCAAACCAAGGATTGGGTCAAGTTCATATGACCATTTGAAATATTTTTTTGCCTTTGTTTAGTTCAATTTGGCATAGATTTGGTTTTGCCTCATATGACTCAGTTAGTTTTGTTGACCTCACTTTTAGAGTGAGCTCTTAACCTCCTCTTCTTAGACTTAGGATTCTTCTAGCCACTAAGAACTCCTTAGTCATTCGACACCTCTAGTGATTAGGTGAACACTTAACCTATGCTTAGATACTTAGAAGTGTTAATCATATGATTAGGCTATACCTTAAGGCTTAAGGAAATTACCTATTCCATAGCCTAAACCCAATCTAGATACACTTTCTAAAATCAAACCCAAATTCAATTCTCAAATCAAATCTTAAATTCAAATTCAAATTCCAAATCTAATTTCAAATTTGACTCCAAATGATTAAAACCCAAAATCAAATTCAAATCCTAAGACCCTTCCTAAGCCATATGAATTCATAAGTTTAGCCAAAACTCCCTTTAGATCAAATCAAACTCATTTGATCTCTTTATAAATCAATTATTCCTTCATTTATAATCATAAATATAAATGAAATCTAAATTCAAATGACCAAAACTATATCAAAAAATCAAATCCAAACTCATTTAAGCCCTTCTTTGGACTTAGCCAAATTCTATCCAAATCAAGTCAAAACTAATGAATTTTCTTCGAATCAATCATTCATTCAATCATTTATCCAAATATAAATAAAACATACAATCATCAAACAAAATTCAAGTCAACCTAAGTCAAGCCTAACATAGCCCTTTGGACTTAAAACTTTCAATTAAGCCAAAACCTATTGGACTCTAAATTGATTGTCGTTGAATTTATATTTCAATCTAGGGCTCATATATAAGTTCAACTAAACTCAAATCAAATCAAAACCAAACCAATTGACCCACTTATGTCCACTTGACCCAAAGTGACCTAAAGGACCCGTTTGAGCCAACTTTCAATCCAACACAAATTAGATTGAACCAAGCTCACCAAAACATTCCACCACGATTGTTGATCGCCCTAGAATGATCAATTGAAATCAATTAGGATAAACCAAGTCAAGTTAGTCATTTGACCAAGTCAACCCTTAGTTCAAATGAACCAAAACTAACCAGAACTCATCCTACACCAAATTAATTGAAACCAATGATTTGAATCAACCCAAAATCAATATTTAAATATGACTTGACCACCAATTGAGCCAAACCAAGCCCAATTAGCCATTTGATCCAAGTTGACCCAAATCGACCTAAAGGACCAAATTGGGTCAAATCATGATCTAACCCAAATTGATTGTAAACAATGGCTTAAATTCATTCCAAATTGATTATTGAACTTAACTAAAGCTATAATTGAGCTTAATTTGGCAAATTGGTCAACTTGGCCCAACCTAGCCCAAATTGGCCTAAAGGGTCAATTTGGCCTAAATCCAAATTGTTCAAACAGACCATTCATCTTCACTAGCCAAACATGAATCAACCCATAAGCCAATTTGGCCAATTGATCAAATTGGTCAACTGACCCAATATGACCATATGACCCAAATTGGGCCAAATCCTTGAAACCAAGCCATGACCCATTGGGGCTGATCAAACTCATCCAAACCCATTTGGGATCCAAAATCAACCCAACCCAATTAAAATCCTCCTCCCACATAAGATTCCACACAATCTTATTTAATTCTCCCCCATCACATGCACTTAACTTCTCCCCAACATTTGCATTGAATTGAGGTGATGGAAGTAAGAGAGGACTTTTGAGCAAAAATCTAAAATCCTCAATCAATCCATCATCTATCCTAACCACCCCAAGTAAGATGACAATCAATTTAGAACCAAAAAATTTAAAAAAATGGATTTTTGGCCATTATAAAAGGAGGGGAAATGAGGCTTTGGACCTCTTCCTCTCACCACTATTCAACCCCAAAAATCTCCCTAAAGCAAAAAAGGAACCCATCCCCCACCTCTTTGAGCCATTTTTGAGCTCAAAAATACAAATAGTTGATTTTTTTCAAGATGATGGTAAACAAAGAAGATGACGTTCAAGGGAGGCAAAGTTAAAATCATTCCAAAGCTTTCTCACATACCTAGAGTTCATGATCTTCACATCAAAACCATCCCCTGAGGTAAACTTTGCAAACTTTAAACCTTAGGATTTCTATTTTGTATTAATTTTCGATTTAAGAAATTTCTCCTAATACATTTTACTTTAAATCATCAATTAGAAAATAGAATTTTGGTGCAATCGACGGAAAATGAGTCCATTTGGACAAGTTTTCGCTAGAACCCTATTTTCCAAAAAAAAAGCTATTTTATTGTCACCTGATTACATGTCGACGATCTCGATTTGTAGGATTGATGGGTCGATCATTAGATCCGATCTAGCCTCGTCACCTGATGTGATCAAATCCGACGCGTCAGTGCGAAACAATGACGCGACCGATCAATGATCTTTGCCTCGATCACGCATGATCAATACGCGACGGGGACGACCATCGTGAAACAACGGTCGCTTCCATCGTTGAACGCCTTTCGCTCAATGGTCGACGCCGCCGCACATTTTGTTTTTTTTAAAAAATTTAATTTAAATCACCTAATACTTCAAAACTTTATAGAAAATAAAATACTTAATCAAAAATTGCAAATAAGGGCTCGTTGGATTTATCTTTCCGAAAGGAATCCAACAAACCCAAAATCCTCATATTTCATTAATGATTTTGAGTTTAATTTAAGTTTTAATGCAAGTTAAATTTTATTAATTAAACAAAAAATATAAATCAGATTAAGTTGAAATTTTTAGGGATTGAAACTAAAGTTAAAACACATCTACTATAAAAATTTCAAGTTAAAAGGATTTTTGGATTGAGAGAAATTAAATTTTGAAGTTCATATTGTCCATTTTAATAAAATAAATCAAATAAAAAAGTCAAAAATTTACAAAACTCTTCAAAATGGCTTAAATCACTTCAATTGACATTTAAGACTCTCAAGAAAATAATGTAATTTTCTGAATCCTAATGAACTCCAAATAAACACTTAAGATTAGAATTTAATCAATTAAGGAGTTAATTAAAACATAATATAAAAATAATTTAAATATCAAATAAAAAAAATCAGAAATAAAATAGCACTCAAGCAATCATTAATCAAACCTCAAATCAGAATAATATCATCCTTAGAGGAAATTAAATTAAATATGATTAAACTTATTTAAGTTAATAAACCTTAATTAAATGATTAAATCTTAATCAAACTTAAAATTAGACAAATCTAGAAAACTTTAACATGGGTCTAACCAGTATAACTAAACCTACATTAAGCATGGAACCTTAATCATATGAAACCCCTTCATGAGTATAAATAAATTGAAACTAATTATTCATTAAATACACTAAAAATCAAATTGATTAACAAACCAATTCAACATAATCATTTGATATTAATCGAATTAAACCAAGTAAAGTTAAAGTAAACTTAATTAACATATGATTAAATCACATCCATTTGGAATAAGATGATTAATTAACCATTAAATATTTCAACCTAATAACTATATCAAACATGTTAATGAAATCAAACAAACATAATAAATGAATCAAATAAAAAACTCTAATCATAAATAATCAAACTTAATTGAAATAAAATAAACAATTAATTCACTTAATAAAGAATAATAATAATCCTTTAATCAAATCAAACTTAAGTAAAACACTTAACCAATTCAAATCACTCACATGTGGGAAATTAAGTCATTAATCTCTAATTAAACAAACCCTTAATTAATCTAATGATTTAAAAATTTAATTACCCTTAATCAAATTTAATTAATCAAACATCTCATTAATGCAAACAAAATATTAATCCATCATCTTAATTAATCAAATTAATTTAAATAAGTTACATTAAAGCTAACTAAAATTAAGCTTAAACCAAACACTAATTAAATTTAATAATTAATCACACCTCAAGTAAATTTAAGTTAATCAAATTAATCATATTAAACCCAAGCTTAATCAAACATAATCAAAATGAAATTAAATACTAATCATAACCTAAATTAAACCTAAATAATTAAGTCATTAATTACATCATTAAGAGTTAAATAAATCTTTATTTAATTTAATAATTAACTTAAAATACACTCTTTAATTAAACTAATTGCACTTAAGCTAGTCCAATTGAATAAACACCTAATTAATGCAAACTTAATAAATTAATCCACCATCTTAATAAACCAAATTAACTTTATAAATTAGATTAAAATTAATTCAAATCAAATACTTAATTAATCTAATAATTAATTTGATCACACATCTTAAGTAAATTAAGTAAAGTCAATCAAATTAATCATATTAAACTTAAATTAATCAAACATAAATGCATTTAAATACAAATCAATTCTTAATTTAAACTTAATCATTAAGTCATTAATCACATCATTAACATAAACAAATATGAAATCAAATTTAAAAAACAAACAAATCTTTACTTAATTTAATAATAGATCACTCTAAAAAAGCTAATTAAGTTAATCAAATTAATCAATTAAACTTAAGCTAAATTAAACATAAATTTGAACATAATCAAAATGCAATTAAATACTAATCAAAACCTAAATTAAACTTAAATTATTAAGTCATTAATTACATCATTGATCTAAACAAATATGAAATCAAATTAAAATTAAATCTTTTATAATTAACATAAATACACTTCTTAATTAAACTAATTACATAATCACATTGAACCTAAGCAAACTAGACTAATAAAGCTAATCAAATCAAATTAAATCAAATTAAATTAAATTAAGAAAGACTCTCATCAATTTAATATGCAATCAAATCAAATCTAATTCAACCTACTTAAATAAGATAAACTAATTAACTATCCAATGTATGAAATCAAAATGCAAATCCAAACTTTGATAAACATGACAAATGGATGAGATTAAAAGATAAAATCCTAATTAAAGAATCAAACTCAATTAAAATCAAAATAAAATCTCAATTAATCTAATCTGATCAAACTACAAATGAATGAACCATAATCAAATCAAATAAACATAAAGTCAAGTCACATAACCATAATCAAAGAAAAGAATTAAATATTAATTTAAAAGGATATTGAATTATCAAGATTTAATTAAACTAAAACAATCTAAAATTAATCAATAAAAACACATGAATTTAAACAAACTTAAACTTCATTAGATCAAGGATATTGAATTGTCAAGATTTAATTAAACCAAAATATCTAATATGAAATTAATCAATCAAAAACATATGAATTTAAATAAACTTAAACTTAGATATAAAGGATATTGAATTATCAAGATGTAATTAAACCAAAATATCTAAATCAAAATCAATCAATCAAATACTTAAACCAACTCAAATTCTAAGCTCTAAATCAAATCAAATAAATCAAATAAAAAAATTACATAAATTCAAATGGGCTAATTAAGATACTTAAGGACATTAGTTAGATTCTTTAAGAATTAGAATGTAGAATAAGGTGAGTTCCATCTACAAATAGAATTCATTCTACTCTTCATTCTTGAAAACTTAAACATCATTTAACCAAATTGAAACTTAAACTATAGAAGCCTAGTAAAGTCTTATCACACAAGCCTTAAGCACACACATTGGAATACTAACTCACCACTTTTAGTGCTAAGTTAGGGTGTTGTATGTATAATGTGTTTTATTTTATGATGTAATATTTTAGACTGGATGTTAGGGTGTATGCCTCATAGACTGATTATGTCATATTTAATCATATTTTAAGGGGATGCTGGGGATAATAAAAATATAAATGTTTTGTTGTTAGCTAAGCATAACTCATGTTAGACTATGGTTATCCATGTGGTGCTAAGTCCAAATTATTCATATAACGCTAGGTTGGATGTGTTTAGCTAACATTTATTTTGCGGTGTAGCTAGATTTACTTTTCCTATTTTAATGTAATTTTGCATTAGGAATTAGGATTAGTTATGGGGATTAGGATGAAAGGGTAAGGCTTAGTCCCTGGGTGCCATGTGATACCTTTGGAGCAAATCAAATCAAAAGAAAGAGAAGGAAGAAATGAAAAAAAGAAGACCCCCATAGCATGTATTATTTTTTTGTAATCCAGGTTGTATAAGGGTAAAGCTCGGCTACCCATATTTTTTTTTCTCTTTTCGGGGTGTATAATGGAACCCGACTTCACTGGCTTTTTATTCTTTTATGGTAGTCTATAAAATTATTTGATGTTGTGTTTAGATTGTGCACTAGAATAACATACTTTTTATAGTTTCTTTATGATTGATGCTTGAATGTGTGGCCTGGATGCGGTAGGCTCTTAGGATGAAATTAATTTTTCTATCCCAATTAACAACTCATAATTAAAATTTTAAAATAACTCATAACCTCACCATAAAGCCTAGGAATTAAATCAAGATAATAAAATTTTTAGCAACCCTTTAGCTAGATGAATGAATGTATAATATCATGCATGTATTATTCTTCCACTCTTATTAAGAAGGGGCTTCCATCTTTGTCAAAGAATGAAGGCTTAACCTGTGAGAGCCTTTGAGGAAAGAACACCTCTTTCTCTTTTGATTTGGTCCATAATCAAGTTCTCATGCATTTAGGCATACAAAATCTCATATCCTGTGTCAAAACAAAGAGTACAAAAAGAATCAAATAAATTTGATAAAATTTGCATTAGATTAAGTCATGGTTTCATACCACTCATGCTCTAGTCTCTTTGGGAGTGAGTTTAAGGACTTAGTTTCCTCTCTAAATAAACAATAGCCTAGCCATCTTGCAAAGCATAAAACTTGCCTACATGGATTTAAAGCATAGGAGGAGTTAGGCTACCACCTGTGGTAATAAGTCCATGGTGATTTATTCTCTCTTGTGGAGATACACCATATACCCATTTTTACCCTAGATTTAGGTTGTGCTTTAGTCCTTACCAAAGCTCCATAATTTAAGATCTGAGATTTTTATTTCTCTTTGGGGCTACAAGCATAAATCCTCACCTCTTAGGCATTTTCACAATCTTATGTTATGAAATTATAAGCCCTAGCAATCTAATAAAATGTCAACGCAAATAATTAACTCTCTTCAATTTCAAAAATATAAAGCCCAAATATAGGATAGATTGGAATGCTTACTAGGATTCCTAATATCATGTGCATTTCCTACTTTCTCCCTTTGGATTCCAAAAATAAGCCTTCTCCTTGATCTATCCCATTTGATTTTCTAAAATAGCCAACCCTTTGATAATCTTAATCTTGAAATCTTTGGAGACTCTAATTGTCTAATCGAGTATTCTTAAGAATTCCCATTCTTAGATGTAATTAACTATGAGGTTGCCTCCATAGAAAACTTAATGAACACGCTTAAAATAAACCCTACTTTATTTTTTCATGTAAAGTAGGGAAAGATTTTGGTATATTCAAGACCCATCATTCCCTTAGAGTATTTATTAGTGATTAGGTCCATTATAGGGTGGTGATTTCTATCTTTCGAGATAATACATCATTTCTTAATGTCATACCCAATCACTTCAATAAGTAACCCCAAAGATCTGCATGGTGTCCCACATCCTCAAAAAATAAACACCACAGATTTTTTTGGCGACTCCACTAGGGATGGTTCCTCTCTCCATATTTAGTATACAATCATTATCTCCAAACATCGATAATGGACTTATATTTTATATAGGCCCGAGACTATCATTCTTTCCATTGGCACTTAGCTTATTTCATCCTTAAGAAAAGCTCGCCAACATCCTTTAGGTTTTAGGACCTCACTCCGTGTAGGTCTTAAAATTCCTATTAGATTCCCCTGATAAGTAAAAATTAGAATTAATCAAACAAAGGAGATGACCAAAATTAAGAACCGCTTCACCATCCTAATGGCGAGGCAAGGTTCATCCCATGAACAATAAGAAAATAAAACTCTTCTACAAAATAACATGTCTTTCCAAAAGCACTTTTTCAAAATCCAAATAATAAGAGATCTTTACATAAAAATTTGTAAGAAATTTTCAAAAAGGCACAAAATGCATATAATCAAACCTCGTTTAACAAATCCTATGATTGTTACATGGAGGTTCTTTTCAAAATCAAAATCAACCATTTTTAATGTCTTTTTTGAAAGCACATTTTCTTTGGAAATAGCTAACCCCATCCCACACACTCAAATTTATTGGTTGGAGATTCTATTTTCGAATTAAATTATAATATAAAATTGAAACTCCACTTAGCATACTTCACATGTGCTAGAGTTGAAGTTTTCCCCCTTTTTAGAAAAGCAATATAATCATACACAAAAGAGAATCAAGACATATTTGAACCCCACTTGACATACCCAAATTTGTCAAATGGGAGTTCCCTTCCCTTGGAGAAGTTAGAGCAAATTGAATTATATTTGCATTGAAAAACACATTGGTAGCTCATTTTAATCATATCAAAAGAGAACCCCTTTTGAAAATCATAAGAACAAACAACTCCATTTAACATACCTATGTTAAATGTTCTTTTCAAAATCATAAACACATTTGACTTTCACTTAACATACCAAATTTGTTAAGTGAGAGTTTCATCTTCAAAATCATAAACACATTTCACTTTCACTTAACATACCAAATTTGTTGTGTGAGAGTTTCATTTTCAAAAAATCATAAACACATTTGACTTTCACTTAACATACCAAATTTGTTAAGTGAGAGTTTCATTTTCAAAATCATAAATACATTTTACTTTCACTTAACATACCGAATTTGTTAAGGGAGAGTTTCATTTTCAAAAAAATCATAAACACATTTGACTTTCACTTAACATACCAAATTTATTAAGTGAGAATTTCATTTTCAAAAATCATAAATACATTTGACTTTCACTTAACATACCAAATTTGTTAAGTGAGAGTTTCATTTTCAAAAATCATAAACACATTTGACTTTCACTTAACATACCAAATTTTTTAAGTGAGAGTTTCATTTTCAAAAAATCATAAACACATTTGACTTTCACTTAACATACCAAATTTGTTAAGTGAGAGTTTCATTTTCAAAATCATAAACACATTTGAGTTTCACTTAACATACCATATTTGTTAAGTGAGAGTTTCATTTTCAAAATAATAAATACATTTGACTTTCACTTAACATACCAAATTTGTTAAGTGAGAGTTTCATTTTCAAAATCATAAACACATTTGACTTTTATTTAACATACCAAATTTGTTAAGTGAGGGTCTCTTTTCAATACACATTTGATCCCTATTTTAATATCTCAAATTTGTTAAATAAGGATCCAATTTTTCATGTCAAACCACACTTGAGCTTTCACTTAACATACCAAATTTGTTAAGTGGGAGTCTCATTCTCAAAAAAAAAAAAAAACAAACATATCTCAAACACATTTGGGTCTTTCACTTAACATACCAAATTTATTAAGTGGGAATCCCATCTTTAAAAAAAAAACACCAAATATATCTCTCAATCACATTTGACTTTCACTTAACATACCAAATTTGTTAAGTGAAAGTCTCATTATCAAGCACAAATTAAACACATGTGGCCTTTACTTAACTTACTAAATTTATTAAGTAAGAAGCCCCATTCTAAAATTAAAATATCACACAATCAAATCTTAACAAGAAAAAATATTTCAAATACACAATCACAACCTCTTCTTAGCATACCCAAATTTGCTAAGTAGAGGTCTTTCAAACTATCAATATTTTCAAACAAGATGCACAAAACACAAATATCTCCAAGAAAATCTCTCCTCAAATTTAAGAACCCCACCCAACCTAACCTACCTAAATCGGTTGAGTATGGGTTCTAAATTAAAATCAAATGATAAAGACTCTCCTCAATATCCAAATCTCTCCAATGAACCCCACTTAACACATTTGAATCATGGGTTCAAAACTCCAAACTTCTGTTACTTTTGTGGAATAAATGTCAAGGTAGAAATCTGATACAAGTTATATTTCCACAAATGCAGATTCATTTCGAGGCCTTTTGGTTTCACATGGCAACCTGGCATGCGTGTTTACTTTTCCTTTAGGGATGTATTTGGCCTTGGATTGGGCCAGCCTCCCGCAGACCAACTTTTCCCACCTCAATCATTTTGGCTAAGATTTTGAGGGGGCTAGGATCACTTGTGAGGGGACCACCCTCACAACTATCAGTAGAAGTGTGGTGACTAGGTAGAAGCCGGTCATCTAGGTTGAGATGTCATCTCGACCTGAGTTTCCTCACCAAGAGGAAGGTTGTGGCGCGCCAGCTAGTCGGCACTCAATGGTTCCCATTTTTTCCCCAAGACGGCCAAGCACCCACTGTTCCTTCCAAGGGAAGGCTATTCTCACCCCCACGACATGTTGGGTCTAGTTCTCATGCTACCCCTCCTAATAGGACTCAGCACCATAATCGGTGTCACAAGATCAAGTGGCATCATGATCGCATAGCCAAGAAGCTAGAGACAGCTCTAGTCAGGAGGATCTAGGATAGTGTCTCCTCTCACAGAATAAGTTTCACCCCTCTCTAGTTTTGATGGAGAGAAGACATTAGGAGGATCTCAATTTCACCTCACTAGTTCATTTTGAGGCTCAATGACAAGAGAAGGTCGAGGCCACCTTAGAGGTGTCGATAGCTTAAGGAATGATCGTGAGTCGGACTCAATTTGATTTACATTTCATTCCTCACATTAGGTGTGACATTAGAGAAGAGGTCGGAGTCGCATTAGTACAAATTACTAGTAGAGAGAGACGAGGTCACATAGGCCTCAGTGGACTTTCTCGATCGGCTTTGCAATGATCATAATATATTTTACTGATGAGGGCTACCCACCATAGGAGAGAAGCTCCTACTGAGAAAGTTTGTCCACCACACCACCCTCCTCACCACCATCACCTGTTCAGGTCCCTCCATCCACTATGGCTACAAAGGTACAGAAGATAACATATGGGGAGAAGAAAGCCCCATTGGTGATCTGGCTATATCCAAAGGGTCCCACTTCATCTACTCCACCTACTGAGGTGAGGGCGAGTTCCCCCACTTGACATCCTACTTCAGTCTTGGTGAAGAAGGAGTGGCGACCCAAAGGTCGTCGTGGTCACCACCATACCACCACCACCACAGAGGTAAGCAGTAGGGGGAAGGGGACAATTTTGTAGTCCCCATGGCAATGGATCTCCCAATAGAAACCACTCTACCCATGAGCAGCTACGAGCATGTCTCTTTCAGCAGTCATGACCCTCCTAGCCAGACTCCAAGGATGTTAAGTGCATCTCCATCGAGCATAGCCCTCCACCAAGGAGTGTTTGTCCTACACGATTACACTCTAGATGAGATCAGCCAAGACTTCGGAGAAGAGGGAACTCTTGAGGATGCTTCGATCAAGAGGATGTTAGTTTTGATCCATATGAGGATGATCTCTTGGAGGACTCAGCAAAAGTCCATATGGTCAACACTAGGGGAGCCAGGAGGTGTTGTACTTGAGGAAGAAGATATAGCTCATTCAACCCAACACCTTCGTAACAAAGGCGAGAGATGAGCACGAAGATGGAGAAAGATTTGAAGACTTTAGCACAAGCCTTAGCACTTCAAGGCCAAGCTCCATCATACCTACTCCTTAGAGGCCAACCACCCCGGTTGTTGCATGTCGATCAGCCCAAGAGTAGATCTCCATGGACCAGATAGTGACATGCATAGAAGGTCACGACATAGCACCTCCATGCTTGAAAGAGATATAAAACATATGGTGGAACAACAAGTGAAGGAAGCAACAAGCCCCAGGTGGCTCATCTGTTCCAAAGGGACCCTACCAGGAATTTGATGTAGTCCAATATCCCAAGGGTTTTGTGCCACCATCCTTCAAGATCTTTGATGGAAACCCTCAAACATATAGCACACTTGAGTGGCTGCAATTCGAGGTAGATGCTTTCTTATTTTGACTTCATTAGTCACGATTGCATTGGTATAACACCTAATGGTTCAATGAAGACTTTTCGTTAAAGCACCTCTTCATCAAGAGGTTTGTCGAGCAAAGGTAATCAGGGTGACTAGACACAATAAAATCCCAATGAGTCCCTTGTTGATTATATTCTCGTGAAAAAGTATGAAATGTGAACCATAGTCTAACAAAGATGCTATAGAAATTATTCTCAAGAATATTTATGGCTCGATTGCTTTCATGCTCAAGGAATTTACAATGGAAACCATTGAGAAATTAATCAAGGTGGCTACTCGGGGAAGTCAAACTTTTTTAAAGATCAATCGCTCAAGCCATAAAGCAAGAAGCATTGGGGTAGAAGTGGTGACAAAGGGAAGCAGCCAACTCAATATGAGACCTCATGCATAGTAGCCATTTCGCCTCCTCTACCACCTCCTCCACAAGATACCACCACACCCACACAGTCAGCCTCCTCCATAAAATACCACTCATCATATCGCTATTATTACCCACATACTCTTGCTAATATATTGAATAAGCCATTCATTCAAGAGGGAGTAGTTAGGAAGATCTTTAAGAATCTCTTAAAGAAACCCTCGACTTTCACCACGAGCCCAAGAGGCTAAAGATGTGGGCAAGAGTAATGATCCTAACTATTGTCCTACCATCGCATGGTTAATCATGTCTTGTAGGATTGTGTCACCTTTAAGGACTAGCTTGAGCGTAGCTACAAGTCAGGAGTTATTGTTATCCCCAAGGAATACTTGTTTGAAAAACCCTCCAGTTCTATCAGTCTATCAGAGTAATTATTGGGGATACTTGTGATCCTCTTAAGATAAAAGAAGGTTGGGATATTGCCTTATCTTGAACCTTTAAAAAAGTGATCTCTAAGATCAAGAAGCTTTCTTTACAGGTGCCTGAAGCAAAACTCAAACCTCCAACACCAAGGAAGGTTTGCAAGTTGCCAAAGATAACTTGAAGGAGGTGTCAGTTCAACAGCAGCCCACCTTACTTGCCCGGGATAGCATAGCAGCACAACCACCGTCCAGCACTCCATCCACCGTTGCAGCTACTACTTCTTCCTCTTCTAACTCCTCTTCCGCTAGTAGGAGCATTGTATCAGGGACAAGAGCACTATATCTCTTTTCTCATTTACTTTATTAGATTTTTATCATTTACCTCCATCTAAGAAGAAATCAATGAAGAAAGCTTTCACTTACATCTTGTCCACTTCTGATACTCTAGATTTTATTCCTCTCAAAAATTCTCCAAGTCTACAAAATAATAATGACAACTCTAGTTTCGATCATTCCTTTTCTAATTTAGAAATAGATTTTTCATTCTTGAATTATTTGAGTTCGCTGATTGAGATTGATTTGGAGTCATCTGACTCCGATGATCCTATAGGAGGTGAACCCGATGAGGTAGAACTTTCCACTAAATCATCTCACAAGTCATCAAGTTAACCTCAGTGGCAAAGTTCTACCTCCTGGGTAGCACCTCGGATAAGGGTAAGCAAATCATTGGTTCTAAAGAATGCAAGCACTCCAAGATGCTCCACCCATGGATATTGTGGAGGATCAAGCCAAGGTTGACTACAATGTCTAGCACATCTTAGAAAACTACCAAGTTAAGCATATATATCTCTTATCCAAAGAGATGAGAATCTCTAATCAAGGCTCTTCTTGATCCGGAGATATGCTTAGCTAGCCGCTGAGATGAAGCTCAAGTGAGGACACTCTAGGAGTTACATTGTGATGAAGATTTGCTTCTAGAACACCAAGCACAACCGCCTCTTTATATTATAGTGGATATTGGAAGATAGGATATCAGTTCTTGATGGTGCATCGGTGAATATTATGAATCTAAAAACCCCTTGCTTACTTGAGGATTGACATCTCCAAACTTTCAAAAGAGAGAATGATGTTGAGAGGATTCAATAAATAAAGCGAGAGGGATTTAGGCTTTATAGGGTTGCCACTAAAAGTAGATGATTGGAGTACTATCGCCAAGTTTCATATTATAGACTCGGATACATATTTCAATGCTTTGCTTGGGAGACCATGGATACATGAGAACAATGTGGTTCCATCCTCTCTACACCAGTGCATGAAGTTCATGAGGGGTGGGATGGAATACTACGTCAAAGAAGATCTTAAGCCATTCATAGTTCATGATGTTAGAATATATGAGGATGCGGCTATCTCCCTCAAAATCAATAAGTCTATTCTCGTGAACTTGGCAAAAGTTCAAAAATAAAAGAAAAGAAAAGGAAAAAGAAAAGGAAAAAAGAAAAAGAAAAGGAAAAAGAAAAGAAAAAGGAAATAAGAAAGAAAATAAAAGGGAGCAGAAATAGACTTGGAGGAGAAAGTAGAGCTGACATTAGATTCCACCCACAGTTCGTTACTCCATTCAAACATATGGGTAGGATGACTCGACCTCCACCAGAGGAAGAGGCAGATCTATAGACATGCCTAGGGATGGAAGACCTCCTTATTGGCCATCTAATAGGAGTTATGTTCCTACTACTATGACTACATCTACTATCTATAAAAACTGAGAATCTAGTTCAGAGGATGAGTCATATATGATCAGTATGCTAGTTAGTACTTCTAGACAGCAAATCCCCATGCAAGTGGCAGTTGAACTAGACATCGATGAAGACTGAGCTCTTAAGAAAAGCATAAGTGTATCAAAGTCTATATGTGAAATAGTGAGGCATCAATTAGGAACTTTAGCTCTAACCCCACTTTCTCACAATTGAGTTTGGAGGAAGCCCCTAAGTCTTCCACAAATGTAAAAGTGCAAAAGTTCTTTCTTGGAGCATTGCCCTCAAGTCAAGAAGCTAATGTAAAACTTGAGGATGATTCATACAAAGATTTAATAGAATTACCTTTTGATTGATACTCACTTTGTGTTCTTAATTTAGCAAAGAAAGGATTGATTCCACATGCTTGGTCTAAACACAGGTCAGATTATTGGACAACAAATGTAGACATTCACAATGAAGATCGGGACTAGGATTTAGTATAGTGGGTCCAGTTGATAATGACGATTACTGCTTAGTCATCACCAACCATTTGGAATCTGATAGGTTCTTTTTAAATCATGCTAACTCATATGAGGAGGTTTTAGAAACTTCGTGATGATCCAAATGACTTTCAAGTCAAGGATGCACGAGTTCAAGAGGAGATTATCAACTATCGATGAGCTCAAAGAACAACCTAGAATGAAGAAGATCCACCAACATACATCGTTCTATTAAATGAAAAAGAAACCAATGATTTAGTGAAGGAAGTTTAAGGATTGCCATGGAGTTATGAAGAGACTCTATCTCTTGACATAGCCATAAACTAGCAATAGAACAATGCTAACCCTATCAAGCGTGCACTAGACATGATTAGACATTGAACAAGAGGTCACTTCAAATCAAGAAATGATGATATTATTATGGGAAGAAAAATATCCTACGGTTGGCTATGTCATCCATTAAGAAAAGAATGGCCAAATTCATATGCATTGATTTTAGGAATCTAAATAAGGCATGTCCTAAGGATGAATTTTCACTTCCTATACCAGAATTAATGGTGGACATCGCCTCATCTCATGTAGTATTCTCCTTTATGGATGAGTCATCCGCTACAACCAAATTAAGATGGCCCAGAGGATGAAAGAAACACGCAAACCCGATCAAAATTTATTGTTATAAGGTCATGCCTTTTGGCCTTAAAATGCTGCTACATACGGCCATGACTCGAATCTTTGATGAACTCATTCATCATCAAGTTGAATATCGATGATCTCATTGTCAAAAGCAAAGAAAAGGAAGACCATCTTTGACTTGAGAGTAGAATGGTTAAGATAATACAACCTCAAAATGAACCCCAAGTGTGCATTTAGAGTAGCTTAAATTCCTTGGGTTTGTTGTTCAACACTGTAATTGAAATCGACCAAAAGATCAAAGTTATCTAGAAATACCCCTAAAAGCCTAACATAACTCAAATCATTTCAAGGGTGGTATCTAAGATGCTTCATTTCCAACTTATCAGGAAGATGTTAACCATTCTCAACACTTGTAAAAAAGTATGCCAAGTTCAAATGGGAAGATAAGTGCCAGCATGCTTTTGAAGATATCAAGCAATATCTGATGACACCGCTAGTCCTAACAGTCCCTATCATGGGCAAGCCACTCATATTATATACTATTACATTAGATGACTCCCTTGGCACTTTGTTGGCTTAAACCAATGACGAAGGACAGAAGAACACTCTATATTATCTCAGTCTTTATCTAATCTCTATTGAGGTAAACTATCCACCTATTGAAAAGCACTGCCTAGCTTTAATCTTTATATCCCAAAATCTACTGCACTACATACTTTCTCATAAAGTTAACTTGATCTCTAGAGTCAATCCACTGCAATATCTCATGACATGGCCCACTTTATCTGGATGGTTGGTGCATTGGTCCATGATTTTGTCTCTTGACATAACATTCGCATTCTCCATGAAGTAAAAAGATAAGATTTCTACGCTTAATGATGATCTCCGATGAACAAATCATGAACTTAGGGGTACTAGTGCTCACCGGAGATGTACTTTGATGGTGCTTCCTCTAAAGAGGAGAAGAACCATAATTTACTATCCTAGGGAAGGTAGGGTAGGAATAGTCTTAACTCCTAATCGCGATGTGATGAGATTCTCATATCATGTCCAATCCATGCACCAACAATGAAGCTGAATATCAGGCTCTAATTGTCGGTCTAGAGTTAGTCATTATACTATGCATCCAGAGTATCAACATCTTTGGTGATTCTCAGTTAGTCATCAACCAAATCATTGGGTCCTACAAAGTTCTAAAGCCTAAGCTCCATCATTATCACAAGTACACCATGGAGTTGTTGGCCCAAATCTTAGATGTTACCATTTACAAGATTCCTCGAGGAGAGAATGCAGTAGATGCATTAGCCAAGCTTGCCAAAGAGTTGACATGTCCAGAAGATGAGTCCATTCCAATAAGGGTCCAAAATAGACAAGTCTTATCCCTTATTGATGTTGAACTCATCGAGAGATTCTCTCTTGAAGGGGAGGTTGTCATTGCCAAAAAGGATGAGGAGTCAGATTGGAGGCAACCATTCATAGATTATTTAAATATAAGCAAACTACCTCAAGAGAAATCACGACACAGTGAAGTAGAGAGCCCTTTCTATACTCTTGTAGGCACCTCTGTCCTTGATCATCATATGTGGTTGTCTGACAAACACTGAAGCCATAGGATCATGACCGAGGTACACTCGGTGAGCACACCAATCCAAACCCAAAGATGAAAGCCAAGATCAAGACTAGGATAATCATGATCAAACTATGGACGTAGCTAGAGATGCCACCAATGGTACATGGTGTGGTCCTACATCAACCACCCAACATCCTACATTGGCCTCATGGCCATTTGAGTGTTGGGGTACATTATGTGGGTCCTATCGATCCTCCTTCTTCAAAGGTCATCGATTCATTCTATACTACTTTTCCAAGTGGGTGAGGCACTTAGAGAGGTCACAACTCAACATGTGCTCCAATTTTTTAGAACCATATCATATAGGTTCGAGGTGAATTATATTCGATAATGGTACGCATTCAAGAGCACTAAAATCAAATTTGCTGACACAACATAGATTGGAGATATTCTGCCATCTACTACCCAAGGGCAAATGGGTTAGCAGAAGCCTTAACCCTCATTCAAATACTGAAAAATACACTAGATAACAATAAATGATGATGGCATGAACAGTTGGTTGAAGCCTTATGGGCTTACCGTACTACATATAGAAATCCAACTCAATCTACCCCTTTCTCCTTAGTGTATGGGTTCGAAGCCATTATACCATTAGAAGTCCAACTCCCATAACTAAGGATAGTCGTGGGTAGCAAAATCACAATGGAATAGAATGCCAAGTTGCAGTTAGAAGAGCTCGAAGGTTTGGAGGAGTGATGCCTATGGGCAAGCCAGAACCTCGAGTTATACAAAGCCAAGATAATTCAAGCTCATAACAAGTTGGTCTATCCTAAAGCTTTTCAAGTATGAGAGCTTGTTTTAATTCTAAGGAGGTCAATTATTGCTTGTCAAAAGATAGGAGGTAAGTTTGAACTCACTTGGGAAGGTCCTTATGCCATAGAGAAGGCTTACCAAGGAGGGTCTTATCAACTCATAAATTGTAAAGGAGAGCGTCTGATGCTTCCAATCAATGGGCTCTACTTAAAGTACTATATATAAATCTTGTTTGAAAATAATTATCAATTAAACTTTTTTTCATCTCAAATTTCATTTCTTCTGCGTTAGAAATATCTTTTGTTTGTGAATCCGCTATGATATATTTAGGGTAGGTATAAGAGAACACAGGAGGCATCCTATCCCTCCCCAACACAAACATAAACTATAAAATGATTCTCCAGTGCTATTAGGATAGGTGTAAGAAACCCAAGAGGCATCCTATTTTGATTAAGTACAACTTTAAGTGTAAGAGAACCCAAGGCATCCTTTCTTGGTGGAGTCATCCCCTATACACCATTTCATCCATTCTTCTATGTGTTTTGGATAGAAGAAACATAAGCATCTATTCCCTCTTTCATAACACAAATAAACATATCTTTATCTCGTTACTTTGATGTGAGCAAGCCCTTGTGGCATGCACTCAATATAGGTCGATCTACATGCTACTCTATGTACCCCATGGTCACTTGTGAGGATGTGAGTCCTGCTTTCTTCTAACTTGACCATCAAAACCAACGAGCCTTGTAGTATGGTAGATTTCACCGCCCATGTGAGCTACCTCATGTTGACTTTGCTTAAGGATGTGAGTCCCCATGCTTTCTTCTTGAACTAGCCATCATGCACTAACTAGTATATTTGAGGTAGGTAAGTCCCCAGGCTCCTTTCCTAATTACATTTGAGTCAATGTAAGTCCTCGTGGCATTCACTCAAGAGTCGCCCTAGTCGATAACATGTCGAGTCAAGAGAACTATCTATAATCAATTCCGCATGAGATGTGAGTCCCCAGCTTTCTAAGTGATTGTTGTAAACGATTGCACTTAGGTTGGTTGATGTCGGCCACTCACCCGGATACACCACTCTTGGTAGATGTGTCCTTGGCTTTCTCCTCGAGTTTTATTTGATATATGACTAGCCATGTCATCTTCTCGTGGTGTTGGATTAAGCCTTTATCCCCATCGGGCATTCTATTTGATCAACATCCAGGACCCCATTTAGACACTACCATGTATTTTTTGGATTGGACAATCCCCTTTCTAGTACCCCTGGTTGGAGAATTTGTTCATGGATGCATGATTCTCCCTTGGTTCAAGAATTTGAGATCTAGTTGATATAAGCTCCTTGGATCCCTCACAAACCAACAGGTCCATGTTAAAACAAATAAACAAACAACAAAATTAATTGCTTGGATTAAAAAATTATACCCTTTTAGACATTGACTACTTTAGTTGAAATAAAGCTCCTCTAAGAGTCTCCCCTTAGAATTGCATGAGTTACTTGATCTTTTCTTTGAAAGATAGTCTGATGCATTCTGACTCTGAAATCTGCATAAGTCACCAATTTTAGACTAATCACCTGTTTATTTGAAGATAGTCAGCTTTCAACTTGACCACCAAATCAAAGGCATCCCTTAGTCAAGTACCTAACGTCTAGATTATCCTTTGATTTGTAAACCTATAGTCTAGTCTTTTAGCTCCTTCTGTAGATCCATCACTATTCATCTAAAATTAAATGTTTTGACTATTCTGGTCGAATGAGTCCACAATGAGTTCCCAAATAGTCACTGGTATTGATGACCATCGAGATCACCCTGATTACTGAAGATGTGCAAGCTTTCTTCTATCCGTGCAAAGTAACCCTTGATATACCTAATGGTATATCCCTTTGGATTTGTAAATAGATAGGTCAAGGCTGATATAGCTTCTTAGACCATAGTCCACAATATAACACCAAATTAAATTCATCAAATTAAATCAAATTAATCATTGACTACTCTTGAGTTGAGTCCAGGCCACTCAAATAGTCTAGGTCGGATTGATCTATCGTAATTGATCACCCCAATTGATCCCTACTTTGGAAGATGTAAGTCTATGCTTTCTTCTAGTACGTTGCACATAAAAAGGCAACCCTTAGTGGATAGTCCTACCTTATGGGTAGACTACCCTTTGGATTTATAAATTGAGATCAAGGCCGACATAGCCCTTCTGGATCCATCGCCAATGGTCCACAACATAACACACCAAATTAAATTAAATAAATATAAATCAAATAAATTATCAGGACTACTCTTGAGTTGAGGGATCAAGATGCTCACAGTCACCTTAGGTAGGGTTCATGTTGTCCATCCAACATCACCAAGTGATTTCCATCCTTTGGAAGATGTAAGTATGCCTTCTTCCTAGTACATGCACACAAAGGCAACCCTTAGGTCGATAGTCCTACCTTATGGCGGTAGACTACCCCTTTGGACTTATAAATCTAAGACAAAGCCAAGGCCCCTCTTCCTTCTTAGTAGTCCATCGCACACCATAGGGTCCATAATAAAATAAATTCAAAACCAACCTCCCGTGGAGTCAAATTAAATATATTGAACAACCAAATTTCTCTGAGTTGGAAATCAAATCTCCTAAAGCTTAGATCTAAATAAATAAATTTGAGTGTACATCCGTGGATATGCCCTCAATCTAGAACCCTTCTCCCTAGTGAGCCATAATAAATTAAACCAACCTCCCTAGTGAGTCTAATCAAACAAATCAAAGAAATCCAATCAAATTCTTATCCAAATGGATACACACCAACAAATCATACTCATAATCAAACTCATCCATATCCCTGGATAGCTTGAACCTGAGGAAGGTTCATGTACTCAATCCCCAGCAGATTCTTTCTTGCTCTCTTATGCCCTTAGCATAAAGAGAGCTACATTGCACTAAGATCATGATTCTATCTACCATTCAGGTCTAGGTATAGATCACTTCTATTGTTTGTTTCAATCTTCTAGATGTTATTGATCATTTTTGCACGTAAGGTGTGCCTTATCGCTACACCACACCTATTTTCTTTGTTGACCTCACTTTTGGAGTGAGCTCTTAACCTCTTCTAGACTTAGGACTCTAGACACTAAGAACTAGTCATAAGACACTTAGTGATTAAAATTTAACCTAAGCCTAGAGACTTAGAAGTGTTAATTATAATATTAGGCTATACCTTAGGGTTTAAGGAAATTACCTATCCCATAGCCTAAACCCAATCTCAATATACTTTCTCAAATCAAACCCAGATTCAATTCTTAAATCAAATCTTAAATTCAAATTCAAATTCAAAATCTAATTTCAAATTTGACTCCAAATGATTGAAACCCAAAATCAAATTCAAATCCTAAGACCTTTCCTAAGCCATATGAACCACATTCATAAGCTTAGCCAAAACTCCCTTTAAATCAAATCAAACTCAATTAATCTCTTTATAAATCAATTATTCCTTCATTTATATTCACAAATATAAATGAAATCCAAATTCAACCAAAAAACTATATCAAAATCAAATCCAAACTCAATCCTTTAAGCCATTTTTTGGACTCCAAATTATATCCAAATCAAGTCAAAACCAATGAATTTTCTAAATCATTCATTCATTCATCATTTATCCAAATATAAATAAAATCATCAAACCAAATTCAAGTCAACCCAAGTCAAGCCTAACTTAGCCCTTTTGACTTAAAACTTTCAATTGAGCCAAAACCTATTGGACTCCAAATTGATTATCGTTGAATTTATATTTCAATCTAGAGCTCATATATAAGTTCAACTAAACTCGAATCAAACCAAAACCAAACCAATTGACCCACTTAGGTCCACTTGACCCAAAGTGACCTAAAGTACCCATTTGAGCCAACTTCCAATCCGACCCAAATTGAATTGAACCAAGCTCACCAAAACCTTCCACCATGATTATTGATCATCCTAGAATGATCAATTGCAATCACCAAAAAGTAGTCATTTAGTCAACCCTTAGCCCAAATGAACCAAAACTAACTGAAACTCATCTTACACCAAATTGATTGAAACCAATGATTTGAATCAACCCAAAATCAATATTTAAATATGACTTGACTAGCAATTGAGCCAAAACCAAGCCTAATTGGTCATTTGATCCAAGTTGACCCAAATCAGCCTAAAGGACTAAATTGGGTCAACTCATGATCTAACTCAAATTGATTGCAAAAAATGGCTCAAGTTCATTCCAAATTGATTATTGAACTTAACCAAAGCCATAATTGAGCCTAATTTGACTAATTGGTCAACTTGACCTAACCTAGCCCAAATTGGCCTAAAGGGTCAATTTGGACTAAATCCAAATTAATTCAAACCAAAGACCACATTCATCTTCAATTAGTCAATTGAACATGAATCAACCCATAACCCAAGCTAATTTGGCCAATTTTGGTCAAATTGGTCAACTTGACCCAATATGACCCATATGACCCAAATTGGGCCAAATCCCTTGAAACCAAGCCAAGACCCATTGGAGGCTGATCAAACCTGACCCAAACCCATTTGGGATCAGCCCAAAATCAACCCAACTCAATTAAACCCCTCATGGATCCTCCCCCACATAGGATTTCACCCAACCTCATTTAATTCTCTCCCCATCACATGCACTTAACTCCTCCCTAACATTTGCATTGAATTGAGTTGATCAAATGGCAGTGAGAGAGAACTTTGGAGCAAAAATCTAAAGTCCTCAATCAATCCATTACTTCGAAGTTCTCAATCAATCCATCATCCATCCCAACCACCCCAAGCAAGATGACAATCAATTTGGAGCCAAAAAAATTCAAAAAAGAATGGATTTTTGACCATTATAAAAGGAGGGGAAATGAGGCTTTAGACCTCTTCCTCCCACCACCATTCAGCCCTCAAAAGCTCCCCAAAGCAAAAAAAGGAACCCATCCCCACCGAGCCATTTTGAGCTCAAAACATAAATACTTTTTTCCAGACGGTAAAACATCGAGAAGATGACATTCTAAAGGGAGGAAAAAGATTAAAAATCATTCCAAAGCTTTCTCACATACCTAGGAATTCACTCAGATCTTCACCACTGCTAGAAACCATCCCCAGCGAGATAAATTTTGCCAAACTTTAGCCGGTCTTAGGATTTCTGGCATTTTATATTAATTTTTTTGCGATTTTAGAAATTTCTCCTAGATAATCCTATATTTTTACTTTAAATCATCCCAATTAGAAAATAAAATTTTTTTTGCTACAAATCAATGTGAAAATGAGTCCATTTGGATAAGTTTTCACTTAGAAACCCTCATTTTTCCAAAAAAAAAAAGTTGTTTTTACTATTTACCACCGTGGGCATTATCCGATCCATGGTTCATCAGATCGACGCGGATCGCATGGATCCGGCCCTCGATGGCTCTGATTTATCTCGATCATCCGTTCGATCGATCAAATGCCCTGAGTGAACCAGCCGCTTCAAACCCTTGACCGTTTTTTTCTCACTTCGACAACAACACCGCGCATTTTTTAAAATAAATTAATTTAAATCACCTCAAACTTCAAAAATTTATAGAAAATAAAATATTTAACCAAAAAATATAAACAATAAATCATTGGATTTGTCTTTTCGAGAGCAATCCAACAAACTCACTCAAATTTCACTAAGTATTTTGAGCTTAATTTGAGTTCTAGTAAAAATTAAATCTGATTAATTAAATCAAAAATATAAGTCATATTAAGTTTAAACTTTCAAGGATTGAAATTAAAGTTAAAACACACCTACTGTAAAAATTTTAAGTGAAAAGGACTTCTGGATTGGGAGAAATTAAATTTTGAAGTTCAGATTGTCTAATTTAATAAAATAAATCAAATAAAAAATTCAGAAATTTACAAAACTCTTCAAAATGGCTTAGATCACTTCAATTGACAACTAGGACTCTCAAGAAAATAATGTGATTTTTTGAATCCTTATGAACCCCAAACAAATACTTAAGATTAAAGTTTAATCAATTAAGGAGTTAATTAAAACATAATCTAAAAATAATTTAAATATCAAATCAAAAAAATTAGAAATAAAATAGCACTCAAGCTATCATTAATCAAACCTCAAATCTGAATAATATCATCCTTAGAGGAAATTAAATTAAATATGATTAAACCTATTTTTTTAAGTTAATAAAACTCAATTAAATGATTAAATTTGAAATCAAACTTAAAATTAGACAAATCTAGGAAACTTTAACATGGGTCTAACCAATATAACTACACCTACATTAAGCATGGAACCTTAATCATATGAAACCCTTTAGTGACTATAAATAAACTGAACCTAATTAATTATTAAATAAACTAAAAATCAAATTGATTAACAAACCAATTCAACATAATCATTTGATATTAATCATATTAAATCAAATAAAGTTAAAGTAAACTTAATTAACATATGATTAAATCACATCCATTTGGAATAAGATAATTAACCATTAAATATTTCAACCGAAGAACTAAATCAAACATGTTAATGAAATCAAACAAACATAATAAATGAAATCAAATAAAACTCTAATCATAAAACTTCAATTGAAATGAAATAAATAATTAATTCACATATAACAATGATGGTAATAATAATAATCCTTTAATCAAATCAAACTTAAGTAAAACACTTAACTAAATCAAATCACTCTATGAGAAATTAAGTCATCTAATTAAACAAACTTAATTATTCTAATGATTTAACATTTTACCCTTAATCAAACTTAATTAATCAAACATCTAATTAATGCAAATATAATTAATCCATCATCTTAATTAATCAAATTAATTTAAATAAGTTACATTAAAGCTAACTCTAAAAATTAAGCTTAAATCAAACCCCTAATTAAATTTAATAATTAATCACACCTCAAGTAAACTAATTAAGTTAATTAAATTAATCATATTAAACCTAAGCTTAATCAAACATAATCAAAATGCAGTTAAATACTAATCAACATAAATTAAACCTAAATCATTAAGTCATTAATTAAATCAAAAGAGTTAAATAAATCTTTATTTAATTTAATTTAACTTAAACACAATTAATTAAAATTGCCCTTAAGCTAATCCAATTGAATAAACACCTAATTAATGCAAACTTAATAAATTAATCCACCATCTTAATAAACCAAATTAACTTTATAAATCATTAAAATTAATTCAAATCAAACACTTAATTACTACTAATTTGATCACACATCTTAAGTAAACTAATTAAAGTCAATCAAATTAATCATATTAAACTTAAACTTTATCAAACATAAATGCAATTAAATACCAATCAATTCTTAATTTAAATTTAAATCATTAAGTCATTAATCACAACATTAACCTAAACAAATATGAGATCAAATTTAAAAAAAAAATTAAACAAATCTTTACTTAATTTAATAATTGATCACACCTCTTAAACAAGCTAATTAAGTTAATCAAATTAATCATATTAAACTTAAGCTTAATTAAACATAAATTTGAACATAATCAAATGCAATTAAATACTAATCAAAACCTAAATTAAACTTAAATTATTAAGTCATTAATTACATCATTATCTAAACAAATATGAAATCAAATTAAAATTAAATAAATCTTTATAATTAACATAAATATACTTCTTAATTAAACTAATTACATAATCATATTGAACCTAAGTAAACTCATAGACTAATAAAGTTAATTAAATCAAATTAAATCAAATTAAATTAAATTAAGAAAGACTCTCATCAAATTAATATGCAATCAAATCAAATCTCATTCAACCTACTTAAATAAGATAAATTAATTAACTATCTAATGTATAAAATCAAAATGCAAACCAAACTTTGATAAACATGACAAATGGATGAGATTAAAAGATAAAATCCTAATTACAAGGAATCAAACTCAATTAAAATCAAAATAAAATCTCAATTAATCTAATCTGATCAAACTATAAATGAATGAACCATAATCAAATCAAATAAATATAAAGTCAAGTCACATAACTATAATTAAAGAAAAGAATTAAATATTAATTTAAAAGGATATTGAATTATCATTTAATTAAACCAAAACATCTAATCTGAAATTAATCAATAAAAAATACATGAATTTAAACAAACTTAAACTTCATTAGAGATCAAGGATATTGAATTATTAAGATTTAATTAAACCAAAATATCTAATCTGAAATTAATCAATCAAAAATACATGAATTTAAACAAACTTAAATTTCATTAGATATCAAGGATATTGAATTATCAAGATGTAATTAAACCAAAACATCTAAATCAAAATAAATCAATCAAATACTTAAACCAACTCAAATTCTAAGCTCTAAATCAAATCAAATAAATTACACAAATTCAAATGGGCTAATTAAGATACTTAAGGACCTTAGTTAGATTCTTTAGAAATTAGAATGTAGAATAAGGTGAGTTTCATGTACAAATGGAATTCATTCTACTCTTCATTCTTGAAAACCTAAACATCATTTTAACCAAATAAAAGTGAAATAAAAATGAGAAATAAATTATTAAATCAATTAAATTGAAATCACCCCAAAGGTAAAATTTAAACAAATTCAAACTCCAAATTTAAACTTAAACTAAAGAAGCCTAGTAAAGTCTTTCCACACAAGCCTTAAGCACACACATTAGAATACTAAGTCACCACTTCTAGTGCTAAGTTAGGGTGTTGTATGTATGATGTTGTGTTTTATTTTGTGATGTAATATTTAGGACTAGATGTTAGGGTGTATGCCTCATAGACTGGATGGTAGGCCGTTATTAGCCTAATCATATTTTCTGCAGGGAGTTGTGAAAAATATAAATGTGTTTGTTGTGCAGGTTGCTTAGCCCCCAAGTATAACTCATGTTTGGTGGGCTTAGTTACCTATGTGTGGGTGCTATGTCCAAATTATTCATATAACTGTTTAGGTTGTATGGTGTGTTTAGCTAACATTTATTTTGCAGGTGTAGCTAGATTTACTTTTCTATTTTAATTTTGCATTAGAATTAGGATTAGTGTTATGGGGATTAGGATGAGGCCGAAGGCTTATTCCCTGGGTGTCATGATGCCTTTGGAGCAAATAAAATCAAAAGAAAGAGAGGAAGAAATGAAGAAAAGAAGACCCCATAGAATGTATTATTTTTTATAATCTGGTTGTATAAGGGTAGAGCTACCATCTTTTTTTTTTTTCTGGGTGTACGAACCCATCACACTTTTATTCTTTAGTCTATAAAATTATTTGATGTTGTATTTAGTGCATTAGAACATCATGCTTTTCATAGTTTCTTTATGATTGATGCTTGAATGTGTGGCCCGATGCTAGGCTCTTAGGATGAAATTAATTTTATCTAAAACAACTCATAATTAAAATTTTAAAATAACTCATAACCTCACCATAAAGCCTAGGAATTAAATCAAGATAATAAAATTTTTAGCAACTCCTTAGCTAGATGAATGAATGTCTAATATCATGTATATCATATTCTTCCACTCTTATTAAGAGGGGGCTTTCATCTTTGCCAGAGAATGAAGGCTTAACCTATGAGAGCCTTTGATGGAAGAACACTCATTTCTCTCATGATTTGGCCCATAATCAGGTTCTCATGCATTTAGGCATACAAAATCCCATAACCTGTGTCAAAACAAAGAGTCCAAAAAGAATCAAATAAATTTGATAAAATTTGCATTAGATTAAGTCATGGTTTCATACCACTCATGTTCTACTCTCTTTGGGAGTGAGTTTAAGGACTTAGTTTCCTCTCTAAATAAACAACAGCCTAGTGACAAAGCATAAGACTTACCTACATGGATTTAAAGTGTAGGAGGAGTTAGCTGGTTGCCACCCTAGGCAGTAATAAGTTCAATAGTCGGGTGATTTATTCTCTCTTGTGGAGATACACCATATACTCATTTTCACCCTAGATTTAGGTCATGCTTCGGCCCTTGCCAAATCTCCCTAGTTTAGGATCTGAGGTTGTTGTTTCTCTTTGGAGATATAAGTATAAATCCTCACCTCTTAGGCATTTTTATAATCTTATGTTATGGAATTATAAGCCCTAACAATCTAATAAAATATCAACTCAAATAATTAACTTTCTTTAATTTCAAAAATATAAAGCCCAACCACTAGGCTTCCTAGTATCATGAGCATTTCCTACTCTCTCCCTTTGCATTTCAAAAATAAGTCTTCTCCTTGATCTATCCCATTTGATTTTCTAAAATAGCCAATCCTTTGATAGTCTTAACCTTAAAATCTTTGGAGACCCTAATTATCTACTTTAATTGAGATTATTCTTAAGAAATTCTCATTCCTTATGATGTAATTATGGGGGATTTCCTCCATAGGGATCTCAACGAACCCAACTTAAAATAAACCCTACTTTACTTTTTCATGTAAAGTGGGAAAGATCTTTTATATTGACCCATCATGCCTTAGGAGTCCTTATTAGGTGATTAGGTCCATTATAGGGTGGTGATTTCTATCTTTTGAGATAGTACATCATTCCTTAATATTGTACACGATCACTTCAATAAGTACTTCCTAAGATCTGCGTGGTGTCCCACATCCTCAAAAAATAAACACCACAAGGTAAAATGGGTCAAGTTGACCTATTTGACCCATTTGACCTATTTGGGTTAGGTCAAGGGTAGGTTTTGGTTTGGTTAGTCATATGGAGTGGATTAGTATCTTTATTTTCAATCAATTTGGGTTAAGTTCAATTTTGGCTTAACATGACCCCTTTAGGGCATGTTGGGTCTAATGTCAATTGGGCTAGGTTGGGTCTAGTTGGTCAATTGAGACTTTGGTCAAGTTCCACAAGTGATTTGGGATGGACTTGACCCATTGGTCCCAATCAATTTGGCTTAGATCAAGTTTTGACACATTTTAGCTCTTTAGGTCAAAATGGGTCAACTTGGGTCAAGTGGGCCAAGAAGGTTAGGCTCAAATGTTGGCTTGGTCAAGTTCAAATATAGGTCATGAGTGAGCTTGGATTAATGGTTTCAATTAATTTAGCCTACGGTGGATTTTTGCTAGCTTTTTGCTTTTAATAACTACCATGATTAGCTGGGTCAACCTTAGTTTGACTTGGTTTGACCCAATTTGATTGATTGATCATCCCATGATGATTGTTGATCATGATGAGAGATAAATGTGAGTTTGGTTCAATCCAATTTGGTTAGGATCAAAAGTTGGCTCATAAGGGTACTTTAGGTCACTTTGGGTCAAGTGAGCCTAAGTGGGTCAAATGGTTTGGTCAAAGCTTGATTTAAAGTTGATTGATCTTGTATATGGACTTATGATTGAAATATAAATCCATCTATAAGTGGTTTGAAGTCAAATGGTTTTTGATCCATTAAAAAATTTCATATTCAAAGGAAGAATATGAAGAAGTTCTTGGGTTTGATTTTTGATTTGGGTTTTGATTGAGAGATTGAGGTTTGGATTTATATATGAGCTCATGATTGTATGGTTGACTGAACCATGAGAGAAAATCAAGAGTTTGGCTTGATTTGAAAGTGATTTGGCTAAGTTCAAGATTTTGGCTTGAAAGGCTTAGATTTGATTTTGAGTGGATTTGAATTTGATTTTTAGAATTGGTTTTGATTGTTTGAATTTATATTTAATTTATATATCTGAATATAAATAATAATATAAATTAATCATTAAAAATTTCAAGAATTTGAAAGAGTTAATCATGATTTAAGTTAAATCCATTAAAGAGAATTTAAAGGATTTAAGAGAATTTTTAATTTAAAATTTAATTTTTGGATTGGATTGGAATGATTTATGTTTATATTTCATTTATATATGAGAATATAAATGAGGATACAAATAAGTTTTGAGAAAATCCTAAGGATTTGAAATGATTTGATCAAAATTTAGGTTAAATCCATTAATGAAAAATTAAGAGATTTAATGGAATTTCAAGGGTTTTAAATTTGAAATTTAATTTTTACCTTAGATTGAGTTGACTTATATTTATTTTTTATTTATATATGAGAATATAAATGAGGATATAAATAAATTTTGAGAAAATCCTAAGGATTTGAATAAGTTTGATCAAAGTTTTAAGTTGATTTTGGCTAAGTCCTTTAATGGAAAATTAAAGGGACTTAAGAAAATTTTTATGAATTGATTTGGAATTTGGAATTTGATGTGATGGTTTTGTATTAATATTTCATTTATATATGAAAATATAAATGGATCATGAGAAAATCTCAAAGATTTGAATATGTTTGAATTATGATTTTGACTAAGTCCTTAAGAGAGGGTTAAGGACTTAGGAAATTTGAACTTAGGAATTCTTGGTGGATTTTGATCATGGGTTTCAATCATAGAATTGATTTCAGTTTGAGAAAATCAAATAGAATTGATTTAGAGTTTGACTTGAAAGAAGGAAATTGAGAAATGGTTTAAGCTAAAGGGTATGAGATTTTCCTATGAGATTTTCCTAACAGCCCTAAGGTATGACTTACTCCTATGGCTAACTTTTCTAAGTCTTTTAGGGCTAGGGAAGAGTGTCTACCTAATCACTAATGTCTTAAGACTATGAAATCTTTAAAGTCTAAGAAGAATCTTATGTCTAAGATGGAAGGGTTAAGAACTTATTTTAAAAATGAGGTCAATATATATTCACTGTTTTGATTTTTGCTGTTTTTTTTTTTTTTGTGCTCTCTGTATGTCACGTGAAATGAGAGATAAGTAGAGAGAGAGAGAGAGAGAGAGAGAAAGAAAGAGAGAGAGAGAGAAACTCTTCTTTTTTTATTTGGTTTTGGTTTTCTGTAGAGAGAGACAGAACAGTCAAATTAAAAGAAAAGATCTCTCGGTTTAGAGAGAGAGTGCTGGAGCTCAGTTTGGAAAAAAAGAAAGAAAAAAAGTTTCTTTTCTTCTTTTTTTAGCGAGAGAGAGAGAGAGAGAGAGAGAGAGAGAGATTGCTGGAGCTCAGTTTGAAAAAGAAAAGAAGAAAAAAAACGTTTCTTTTCTTTTTTTTAGAGAGAGAGAGAGAGAGAGAGGGAGAGTGGACTTGAGATAATGGATGGGTAGGAGGAACGGTCGGCTGGAGGTGGGAAGAACAGAAAGGTTGGCCGGCGAGATGTTCTGGACAAGAGTTTGCATGCAATCTGAAGTTGGTTGGCGGTTTGGAAAAAGGAAGAAGGAACCAGAGTCGGTGAGGTGGAGGTAAAATTGTTGGGAAGAAAGAAAAACATAAAATAACTCTTCTTCTTCTTCTTCTTCTTCTTCTTTTGGGTGAACCGGAGAGGGGATAGAGAGAAAGAAGGAGGCTCACTGGAAGTGGAGAGGGAGAGATGGCTGTGGGAGCTGCGACGTGTGCAGAGTGTGAAGTTAGGCAGGAGATCTCAGGAGCGGAGCAGCCGGGTTGTGGGCTTTGAGCTGCGAGGTGAAGCTCAAGAGTAATGCAGACGGGAATCGGGGGAGAAAATAATATCTAAAAAAACTGCTAGAATCCCTGTTTCAAGAGTGTTGGGTGGCTTTTGAGTTGATTTTTTTTTTTTTTTGAAACGTCTGGACAGATCAGGCAGCATGATGGACAGCGCCAAACCTCAGCAGAATTCACGGGATTTCGACAGAACGAGTTTTCAAAATTTTGATTTAAACTTTTTTTTTAATATTTCAAAATGCTGGCAGCTATACATCTTTTTTATATTAAAAGCCCACCAACCTCTCATTGTTTAATTTTTATTGAAATCCGGACGTATCCGGACTCCGCACCTAATATTTTTTTCGTTGTTCAAAAGTAAATCCACTTATCCCAGCAATTTTGAAATTTATAAATTATGTATATACATAAATTGAAAATATATTTATAAAAGTTAACTACAACAAATAAAACAAAGTTTAATTTAATTATGATATATAGATTAATTAGCTAATAATTTTACATATATATACATTAACTTTTTTCTTTAATATAATTATATCTAATTTAAAATTTTTTGTCACATTTTGATTATAACTCTTAGGTCATATACTAGTTGTAATTAACTTAGTTTAATTACTATGTAATATTAATAACTATTAAGTCTTGCATATATATATTTATATTTCACATTATAATACATATTTATTTATTCAATTATTAACTTTATATGACTTTAATCCGAAATTTAACTGGATCTAACGTGAAAAAAAAATTACTGTAATAATATTAATCCTATTTAATTTATCTTCATAAGAATTATTTTAAATTAATTATAATATATATATATATATATAATTTCTAAGTCCGATGAATATGATTCGTACGATATCGACAACCATCTTTTATTAAGTCAATTAAATCGATCATGCAAGGCTCCCCTTAACTAATATTATCATATTTAGCATATTAATGTAGCTTACATTGCCTTTGGATGATATTTAAATGACTTTAATTTTGACCGAAATTATTTATGCATTTGATCGAAATAACATTGTGATCATCGCCTATTTAATTCTGCTGGCTCGCTTGACTTAGCCTTGCTCTTGTTGTAGACATGAAGGTCAACAATTCATTCCTGGGTTACTTAAATATCTGTCAAGTATTCCAACAATGTACGTAATATTGGACGCTGCATAAACGGCATACATAAGACTTATGATATGAATAAGAGATATTTTCCATCTCTTTCTTTTTCATTTCAACATTAAAGAAATCAATTTATCACCTTTAGCAATAGGTGTATCTCTGCATTTTTTCATACCAAATCTACTAAGCAATTTATCAATATATGTCTTTGTGATAAACCAAGTATGTCACAGAACAATCTAATGAGATACCAAGATGCATTTCCAAGATCTTTCATTTCAAATTTATTTGAAAGAAATTTCTTGGTTTCATAAAAGGCTTATATCGATACGAGAATATCATCAACATATACTAGATGATGAATTTACTCCCACTTATTTTGTGATAAATGGATCATAGTATTTTCTTTAAAACCAAAAGAAATAATCAATTGATCAAATTTCTTATATCATTGATGGGAAGCTTGCTTTAAAACCATGATGGATTTCTTTAATTTGCATACCGTGTTTTGAATCAACATTGAAAATTTTCTTGCATATATAATTTCTAGAATGTCATTCAGAAAATTACATCCATAAATAACATGGGCTATTTGTTGCATTTGGAATGTAGTGTAAAGAATACTTTTGGAATCGAAAAGGATTACTTTATAATTGTTTATTGATTTACAAAATTCACGACTTTGCATTTTTTTTGTTCTGACAAAATATAATGTAAAGAAATTGAATGTTTACGTCAATTTAAATATATAACCGATTCATTTTAATAAGTATGACAAAGCGAATGAGGTAATCGATGAAAATGTGGCACCAGGCGGTGGCTGTGCTGTGTGGCACGGGACATCACTTATGTCTAGATTTGGAATTCTGGAATTCCAAATACAAAACCGGTCTTCAGTATGTGAAATGCAATGGAATTTTACTTTACTTGGAACCAAACGCTTGAATGCGATTAAATCACGTGCTTACCAAACAACCCCTAAATCATAATATATTATTAGTGTCATAATGATTCTAAAAGAGTCTTTCGAAGAAACTAGAGAGAAAGTTTCTTTATAATTAATGACTGAGTGAAACCTTTAGCATTATGCTTTATATCTTGACTTTGCCTTTGAATCCCGCTAGTTTGAATCCATTTACAACTAATTTTTTAGAATTCGACAAGATCCCAAACATCATTCTCTTTCATTGATTTTATCACATCCTCAATTGCTTTTATCCATTTATGAGAGTTAACACTTTGTTTGACTTGACTAAAAGAGATTCAATTAATTTTTCAATCTAATGTCAAACTCATGTTCTTAAAGATACACAATATAATCATCTGAAATTAATCTCCTCTCCCTAGTGGATTTTCTTAATGACACTTCAATTTGAAGTTGTTGTGATTCCTCAATAAGTGAGAGTTAACTCAAGAATAATTTAATTATACATATTTATAACTTGAATAAGAATAGGTAAAATTATCGGATCATTTTCTATTGTAACTACAGGAAGAGTAATAAATTTCTCTTCAAATATAAAATTTCTAAGTTTATTACTCTCATCATATTCAACTTCCTCAATAAATTTAGCATTGCTTGTCTCGAAAAAGGATTTTGAAGAGTCATAAAACTCAAAACCTTTCGACCTTTCTGAGCATCCAACAAAATAGCAGCTTATAATTCTCGAGTCTAATTTTTTCATTATTTATATGGGCGCCTCTGGACATCCCAAGACATGAAGATGCCTAATATTAGGCTTCTTCCCAATCCATAATTCATATGGGGTTTTAGCTAATGCTTTGCTTAAACTCTATTAAGGATGTAAATTGCACTCTTTAAGGCTTCTACCCAAAGTGATTATGGTAAGGAAGAATGATTTATCATACTTCTAACCATATCCATAAGGGTCTGATTTCGTCTCTTAGCTACACCATTTTGACTTGGAGTCTCTAACATGGTGTATTAAGAAACGATGCCACATTCTGCTAAATATTTGACAAAAGGGTCTGGATATTATTCACCTGATCCATCATATCTATCATAGTATTCACCATCATGGTCAGATTTCACAACTTTTATTTTCTTTCCAAGTTGATTTTCAACTTCAACCTTAAAAATTTTGAATACCAGTGATTGTGACTTCTCATAAATCAAGTATAAATATCCATAACGATAATAATCGTCTATGCAAGTAATGAAATACTTTTGGTCATTCCAAGTAGCTGTAGAGAATAAACCACAAATATCAATATGAATTAATTCTAAGACGTTTAAACTCCTATTAGCACCAATTTTCTTGATATTTGATTATTTTTTCTTGATACATTTTATACAAAGTTTATCATCTAAAAAAATCAAGAGAATCAAGAATTCCTTCTGACACAAGTCTTTCAATTTTATGTTTATAAATATGTCATAAATGCCTGTGTCATAACAAATATGAATTCTGATTCATTAATTTTCGCTTTGTACCAAAATTGCTTGCATGTAAGATTTCATTAATTTGTGAAGCAGAAATGTCTAATTTATATAGATTATCAACCAAAGAACCAGTACTA
Organism: Cymbidium sinense; assembly: GCA_021442155.1. NCBI lineage: Eukaryota > Viridiplantae > Streptophyta > Magnoliopsida > Asparagales > Orchidaceae > Cymbidium > Cymbidium sinense. The sequence goes on along the minus strand of CM038233.1, from coordinate 13,550,928 downwards.
ATAATATTTAAATACTGAAAGAGACTAAATTTTCCATTTTCAAATGAACAAGAATAACCAAATTTATTCAAACAAGAAATATAAATTAAATTTCCTCTAAACGACAGCACATAAAAAGCCTCATATAAATTCAAAATAAAACTAGATTCTAAATATAATCTATATAAGCATATTGCTTCAACCGGAGCTTTATTGTCATTCCCACATAGATAAATCTTTTATCATCAGTTAGCATTCGTCTCATTAGACAACCCTACATAGTCACACTTATATGAGTAGTTGCACATGTATCTATCCACCAAGTGTGATTTGGTACTAAGGATAAATTAACTTCAAAACAAACAAAGTTGAGAAGTTTACCCTTTTTCACCAGCCAATTTGCATACTTGGGATAATCCTTCTTCACATGACCAGTCTTCTTGCAAAGAAACAAGTAACAACATTATCTTATTTTATTGCACCTTATGATGTGAAGTCCCTTTGTCTGTAGCTTCTTTTCCTTTATAAGTCATTTTTCTTTTAATAATAATGTCACGAAAGAAAGTAACTAAGTGAGCAATTTCTATTTTGTCATGTTTCAATCTCTCTTCTCTTGCACACATTGAGCAATGAGCTCATTAAGAGTCCATTTTTCCTTTTGAGTATTATAACTTATCTTAAAGGATTAAATTGTAGGAAGAGATCAAAACTAAGTGCACAAGAATGTCATCAGATATCTCTAATTTTAGTGCTCTCAGTTTTGTGACAAAATTAGACATCTCTATAATGTACTCTTATATTTTTCTTTTACTGACATTGAACGAAGTTTACTAAGAATAGATTTGCTTGACCTTTTGAGAACTAACGGCGCTATTTGGCTTAGAAACTTTTTTGCAGATTCCTCTTCAGGTATTGCACCTCTTATGATTTCTGGAATGGAATGTTTCATGATCATAAGACTCATGCAGTTAGAACGCTCCCACTTTTCAAAGTTAGCCCTTTGTTCAATAGTATTTTTTTACATGGAGGATATTCTCGGATAGTCAAGATCCATACATCCAAGAACAATGGTGATATGCTCTTTTCATTTCTTAAAGTTAGTGTTGTTGAGCACTGGAATGTTATTCAAGTTGGTATATATAGAAGAAACAATAACTAAAAAGAACAAAAATAATACTCACAATTAACAACATTGTCATTTTCATATGCATATACAATGTAAACAAAATATCAACAAAAGATATGATTGAAATAAAATGTTTATTAAAATGGGTACATATAAGATACCTAACACAATATTACAATTTAATTTTTGGACATAAATAATAATTTGTAAATTATACTCTTAAAATTACAGTCAACAAATATTGATAATAAATTCTGCCAACGATATGTCTATCTTTGGATCGACATATTGTATACATGATTAATATAAATTTATCATATTTTTAACTACACAAATCCTGATAAAAAAATAATCTTCCTTTGGGCCTATTATTTTTCGCATAGATTTAAATATAATCTTTATGTAATATTCATATATTTTAGAATTAAATAAATTGATATAATAGAGATCATTTTAGTGACATAATATTTCAATTTAAATTATTTTGAAATAATAAATATTAACTGTAGTACTTCAACAAATATTTCAATTTATATTATCGAAATCCAATTGATATCACAAAACAAATTTTAATAAACTCAAAACAGCAAACTCATATTTGAATAAAACAATTAATTAAGTTGGATACTATATATATTCGATGAAAAAAAAAGAATGCATAATATTATAATTAATAAAAAAAAGCATTCTCTATTTCACATTAGAAATCCAATAAATTATATGAATTAGGATATGTTTACCAAATATCAAAGCAATAATTATCCATAAAAATTTAAACCAAAATATTTATACATATATGTTTAATATTTTTTTTTAAAAAAATAGTTTCTGAAATAGAAAACCTTTAGAAATGATAAATATTGAATAAATTATTTGTATTTAATTTAATAAAATAATGTTTAATAAGCTGTTAGAATTAGTTGCCCTTAAAAATAATATAGTCTTCTTTTCATTCAAGATGAGATATGAGTAAAATGAAAATCTCACCCTTTAAAATGGGGATCATGACCCTATTTATAATTGAGTCTATTTCATTTTATTTAAGCAAATCATTAAAATAAAATAAAATATCTAATCTCTATACAAAATAATTCCATACAAAATTAATAAAAATATCTCAAAAGCTTAAAATTAATTAATTTTTATTTGATCACAAAATTAATAGGCTTAAAAATAATATAGTGCATAATATATAATTAAATTCATATGTGAACCCATATTCAAAATTCCCAACAAATATAAATATCATGCATGGAATATGTGACTCAAACATAAATTATAGAATTAATATTAAATTAAGAGATTGCATAAGGACTTAAAAGTTAAAAGAACGAGTTTTGAGCAAGGTAAACTCAGGCCTCATTATTTATAAACTCAACCCAATTTTGTTAAATTTTAACTTATTTTTGAAGAATTTTAATTGCTGTTTCGGCAATTTATTTATGCATTTTAATATATAACAATTTTGAAATTCATACTAATGCTCCCCAAGTTGTCAAAAAAAAAAAAAAAAGTGACATTTCTTAGGGGGATTTTACATACTCAGTCATCCTATTCTTCCCTTTCAATCTTAATTTTTTAAATTTACATTCAAATATTGAATTTCATAACAAAAACTCAACTCATAATTTTTTTTTTCATAAAATTCTCAATCATTTGATCCTGACACATGCAAATATATAAATATGATAATTATATATATATATATATATATATATATATATATATATATATATATATATATATATATATATATAATTTTTTTTAGCACTCTCAATTAGATCAATAAGCAGAACAATATTTAATTTAGTTCCAATTTCTTTAATAATTAGGATTTAAACCTCGCTTGTGTACTTAGAGGCCAACTGATCATATACATTGTTCCTGAGGCTTGATTATTTCTGCAGTTATAGAGCTTATATTTAATCATTGATTAAAGTGACATTTCTTAGGATCAGCATAAAAAAATTTCTTATTGAACTCCAAAAAATTTATTGGAGATGATGTAGATGTTCGTCCAAGGTGCAGCTATAAATTTATTTAATCATTGATTAATGAGTCGCACATAAATATTATGTGCATCGAAGATATATGTCGCTCGATCATGATTGCATAGCATCTGAGACCCAAATATAATCACTAGACATCTGTCGCTGGGTCATTTATGTTGAAGTATGATTACCCGTCCTCTAACGACTGACAATGTTCACCCATCATTCGCTGCTTAAACTATGGCTTATCATCCTTCGATGAGTGACTTCGATTGCCTGACCATCTTCACCTAACCTCTTTTGCTAGACTACGATTGTCTCGCCACCTTGTACCTAACCTCCATTGCTAAACTAAGATTGTCTTATCACCTTTGCCAGAAGTCTTCTTCACTTAACTATTATTGCTTGACTAAAGTTGTCTAATCATCTTTGATCAATTGTCATCTCTTCATTGTAGTTGTCTGACCACCACTCCTTAATCTTTCAACCACCGTCACCCGACTATGATCGCTCGACCAAAATAGTCAACAACATTATCTTGACAACTATCATTTAATTACACCAAATTTGTTGACTTGTGCTATTCATCATTACCAATAATGTTAACACAGATCATTGCTTATTTGGTTGATATGCTAATACATGCCATCAAAGCATGCTTCTTTTATAGGGTTGATGCACTCCATCGACTCCAAGATTGACACCCATCGATTTTATCACCTAATGTCTCTCACAATATCGAAACATGCCATTGCCAATAAGATTGATGCAAATTATTAACACTAACTTTGATTTTCGATATCAATGCCAAGACAATATTAAAACTTCTTATTCTCTCTCTCTCTCTCTTCAAAGAAAGGCAATCAAATCAACTATGACACAATCCATTGAGGATAAGTTCAATGCTCGAGACTCAAATTAAGATCACGTGACCAAGTGGTAGGTTTAGTCCTTATGCCAAGTTAAAAATTCAAGTTAATTAGCTAGGCTAGCCTTAACTTAGCCAAATGATTGAGCTTACATTCCATCAATAAAAGAGCTTCCAATCTATCCCATTAATTAATTTAATGACCAAGGGTCAAAGCATAATAAGGCCTTTTGTAGTTGACAAAAATTAAAAAAAAAATGATGATAACTTGATATTGATCCATCTAATTGATTAAACTTAAGTCACTCATTTAAACCCACTCGAGTCAATTTTGATCAAACAGTAGGGTAACATAGAGCTAATAATAATTTACAAAGTCAAGTAAGAATACACTTGATCTATCAACATCATACAAGAATAAGCTTTTGGCACAACCAAATTTATATCGAGTGACCAAATACTCTAAGAATATAAGACTATTTCTTTAATCGAAGAAAATTTTTAGAAGTCAACAATCTATATCATAATATTATTTTTTTGCAACATTATAATTTCTCGTTTAATACTTACATCTCAATCGCGCTTGCATTATAATCGCACTTCTCACCGCCACAAACGTATTTGTATTATTACGATCATCATCAACATCAAAGCCACATCCTCGCAAGTGTTCCGCTTGCCATGTTCAAAATACTAAATGAAATAGCTCCATCATGATATCTGAGTTATAGTTATCTCTAATAGACTCTAATCACATCCATCACCAACTAATCTCTCTCTTTGTGTGTGTATAAACTCTAATTTAAGTTGAATGAAATGAATTTCCAGCTAGTCTGTCAATGCAAATTAAATTTATCTGAAATGAAGTAAAATTTGAGTGAAAATCAAATGAGATTTAAATTTCTATCAAAGCTTCAGTGGATTCCTCTATAAATAACAGCTATTAATTATACCACCAAGCACGTGGTAGTTCTAGTTGCTCTAATCGTGATTAATCATTAATGAATTATTAAGCAGTGATTAGGCTAGAATTTTTTCTTTAATTTAAGGTTGAAAGCGTTGAAATCTGACTGGCTCTTGAGACGTGTCACTCTTAATTAGTGTTATGGAAACAGAAGATGAAATAATAATAATAATAATAATAATAATAATAATAATAATAATAATAATAATAATAATAATAATAATAATAATAATAATAATAATAATAACTAAGCTAGTGTACTAGTAGGCAATTAAAAAGGTGTCAATCAACTTTGAGAAAAATTAGTTGTTAACGCCAAAAAAATAAAAATTAAATTTCAATTTATGACATAATAAATATTGGATTTTGATAATTTTACTATTTTTTTTAAATTTAGTTTTAATTTAGACTATTTCAATATGAATTTTTAAGATAAAGATGTTTGATTAAAATAATAAATTCTTAATTTGTTATCATTGAAGGGAGAAAGGATGAAGGATAAACATAAGACAAATCACTAAGCAGCTATTTGGTTGGGTGATTGCATTCCTTTTTAAGTGAAAAATAAATAAAATATTAGTGTTTGGATGATAAAAAATATATATAATATAAAATTTTAATGCATTCCTTTTTCACAATTCAGTTCAAATTCAATGAAAAAGAATTTCATTTAATTTGAACGAATTTAATTTATACTGATTGATGTAAAGTCGAGGCAGGGATGCTACCCGCCGTTGTCGTCGACCGCCCACAACTAGTTTGCACCAACACATGCACCACCATTGCCTTCGTTATTACCCATGTCATTTTACATTAATTTTATTTTACTCAAATCAAATATCAAAAAATAAATTCTTGAATTTGATTTACATCCATCAAAATAACCTCAAAATATTTTAAATAAATCACATTCTTTTTATATTAAATTTTTTTTAGACTACATTCTTTTTTGAGAGCCAAATAACCTTCTTGAAATATGAAGACATGCAATCTAATTGAAGATTTAAAACCTGCTATAATGCAAATAATGAATATTTTACTTTAGCATTTGCAATCATTGAATTAGAATATATGAATGCTAGTTATAGTTCCTACAAAACTTGCATAACACAATCTATATAAATATTTGCTTATTTTTAAACTTTTCAATAACATTTAGTGAGATTTCATCATTGAAAATTAATTAATAAGCTTAATAATAATTTAAAATAGATTTAAGAATGATAATTAATACTTATTTTAATGATAATTAAAGTACTAATAATATATTAATTTTTTTATTATTAATACCTTTTATATTAAATCCTATTACTTGAATGTTATACATATAATATTAACATTACTTTAATATATAAATATATAAATAAAAATTCAAAAAATATCCCTTTTATTAACATAATAATACATATTATTTTAAAAACATATAAAAATTCTAAAAATACATCACATATAAATAACTACTATTTACAAATAAGTTTTTAAATAAATTTATTTTAAATTTTCTTTAAAAAATTTTCATTCACAATTAAATTAAAAAAATTAATTATAAGCCAAGAATAAATTAAAAAATGACAATTAATACTTAGATTAACAATAATTAACGTTTTAATAATATCTATAATCAAATTTATTAGCTTATCATAACATTATAATAAATCGTGCTGACATGGCACTCTTTTTGCCGCATCTTAAAAATTTTCTAAAGAGTCGTCTGTTTTATTAAAAAAAATGAAAGATTTAAAAATTTTCTTCTTATAAATTCGGCCAAGTTTGAAACGCTTTGCTCCGCTGAATCCGCCCAACTAAAAAGCCACTCACCTATCACGTTTCGCATTCTTGAGGTCGTCTCTTCTTTGAAAAGAAAATTAATTTATAAAAAAAAAAAAAAAAACCTCTAACGTCAATAAATGAGGATTAAATTCCGAAGACACGCAATTTAGTTGGCTCGATCGGTTTTAAGTCTCTTCTTCAAAGCATCTTAGCGAGAAAAGGAGATCGATCCGCGGAGCTTTTAAACCGTTGCAGCGTCCGATTCCCAAATAGGCCAAAGGAGCGATCTTTTTTTGCAGAAAACTCAACACCAGAGGAAGAAGACGACAAAACGAGGGAGGAGAAGACGGCGTCCGCTTGCTTTGGGATCAATTCAAATCGTCAAAAACCTTTCTTTTCCACCTCAATTCCCCTCTTCCGATCCGTCTTCCCTGTTTCAAATCTGATTATGTAGCATCGATTCAATTATCAATTCGGCAATGGCGAGCGGGAGCGACCGCGTCCGGTTCAACGTCGGCGGCAAGATCTTCGAGACAACGACCACCACTCTCGCTAACGCCGGGCGAGGCTCCATGCTCGGCGCCCTCCTCGACGAAGACTGGAACCTTCGCTCCGCCGCCGGCACCGCAGGCGCCGCAGGTGAGTACTTCATCGACCGCAATCCGGCTTGTTTCGGCGTCCTTATCGATCTCCTCCGCTCCGGCGAACTCCACATCCCGCCGACCATCCCTGAAAAGCTCCTCTACCGCGAGGCTCTCTTCTACGGCCTCCTTGACCACGTCCGCTCCGCGCGGTGGGGCCCATTCGATGGCAACCGCCTACACCTCTCAGCATCCGTCGCTGGCCGCGCCCCCGGAGACGGCACCGCCGTCCGTGCCAGCCCAGACGGCGGCTGCTGCATCGCCCACGGCAGCGTCGCGCACGTCTACGACTGGATGCTCGAGGAGCACAACTCAATCAACCTCGACTACCAACAAATCAACGACATCGGCTACGTCGACTCCGGAAACATCGTCGTCACCGCCCGAGAACGCCCCGGCCGCGCCGACGGCGGCATGGGCCTCTTCTCCTCCTCCTCCGGCGAACTCCGCCACCGCTTCCGCGTCGCACACGACAACAAAGTCAAAACCTTCACCGCCGGAGCTCTCAGCTTCAGCAATTCGGCCTCCAAAATCTTCGCTAGCTGCAAAGGAAGATGCAACGAGTACGGCATCGGGGTTTGGGATCAAACGACCGGAAACCAGTCGGATTTCTTCTACCAACCGCCTGGATGCTCCTTCGGGGACGCCGATAAGCTTCAGTGGATCGAAGGAGACAACTTACTGATGGTGGCGACATTGTTTCCGAGAACAGATAACTGCTTCATCGGAATATTGGACTTCAGAGAGAAGAACATGGTATGGTCCTGGACAGATGAAGGAACAATGGCGGCCGCTTCTCTTGATGAGAAGAGAGTACTCCACGCCATTGTCATGGAAGACAACCGTTCGATCTGTGTGGTGAACCAGTACGAAGATTTGGGGTTTTTGGACTTGAGGAGTAATGGAGGAGGAGGGGTGAGATGGAGCTCAAGGAGCAAGCTCATGAAGGGGAAGGTTCGAGGAGAAGAGAGCTGTTACCCGAAGCTTGTGATGCACAGTGGTCAGTTGTTCTCGTCGATGAACGATAGCATCTCTGTGTTCTGTGGGCCGGAGTGGGTGTTGACGACGACGTTGAGGACGAGTTTCGGTGGACCGATCTGTGATTTTTCAATCGGCGGGGATAGGTTGGTCGCTCTGCACAGTGAGGAGAATGTGTTTGATGTGTGGGAGAGTCCTACTGAGCCGATAGTATAGTGTAAGAAAGCATATAAAATATGAATGTGAATTGTTTGAGGGATAGAGTAGCCATTGATGGATATCAGATTGATTTTAGAACAAATTATTTCAAAGTTGTCATGAAAATTGAATAGTTTGTTTCTATTGGTTGTGTGTAGTTTGATTCTGTAGTCAGGTTTGGCTATTCAAGAAAGATGATGCTGCTGTAGCAGCTTTTCTAGAAAAAAGATTACCAGAGATAGTGCTGAGTTTCCTAATCATAGTTGTTTGTTGTACAACTGGAAGTCTCTCTCTCTCTCTCTCTCTCTCTCTATTTATACATACAATACATATACAAAAACTTTGAACTCAATACCTCACTAGAAACAATCACTAGGCTAATATATCTTGTATAAAATTTCTCACTCATGACTTTGCTCTCCTATAACATTGAATGTCTCTCGCAAAACAAGGTGGAGAATCCCATGAGACTGAGTGTAAGTGCTCACTCTGCCCATATATATATGTTAAAAAATATAAAAAATCAAATAGATTTATTTGCTATCAAAGTTAATGAATCATATATGAATCAAATCAGGATTAAAATGAACCAAGCTACAATCAAATTTCACTCAACTTGAGATCTGCGGGAATGAATTTTTACAGATGCTTGGATTGACTAAAGATTATATCATTAACAGTCATATTGCTTGTGCTGTTTAAGGTAAATGTGTACTTACATTCTGTTTCTAGCTTTCAGGTTTCAGGTTTCAGGTTACGGGCTCCAGGTATCTTACACTGTTCACTACATGGAACTAAGAAAGACCTTTTCGAATCAATAAGACTCAGAAATGAGCAATAATTATCACAACCCTTAAATCTACGTATTTTTTGACAGGACTATGAGAAGCTGACTATCCTTTAATATCCAGCGTTCAATGAATATAACATAGAGATAATATTCAAATTTTACAAAGATTGCATACATAGCACACAAAGACAATTCTTATGCATTTATATATGTAATACCTAAAGTTTAATATTCAAAAATTTAGCACTTTCCTTAAGCATAAAAATACTTATTTCTCTTTAACAAATTAATAATGATGCTATTTTTGATTGCTATTTATATGAATATAAAAATTTAATGTGCTTTGCATGTAAATGCCCCTATAATTAATTACTTACTCTTGCTTGAAAACAAATCATAAAGGTCATAAATTGGAGATTTTATTATTATCCATTAAAAAACAACAAATAAACAGACATCAACTTTGAATGTCTAACAATAATTTTTAAAAGATGTGGAAAGGAAAGGTTCTGATTTCACTATTGGAAGTATAAAGGGCGGTTGCAACTGCAAGGGAAAGAGCTACAAGAGGTGGCTTTGGTTGGCATCCATTATAACTTAAGGCTTTAGTTGGCGTAGAAATAAAGAAGGTAACGGCTTTCTTATCCTGCACACAAAGACCATTACATCTTAATTCACTAGAAAAGAGATTCTACAGCTCAGGAAGACCCTACAGTAACAGAGGTGGGACACGGAAATATTTAAAATTGGTTTCTAAAAATGTTTTTTTTTCTAAAATATTTCTATGGCTTCATAAAAAAATCAACAGAAATGCTAAGAGAAAAAAAATTTAGGGAGATTTATATACATACCACACAATTCTGTGCATTTATATATCTATCACCTAAATTTTAATATTTACATACATAATACTTAAATTTATACTATTACATCAAATATATCACTATCATTTGCATTTTTAAAGTGAAATATACATTTTCAAGCATAGGAAAATGTTAGGCATGTAAATATGATGATTTAGGTATTAGATATAAATATATCGGCATTGTGTGGTATGTATGCAAATTAAAAAAAAAAAATTTAATGCCCTTATGTGAATATATATTTCATCCAATCCCTTTTTCAATGAAGTATAACCATTCATCAAGATTTATTATTATTATTATATGTGGTTAGGATAGTTTAGCATTACTCAAATTAACTAAGAGCTAAGATGACAATTATTCTGTCCTTTCTATTGATATTTTTCTGACAAGCATAAATGCTGGAAATGGGTCACATCTCAACCAAAAATATTCAGAACGTTTACACTTGAAAACCAATCATTAGACATGGAAAGGAGAAGAAAACAGAAACAAAATTGATAAGAGATCCTTTTAATATCATAAATTAGTTTTAAAACCCTGGCAAGGTACCTTTGGCCATCTTAGCTGTAGATAACCTCCATTACTTCTTGGACTGAATCAGAGCTGTGAAGAAACCTGTTATGTGGCCACAAAGACAAGCAAGATGAAGTAGATAATTGTGGCCTCATAGTTTAATTAGGAAGAAAGGAAAGAATCTGGCTTTCACCGAAGTACAAAATGGCATCATGTCAGGGTTTCGTCATCAATATGTGACTCTCTTAGATCATATATATTATTTAATTGCTAATGACTATAAATATGAGGGAATATCAGATAATATTTCTTTTTGCTTGGACACAATTACATTCAATTTTCAGCTTCTTAATGAAATGGATGATGGTTTACAAGACTCATTGCATATCAGTGGCAGTGAAAATAGTTTTTAATTGATGAAAATCTTAGAAGTTGTTAATATTATAAGTTTGAAAATCTATATCAAATTTATGCCTTGAACTCAGTAAACCTCTCCATTAAAAATAACATAAAATGATTGTTTCATAATTTACAAAAGCCATACAATTGAAGAAAATAAGTATATAAGTAACCTAATTTCTGATGGTATACAAAAAAAAATTATATTTTTTCATTGCAAAATAACGCATAAATAGATCAGCAAGAATAATACAACAATCACCATATTTCAATTTGCTAAAATGAGCACTTTTCATTGCAAATGGTCACTATAGTTGCCATTTCTTAGGGGCGTCAATAAATGACCCAGTCAATAAATGACCCAACCTGACAAATTAAGTCGAAAAATTTAGATATGAGTGGACCCCTTATTATTCGAGTTGGGATTGCGTTAAAAGATTGACCTAATTATTACTCAAATTGGATTTGAGTTGATCTAAATAATTCAAAATCAACCCAAAAATAACCCAATTACTATTCAGGTTTGGGTTATATGAGTTCAAATCGAGTTAATTGAGTTAAACTATTCATATTCACATTAAATGAGTCATCTTAATCCAAAAAAATTACATTATACATGTTGCGTGCTAGAAAACCAGATGCGGTAGAGTGAAATTTTGCTTTGCTTGCTTGTTGTGAAATCCTGACACCGAGTATTTAAAAGTGAAAGAAAACTATAATTTTCATGTAGAAAACCTCGAAAGAGGGAAAAAAATCTGAGTTGCGATAAAAACAGTATATATTTGTTTTTTTGGAGTACAAGTTCCGATAAGATTACATAATTGTATATGAGAAACAGCTATGTAGTCACGTTGGTGGTAATTCTTGGTGGTGGCGGTGATGGAGAAGCGGCGAGGATCAACGGCAGCAAGGATGTGGAGGCGGTGGCTGACGCGGTGGTTGACAACCAACGAGGTGGTCGGCGATCGTTGAGTGGTGGCTCGATTATGCTTGGAGGATCTTCTTTGAGCTCTCTCTCTCTCCTCCCTCATATATGAAGAATGAGGGCTATTTATAATTGGAGGTATCTCTAAATCATGGAAAATCGAACCACTCCTCCTCTCCATGGACGGCTCAAAATGATTACTTTGATCGTTTGATGTATTTTAATATTTGAATGCTCAAATGAAGTCGAATTAGATCTTGGGCTCGTTAGATCCGCTCGTCGACGCTCGATTTATAAACACTCTATGTTTGAGAGCTATTTATGGATTTAAGCGATATCCCAAAGTTTCAAGATATTTTAAGTACTTGATCTCAATAGTTTACCGAGGATCAACTTGCTTTTGTCAAGATTTGTCTTGTAATAATTTTCGGTCATATCGGTTCTATTTTGAATGATATTATCTCAATCATCCAAAAATATATATGTCGAATCTTGAAAATAGCAGATTCTTGATAAAATTTGCGGCATTAACCATACATTTTGAGAGCAGTCTTCATGAGACAAGATTATGATCACGCGAAGCGGATCGCAGAGTCAGCGGATGTATGCAGTGCAATCTTGGCCGAATTCATATGGACCCCGGACACTTCAGACTGGCCAGGCCGAGCGCCCATGGCCGATCACGGGCAGCGTCGGTCGGGTGGGTACGCATGCGGCCCGTCACGGGTCCATGAGCCAGGCGGCTGGCGAAACAGCTGGCTTACGGTTGCGCCAGACCCTGGGGCGGGAGCCGCAGGCGCAACTCCGCTTTTGGCCATTTTCTGATTTGGCTTTTGACAATTTTCAGCAATTTTACCTTTTGTCCTATGGGGTCTATAAAACCTCCTAGGGCGAGACACACTCCTCATATCTTTGGAGTGTCCTCTTCTTCTTAAGAGGAGGTCGTTCGGAGGCGATCAAGGCCCGCATATATGTCGTTCGATTTTCCTCGAAAAGAGCAACCTCGTCGGACCGGCCGGTTTGGGCGTCAAGGCATGGTATGTCGTTGTTCGATTTTCCATCGAAGAGCGTCTGCCTTGTCGGACGGCCGTTTGGAGGCGATCAAGACGCGGTATATCGTTGTTCGGTTTTCCCGAAGAGGTGCCAACCTCGTCACAGACCGGTTTGGAAGCGTCAGGCATCTTCATCTCAGGCTCAGTTTTCCTCGAAGAGGTGTCAAGACCTCGTCCGGACCGTCGGGTTGGCGATCAAGACCGTATTCATCAAGAGCTCCGGTTTTCCCGAAAGGTGTCGGACCTCGTCGGGCCGATCCGGTTGCGATCACCATATTCATCTGACAAACTCATTTTCCTCGAAAGAGGTGTCAAACTCGTCGGATCGGCAGGCGATCGGCATAGTTCCTATGAGCTCCGCTCGAAAGCGTCAATCGCCGGACCGGCGTACTGACGACGGTCAGCAGCGGCGAGTAATGGAGATGGCGGCGATAAGCGGTAGCCGGCGATGAGTGGAGATGGCGGCGATAATCAGCTGTCAGCGATAGTCGAGCGGTGATATGATGATAGCCGGACCCAGCGAGGTGGTTCAGAACAATGGCGGCTAATGCGGCAATGGCGTCGGTAGTTAAGCGAAATATGGCCGGCAGCGATGGTGATTCGCGAATAATGGAGATAGTGGCCAGCGGTGGCCCGGCATGATGCATTACCAGGGGTGGTCTAGCGGCAAGCGATAATGTCAGCAAGCGCGCCCAATGTCAGCGATCTGATTGAATAATGGAGATGACAATGGTCAGCGGATCCAAGATCGATCTGCCGTGGAGATAACCGATGTGTGCAGTGTCAGCGATAATACGGGTGTAGCCGGCAGCAGTGATAACCGGCCGAAGTGGTCAACAGCAGCTACCCGATAGTAGTCAGCAGCGATAATGCGTCAGTAATCAGCGGATAACAGCGCGATAATTATTCGCGAAGATGACCGGAGATGGTTCAGCAGCGGAACCGATGATTAGCGGTCAGCAGTGTAGCGCTGCGTCAGTAATCAGCAGAATAGCTTATCGGTGTCAGCGGAGATGCGATGGTGGTACCGGAGATGGTGGCGATATCAGCAGACGCGATAATTGTTGATCGTCGAAGATGGTGGCGATGGTCGGCCCGGCGATAATGCGGCGGTGGTCGGCGGCGGTGGCCGGCGGTGATGATTTTTGATCTATTCGAGGTTGTTTGTCAGAGTGTGACTCAATGACGTTAACCTGTATGGAAGACGTAGAATCAAAACATCCGTTTGTGGTTGTAGCCAAAGTTGCTCCTTAACCTTGGTCTTGTTTTTCCATGAGTATGATTGAAAAATCATAATTTGCAAAACTATATCTCTTCTCAATGAAATATATCCTCCAACTTATTTCTTGGGATGGTAATCGATTAGATCATATACAGCGTCTTAGATTAAGAGTTGCCCGCTTTTAAAACCAAGGAGCAGTTTGATGAGTCTTCATTCTTCGCGCTCCGAAAACTTAAAATGCTCCACCTCGATGGTAGTGATCTTGTTGGAAAACATGTCGTCATGGAATGGCCACGACATTAACTGCGTCTTTAACTAGCTAGAGTAAAGTTCTTGCCTTCTGAAATCCCCACACAGATTTAAAGAGTGAAACAAGCAAATTCCATAATTTTACGTAAAACCTCGAAAAGAGAAAAAACTCTAAAAAGCTATATATTTATTTTGGGAAGTTTTCCGATACGATTACATAATTATATATGAGAAAACAACGCATGTAGTCACGTTTGGTAATTGTTAGTGGTAGCTGATGGAGAAACGTGGATCAGCATTCGAGGATCCCTCCCTGGTTGACAACAACTGGTCGGCGATCGCTCAGTGGTGGCTCGATTATGCTAGAGGATCTTCGCTTTAGAGCTCTCTCCTCTCTCCTCGACTCTCATATGAAGAATGAAATTTATTTATCGGAGAGTCATCTGTTCATGGAAAATCGACCACTCAATCGGACGGCTAATGATTCATTTGATCATTTGATGTATTTTACGTATTTGAATGCTCAAATGTAATTATGAGATCTTGGGCTCGTTAGATCCGCTCATTCGAATACGATTTTATAAACACTCCTTGTTTGAGTTATTTATTTTGATATCCCAAAGTTTGATATTTTAAGTCTTGATTTTAATTTTTGATCAACTTGCTTTTGACATCAAGATTTTTTGATAAATTTTCGGTATTATATATATTATAAATGGATTAGATATCTTAAGCATGGTTGTCTATCGTTCGGATCAAATATTTTTGACCTATATCATAAAATTGCTGGATCTAAGTCAAGAATATTCAAGTCAAATCAATCTCGGATCAAATCTAAAACTCGCCCCACCAACTCAAATTTATACTCTACCATTTTTAATGTAAAGTGCTCATAATCATAATGCACCACATTAATGAGGCTCCATTATAATGAATGCCACACACCAAGGCTGTTAAATATGAGTGGTAAGTGCTAGACCAAGTGTAATATAACTTATACTACTAATTGTAAAGTGACTTGTGTTTCTTCCAATATGAATCCTAAACTTTAGAGTTTTTTAACTTGATTTGATGATTTAAATCTTAGCCATACAATATGTAAGCCATCCTAAATATTTCATTACTTCATAAATATTAATCAATTAGATTATTATTAATTAATAATTTAATTCAAGCCATTACTTGAAACATAATTGTTCACTAATCCATTTTTAACTCAAGTCATTCCAGCTTTTAAAATTTTTTATTAATTCCTAATTAATGAATAATAACTACAAATTAATCTTTCATCTCACGTATAATGGTGCATGTAAAATATTATTTTTGGCTATTAAATATAGTGATTTTAGAAACAATGCAATTAGTAAAAATATTTGTGCAGTACATTTTTATCAGATATACTGATTTAAAATGTCTTTTGGTGGATTTGGAAACTGAAAACAACATTTAATCTTGCATTTATCTATGTAATACCTAAAGTTTAATATTTAAAATTTAACACTTTCCTTAAGTATGAAAATATTTACTTCATTTTAATAAATTAATAATGATGTTATTTTTGATGTAATATTAAAGATTTGAGACTCTGACTGTCATTTATATAAATATAAAAATTTAATGTGCTTTGCATGTAAATGCCCCTAAATTTATTACCTTACTCTAGCTTGAAAATAAATCATAAAGGTCATAAATTGGAGATTTTATTATTATCCATTAAAAATAACAAATAAACACACATCAACTTTGAATGTCTAACAATAAATTTTAAAAGATGTGGAAAGGAATGGTTCTGATTTCACTATTGGAAGAATCGAAGGGGCGGTTGCAACTGAAAGGGAAAGAGGGAGAAGAAGTGGCTTTGGTTGGCATCCATTATAACTTATTTCTTTAGTTGGCGAAAAAATAAAGAAGGTAATGGCTTTCTTATCCAGCATAGAAAGACGATTACATCTTAATTCACTAGAAAAGAGGTTCTACAGCTCAGGAAGACCCTACAGTAACAGAGGTGGGACACGGAAATATTTAAAATTGGTTTCTAAAAATGTTTTTTTTTCTAAAAATATTTCTATGGCTTCATAAAAAAAATCCACAGAAATGATAAGAGAAAAAAAAAATTAGGGAGATTTATATACATACCACATATATAACACTTAAATTTATACTATTACATCAAATATATCACTATCACTTGCATTTTTAAAGTGAAATATACATTTTTATGAATAGGAAAATGTTAGGCATGTAAATATGACACTTTAAGTATTAGATATATAAATATATAAACATTATGTGGTATGCATGCAAATTTTTGGAAAAAAATTTGATGCCCTTATGTGAATATATATTTCATCCAATCCCTTTTTCAATGAAGTATAACAATTCATCAAGATTTTATTATTATTATTATTATATGTGATTAGGATAGTTTAGCATTAATCAAATAACTAAGTGCTAATATGACAATTATTCTGTCCTTTCTATTGATATTTTTCTGAGAAGCATAAATGCTGGAAATGTGTAGCTTTCTAAACATCACATCTCAACCAAAAATATTCATAAGTTTAAACTTGAAAACCAAGCATTAGACATGGAAAGGAGAAGAAGACAAAAACAAAATTGATATGAGATCCTTTTAATATCATAAATTAGTTTTAAAACCCTGGTAAGGTACCTTTGGCCATGTTAGCTGTAGAATGCCTCCGTCACATTTTGGACTGAATCTGAGCTGTGAAGAAACCTGTCCATGTGGCCTCAAAGACAAGCAAGTTGGAGTAGATAATTGTCATGTGGTCTCATAGTTTAATTAAGAAGAAAGGAAAGAATTTGGCTTTCACCGAAGTACAAAATGACATCATGTCATATGTGACTATCTTAGATCATATAGATTATTTAATTGTTAATGACTACATAAATATGAGGGAATATCAGATAATATTTCTTTTAGCATGGACACAATTACATTCAATTTTCAGCTTCTCAATGAAATGGATGTTGACTTAACAGACACACTGCATATAATGGAAGAGAAAATAGTTATTAATCGATGAAAATCTAAGTTGTTAATAATATGAGTTTGAACATCTATATCAAATTTATGCCTTGAACTCACAATTTGTTTGGGGAGGAAGTAGCTTAACCTTTCATAAAAAACTTTAATATTATTATACCCCCATTAAAAATAACATAAAAATGATTGTTTGATCACTTACAAATCCCATACAACTGAAGAAAATAATTATATAAGTAACCTAATTTCTGATGGTATAAAAGAAAATATTCTATTTTTTCATTGCAAAATAAGGCACAAATGGATCAGCAAGAATAATACCACCACCATATTTCAGTTAACTGAAATGAGCACTTTTTCATTGCAAATGGCCACTATGGTTGCCATTTCTTAGGGGCGTCAATAAATGACCCAACATGACAAATTGACTCTAAAAATTTAGATTTGAGTGGACCATTTATTATTTGAGTTAGGTTTCCATTAAAAAGATTGACCTAATTATTATTCAAATCGAATTTGAGTTGACCCAAATAACTTAAAATCAACCCAAAAATGACCCAATTACTATTTGAATTTGTGTTAGATGAGTTCATATCAGGTTAATTGAGTTAAACTATTCATATCGGGTTAAATGAGTCATGTTAATCCAACAAAATTATATTATCCATAGTATATATGGATTAGATGGGTCAGATTAGGCAATGATTCAGGTCCAATCAAGTTCGGATTAAATATTTTTGACCCATATCATAAAAGAGTTGGATCCAAGTCAAGAATATTCAAGTCATATCAACCTCGGATCAGACCCAAACTTGCCCTACCATCTCAAATTTACACCCCTATCCTTTTTTAATGTAAAATGCTCATAATCATAGTGCACCATATCAATCAGGCTCCATTACAATGAATGACACACACCAAGGCTATTAAATGAACGCAAAGTGCTGTAGCAAGCACAATCTAGTATATAATTATACTACTGATTAATCACTAAAATATATAATTTAATTCAATCCATTACTTAAAACATAATTGTTCACTAATCCATTTTTAACTCGAGTCATTCCAGCTTTTAGGGGTATGCATTTTTTGGTTAAAACCAAAATTCTGAACCAATCTAAACCGAATTTTTGAATTCGGATCGGTTTTATAAAATTTTTTTTTGGATTTTGATTTTGAATTTGGTAATATTTGATTTTCGGTTTTCGGTTTTCGGTTCAGTTTTGTATCATCTTAAATTGATTAAACCGATTAAACCAAAAATAGCTAAAAAATTGATTTATTTTAAAAAATTCCTCTCAAAAAGTAGTTTCAATGATAAATTTGTATATTATTAATTTCATTTATTAAAGAGTTATTTGATTTTGCATGAAGTAATTTGATAAAGTGATGTAATTAATATAATTCTTTGATAAATAATTATTATAATAATTTATATTTTCAATTTTTGATTTTTCTAAACCGAACCGAAAATCCGAAAAAAAAATTCGATTTGGATTAATTCAATTTATATTATTGACTACCGAACAGTTTAACAAATTTTAAAACCGATCTGTCCAATCCACCCCTACCAACTTTCCAAATTATTTATTAATTCCTAATTAATGAATAATAACTACAAATTAATCTTTAATCTCACATATAAAGGTGCATGTAAAATATTATTTTTGGCTATTAAATATAGTGATTTTTATTTCTATCTTTATTTAATGCAATTGATAAAAATATTTATGCAGTACATTTTTATCAGATGTACTGATTTAAAAAATGTCTTTTGGTGGATTTGGAAACTGAAAACAACGTTTAATCTATTAAAAATGAACTATTTATAATAACCCTAAAATAATAATAATAAGTTAAACATAATTGTTATTTATATTCAATTGGATTATTTGTAACATAACTGCGATAATTTGAAATAGAAAAAAGTTTAAATTATAAATTAAGACAGCCAAATCTCTCTTGTTCATTAGTTTTAATCATAAATAATCTAAACCTATATTTTATTAATTCATATAAAAATCTTATTATTATTATTATTATTATTAGTTTTCATTTCTGATCACATTCATCAATTTTCTATCAATTTATCTGAATGTAGAAATCTATTAATTTATTGCCTTCTCATTTTCAATATTCATAATTTATTTCAAATAAATGCTATTTAAATATACCTTTCATTATTATTTTATTTTATTTTATTTCTATCTATTACTGTAATGTTTGACTACTACTGTAAAAAATTAACAGTAATATATTGCAAAGTTTTAGATTTTCTTTGAGATAAATGTGTAATAAATTTTGACTGATTATTTATGTATTGCATTCATTTAAAATCAAATATATTGATTTTGAGATCAATTCTAATTAGATTTCATTCAATATTTTAAATTACTCGCACAAGTTATATTATATAAATACATAATTTTTTGAGGTTGAATCTTTACTTGAAAAAGAATTACTCTGATTAGTTGACTTAATTTTTTTAATATTTTATTTGTTTAAAAAAATTAGTTATATTATGATGTGATCACAGAGGCCGAAGAAGATGAGATTACATATAGCATATAAATTAGATCATAAGATAATATAATGTTATTTTTTGCATGTATAATATTATATTATATAAAGAAATATCATCTTATTACCATTAAATCTTTAACGAATCTATAAGCATTTATAGATCATTAAGTCAGAAACAAATTGTCATGTAAAAATGATTTTTTACCTAAGAATAAATTAAGAATGAATTTTGCTTTAGCGTATAATTGTTATTCCTAATACTTTATTTAAGAAAAGAGAGATGTATACCATCACTTATAAGAATAGATCTAACAAAACACAAATTGATTATTTTTTATAAGAAAAATAGATAGTTTAAGTTGTAAAGATTGTAATATTATTTCAGTTGAAAGTTTAAGTACTCAGTATCGACTACTAGTTTTAAATTTTAATATAGGATTGGAAGATGAAAAATTAAACAAAACATTGTTCTAAGATTAAATGAAGGTACTTAAAAAACGCTAATGAAAGTATTTTTAAGAGTAAGCTACAAGATCTTAAGAATTGAAATGTTCATGAGAAAACTAATATTATGTAAAAAAAAATAGCAAGTGGTATTAAATAAGTTGCAAAAAAATATATTGGGAGAATCGAGAGAAAAGTTCCTAGTAGTAAAAATACTTAATAGTGGAGTCAAAATATGTAAAAAAGAAATATTAAAAATAAGAAGTTTTAATATAAAAATTAATTTAAATATAAAATGTTGAAAAATTATGAAATATATAAAGTGACCATAGATATTTTAAAAAAGTAATATGTGATGCAAAAAGTTCAACATTTAATAATTTATATAATATAATGAATACTAAAGAGGACAAAAAATATATGTATAAATTAGCAAAGTAAAAAAGATAATAGAAGTATAAAATTTAATTTAGGTGGAGTGTATTAAAAATGAAGATCAAAAAATATTTTTAGTAGAATAAGATATTCAACAAAGGTAAATCAGATATTTTGATTAATTTTTTAATAAAAGTTATGAGAATATGATTAACTTTAGTGACTTTGATATCCAAAATAAAGATAGAGATTTTATTTTTATTGTCGTATTAGTAAAACTAAAGTTGGAGAGGCTTTAAAGAAAAAGAAGTGCGGTACAGCAGTAAATCTGATAATATTCTAATAGAATTATGAAAATGCTTAGGATATCAAGAATTTTTTTACTAAACTTTATAATATTATTTTAAAGATTAAAAAGATGCCGAATTTATGAAAAAAAAATTTGTTGGTTCCTACTTTTAAGAATAAAGGTGATGCACAAGAGTATGCAAATTATAAAAGAGTTAAATTAATGTATCATATATTAAAATTATGAGAGAGAGTAATTGAGCATGGGTTATGGTGTGATACAACAGTTTGCAAAATCAATTTAGATTCATGATTGATAGGTCTATTATGGATCCTATATATTTGTCGAGAGGTGAAGTATAGAGAAAGGAGGATATACATATGATATTAGCTGATTTATAGAAAGCATATGATAAAGTTTTACTAGAAGTGCAATGGAGAGTTTCAGAAAAGAAAGGAGTTAATATTGCATATATTCAAGTCATTAAGGATATGTACAATGGAGCAATTACTTGTGTTCAGGATTGACCAAGTAATTTTCTATTTCAATTGGATTACATCAAGAATCGGCTTTAAGCCTATATCTTTTTATATTAGTTATGGATGTTAAGTGAATGTACTTTGGTGTATGCTTTTTGTTGATAAGACTAGAGAGAGAGTTCAAAAAAAATTTGAATTATGAAGGTCAACCTTAAAGTCTAAAAGCTTTCATTTGAGTAGATCTAAAACTAAATACACTGAGTGTAATTTAGTAGTAGTAAATCTAGTGTCAGGTTGTGACAATGGGTGATCAAGTCAATAAATAAAGTGAATGTTCTAGATATCACGGGTATATCGTTCAAAGTGACAGTATAATAGATGAAATATTATTAGTTAAATTCAAGTAGGGATGGATGAAGTGGAGGAATGCATTGAGACTGTTATGTGATTGGAAAAGTACAGTTTAAACTTAAAGAAACATTTTAAAAGATGGTGGTGAGACCTGCAATTCTTAATGGTGCAAAATATTGGCCAGTAAAAGAGAAGCATGACATTAAATGTTGTAGAGATGGGGATGCTCAAATAGATGAGTGGCATTACACTTAGAGACAATATGTAAGAAAAATCTATATAAGTAAAAATGTTGTAATAGCTCTAGTGATAGATAAGAATAGAGAGTCTCTTTAGATGTTTTGGTCACATAAAACGTTGGTTGTCCAATAACCCAATTAAGATAATAGATGTATTAAATTCGGCATATGTTAAGAAAGACAAAAGTAGACCTAGACCTTATTTTATTAGAATTAAATGGAATATGACACTTAATAAGACACAATAGAGAAGAATGATTCGTGTAGCTGACTCCATGTAGTAGGATAAAGGCTTGTTGTTGTTGTTATTATTGTTGTTGTCGTCGTCGTCATTGCAAGATAAATTAATACAAAAAGTAATAAAATAAAAAATTTATTCTGAAATTAAAGTGAAGAAAAAACAACAATCTAAATCACTTATATAAAAAATTATCATAGATTTCACCAAACAAAGTCAAATATTACAACTTTAAAAATGTATGTGAATGCTCCTAATTAAAGTCCTCATGATAAATTAAACATTAAAGAAAACTCACTGCATGCATGCATCCATACATGCATACATACATACATAAATCCATGCATGCATGCATAAATAACACACACATCAGACAACTAGCTTGAATAATGAAAAAAATCAATTTTTTAATAGGTTTCCACTTCTTATATTGTAAACATATAGATGATCAAATTTTTTAAATGTTTTTTTTACTATTTGATGAACTTAACATTAGTAAACTCAAGAATAATTTGCAATACATGATAATGATAATGAAGTAATTCAAAGTTGAAAAGACGAGAGGGGAATCACATATCCATCATTGTAATATGCAAAAATTAAGATTAAAAAGAATCTTTTAGAAGAAAAAAATAAGTCTCTCGAACAAAAAAAATTTAAAAAGGTGCTTCAAAATAATCATGAAACAGAAAACTTAGCGCCAATAACATCAAATTTCACTAGACCACTATAGCATCAATTGCTAGACATAAAAAATTTGATGTTGTTGGTACTAAATTTTCTATTCCACAATTATTTTTAATGCACCTTCTCAAAATTTCTCTGTTATAGAACCTTAACTTTCTCCTTCAAAAGATTATTTTCAATCTCAACTCTTATCATAGCATCATGATAATCATAAACTTCTGCCCTTATCTTTTCAACCTAAGATGATGCAGCAATTAATTCTGCATTTTTTAAGTGTTAACTTTTTCTGTAATTCTTCACTTTTTGCACATAATATCTCGCAGTCTTTAATAGATTGTTCCATTGTCGTCATCATATAATACAAATTATGTTTAAGTCTACTGATCTTAACTTCATCAAATGATGAAGAAATACTTGAAATTTTTTTATTATTCATATGTTTGTCATATAAAAAATGAAAACAAAAAAGCTATTAAAAAATCTTTTAATTTCATTATGCAAATAAGTTGTTCGATACATACACAAATTGTAACCATTGACAGCTTTTGATCTAGCTTTATTTTTTCTTCTAGTAATTTCTTTTTATTATATTAAATTAAACTTAACAAATAGTTTGATAAAATAAAAAATTTAATAGAAGAAAAAAAAATAGAACAAAAGCTATCAATAATATATATCTATATATATATATATATATTGAATAACTTATTTGCATAATAAAATGAATTTTTTTAATGTATTTTATCTATTTTTCCTTTTCCTATCACAAATATATGAATGATCAAAATTTTTCAAATGCTTTTTCACCACTTAATGAAATTAAGATCAACAAGCTTAAGCATGATTTCCATTACATTAAGACCATAATAGAGTAATCCATTAGAAATGTGAGACATAATGTGCAAAAAAAAAAAAAAATTGAGAATTACAAAAAAAATATCATTTAAAAATCCAAGATTAAGCATTATATTATCTGAAATTAAAAAGGCAAAAACAAAACAAAGGATTATCATGGAGCTATGATAAGTGGAGATAAAAGATAATCTTTTTGAAGAAAAAGTTAAAGCTCTCAAACAAAAAAAATTTAGTATCAATAGCATCAAAATTTTTTTGGACCACGATAGCATCAATTGGTAGACACAAACTTTGATGTTGTTAGAACTAAATTTTTAATTTCACGATTATTTTGAAGCACCTCAAGATATTTTTATTCGAGAGCATTAACCGTCTCCTCAAAAATATTCATTTTAAACTCAAATTTTGTCATAATACTATGATAATCATGTACTTATGCTCTTGTATTTTCAACTTTAGATGATACATCAATTAATTCTATGTTTTTAAGTGATGAATTTTTTTATAATTTTTCAATTTTTGCACATAATGTCTCACATTCTTTAACGGACTAGCCATTATCATCATCATGTATTGAGTTTATTGACATTAACTTTATCAAGTGATAAAAAAGGCACTTCAAAAATTTTGATCATCCACATGCTTGTGATATAAGGAAAAATTGAGAAAACCGATTATGAACTTCAACATGATGAATGAGATTTTCAACATATGAAATTATGGCTACAAGCAAGGTGCTTATGGAAAACAACACATCTTGTAGGATAGCTAGTGTTGGTACAATCATAATAGATGTTTGATGGCGTCATCAGAACTTTAAGTGATGTTAGGCATGTCCCAGATTTGAAGATAAGTTTCATTTCATTGAGCGTCCTTGATGCCAAGGGATACAGATACACTTGTGAAAGTGGAGTCTTGAGAATTAGCAGAGGCAACCTTATTGAGATGATGGGGTAGAAAGAGTCTGTCAGTTTGTATATCTTATAGAGTCACACAATCATTGAAGATGACACATCTTCTACTAAAGGTGGAGCTACTCAATTATGGCACATGCGCCTTGAACATATGAAGGAGAAACGTTTAAATGAGATTTATAAAAGCTCTTCTTATAAGCAAAACACCAGAAGATTGAAGGTCTGCAAGCACCACTTCTCGAAGAAGCATGATGGATTTAGATCTTATGGAGGCATTCTTGGTGCAAAAGGAGTCCTTGCTTGTGCTCGATCTGATTTAATGGGACCACTCAAAAGATGTTTATTTTCTATTGCTAAGTCTAAGCATTATTTAGATTAAATAGATGTTTGTTGTTGATTCAACAAAATTTTGTGGAAAAGAACAGAGATTATTATATCGAAGATTTTTATTTTTAGCCTAGAAGTTCATGTCAAAATGAAGATTGTTAAATTAATGACCTGAATTTATGTGGATCTCACTCACAAAGACCCTTACTATTAAATTGATTTTATTATAGCTATTTGATTATAATCCGTATGCCCTTGTTTTAATTGGAAAGTATAAGCACACAGATTGAGGGCTTCTAACGTTATATTGATTTCATAATGGCCTTTAGATTGTAATCCATGCGCTCTTACTTAATTGATTCCTTCTAAGTATTTTCTTGTAAAGGGTCTTGCAGAATTCTATAAATACCTCTTCATTTGGTACAAAAAAATTTTGAACCTTTCTTTTTTTTTTTTAGATTTGTAGTAAAAGTGTGTGATTTATTTTTGGTCTTTGAGAAAGTTCCTTTTTTTGTTCGTTCTTGAGATGTCACTTCTCTTTTTTGTAATCTCTGTTTTGATTAGTGCATTTTTCTCCTCTACCCGTGATTTTGACCATTTCTAAAAGATTTTCTATATAAAATTTGGTGTATGCTTTTTCTGTATTCATACTTTTTAATATATCTCATCTTATATTGTATCTCTAAGGAGCTTTGCTCATGATCCTAATTATGTTTATGCTGCCTAATTTTATTTACGGAATTTGTCAAATTCAACATAGAGAAAATAACAATGCCTTGGGGAGGAGCTCTTGGTAGCTTGAGGGCATTGAAGATGTCCTTGTTACACCCTTCACACCAAGGCAGGACTAATTAGGGAAAAAAAGAAGTAAAAACTAGCGAGTAGGAGTGAGGCTTATGGTATGGTATAAGTATCCCACTACTACATTAACCTCAAATCAGGCCCATCACAATCATGTGGAATTATGCAGACTAGAACTCATACTTCCTATGCTGATATGCATAACTGCACACGTTGATATGTACTTCGATAAAACCTACTTTTCAATAGACTCTTGTATAGATTTTGTTTGGGTACCTTGTTAGCTTTCTTTAATCAACATAGAGAAGGGATTTTGGCACGGACGATGACTTTTTGGTGTACAGCCACTCCTAAACTAAACACAAGGATTTTTTTTATCAACTTCATAGACCATGTCAACTAACCCAACTGCAAGACTCTCCAATTTTGAATGTGCATAACTTCAGGAGATGTCAATAGTACCCAAATTTCATCTAAGAAATAACTTCGGGAGATGTCCGACCCCACTTAGTGGGATGAAGGCTTGTTGTTGTTGTTGTTGTTGTTTAGAACTAATCAAATATCACTCACTTTGTACAATAATTAACATGTTGTGCATCACTTATGGATAATGTTCTACCCAACCCTTTTCGATTTTTACTACAATCAGGTTAAATTCTGGCATGACATTTATAAGTGGCATTCTAACAAACTCTTGCTAATTTCTATCTACAATTGCATTAATGGTGCCTTGCATTTGGCAACACATTAGCTTTAGCAAAATTGAAATTAGGATTCACATTACAAAGTTTCGCATAGATTTAACATTGGACTATTTAACAAACATCAACTGTTAGTATTTCCCATTCAAACTAGAGATCAATAATGACATTTTTCCACCCTTTCTTACTAATGAACTTCTACAGTTCATAGATAGATGAGCTAATGATTGATCATTTTGATCAGCTTCAGTCATAAAATAATCTAATAATTCCCAATTTAGAGGAGACAAGATACAAAATGGAAGTCAGGGACTGCTTAGTCACAACTTCACCTTCACAAGCCATATAAATTTGTTTATCTAGAAGCAATTCAATGACATTACATACTACCATTTTGATTTTGGTTAAGTGTTTATATATTTTAATGAATTTTCACAGTTTTAGCTGGTACAATATGCGGATTTGAGTTACAATATAAGGATTTTTTACAATAATATGAGTTATGTTTAGAATATAGCTTTTATGATGTTGATTGTTATGTTTGCAACTTTTTTGAATGTGACCATGAGATTTATCCTTTTAGGCTTTGTTAGGATTGAGGAAAACTGAAGGAAATAAAAAGAAATCCGAATAATTTATGAGTTAATTATGAATTTATAACCATTGATTTAAGCTTTCCAACCCTTCTTTTTATTTTTTTCACCCAAATTGATGCCACCCAAACCAAGTTCAATGGATTTTAATACATACAAAAATAACTTTACATTAGGATAGTTTTTAACTAGTTGTTGTTATAACAAATGCTACTTTCTATAAAAAACAATATGATTATATGATTATATGATTATATCTTTGTGGCTTGGCTATATTCATTAAACACAGAATAAGCTACAAATTTGTGCTTTCTACAATGTGTATGAATTTTAAAGGGAAATATATTAGTACGTTAGTAGTCATTTGGGATGTAACTAAGTGATGGCAATGCAGTGCAAGTAACTTGGGCTATTCAACTAATTCAGTTCAGCTAGGATTAGTTCCAGGTTCTAGTTCCATAGGTCAATCATAAGTAGTTAAATTGGGGAAAAAAAGGTAGTTAAATTGGGAGAAAAACAGAATCATATCTATTTTCATACTTTTCAAGCCCTTTTATCATGTATAACCAAATTTTGCATTATTTATTTTCATGTTTTAATTTAGGTAAATTTAAGAAGGATAAAGCCACATTATCCTTAAATAGGATTTTATTTTTTTTCTTATATATAGACCTCATGTATAGAGGACATTTATAGGTTATTGATGATGAAAATGAAACATTGAGATACCTTAGTGGATTTTAGGCCTTTCAACTTATCCCATGATAGATATATGTTGTGTACAAGCGTCCTCTATGTTTTATCCTTCCTCTCATTTAAGGTATACTTCAAGATTATTTTAATTATGTGTTCTTTATATCGTCTTCAAGAGCTCCCAAGCACAAATCCTTAACAAAACAAACTCCATGAAAAAGCCTTAAATTACAACTTCCTCTAATGCAGAATGGGTTAAGAGTCCCATCAACAGATCTATGACAAACAAATGACAATCAACATTATATTCTATTTTTTTTTTTTTTTCAAGTAGAAAATAAAGGGAGCCACCATATATTATTTGGAAGAAAGATTTTCAATATTGAAAAATATTTTTAGAAGCATATAAATCAACCTAAATAAGAGATAAAAGAAAATTCAATTAAATATTTTAATTTGGAATGGTATTATTTGCTTCCAAATATGGAGAGATCTTTAGGGCAAGCCGCCATTATGACCTTTCAATGGATTTTTAAGAGAGATTTTTATGATTTCTTATGAGCTTCCTTCCTTTATTATAGCACTTCATATACTATTTATATCCCTACTTTTATCTACAAGGAGTTAGTGCTGCTTTTATAATGATTTATTAATCAACAACAATTAAAGTTTGTGAATCCAAACATATCTTCCTTTCTTGTGTTCCTTATTATCCTACATCCCCAGTACCTTGTTAAAGCCACAAACCGCATCAATCAAAACAAAAATCAAATAAACACCTTCCACAAAACTCTAACTTCTGTTGTCCATTTGATATGACCAGTTTGCTTGAAAAATTCATAACTACCTAACCACATAACCTATTGACCTAAAATCACCTTCATTAGCTAGCTAATATCCCAAACTTCTGATATGTAGGCCCTTATACTTTTTTTATCAGAGAAAAGCTAATCAATTATTGCAATAAAATTTCGGTCATGTCTATCCAATATCTTTTAGTTAGTCAATCTTGATGGAAATCCCGTAAGCATGGGCTTCGATACCCTTGGATTTATGTTGAGATTAGTGCTAAATATAATATTCAAATGCTATACTAATCTCAGTGTAAATCTAAAGGCATCTAAGCCTGTCATAATGAGAGTTTCATTAGGATATCCTGACATATTTTTTTCCTTTATTGCATGGCACCTATATGCTGTTATGCTTTAAATAGGCCATGATTGACACATATATTCATGGCACCTATATGATTGTAGTACATTTTAAAACTGTCCTCAATTCCTAAGATTTTCATACTTAACTAAGTGGTTTATGTAAGGTTTACAACTTCTCACTTCTTTCTTCATTAGCCTGCCCAAACTATGTTATTTATTGCAGTGAAAACACCGTGGAGATTTTCTTCCTCCTCAACAATCAGTTCCACATTAAAGAAAGAAGATGCCTGGAATGTTCAAATGATATATCAATGAGAGTACAAACCTTGCATCTATGGCTATCAACTAATCAAATAAGTTGACTAGACCAAAATACAAATAAGCTATAGTATAATCCAAAAGAGAACTAAAAAAACAGAAGAAAGAAACAAAGTCTGTACAATGACTTAGTTTGTAAACCGTAAATGCAGCCTAAGCATCAATCTTCACAAACCAAGGAGCAAAAAGTTCATATTGCTGATTTCTTCTTCATCAGAATAGTTCTAGTTTACGGATTAGTCTAATAACTCACAATTTTTTTTTTTAACTAACTGAGTTGGAGTTATTTGAAATATAACTTCTTATGGACATCACAAAACACCACTCTAATCAGTGAAATCCTCTACAAGTACGATGAAAATTACACTATATGACCGATAAATCCTCTAAAAGGATTCTTCAGCAGCATATCACAACGAGCAAAACTTTTCCAAAAGTTAAATCAAAGGCAAATCGCATAAATTAATCAAACATTGAAAAAAAAACTCTCCCATTGCAAGAAAACGACACGGCAAACCATTCAAAATCCCTTTCCGAAATCTAAACTACAACAAAGAATTAGATCACACCTTGAGAAGCATTAAAACCTCCCATAACCCTAAACCCTAAGAAATCTAAAAATTAAATCAAATGAGAAAAACAAAGACAAAAATTAGACTGCTTTAGGGTTCTACCTGGGCTTTGAAATCACTAGCTGCATACCAATCGCCCGGCGACTCATGCTTTAGTGCGGAAGGTCTGATGAACAAATCATATATTCAGTTTGCCGCACTTTAGGCGGAGGTAGTTTACGATATTTTAAAAACGGATTCTATCCTCGCGATTAATCGCAATTTAACAACATTTCGAATTCCGAATCGGATGTCGGAAATCGGTGTATTTTATAAAAAAAAAAAATTACATACATATCACACAATTTTATATTTATATAACTAATATCAAAAATTAAATATTTATTTATCTAATATTTTTATATACTTAAAACATTAATTTATTTTTAAAAAGTGAGTAATAATGATATTTTTTGATGTGATATTAAAGATTGTGATGTCATACATATAAAATTTAAATTTAGATGTTAGATATGTAAATATATGAGAATTATATGATATGTATATAAATTCCTCAAAAGAGAAAATTTATTTTTTTATCTCCTTAGAAAAAAATAACTTTATTGAATAAGCATACGATTAATTTAAAACATCACCATACTATTGTATTGAAATGATAACCTTTATTGAAACTATTTGATCATAAATTCGATATGCAATGGTGCATTAAGATTTAATTTGCAAGTAATTTAATTCTAAAATTATTTGGTGCTACATAGAAAATATATTGATGATTTGTAATACATCTCATGATATAATCCCTATTAGAGCTAGCTTCAAAAAATAATCACTAATAATGATATTTTTAATATAATAATAAAATTTACGAAAAAAATTAAACATTAATTATAGAATAAATATAATAGATCATAAATAGAAGGCACTTGTTTATGTGATTTGATGATGTTTATTAAAGTAATGATCATATAGATATTAAACATTCCACTAAACTTTAAATTAAAAGTTATTTGTATTCATAAAAAATTAGATATAATAATAAAAATATTATTTTATCTTTATCGATGATAGAGAGAAATACATATATTTGTTGTGAATATAAGATTATCTATTGATAAAAATACACTTTTTTGTTAATACGCTCTATTTAAGAAGTTCAAATGAGAGCTTTTTCTATTATAATAAAAAAAATTGCTTTTTGATAGAATCAAAACTAGTAACATATTATTTTCAAAGAAGTAAAAGATCTCACTTTTATCATCTCCTAAAAAGCTCCTCCATTTTATCATAGTTTAGTGCTCTCTCTCTCTCTCTCTCTCTCTCTCTCTCTCTCTCTCCTTCCCTCCTTAATCTGTCTTTTATCTCTATTTACTTGTGATTATGGTATGTGAAACCCTCTCCAAGACTCTTTTTATAGTGGTAATAAAGAGACAAAAAAATTATTATAATCTCTCTTAAAATCTTCAAGATATCTATATTAATATAAGTTTACCAAAATATTATAATATAAAAAAATTTGGATTAGTAAATATATAATTGTAAAGAGAAGATTTAATCATATCTTATAAAGTTCTTATTTAGAAGAAAAGTTGGCTCCACATAAATAACAATTTCTACTCAGGGATAAAATTAATGATATAACTACTTAGTGGTTAGTGTATGCATACAAATAATCTGTGACAAGTTCATATGATCATTCGCGAGCTTAAGGCTTTATAAAATTTCAAATTTTAAGCAAGCTCTACTTTTATGTGCATGTCACAAAATTTTTACTTACATTATTTGGGCACACCTTGATTTTTAAGCAATATGTAATAAAGGGAAGAATAATATTGATTTGCAATCTTTGAGTATTTTTGTGACCTTTAAACTTATGTGCTTGAAGACTCAAGCTACTCTTTAGTCTTTTATGGTGGTTCTTTTCATTGTTCTAACATAGTTGGCTCATTGAGTTCTACATGCTATGATTTGGTTGTATCATTTGCAATATTTGTTTACCTATCTTTTATAGTAGAGTGAATTCTAATTTTTATACTTGTGATGATGTAAAGAACATTTATCTTATTAAATTGAGTAACCCTTAAGAAAAAATTATCATTATTAAGCTATAAAATAGAGATCAAATTCTCCTCGAGCTAAAAATGTGCATAACTTTATTCAACTTCGAGTATTTTTGTTTTCTTTCTTAATCAATCCATATCCAATGCCCATATTACTTAAGAGATTGTAATCATTCATGAAACCTTTTCCATAATTATATAGACATTTGCTTGCCATTACATCAATGTTTGAAGAAGAATAAAAATACACACTTAAGTTTAGTATCCATGTATCTATTGACATGTTTACAGTGTATATCAACATCTCCAAAATATCTTTTGCATTAGCTTTGATTAACCTTTGTTTTAGCTTTTTCCTTTGCTTACAATTATTTCTCTTGTATTTTTTTCATTGTGTGACAAGATTGTTGTAGTATGAACGTTAATTAAGACAATTTGATGAATTTTTTTTATTGTAATTTGAAAGTAATATTTTGATTTGGCTCACTTTTTTTTATATTTCACTTGTCTTGTGACTTAATGGCATTTTCATGATTTAAAGTAAATATTATATATCTTCATCTTTCTGACATCCTTTGATATCAATGTTGAGGTTGGGATCTTGGACATCATGCCATGGATCATGTTGGATGGTTTATTGAAATTACTAATAGCTATTACAATTATGGAGGTTGAGCGAGCCGAAGCCATAGTCGGCTCGAAATCGCTCAAAATTCTCGCCGAGTCGAGTCGCGGCTAAAGCCGAAGTTCGAGCCGAGTCGGATCGAATCGAGCTCGAGCTCGATCCGGCTCGACTGTGAAACGAGCCGGTTCGAAATCCAAACGAACCGGCTCGAAATGCAAACGAGCCGGCTTGTTCGGCTCAAAATGCAAACGAGCCGGCTCGTTAGGGAATTAATCTCGCCCGTCGAATTAATCTCGCCACGCTGAGTCCGCCTGCTCGCTTCGATCCGGCTGAAGCGAAGCCAGTTCGTTCAAGTCTCGAAATAAATTCGAGCCACATTTCTGGCTCGAAAATCGGCTCGTTTGCTTCGAGTCGATCTCGATTCGAGCCCAAGTTCGAGTCGACTTTCGAGCGAGCCACGATCTTCGAGCTAATTTCTCAGCCTAATTACAATACTATCCCAACTTAATATCGATGATAAAAGTAAGTTTAATGTATAGAACTCACTATAAAATTTAATGTTCATCAAATTAAATTGTTGAGTCAAACTCAATGATGTGAACAATGAATAAAGAGTATTTTTTTAACATTTTAAAATAGTAACATTTGCTCATTATATGTATCTCTTTGTTATGTGTAAAAATCCTTTTTATATATATTGAACATAGGATCTTCATAACTCTTAATATAGTTGTCTAATTTAGATTATTAAAAGTGATGTCTATACAGAAGGATAGGTAAATGACTTAAACTTGTTAGTCCATTATCCCCCACTCTTTGATTAATTGATCACAATTTTAATTTCTTCAATATTTAAAGGGCTATCTCTTGTATAGATAATCCTCTATATAGTATAAAATTTATTGATTTTGATTTTCCATCCATAATGCTTAGATCAAAAAGCCTTCTATAACAAAGTTCTTACATTAATTATTAGAATATTAATAAGATTATAAGCAAAAATTATATGAAGATGAGATAACAAAAATAACAAAAATATGGACAAGTTTATATGATTCAATGAGAATCACATGTATTCACCATCATATGATAATCAAATATTCTATTGAGTTTAAAGTGAAAGGTGTAACAAAGGCTACTCCTCATTATAAAGTTGGAGATAATACTATATATACTACTTTATCTATGTTAATGATTGAGAGTGAAAACAACTAATTGTTGTAAAATGATAAATGAACTTAGAGAAGATGACATTGTTGCCATTACTTATTTTTTTCATATCTTTACTACAAGAATCCAAACAAGAGCTTCTCCTCATAATAGCTAAAAGTTTTTTTTTTCCTTTTCTTTTGGTTGAACTTAAACTAGAAGCACCCCTTTCTACAAATGCCTCAAATGATATACTCTTTCCTCCTAGTTAGCATCCATTCTTCTCTTTCTCTCCTTTCTTTAATGACTTATGAATATGGAATGCAAACTCCTCTCCACAAAGGCTCTTTTAATAATGGTAAAAAGGAGATAAGTAATTAATTATAGGATCTCTCAAAATCAATAATATGATCTCTTCAAGATATTTCTATTAATATAAAATATTTAAAATATTTCCTAGTCTACAAAATTGATTAGCAAAAAAATTACATTTGAAGAGGAGTTTTGACAATATCGTGTGAAAATTTAATTTAGAAAAAAAAAATTTACCCACACATAATTAACAAAATCTAAGCATGATATTGCAATAGTTAACTAATATAGATGTTATATAATATTGTTTATCAAAACCTCTTTTCATTAAAAGAAATGTAGAAATAAGTCTTTCCATCAATTAAAAATATCACAAAATTCTTCTAGGATCAATAATATTTATGCCATTTTTATCATTGTTTTTAAAAATCAGATAGTAGTTTAGCCATAAATTGGTCCTTTAGTTGGTTTGGTCCGACTTCAAAATCACTTCTTCAAACACCGCTAGAATTGAAGATTACATCGGTGAACTAGATTGATTTTGATTTACTTATTTTGATTAAATGGCTAAAAATAATTAAAATATTATGTTTCAAAATATTGATTTAAAAATAGATTCAAAACATCCATGAGTCTTGAATCATAATTTTGTATATTGAAGTGATGAAAATATCATTATTGTATTATTGAAACCAAATTAAAATAATTTAAATATTTTTGAGGTCATCCACTTTAACCAACAATTTTAATCTGATTGACCTATTGAAACTTAAACCTCTTCTTCTTCCAGTTCAATACCTAATCTTACTTTTAAATCCTTGATTTTTACTATTGAGAGCACCATTACACAACCAAACTATGAAACATTTGAATTGACTAACTTGTCAACACCGCCCCTTCTAATGTAAGAAAATTTATAAAATCAAAGTAAAACTTTATAATTTTTTTTTTTCTACTAATGCTTCTTCTCCAAATATCTCATGCATATCTCTTACCATTTTTATTCTTCTCATGCACAACCTTTATTTTATGAACTTTTCTTTCTAAACTGAGTTCGAGATCAACATTTGCAGAGAGGCCATTAAGAAAAGGATTAAAAACGAGTTCCCGAGAAGAGTTATCATCTAACTGATCTTGCGAAGATTGTTTCCTGTTTCTAGGAATGGGGTGATTGTGCTCTCCTTCATAAGTCGCCACAAGAACTGATTTGTTTTCTGCACTTCTCTGCACCTATAATCAATATTTCAGTTCAGAATAAAGCAATATATTTGAATCATGATTCCATTTAAACTTGATCTTAAATCTCTCATATTTCAAGAAGAGATCTCTCTCGTCATTTAAACTTGGATTTTGCATGTTGATAACATAAACTAGTGAGACATTTTAGTTTTCTCAAAGGTTTTGTTATGATTCTTAGGTTTGTTTGATGTTATAATGGATACCAGAAGGTAATATTTTGTATGCATATATCCGAGGTTGGGCTTTTGATTCTAAAAGTTCTGAAAAGATTTCTATTTTATTTCTTCTTTTGAAAATGGCTAAAACGGACTTAGATTAAAACGCAGTTTCAAAAAGCACACTATTTAAACGGGTATCAAAATTAAAAATTTACGCTCTCAAAAGCAAAATGTACTAAAAAAGCTCTCCCAAACGAAGCCTAAGTTCTAATCCAAGCTAAGGTAATATTTTGTATGCATATATTCACTAAAGATAATCCGTTTTCAGAAGCTTAGAGATATTTCAAATATCATCACTTTACCTTCTTTTTAACTTGACATATAGGCGCCATAGCACATCTGAAGTAAGCTCTCGGTGATGAGTTTCCTTTTGTGATCTTCTGTCCATACTTTCTCCATTTATACCCATCCTTCACCACCAACTATAACAAAATTAGAAAAAAAAATTCAGTTCTGACGGAAATCACTTCATAAACAATTTTATTATGAACACGAATGAGCTCACTCACCAATGCAGAATTAGTATAATAATCAGTTCTGACAGAAATCTGAGAAACCTTTGTTTTACAGGTAAAAACTGAGTCGATCTGAACTGAGTCATGACTCAAAAAACCCATTTTTTCTTCTTTCATTTCTTTCCTCAGCTCCGTCACCCGTTCTTCGAGGTTTCTGTACTTGGAATTCATCAGATCAAGCATGATGTGAAGCTCCTTGTACTCTGAATGACGCCGCTTTAATTCTTCTCTTATTTCTTGCACCTGATAAATATAAAGTTCATCAACAACGAAAATTTTTCAGTATGAAAGCTTCAATGCATGATGGTTTGAATCAAATCATCAGTGATTCACCTCCAAAGATGGAATTTTAAAAAATAAAATAAAACAAATAAGATTGTGATTTTGCATATTAGAGAAATGATATATTTACAGATAAACTGAAGATAATAATATGCATAATGAAAACGTAAATAATTTTACATGCCTTGTTCTTATATGAGAGAACTTGTTTGGCATCCATTACAGAGCAGTAATGTCCTGATAATTTAGCACACCGTGAGATCGCCAAATATGAAAGAACTAAACAATATCATAAGAAGAATTATTTATAGATTTGTTCAAGTGATTTTCTACATACAGATAGCCAAAACAATTTGATAACCTTACCTGTAATCACTTTAAAAATCAAAACTGTATTTCTCTCTTCCTCTCTCTCCCTCTGTGTGTGTGTGTGTGTCTGTCTCTGTCTTCTTGGAGCTAGAGAGGAGGACAGTCAAAAGTTTGACAAAGAGACCAGAATAAGCCTAGCAACAAATATGACAAAATTGTAGATTGTCATATGAAGAAATAAAATTTTTATTCATATATAATAGGAAAATTTACATATATAGCACACAATTCTTATGCATTTACATATCTAAAAACTTAAATTTTGATATTTATGCACCTTTCTATGCTTCAAAAGGTGAATTTAACTTTAAAAAAGTAGGAAAACTGCTATGTTTGTTGTAATAATAAAGATTTAGGTGTTATATATATGTAAATATTTATATTTGAGTGTTAAATATGTAAATATATAAGAATTGTGTGCTATGTATGTAAATGCCCCTATATAATATAGTTCTATAAAAATAACTTATTTCACTTAGAAATAAGGCTTCTACGTTAAATATTTTATTTGTCTATGAAGTTTATATATATATATATACATACATACATAAATATATACATACATACATATATACATATATACATATATGCATACATAGATACATAGATACATATATACATATATACATACATAGATACATAAATATTTATATACATACACAAATTAAAAATTTTATTAATAAGAATGTGATGATGATAAGTTGGATATGGAGTACATGATGATGCCAATTCAATTATTAAAAGGGTGACAACTGTCATTAAAATTTACAGGTGATATCATTAATTTAAATGTAATTTTTTTATCTTAAAATAAATCAATTTTCAATTTTAATGGAATTAAAACTTGTCATTTTTTTTAAAGTTTAAGCAATAAACATTTTGTGAAAATCATCAAGTCAAAGATGAAGTCAAGGTTCCAACCATGTGATCCAATTTGTCTTCTTCTCCTCACCATAATTGCTCTTCAATTTTGATAAATTCTAAGCACGATTGGTTTGAAATTAACTTCAAATAAAATAATCATTATTTTATATATAAAAATCAAATAAAAATATTCCAATCAAAGCTCAATAAAAAAATCAACAACATATATATATATATATATATATATATATATATATATATATATATATATATATATATATATATATATATA
This sequence comes from Cymbidium sinense, assembly GCA_021442155.1. Lineage (NCBI taxonomy): Eukaryota > Viridiplantae > Streptophyta > Magnoliopsida > Asparagales > Orchidaceae > Cymbidium > Cymbidium sinense. The sequence goes on along the minus strand of CM038233.1, from coordinate 13,512,915 downwards.
TATATATATATATATATATATATTTAGATATATCACTAATTTCAAAGCAAATCAAAGATAATTGGAATATTTCGATTTAATTTTTCTCCTATTTCATATAGGTTCAAATTTGAATGAAAGCTACTGATATTTGAGGTCAAAACTTCATAGTCTTCAATTAGTAATATATTTTAAACAAAGCAACTCACATATTTTATGAACAAAACTCTTGATTTTGTTCTAGCACTATTTCTAACACATGAGTTATTTATTTCATGTATTTTTCCAAATTGCTAGATTTTTCCTTACAAAATTATAATAAACAATTATTAATTTTCTATCATTTATTGAATTAATGCAATTTTTATCTACAATGTCTTAATGTCTCTCTTTCCTCATTCTTTATGAAAATTAGTCATTGTTTCAAAGTTTCTTTAAATTGTGATCTATTTGATTGTTAAGAGGTTATGGCACCAAAAGGAAGGGTGGTAAATTGGTGTTTAAAAATTTTACAACTTAAATTTTAATTTTAACTTTAGCAGAAAAATTAGTTGCAAGATAATTTGAATCTTAAATTAGAGCATAATAATATTGTTGAGAGTAAATACAAAAAAGTAAAGAGACAAGAGATATAATAATTGTTATGTTGTTCGGCCGAACTCAAAGATCTGCCTACGTCCATACCTAGCAACTCAAGCTCTAGAAATTCATTAAATCTCATAAGATTACAACAATCTTTCATATTCTCCTACTCGAGCAAATTCTATCTCGAAATACCTACTTTTTAAGCCAAATTGTATAACCTCAAAACACGTATTTTCTTACACCGTGCAAGTACCACCCTAAACTTGAAGTTAGGAAAAGAAAATATAAATACAAAATTTCAACTCTAACTCTTAATTTTTTTTAAAAAAATTACTCTCAATCCCACTAAACAATAAGATGATAAATAAGTGAATGTCATAAAATATTTTTATTAATTTTGAAATAAAAAATGTTTTGATATGAATCTTGAAAAGCAAATTTTATGTGATGATGTTTCAACAATTTTAAACTTATATACTTGCAAAATATAAAGATAAAAAAACTTTTAAATGAAATCTTAAAAAGCATGTTGATTGTAAGATTAAATCATTTGAATGAAGAATGATTAAGGGCCAAAAGAAATTAGCAAGTCATTTCCAAATGTTATCATTCAGCATGCACAATCAAAACAATTAAGAGTAGTTGGTAGGAAATATGTCAACATTGAATTCAAAATTAAAACAATCAATTTGAATTTGAATTTGAATTATTCAAATTCAAAAATATGTTGGATGGCCGACAAAGGAGGGGAAAATATGAAATTCAAATTAAATTAACTATATTTATTAAATAATCAAAAAAATAATTAAGGCATTGTAGAGAACTAGTCCCTAGTCCAAAATTGATCTATCTAAACTAACTAATCATATTGAGTTCGATAATTTTTTTGAAATACTTGAAACAAAATATTAGTAACTTTTGATCATAAATTTGTTATCATCAAAATCAAATAACTGAATCATATGGCTCATGGAGTCAATGACAAATCTATGTTGGTAGTGTATAGGAACATAGATACAAAATGATCTTACATCAATCTTATTGAAATACATTTTGTATGTAACTGAATAAATCATATAACTCCCTCTAAATATATGCTTATAAGAATAACTTAGAAACCAACATACTTATTTCTCCCCTTTTAGCAACTTCAAAATGATATCAACATATACAAGAATATATAAAAAAATGCATAAAAAGCATACTTCTTAAACTACAAAACTATCTTTAAGTAAAAATATCTACAAGTAAAAAAATTGGTACTAACAAATTAACATGCACATGCATTTGTTGACCTCTACATATATGCCATAAGTCAAGTTAAGCCTACAAATCATTGGACTTGGAGGTGATAATCGGGGCTCAAAAAATGCTGGGCGTCAGTAAATGTTGGCGACCTCTCCGATCAACGAACGGACTTCGCCATCGCATTCAGAAGGTCGAAAATGGTCAAAATATAAATATTGTCAAATCTAACGATCAACGGATCAAGCTGTCGAGCTATCAATATGTCGAATGATCTCTAATCATGAAATTGATCACGCGTCGTTAAAACTTTGAAAAATCACTATCAAATCGCCCACGCAATTCGCATAAATGTCGAATAATCATAGTGGCGAGTTCGAGTGAAATAAACAAATAAATCAATCCCAAATAACCTGATCGGCGAGCGGACTTCGCCATCGTGTTGACATCAAAACTAGTTAAAATATAAGTATTGCACAACTTGATGATCAACCGATCAAGTGATCGACGCGTGTCTACATGCATATCGAGGTCAGGAGGCGCCGACGCGAACCAAACGACCTCCTTTGCGAAATTGATTACGTTGTTAGCTTGAAAATGTTGAAATCTATTGAATAAGACTATTATCACTCAATTCGGACAACTCTGCGCGAATGTCGAGTGGTCCAAAGCGGCGGCGTATTTTGTGAAATTGATAACTCCGGCGTGCCAAAGCGGTCTCGATTGTGAAACATCGCGCGTTTTGAAACAATGGAATAACTTTGGATCAATATATATATCAACCCTATATTGAGGTCAAAGTAAAATTCTTATTAAGATAGATTACACATTTAAAAATTGATTTAAAAAGAAAAAAAAAAACTATTTCCTTCTAATAACCCTCGACGCTCCGTCTCCTCCCTCCACGCGTGGTTCGAACGGCAGCTACTCCCGCTCTCGGCTCGGCCAACCGTTCCCTCCTCCTCAAGCAAACGGACTCTAAAGCAGAAGGAATACCAGGGACAAAAAAAAAAAATGGTGGAGATTTTCACTGTGCAAACAGACTCATCCCGTTAGTATTATTCATCGGACTCTTGCATAGTATATGTTACTTTTTTGATGGAGGAGGAAGCTCTTCGCTGTATTCAAGTTGTTAATGGCTACATTTTAAATGGTAAGCCTTTGAAGGTGAGCTTTGGCACCACAAGATATAGCTATTCATGATTGAATAATCTACCTTGTAACAATCCAGATTGTTTATACGTCCATGAAGTTGTTCTACAAGAAGATATTTGTTCAAGAGAAGAAGTCATTTCATTTTGTACAAGTAAACTTCAGCAATGTCCAGGGCTTGCATTTACTAATCTCAAACAACATTCAGGATGTTTCTTTCCTCCACCCCATCGGACACACAGGAATAACCGAACAATTCCTGTTCGTTTTGTCTGATCTGGGCGACGAAAGTGCTACACCGTGAAGGGGGCTGTTCAGAACTATCTTCGACCTGGTGGCGCCGTGACTCTCCTTCATGTTCGCCCAACCTCCGTTCTCTATGGCGCTGACTGGGGATCGATAGACCTCTCCGTTTCGGAGCCAGCTGCTGCCACTGAAGAGGTTGACCCCGAACAGTCGCAGAAACTTGAGGAAGACCTCAACGCCTTCACTACCACCAAGGCATAGAACCTTGCCCAGCCGCTTGTAGAGTTTCATATCCCTTTCAAGATCCACATTGTAAAGGATCAGGACATGAAGGAGAGGCTCTGCCTCAAGGTAGAAAGGCTTGGGCTCAGCGTTGTGATTATGGGCAGCAGGGGATTTGATGCGTCTAAGAGGAGCGACAAAGGGAGGCTCGATAGTGTCAGCGATTACTGCGCACCCCACTTGATGCAAGTCGAGTCTTATGCAACCATCCACATGATGGTTAGCACAATTCAAGGGAAGAAGAAATCAAAAATAAGCCCTATTGAGTGCATCAAATCTGCATTTCTTGGAGGTTCCATGACTGGTGCTCCAAAGTTAAGATCAATGGAAATTCTCGATTTTATTGAAAGCTCATCCAGAGGCATCTATTCAAGTTCCATAGGATTCATTTCATATAACCAAACATTTGATCTCAGGACCATTGTTATACACAAAGGGGAAGCCTCCATTGGAGCTGGTGGGGCAATTGTAGCTATGTCTAAACCAGAAGATGAGTATCAAGAAATGCTGTTGAAAGCCAGGGCCCCAACCAAAGTCGTAAAATCGCACGCAAAAGGTTGTTCTTCCATTTTTGTTGTTGTTCCTTCCCTTGCAAACGACGGAAATCGAGAACGTCATAAGCGGGTTCTTCTAGGTTCCTTTTTTCTGCAAACAACCCTCTTTCTTCACTTGATGGCGAAGCAATAATCATGAGATGGATTCTTCTCTAGGTTTCCGACGTTTCCACTACCCCTGTAGCCTAACAACCTCTTTTTCTTCCCTTGCAAACGACGAAAATCGAGAAGCAACACCATCATGAGGCGGGTTCTTCTCCCGGTTTCCAGCGTCGTCTCCCTGATCCTTCTCTTGTGTGAGGAAGGACATCATGAGGAGGTTCTTCTTTTTGGTTTCGGCATATCTCTCTTTCTTAGATATTTGTAGCAAAAAATGAGTCAAAACATGTGGAATGCTGAATGTGGATATATATATGCTTCGGTTTGAAGATCTCGTGCTCGTGAGGTAGCGACGAGATGAATAATTTAATTGTCATGACAACTCATCTTCGTGAAGGCGCAGTAAGCCATCCATTAGATGTCACTTCCCCTAGATAAAATGTTGTTGAAATTTTGTCTAATTTCTAAACTTAGAAAAAAAAGGGGAATGAATATATATTACATTATATATTTCGGGTTTGAAAGCTCGAGTGTTCATGAAGCACGGCAGATGGCTGCTGATTAAAGACCTCACTGCTATGCTCATGGCGTCAGAAAGCCAAAACACTCCCGATGGAGCCCCCTACACGGGATGACGCCGGGAGGCTGCCAAAATTTAAACTAAAATTCAAAATATAAATAAATTCAAATGAAAATTTCCTAAACTTAAGTCAAACGAAAGGATATATGATAACTATGAAGATAAATATTAAATTAAAGAGAAATAAGGGAAGAACAGTTAAAGAAAATTTTAAAAGAATAGAATACTCATTTAAAATACAAGTAAAATTTGGGGAGGCTAATATTGAATTCACAAACTCTAATTGTAATTCTCTATGACTTAAATTAAAGCGTTAAAGTGAGTTCTCTTTTGTTCAAATTTCTCAAAATTAAATAAGCCTTAATTGAAACTTGGGGAGATAAATGCCAAACTCATAAAAGGCTTACAATAAATTTGAAGTCTAGTTTTCAAATAAATATGTGATTTGATATGGAGTTAAGGATGAATCTAAATTAGGTTTAATAACTCTTATATGAATATGAAGATGAATGCTAGATAATAAGCACGAGTAGGGGTAAAACAATACACACTAAAATTGACATAACTTATCAAAAGTGATTTAAATTGAACATAATTAAGTTGAGAGAATTGCAAAAAAACTCAACAAGTAAACTAAGTGCAAGTAATATTTTAAATTACAATCTAAATCAAAATGTCTTCTTCGCCACCGAATCTGCAACTCTTTGTACAAGCAGACAGAAGGTGATACTAAATTAAAATCTACAAAAATCATAGGACTTTCTTTAATCAAAAATTAAGGAATTTCATTCTAATTATGATTTTAAAAATCAACGAAATCACTAATTAGGTGAAATTGTCTAAGCTATAAACACCTGCATGTGTTCAAACATAGAGATTTCAAGTGCAAATTTTAATGTCTAAAAAGGCTGCGTAGGATAAGTTAGAATTAAATAAAAATCTGAAATCAATCTTATAATTAAGAAATAAACACCACCTAAATTCTCAAATACACACTGATCACACTTATTAAGTACTTAAATTCAAACGAGGATCTGCGTTGCTTCGGTTTAGTTTAGGATTGGGTCCTGGTTAATAAAACCTAAAAACCTATAATAAGAGTTTCAAATCAGTGAAATATCTCGAACCTTAGGTGACGATTCGATTCTTTGTTAGCAGCAAAATAGAGTTGATAGGATATAAAGCTCTTAAACATATTCAAATTAATCATTTTTAAAATCAAATTAAGTATCAATCTGAAACTACTTAAATGAAATTTTATCATTAAAAACTTAAATTAAATTCAATCTATCCACCTTCCGCAATTATTTGTCGAGGGTGATAAATTAAGAAAACTCTAGTTCACAAAAGAGCTAATATCAAATCAAGTGTTATACTATGTTCACGCTCAATCAATCTCACGCTAGTAAGGATGTGGCCCGTGTCCTCTGCGTGGCAGCGGTAGGCTCCACAAATAAAGCGATTATGACCATGTCTGATCGTGGTTTGGCTAGTCCGGCTCCATTATATTATAATCACGACCGTAGCCCGTATGCTCTCCAATGGCTCTGCCCTTTGAGTTGTGAATTATAGGGTATACTTGATAGGGCAAATATCCCTCTGTCAGCTAAGGTAGACTTAAGATTGTCTCTTTAGACAAACACCACCCTAGGTCTACAAAGATTTCTTGAATGATATAACCCATGTGTTACTGATGAGGATTCTTCATCGGGTTGGGTCACTACCTCCTCAGTAGACTAGGACCGTGGCGAGAGAGATGATAACTATAGGATCTAGAGACGCGTCATTATTCTCCCAACCATGGTTTATGATAAATTTTATAATCTTAAACTCCATATGTACTCTTCTACGTTAAATTAAGTTATCAAACGACTATCCTTAATCAGTTCTCTCTCACTTATTGAGAGGGTAATTAATAGGGCTTGCTCCTATAGGAAACCTGGAACCAGATCTAAAGTCCTCACAAAATGAGGGTGAAATCTCTGAGTAGTGTCTTATCTACTATTCCATCTACCTTCTGAAAATTTCAACGTCACTTTAAATCACTCTCTTTATTGAGAGGGTCGGTGGTGAATTTTTGGAGCCCACAAATATCAAGTTCCAGCTACTCCAATGAGGAAACTCGAAGCTGTATATGCAAGAGTGCATTGGATCCTCAAAGTTACTAAGAAGAAATGACTGGTGAAAATAAAATATCAAAGTCCCGTCATCAGGGAGGCTAGAGTTGCTCCTCCAAAGAGACATCCTTTTACAACCCTAACAAAATGTCTACTAATTCAAGTCCCGCAAGGTGAGCATCGACGCGTGGTGAGCATCGAGGCGTGACACTTAGAACATAGGTCTAAGAATCTGTCGTCGAAAGGTCCCGACAAATAGGGGAGCAAATTTTGGAAGCCAAAATATTGAAGTGAAATTCCCTTATAGAAAGACAACAACGTGACATCTAGACTATATTCCCATAAAATTTATTCATTATGCACTAGTATTTGGAGCTGAAGTAGTCTTGCCACTTGAGGTTAAATTACTTTCACTCCGAGTAGCCATTCAACACAATCTCACTCAAGATGAGAATGTATGTCTACGGATGGGAGAGTTTGATGGGCTTGACGAGGTCAGGCTCTAAGCTCAACAAAATTTAGAAGTCAGCAGAGCGAAGATGTCCAAAGCATTCGATCATACATTGCGTCCTCAAACGTTTCAAGAAGGAGAAATAGTCTTTGTGCTGAAAAGACCAATTATTCATAATAAAAAATTTGGTGATAAATTTGAACCTAATTGGGAGGGTCTTTTTGTAATTAAAAAGTGTATCAAGGAATGATATATCAACTCATTGACCTAAAGGGTGAAAGACCAATTCCGCCAATTAATGGTCAATACTTGAACAAGTACTATACATGACGACAACATTCTCGAGGTATAATAGAAATCTACCTGCAAGATAGGAGGTAATTTTTTAGTATATCTATTTAGGTCGACATCGTGCTTCATGCCGAAATCACTAAATAAATATACTTACTCCAGATAAAAAAACTTTTTCGTGAAAATTCCCCTGTTACATAGGGGGCATTTTAGATTTTTATATATAGATGGAATCAATGTTACATGTTAAAACCCTCTTAAGAGCATATCAATTCAAATATTGATGTGTTTGCGTATTTTCATCTTGAAAGTTCTTCTAAATGTACTTTAGAATTTCTCCTGCAAGACAGGGGGTATTTTTTTAGTTTATGTTAAGTTTATTTGAGTTGACGTCATGCTATAAGACGAGATCCTCAAATATATTCTTATTCAGGTTGACATCGAGCTTTACGTCGAAATTTCTGAATATATCCATAATTGTTACTATTAAGTTGCACAGTCTTCTAGGAACAAGAAAAATCTATTTCTATGCATGAAAATACAACCTTTAAATGTCAAAAATTTATCTTTCAGATTTGCCAAATTCTAGAGATCAAGTCAGAAAAAAATCCCGATTTCGAAAGCTTTAATCAATTAAGTTGGAGAAACATCAACCTCTACATCCTAAAGTCAAGGACACAGATAGGTTCTAAAGGTCGAACTCAATAAGCCCATAAATAGTCGAATTGCTGGTGCTCTCCCCACTCTATAAGCCGTAAGTAATGAAAGAGCCTTCGTTCGTCAATCTGATGACAAAAACACCAACCCACTACGAGTCGAAGACTTCGGTAGGTTCTAAAGAGGTCAACTCAAACCCAAATATGATCAAGTTACTGACGCTCTCCTCACTCAATAAGCCATAAGAAAAGACCATAGTGAAAGAGCCCCCACTAAGCAGTTCAATGACGATAGCTGTTCAATCTCAAATCATATCCAGCTTAGTGATTACAAGGATCTAAGAGATCTTTCTACTTGATCGATAGATCAAGACAATCTGAGGAAATGCTCAATTCAGGGCTGCCTCAAATCAATCTTTATATTGCTTGCGAGGTGATATTTCAATCAATTCTCAAATGATCTGAGCATGATCAAAGTAAATCTCTTCATCAAGTCATTAAGCGAGCACGATCGAGGAAGCAATCCATAGTTCATATAAAGTCGATGGTTGAACTAAAGGAATTTCGTAGTTATTGATCACATTAAAGCACCGTTCTTTAGACTAATAACTCAACATTGATATATAAGAAGGTCAATCATGCACCCTTCAATGGATCTCAAGCGTACAGGATTCATGGTGTAAATACACTTCCAAGGCAATATGGATAAATCGTTATTCTTCATCAAGTTCGTCCTTAAAGCTAAGACAGAAGGAATTTTAAATCTAACCAAGCACGGATAAACCAATTCCCCAGCGAAATCCTTCATTGAAACAAATAGGCCAATTCTTCCATCAAACCCAACCAATTACGAAGTTAGGGTTGGAGGAGACTTAAATCTGCAAAGACATAAAAGAAAGATATATTCTGCAAAACCATTGAAACATAAAGTAGATGGTGTAAGAACTCTTATCTATCCAACAAGTTAATTCTGATAAATCGGTCAATCCCGTTACTTAGTATGTCCAAGATAAGACATCATACTGATGACAAATCTTATCAAAGCTCAATAAGCTATTGCAATTGAAGCTAAAATGATCCAAGTTCTGTGGCCAACCCAAAGGGTCAACCAATTTTCAACAAACGTGACTTGCTCTATGTGCAAATCACATTTGTTGACCTCTACATATGTGTCATAAGTCAAGTCAAGCTTACAAATTAAGCGGACTTCGGAGGTAACAGTGCCCAAATCGAGGCTCAAAATGCACTGGACGTCACAGTAAATGTTCGAAGCGACCTCCGATCGACGAACGGACTTCACTGTCACGTTCAAAATGTCAAAAATGGCCAAAATATAGATATTGTCAAATCAACGATCCCGTAGATCAAGCGTCCGAAGTCAACGCGCGCATAATGAAGGCTGCGGCCGACGACTCCGTTCCGAAATTGATCATGTCTTAAACATCAAAACTATTAATGAGATTGTCCACAAGTCGAGTGCAAATGAATAATCAAAAGTGGCGGTCGTAAATCGGTATCGGCGGGCGTCGCCCAAAATGACCTTGATCGATGAGCGAACTTTGCCATCGTTAAGAACATCAAACTTCATAATATAAATATTGCATAACGATCAACCGTCAGCGTCGGTCGTCAGCGCTACATATATCAAATCGAGGCCATGAACTAAATGACATCCGTTCACGAAATTGATTACGTCGCTAGCTTCAAAATGTCGAAATATATCAAATAAGACTATTAGCACTCAATTCAGACAAGTTTGCGAATCAAGTGCGAAGCGGTGATCCATTATTTTGGTGAAATGACTTGATCAAACTTGAAACAGACCGATAATTGAGTGGTTCGTTGAACAACGGAATAACCTTGAATCAATATATATATCAACCTTATATTGAGGTCAGCATAAAGTTTTTATTAAGGTGGATTACACATTTTAAAAATTGATTTAAAAAGAAAAAAAAAAACTATTTCCTTCTAATAACCCTCCACGCACTTTCTCCTCCCTCCACGCGTGGTTCGAACGGCAACTACTCCCGCTCTTCGGCTCGGCCAACCCTTCCCTCCTCCTCAAGCAAACAGACTCTTAAGCAGTAGGAATACGTGGGACAAAAAAAGATTGTGAAGATTTTCATTGCGCAAACAGACTCATCCCGTCAGTATTATTCATCGGACTCTTGCATAGTACATGTTACTTTTTTGACGGAGGAAGCTCTTCGCTGTATTCAAGTTGTTAATGGCTACATTTTAAATGGTAGGCCTTTGAAGGCGAGCTTTGGCACCACAAGATATTGTTATTCATGGTTGAATAATCTACCTTGTAACAATCCAGATTGTTTATACGTCCATGAAGTTGTTCCACAAGAAGATATTTGCTAAAGAGAAGAAGTCATTTCATTTTGCACAAGTAAACTTCAGCAATGTCCAAGGCTTGCATTTACTAATCTCAAACAACATTCAGGATGTTTCTTTTCCTTCTTACAGTGATCTGTTCGCTGTTGATCTCCTTGCCACCTGTCATTCAAGGTTTCTCTCTCAGGTGAGACTGGGCTCTGCATTTGATTATGCTGCTGACTGGGGTTGACAGTCAAGAGGAGCAGCAAGGGAAGGCTCAATGTCAGCGATTACTGCACCCCACTTGTAGAGATCAGGTCTTTCAAATCCACAGATGGGTTAGCACATTTAAAGGAAGAAGAAATCAAAAACAAGCATTGGTGCATCAAGCTGCATTTCCTGCAGTTCCACGATGGTGCACAGTTAAGATCAAGGAAATTCTTGGTGCATCAAGCTGCATCCAGAGGCATCTATTCAGGTTCCATGATTCATTTCATATAACCAAACATTTGATCTGAATATAGTAATCAGGACCATTGTTATGCACAAAGGGGAAGCCTCCATTGGAGCTGGTGGGGCAATTGTAGTTGTTTAAACCAGAAGACGAGTATCAAGAAATGCTGTTGAAAGCCAGGGCCCCAACCAAAGTCGTAAAACTGAAGGCAAGAGGTTTTTCTTCCATTTTTGTTGTTGTCCCTTCCCTTGCAAATGATGGAAACCGAGAAGCAACACCGTCATAAGGCGGGTTCTTCTCTAAGTTTCAGGTATTTCCACTACCTCTACATTCAAACAACCCCTCTTTCTTCCCTTGCAAATGATGGGCGAAAGCAACATCGAGAGGCGGGTTTTCTAAGTTTGCGTTCCACTACCTCAGAAACAACCTCTTTCTTCCTTCAAGCAAATCGAGCAATCGTCATGTGGGGTTCTTCTTTTTTGATGTCATCTCCCCACCCTTCTCTTTGCGTGGCGGAGAGGAATAGTCCGCAGTGGGTTCTTCTCTTATATCCAACCTCATCTCTTTGCCAATTTTTGTAGCGCGCGAAAAAATGAGTCAGAACATGAGAATGTGTGAATGTAGATATACACATGCTTTTGTTTCTTTGCAGGTTTGAAGATCTCGTCGTGCTCATGAGGACGGAAGATATGGCTATTCAAGATGCGACACGCCTTCTGAGGGCATCAGTAAAAAGCTCAGTTAGATGTCATTAGATAAAATCTCAAATTTTGTCAATTTAGACTTAGAAAAAAAGTGAATATATATTGCATGTTTTCTTTCGTTTGAAGACGATCGTGCTCATGAGTGACAAAATGAAAAAAAATGCGATGTTGCAGACCCTTCACGCTCATGAGGGCGTACCAAGAAAGCCAAAACACTCTCGATGCAACCTCTTACATGGGGATGATGCTGGAAGGCTGCCGAAATTTAGACTAAAATTCAAGACTTAAACAAATTCAAATGAAAGTTACCTAAACTTAAGTCAAACAAAAGGATATATGATAAATATGAAGATAAATGTTAAATCAAAGAGAAATAGAGGAAGAATAGTTAAATAAAATCTTAAAAAGAATAGAGCACTCATTTAAATGCAAATAAAATTTAGGGAGACTAATATCGAACTCACAAACTCTAATTACAATTCTCTATGGCTTAAATTGAAGCGATAAAGTGAGTTTTCTTTTATTAAATTCTTCAAAATTAAATAAGCCTTAATTGAAATTTGGGGAGACAAATGTCAAACTCATAAGAGACTTACAATAAATTTGAAGTCTAGTTTTCAAATAAATATGTGATTTGATGTGGAGTTAAGGATGAATCTAAATTAAGTTTAATAACTCTTATATGAATATGAAGATGATTACTATGCTAGCTAATAAGCACGAGTAGAGCTAAAGCAATACACACTAAAATTGACATAACTTATCAAAAGTGATTTAAATTGAACATAATCAAGTTGGGAGAATTGCAAAAAATTCAACAAGTAAACTAAGTACAAGTAATATTTTAAACTATAATCTAAATCAAAATGTCTTCTTCCCCACGGAATATGTAACTCTTTGTACAAGCAAACAGAATGCGATACTAAATCAAAATCTACAAAAATCATAGGGCTTCCTTTAATCAAAAATTATGAAATTTCATTCTAATTATGATTTTAAAAATCAATGAAATCACTAATTAGGTGAAATTGTCTAAACTATAAATACTTTGCATGCTCGAGATTGAGATTTGTCTGTTAAATTAAATGCAGGCACAGTAAGTTAAATTAAATAAAATCAAATCAATCTTATAATTAAGAAATAAAGACCACCTAAATTCTCAAATACATCCGCATGGGCCGACTATCTTGGACTTAAATTTAAGTGTTGCAGAATCTGTGGGTCCTTCTAGGTTTAGTTTATGATTGATTAGGGTTAACAAAATCTAAAACCTAATAAGAGTTTGAATCGTGAAATATCGGCTGCATGTGATAGATCTAATCCTATTAGTAGTTAAGCGAGTTGGATCTAAAGCTCTTAAATATATTCAAATTAATCAATTTTTCAAATCAAATTAAGTAGCAATTTAAAATTGCTTAAATTGAATTCTATCATTAAAAGCTTAAATCATCACTCTCTTCAAAATTAATTTGTCGAGAAGTTGGTGATAAATTTTTTATATATATATATATATATATATATATATATATACGGTGGAGTATTGATGTATGCATAGCACGTAAGATTAGTGTGATATTCACTTATAAGATGGGGTGAGATGTTGGGATACCATCCAAAAAAAAAAAAAAAACCAAATTCTGTAGTAATCAACTCCATGATCCTGAGAAAAGTCTTTTACCACTGCAACCAATCAGAGATTTTTGATAAACAAAAACTACTATATGGTAACCAATGGGCTCTGATCTTTGCCTTCTTGGCTTGACTCGAAGTATGCTGTGTCCTTGCTCATGTTTTTCAGCACTTACTGTACTGTAAGGAAATTTTAACACGTGAGATGACGGCTTATGTCACATCATCATTTAATTCTACTTTTATAATAATACTTCACCCTGCATTTTTATATTTTTCAAAGCAGCATTAGCTGTGCTGATACCTAAGTCTACTAAACAAATAAGACTATTATGTGGCTTGGAAAAAAACGAAGAAGAGTTTAACAAAGTTGTGGCTTTCTTCTTCCGGATGTCTTCTTCTTATCTAAACCTCTACATTTTTCTGATGATTTCAGCAGTTAAATTCTCATTTTAAACGTAGAAGCTCTTAGGTTGAATAAATGAATTAATAATCTACCATCAAATTTAAATCTACTGAACTGTATGTAATTAAGGTCCCCTGCAACAGCCAGAACCTGCATGAACAACTACAGTCATGTCTGAACATTTTTTTTATTGGGGCATTTATAGAAAATAATCTTATATATTTATATATCAAATACTTAAAAAAACTTATATATATATATATATATATATATATATATACACACACACATGATGAACATAAGATGGAACAGGGAGATGATGTAGAAATCATAATATAAGTGATTGACGATTTGGATCCTATATATATCCACTAATGTGGACTTTTATCATAAGATTAATATAAGATCCATTATCAGATATTATCATAGAAAAATGCTTTGGAAGAAATTTGTACAGTTTGTGAAGATGTTTTGATTGATAAAAAAGAAGAATCTACTTAAACCGATATATAAGTGATTCCTTTCTTTCATGATGAATTGTTGACACCAGTCTTACATTTTGTCTCTGTGGACCAAGGAGAATGGGGGCTCTGCGGTAAGAGGGTTGCACTATGAGAGAAGCAAGGTAAACTCTTAAATATCGTGGATTAATGCAATGGAGTTGGGCCCTCATGTCGATCTATATATATATATATATATATATATATATATATATATATATATATATCACCCCAATCTTTGATATTACATCAAAAATAACATCTTTGTTAATTTTTTAAATTTAAATATACAAAGAATATTATTTTTGTAAATATCAAAATTTTAGACATTATATATGTAAATGCGTAAGAATTGTGTTCTAACATATGTAAATTTTTTTTTTTCTAGTTTTTAAATTTATTTTTTATCCGAACATTGATTTTATCATGTAGAATAACTTAGAAAACAATTAAGTTTTGACTTGTAACTTCTTGTTCTGAATCATGCCATAAATCTCGGCATAAATATTATATCATTTTCTTTTAGTCACCATGCTGTATGATTCATTTGGAACCTTGATATAAATGTTGCCTCTTCATGCAAGTAATATGGTACAAACATTTAAATTATAAAATTCAATATAAATTTAATATGATTATGACCTATGTTTGCTTTGATCCTCTTAGATATATCTTGCCAAAGAGGCATTTGGGTAGTAACTATGATACATTAGTGTCAAATTCTAGGTCTCTCAAAAGAACTATTCTACATAAATACACAATTTTTAAATCATTAAGGACTATAATCTTTATTAATGTTGTTGTTTTCTCATTCATGATGTAGTTTACTTAGCTTGTACTCCATATTTTCAAAACCTCTAAATGAAATATTAGTGAATTAACAAAACTAAAGCTTATTTAGGTTCAATTTTATTTTATTTTTATGTTATTTTTAAAACTATATTTATTTGATGTATTTTTTAAGTTTTTTTATTTTTATCTTTAAAAATAAATAATGATATTTTAAAATACACTTAAAATAAATAAAAAGTTGCTTTGTGCATTTTTAAAATAACAATTACCTCCACCGCCGCTAATCTCCACTCTCCAATTGTACACACCACACCATCATCATCATTATCATTGTCGATAATCATCACCACTATCTCATAAAAATAAAAATATCTTAAATGAACTAAATAGCTTATGCGTGATCTATCCCTCCACATCCTCGATTCCATCCCTTCTCATAACTAGCAATTACTCTGAGAAATATGAAAATTGTGATATATGGGTCTGTTTAGGGTAGTTGTAACTTCTCGAAGATATAGTGAAGGAGCTGTTGTAGAAGAAAGCTATCTAAAAAGCTGTGATGTGTATTATAATCTTTTATTAGTTAAAAAAAATCAGATAGTAACTTTCTAACATCCACCATATTCTACTAGGTCAGGTTGGAAAACGTAGTTTTCCCATCATAGTTTCTTCAAAATTTAGTTTCCCAAACGCCACTTGCGGTGCGATTTGAATCACACCACAGGCACAAAGCTGTCCCAAAGGACAATCATAATTTAGTGGAGTCGATCAGTATGAACTTCAAAGAAAAGTTCATTATGCTTTTAACAAATGTAAATAATTTTTGCTTTCTAGTTTGATGTTTTTTGCCTGTGTCGGTTCAAGAGATATTTCTTATTATTAGTATTTAGACAACTTTATTACAATAATGATCATCGAAGCTAAAAGTGCCATGCAAAAGATCAAGAATTTAAGTAAAGATAGATCATTTAATCTAATAGGGAGTGATTAGAGATTGAGGATTACAATCCAAAAATAAAAATACCTAATAATGAGTCTTATAACTCTATAATATTAACAAGAAGAATTGAGAGTACATTTTCAAAATGAGGTCTATGATATTGTAAAGATACTTTCTCAAAAAAATTGAACTTATAACTAAATGATGACATAAAATAATAGACCAAGGTGAGGCTTATAATAAAATTAGAGTTACATTCCAAGAGAAAAATGTTTAAGAGAATATGATCTTGATAACATAGGATTACATACCCTAATTATCAATATTTAATTTAATTAGAGGGGATTAATCATATAGATCAAAATCACTCAATGAAAGAAAGATGCTTAAAATAAAGTTTACAACCTTGCCCTAACAAACTTGGAAGCCTAGGACCAATTTTATATCACATACAAAAGAATGTCATTATACTTAAATGCGAGGTAATACTATTTTGGTCTAAATTACATATAAAATGGGATCACTAGGAAGGCAAAAAATTGTTCAATTTACATGCAAGATTGCCTAGGTCACTACATAAGTATATTTATAATAAATTCCTAATTATTTTAAATCATATATTGACATATTTAGGTCATTTAATTTAGGTCATTTTAAAGCATATACCATATTTCTTACCATTGGCTTAACTTTTTATAAGATATGAACATTATTTAAATCAAATCAAGATAATGCCAAAAGATGAAAAGTACAATGACTTTAAGATGCCTAGAAGAATTTTCTTCTAGATGATGATGCCTTAATTATTTCAATGACCTCATGTATAAGTACAAGGTGAGTTACATCAATGAATTTGCAATAAAAAAATATTTATATAATTTTAAACTCACATTTATTAGACTTTTAAAACCTAATTTGAAAATAAATATTTTAAAATAAACACTTGACCTATCCTCTAAAAAAAATTAAAATTTTTGATGATCTAAAAAGCATCAAAATAAAACTAATTAAAATAAATGTTTAAATCAATCATCACCTAGAACTCTAAAGTAATTTCATTTATTATAACAATCATAAAAAATAAAATAAATTCCAAAATAAATCCATTGAAAAACTTATAATAACCCTACAAATTCAACTAAAAAGAAATAAATTTATATAACTTTTAAAAAAAAAGCATCAAAATATTACTAAAATCTTTGAAGTAGCTTCATTTATTATAACAATCATAAAAAATAAAATAAATTCCAAATAAATTCATCAAAATACTTATAATAGCCCTACAAATTCACCTAAAAAGAAATAATTTTATATAACATACCAAAAAAAAAAAAAAACCAATGGATAGAAGAACACAATGCAAATTGAAATAAAGGTCAACGATTCCATGCAAGCAAACAAAGAGAGAGGTGAAACCAATCAAATTTAAAAAAAAAAAAATCTTCCTTAACACGTCAGTTACAATTTCTCTAAATTTGAAAAATTCCTTTCCTTGGACTGCAAAAGTCCAAAGCCGCAGCCAAAAGAGGCCAAATTGCATATGGGGCCCGCATTACACTATCCAGGCCCATTGAATCTGTGCTACATGTAAATCACGTCTCTCAGGCTTTAAACGGTCCACATATTCTTTCATAAGAAATATCTTTTAAAAAAATAATAATAAAGTTTACACTTTGTTCATTCTTACGTAAGGCTATAAAAATAAATAATAATAAAATTTAAAGCTATTTTTGTGAAATTTAAGTTTCTTCAAAGTACAAGAGAATTTATGATGATTGACGATGACTTTGTCTTTAATCTTCAAGACTAAATATTAATTTATATATGACATGATAATATTGATTATAATTTATTAATAATTATGCACGTCAAAATTAATATTAATTTATTTAATTTGTAAGTAATTTTTTTTCTTTTTTTCTTTACCTTATTCATTGAATGGAATATTAAGTTAGAGTTCCACTTATTAGTATTAGTAGTAGTATTATTATTATTATTATTATTATTATTATTATTATTATTATTATTATTGTTATTATTATTATTATTATTATTGTTGCGTAAAAAATCATGATAGAAAAGTTTACACTCATCTCTTTGTTAAGACACACACAAGCGTTTCAAGAATTAATGATAAAACCCGAATTTTACGTGAAAAAACCTCAAAAGAGGAAGAAAAAAACTGGCACAACAAGAAAAATCATCCAATGTATTTATTTTGAGTACAAAATTTTCCGACACGAGATTACAAGATCAGTATATGAGAAGGCCGACAATGAGAATTAGACTGACAACAAACCATATACACGCGTTGTTGTGTAATAATACAATGATAGATGAGCAGTGAGATTAGCGACTGACGATGAATGTGTCATGATGGTGACCACAACCTCTCTTCGATGAGAGCTATCATGATGGTGACCACAACCTCTCTTCGATGAGAGCGCCACCTTTAAAGCAATCAATTAGGAAGCTGACATGTCCGCCATGATCAAATGTGAGATTTTTATCATGTGTTGACCTCATTTTTGGACGGGGATAATATCATCTATAATCTTAGTAATTAGGATCCTTAATCTTAAGTTAGGAGCTTCATAATTAAGCACTTAAAATTCTACGCTTAATGATTTGGTGAACAAACCAAAAATCGAGTAGTAATTAAATCAAATATTAAATTCTAGCCTAATTTGAACTAAGAAGCTCACAAAACTTGATTGAAACAAAAATGAATCTAAAATAAATTAAAACACATTAAAACTAAACGTACCAAAATAAAAATGAATTGAAAATCAAAATAATCTAAATAAACTAAAATAACTCAAAGAAAATCAATCATATTAAAATTAAAAAATTAAAATCAAATTAATTAAATTTTATTAATCCAAATCATTTTAAAATCTTCATCAAACATAATTAATGTATAAATAAGTTCCAAGATGATTGATTGAGCCATTTAAATTAATTTGAGCCATTTAAATTAATTTGACCCATTTTAGTTAAAATTAGTCAAATTAAGTTTAAATCAACTTAAATTCAAAATAAATCAATTCAATTGATCCTAATTTTTTTTGAATGATCAATTTAAGCACAATTGAAGCATTACTTTGACCCAAATAAACCAATATAAATTGATCGAATTAATCCAAACTAGCTTGGATCAAATTGAGTTAACCCAAGGTTTAACCCAAAATTGACCCAAGTGGGTCATGCCAATCCAAAGACTTCCCAAATCTTGATTAAACCTGATAAAAATTCAGTTTCAATGAGAATGGGGAGGGGATTACATTCAACAAAAGAGAAAAAATTAAAAGCAAAAAATCAAAGAAAATGCCAAGATTTCTCTTATCTCTCTATCATGCCTCAGTCTCAAACTTGGATATATATTAAATTGCTCAAATAGCCACCTCCCAAGTAAAAGATGGCAGGAAGATCTTAGCCAAATACCATAACAAAAGAAGAAGAAGAAGAAGAAGAAGAAGAAGAAGAAGGAGATAGAAGCATGCAAATAAAAAACAAATTCAAAGCCCCCAAAGAAAACATTTGTGCACACCAAATCCTCATCCCCAATCTTTGGCATTAATGCAAGCATGCTCATGGCCACTTGCAATCCCATTTTCAAATCAAATGATAGCCTCCAATTCACCATTAATGGTGAAATTTGGTTACCATTAAAAGGAGGAGAAAAGAAGGTTCATGGATCCTTTTTTTTTGCACTAATTGTCTTCCAAAAGCTCCACTGAACAAAGCCAACCCCTTCCCCACTTCTTTCCCACATAAAATCATAAAATCTGGCGAGGTGCGGCAGTCATTGGTGGAGAGAATGATCCGGAATTAGGCAAGCAAGGAGAACTATAATAGAGACTTACCTTGACTTAAGGAAGCTTTCCGACAGGAAAAATCTGTCGAACGTGGGCTTTTGACTAGGTAATTTCTAAACTGTAGAAAAAATTGTAAGTTCTTTTATGTGTGGAAATACTCGCTCAATTTTAGGAAAATCCTTTAGATTCTCCTTGCATTTACCTTCTCCTAGCCCATAAGTACGAAACATGGTGTTTTCCAACGAGTTCGCCAAAAAATTGGGCTTGAACAGGCAGTTTGGAGCCGAAATCCATCCGCCCAAAGCTCCATTCACCGTCCATGAGGGAGACAGTACAACAATTGTCCGATCCTTCCTTTAATTAGATGGACGATTGATGAGATTAAAACCCACTTAGGACTTGATTTAAGCCCTTGGATCTGCAGGTTCAATCTGGACTATTCGATCTTTGATCGAACGGCCTAAATCAAACTTATTTTCTACTCAAAATCTTAATCGTACTTGTCTGTCCAATAGCTGCTCGACACATTTGTAACAGAGCCTAGTTAGCGCTAACTCAGTGCTGATTGATTTGAGTAAGTGAATATAAAATTTTTCAGAATTTAAAAATGTATAAAATTATTTGAAAATTCAAAATCATAAAAAATAAAATACTAGTAAAAAAAGTACAAATAAGGGCTCGTTAGATTCACAAGAATCCAGAGAACTCAAAATCCTCAATTTTTATTGGGTATTTTAGGCTTAATTTAAGTTTAATAAAAAACTAAATTTCTTTAATTAATCATAAAATAATAATCAGATTGAAGATCAAATGGCTTATTTTAAGAAAATAAATAATTTAAAATTATAAAAATCATAGAAAATCATCGAAATATCTCAAAACATTTTAATTAACATCAGAAAGCTTTTAACAAATATTTGAACCCCTTTAGAGCTTGGTAAATTTTAAAATCATTTAACTAAGATTTGATAAATCATTAGGACTAACACTAATATTGATACTTAAATCCCAATAAATTAAATATCAAACTAAAATTATAAATAAAATAGTAATCAAACCCCATTAACTTAACTTTAAGTTAAATCAAATAAAATTAAACTTAATTTAATCAAATTAGGAATTAGCTAAGCTTGAAATCTAATTTAATCAAACTAATTTAACATATCAATCATTAATTAAACTAGTTATTGTGGTGAATAAATCTCTTATAGGGAGTCGCCCTTCAAATCTGTGGAGAAAAGAAAAAAGAGACACTATAAAAATTTATCTTTTTAGGATGCCACGTAGATCCACAGATGTACTTATTCAGGTGATTGAGAACATCATCAAGGAAATAGTGTACTATCTTGAGATATAAAAATCACTACCCTTTAATGAAACCAATAACCTCTCGATGACGAATGAGTCCGTGATATACGTATTCGTAGATTCTTCTCCTACTTTATATGAAAAAGTAAAGCAGAGTTTATTTTAAATCGGGTTTATTAAGTTTCCTATAGGGGCAAGCCCCCATAGTAATTACATCCTAAGGAATGGAGATTTCTTAGGAAAACTCTTGATTAAGGTAAATGATCATTGTCTTTGAAGATTTCAATAGGAAAGGACTATCAATCGATTGATTTATGTTTTTGAAGATCAAATGAGATTGATCAAAAGAGGGAATTATTTTTGAAGCCAAAATGGAGAATAAGTCGGAGATGCCCACGATGCTAGGAAACATAGTGAGCATATTAGACTATCATATAGTTGGGCTTTACAATTTTGAAAATGAATTAGTTTGTTTAAGTTAAATTTTTTTATTAGAATTTTAGGACTTAAGATTCTTTAACACTAGATTAAGGAAATGCCTAAAGGTGAGGAATTATGCTTATGGCTTACAAAGGGGAGAAATAACCTCAGAACCTAAATCTAGGAAACTTCAACGAGGGCTGAAAGCACAACCTAAATCTAAGGCAAAAATGGGTAATGAGTTTGCCTCCACAAGAGAGGACAAACCGCCCGACAACTTGGACTTACAACCGCCTAGGGGTGGCCGCCAACTAACTCCTCTTACGATTTTAAATACATGTAGACAAGTCTTTATGCTTATGCAAGATAGCTAGGCTGTTATTATTTAGAAAGAGACTAAGTCCTTAAACTCACTCCGTAAAGAGACTATATCATGTAAAGGGACATGCTTCAAATGATTAAATCTAATGCAATTCAAATTTTCTTTTATTTTTTTATTTTGGACAAATATTTTGACTTAGGCTAATAGGATTTTTTATGACTAATGCATGAGAAAGAAGGTTATTGGCCAAAATCAGCGAGAAGGGAGGAGGTGAGTTTCCACCACGGCCCTCAAAGGTCAAGCCGAGTTTTCTGGCAAAGGTGAAAGCCCTCAAATTAAGAGTAAAATAAGATGCATTTGTGCATGATATTATAAAGAAATGATCATCCAGCTAAGGGGTTCCTAATTCTTTTATCTTGATTTTAAACCTAAGCTTTAAGTGAGGTTATGAGTTGTTTAATTTGAATTTGGATTTATCTTTTTCTAAAGAGCCCGATCCACATCTAGGCCATACATAAAGCAAGGAAGAAACTAAGAAAATCATGCACTTAATGCAAAAGCTAAACAAATCATCAATCAATTTATAAAGATAATCATAGAAAGAATAAACGAACGTTGTGGTTGGGCACCACCGCACAAACTCTAAAATATCAAATATGGGTAGCCGAGCTCTACCCTTATACAACTTGGATTATAAATGAATATTACAATTAAGCAAGGAATTCATTGTTATGGGGGTCTTCAAGCTTTATTCTTCTTTCTTCTTTTCTTTTCTTATTTATTTTTTGGTTCCTTCTTTTGGATGGTTGGATGGTAGATGCTCCATGTGAAGGCTTCATATTGTGCATAAGATGAGATCTTATGACCAGGCTTATCCTAATCCCCATAACAATCATTCCAAAATCATAATTATACAAATTTTTATATGAAAAAGAAAAGTGAAAATCTAACTAACACCTGCAAAATAAATGTTAGCTAAATCACACCACACAAATCTCATGCATGTATGTTGGACTTATCACCCCACACATGGGTGACTAAGTCCACCTGGCCTATGTATTATGCTTAGGGGTATAAAGCACCTGCAAGCAAAAATATTTATATTTTTATTTATGATAGCGCCCCTTAAGCACAATCCTCTGCAGAAAAGAATAGTTAGACTAAAAATGTCCTGCCATTCATTCTACGAGCATACACCCTAACATCTAGTATAAAATATATATCATAAAACAAAATATAACATCAAATCATACACCGACCTAACCTAAGGCTAGAAGTGGTGACTTAGGCTAATGTGTGTGCTTTGAAGTTTTGAGTGGTATGCTTAGCTATGGCTTTGGGCTCAAATTTTATAAGTGTGAAGAACATGTTCAACTTAAAGGATGGTTTCATTTAAGTTGTTTAAGTGTTTTGGGTTGATTTTATTTCATGTTCTGATTTGGTTTAAGTTGATCCTATAATTAATTACTAAGTTATGAAGAGAGGAAAAGAGAAGAGAACTTCTCTTTCCTCCACTAACCTTAAGCAATCTTCTAAAGTAGGTTCACAGTTTAGTTTCATTTAGGTGAATGCTTTGATTATTTCTTTTAATCAATCCTAAGTTTTGATAAACCCTAAACAAACCTATTCAAAAAGAAAGATATTTTAATGATTAAATAAAATGAATCAAAATTCACATAACACACATTACTTCATTTCTTTTCCTAACATATATAACATGCATATGGATGGACCCTAAGCACATCTATACATGTAAATGAGAGTATTTAACACACTTTATGATGCATGCTAAGTAATCCATTTAAGAAAATTTAGAATTTAAAGATGCATTATTTTTTTTAAGTAGAAAAAGTTTTTCTTATCTAAATTTTCATATACATACATGAAAGTAAGAGAGGCATAAGTGAGTACAGCGCTATTGTTAACCAGAGGTGTAAGGTGCAAGACCTACTTAGGGCTACTTAAAGTCTCAATCTCAGGGTTGTCCAGACTAATATACCTCTTTCCTTAAATATAGGATTCATGAAAATAAAAAAGAATAGGCAATTTATGTAATGGAAAATGCAAAAGTTATATAATGGATTCATTTTTGTTTATGTAATTTATGTATGCAAGTATAAGCAATCCTTCTTAGGTGATAGCATGGGGATGAATAGGGTATGGAATTAAGTAAGTGTTGGGTTCTTTTCAAATGAACCCTACATCTTACCAACTCTTATTCAAAATTATGCTTACATAAGAAAGAAAGGAAACCTATACCAAGCATGACTTTATAATCTATCACATGCCAAGCTTAAAATTAAAGCATAAGTAGCACACTTTCAGATTTGGTATTTGATTTATATATTTTTGAAAATAATTTGGATTTAGTAGTGATAATAGCTACTCATATTTCTACTTTAGCAACACATACAAATTTGACATAAAATAAATAATTTCATTTTAAAATTTGAAACATGAAATTATGAATGCATGAAATCACATGGAATGCAACTTAACATGTTGAGGAAAGATCCAAAGCAATGAAAGCATGTAAACAAACTCACTTTACTTAAATCCTAAAGACATTCTTATAGAATAAGAAAATTTAGAATAAATCAAAGTGAATTCAAAATAATTTTTTGTTTAGTTTGAAGTTTGATTTAATTTTGAAAAAGTGAGATGAGTTTGCTATTCCTAACCCATTCCCACATGTATTTTATATTTTTGTTTAATTTTTAGATAATTAGATCCATTTTTATGCATCGATTAGGTTAAGGTATGAATTAAGTAGCTGAATTAACCCTTACCTACACCACCTTAGAAGAATTAACTAAATAATTATGAGCCAATGAGATGATATAAAACTCACAAAAAAAATTTAAATTTGCAATGCACCTAATAATGGAAAGGCCTAATGCAATTTGGCTCACAATTAAAAGTTAATTAGGCTAAGGGGTTTAGCTTAAGTAATTTCAAAATACCCTTTCACACATCTGAATTGGATTTTGATTTTCTTAATTGAACTTAGGTTATTAAACCCTAAGCATCTACCCAAGGTAGATTAATTAAGTTTTGAAACTTTTTAGAATTTTTTTGAAATTGATTAAGGGGATAATTAGTGAATTAACCATTAATTAAGAGGAGATTAAGAAGAGAAGAGGGGGTTTAGGGAATAGCTTAGGGAAAATGTCCCAAAATTATTCCATAAACCTCCTACTTACTAGATTTGACCTTAATCAACCCTAATCAGAGGGTAAAACTACTAATCATACCCTAATTATGCTTAATTATATGAGAAGGGTAATTAAGGAAACCATATGAAACTACTCTAATCAAGCCTTCAATAAATCTCAAGAAAATTAGAGGAGGTAGAGGTCATCCTCTAAAACTTACCTAAGAAATTTAGAATTAATCAGAGGCCTAATCAAAGAGTAATTAGCAAAATACACTATCTAATAAAACCCAAATTCAGAGAAAATCATAACTCAAAACTTATCAAAATTAATTTTAAAATGTTCTAGGTTTAATTATCTATCCATAGGTTTTTATTTTATATATTTCTAAATTTTCTATAAAAAGTTATGCATTTTTGAAGTTCTCTAGATTAATTAGGAATTAATTAATACACTTAACTAATCCCTGGCTAATCCTTGGCTCACGGCACGACGCGTGGCGGTGGCGGTCAGCGCGCTTTACATGAGTCGTGCCGTGAAGGGGAAACTTAGGTTGTCACCTCATAAAGGTGGCGGTGGCGCACAAGCTTAAATTCTCTGCCGTCTGATCAAAGATCAGATGGCTAAGAATCTCCCTCGCAGTTTATAAAGAATAAATGAGATCTAAACTTGTTAAATAATCTCAGCCATCCATCTAAAATGTGTGGATGGACAGCTGAGATGAGCCAAGTTCTTCCTTTTGATCAGTAGAGACCGTCCATGATCAAGGGGAAGATCCAAGCTCGATCTAGCTTGAAATCACACAAAATTGAACTCACACCATCTAGAGATATAGAGCGAAAAATCCAATGGTCAAAATTCAATGAGGTGAAAATTTCTTTCACAAAGCTCCACACCACATTGAGTTTAGTGATCAGAAAATTTCATACCTCGTCGGAGGTGATCACCGGCGCTCGAGATCGATGAAGTAGCTTCGTCTGGTTGAGATGAAGCCCTGTTGAAATTCCTAGGCCTTGGGATTGAGTGGCTTGCTCTATGGACCAACACTACTTGAAGATCATTGCGGCTTTGATCCAATTGCTCCTCTCCTTGCTATGGGAACTGGAATGGAGTGAGCTCAGATTGGTCCTTAGAAGAAGTGTGCAGGAGGAATTGAGAGGAAATCAAGTGTAGAAGAAGTTGGCAATTCACTCTACCTCCCATGTTTTTCACTGCTCAAAAGCCGAGAAGAAGAAAATGGGAAGAGTTCTAGGAGGCTTAGGATCAATCCCCAATGGCTCCTCTGGCATCCTATTCTTCGATCGACCTTGAGTGTGTGTAAATAGAAGTGAATTAGGGGGAGTATATCTCCCCATTGAAGGATCGGCCGGCCGGCAATGGTCTTGCCATTTTGATCCAATTAATGAGATTAGAGAGTTTGTTTTGACTATTTTGAGTGTGCACATGGTCTGTTTGATCCAAGGACTGGATTGCCAACTTCCCATGTGCTTGAATTGAGCTTGAGAAGAAGTTTGAAAATTTCAATTTTAGGTTAGGGGGTCGGGTTTGGTCTAGGGCCAAATGGGCTGACCCAAACCCATTGGGTTGGGTGCACCACTCATCACTAAGTCCCCTTGAGCTTTTTAGGAAAGCCTCAAGTGATTGTGAAGAGGGTATGACCAAAATATCGATGGATTAAGCCAAAATTTGTTCTATGGCCTAAGGGTAGGATGGTTATTTTACTATTTTTCGACTTTGGGCATGTTGGGTATGTGGAGAAACTAGGTTTGGCCAAGTTTCATTATATTTGGAATTTATTTGATAGGGTTTGGCTCATGTTGACTCATTTAGGTCAAAATGGGTCAACTTGGGTCAAGTTGGCAAATTGGTCAAATTGGGTCAAACCAAGGGTTGGGTTAAGTTCATATGATCATTTGAAATATTTTGGTGGCTTTGGTTTGATTCAATTGGTATATATTTGGTTTAGGCTCATATGACTTCATTTAGGTCAAATGGGTCAATTTGACCTGTTTGACCCATTTGACCTGTTTGACCCATTTGACCTATTTGGGTAGGTCAAGGGTAGGTTTAGGTTAGGATAATCATATGGAGTGGATTAGTATCTTTATTTCTAATCAATTTGGGTTAAGTTCAATTTTGGCTCAACATGACTCCTTTAGGTCATGTTAGGTCTAAAGTCAATTGGGCTAGGTTGGGTCTAGTTGGCCAATTGAGGCTTTGGTCAAGTTCCACAAGTGATTTGGGATGGACTCGACCCATTGGTTTCAATCAATTTGGCTTAGATCAAGTTTTGACACATTTTGGCCCTTTAGGTCAAAATAGGTCAACTTGGGTCAAGTGGCCAATTGGGCTAGGTTAGGCTCAAATGTTGGCTTGGTCAAGTTCAAACATAGGTCATGAGTGAACTTAGGCCAATGGTTCCAATCAATTTGGCCCATGGTGGAATTTGGCTATGTAAGGTTTCATTTTAGGTGAAGTGTTGACTTGGTCAACCCTTAGGTTTGACTTGGTTTGACCTAATTTGATTGATTGATCATTCCATGATGATTGTTGATCATGATGAGAGGGATATATGAGTTTGGTTCAATCCAATTTGGTTAGGATCAAAAGTTGGCTCATAAGGTACTTTAGGTCACTTTGGGTCAAGTGAGTCTAAGTGGGTCAAATGGCTCAAAGTTTGATTTGAAGTTGATTGATCTTGTATATGGACTTATGATTGAAATATAAATCCATTTACAAGTGGTTTGAACTCAAATGGGTTTTGATCCATTTGAAAATTTCATATTCAAAGGAAGAATATGAAAGGGTCTTGGGTTTGATTTTTGAATTATGTTTTGATTGAGTGATTGTAGTTTGGATTTATATATGAGCTCATGATTGTAGGGTTGATTGAATCATGAGAGAAAATCAAGGTTTTGGCTTGATTTGAAAGTGATTTGGCTAAGTTCAAGATTTTGACTTGCAAGGCTTAGATTTGATTTTGAGTGGATTTGAGTTTGATTTTTGGAATTGGTTTTGATTGTTTGAATTTATATTTCATTTATATATGTGAATATAAATGAGAATATAAATTTATCATGAGAAAATTTCAAGGATTTGAAGTGGTTTAATCATGATTTGGGTTAAATCCATTAAAGGGAATTTAAAAGATTTAAAGAGAAATTGAAATTTAATTTTTTAGTTGGATTTGATTGATTTATATTTATATTTCATTTATATATGAGAATATAAATGAGACTATAAATAAGTTTGAGAAAATCCCAAGGATTTGAGTTGATTTGATCAAGGTTTAGGTTAAATCCATTAAAGGGAATTTAAAGGATTTAAGAGAATTTTAAATTAGAATTTAATTTTTTGAGTTGGATTTAATTGATTTATATTTATATTTCATTTATATATGTGAATATAAATGAGAATATAAATAAGTTTTGAGAAAACCCAAGGATTTGAGTTGATTTGATCAAGGTTTAGGATTGATTTTGGCTAAGTCCTTTAATGGAAAATTAAAGGGACTTAAGAAAATTTTCATGAATTGATTTGGAATTTTGAGTTTAGTTGGATCGATTTGAATTTATATTTCATTTATATATGTGAATATAAATGGAAATATAAATGAGGTATGAGAAAATCTCAGAGATTTGAATAAGTTTAGGTCATAATTTTGGTTAAGTCCTTAAGGGAGGCTAGAGACTTAGACAAAATTTGGACTTAGGAATTTTTGAGGGATTTTGATCATGGGTTTCAATCATGGAATTGAATTGAGTTTGGAGAAAATCAAATAGAATTGATTTAGAGTTTGACTTGAAAGAAGGAAAGTGAGGCATGATCTAAGCTAAGGGTAAGAAATTTTCCTAACACCCTTAAGGCATGACCTATTCCTATGGCTAGCTCTTTCAAGTCTCCTAGGGCTAGGTTTATTGTCCACCTAATCACTAGATGTGTCTTAAGACTATGGATCTCTTAAAATCTAAGAGGAGTCCTATGTCTAAGATGGAGGGGTTGAGAGCTCATTCTAAAAATGAGGTCAACATTTATATCTAAGTAGATTTAATTCATATAAGACTAATTAAGTAACTTAAATCAATTCAAATGCAATAAGCCAAGTCAAACTCTAATAGGTTTAATTAAGATAAATTATAGTCAATGAGTAATTAAACCTGATTAAACCAATTAAGATTGATTTAATCAATATTTGATCATCAAGCAAGGGAATTGCTTGATCAATCTTAATTAGTCTAACATTTCATTAGGATAATTTGTTATAATTCCACGATCAAACCAAACTCCAATCACATAGTTAGTTAATTATTTAATTAATACAAAATCCAATTAATTATCAACTTGATCTTAATCAAATGAACTACTTAGATAAAATAATTCTAATTAATAATCAATTAATCTTTAATCAGGTTATCTAATTATCATGAGAATTAAATTTATCATTAATTAAAATCTTAATTAAAATCAATCATTGGTTAAGTAAAAAAACTCATTAATTATTAACCAATTTTGATTAAATCAATCATTTAATTAAATTAATTATGATTAGCTTAACTAATCACTAATTAAATTTTAATTAGTTATGTTAGTTAATTAATCAAGATAAGCATTTGATTATCCATTGAATGATCACCTAATTAAAGATTATTTAATTAATCATTAAATAAATTAAACTTTTAATCAAATTAACCACTTAATAAAATAAAGGCTTAATTAGTTATCAATCTTATGTTAATTGAATTAATTATCCAATTAGATTAGATATAATCTATCAACTTCTACTTAAAAATAACTCTTAATTAAAATTAAAATAAATTAATCATTCATTTAATCAAACTAAGTTAAGTAAGTTATATTAAAATAATCCTTAAATCAAACTTAATTTAAATCAAAACACTTAATTACAAATATTCATCAAAATCTTAATCAAGTTAATCATGATTAATTGAATTATTAATTGACAACTAACCAATCTAACAAAACCCTTTAATCAAATCATTTAAACTCTTTATTCTATTCAAATTAGACTAATCAACTTATAATTAAAATTAGCTTTCAATTAAATTAATATTGAAAATTTAAATTAAGATCAATTAATTATTAAATTAAATTAATTTAATTTAAATAAGAAAATCAATCCTTAAATCTAGCTTAACGTAAGTCAAACAATTAGTTAAAGTCACCGTCAAGTTTAAAGAAGAAAATGCTAGTTAATTAAAAATTGATTAATCTATAATTTATTTAATCAAAATTTCTTACTTAAGTTAATCATGCAATTGAATTAATTATATTGAGTGTAAATAATCTTAAATTTAATCAATTTATATAAGATAACTTACAATAATTATTAATCAAATCAAATTAATCATAAATATTCATTTAACTATTAGTCATATTTTGATTAAATTAACCTTGATAGAGTTAAGAAATATAATTTAATTAACCATTTAAACCAAATCTTGAATAAATAAATAAGATAACTAAGTCAATTATAAATCATCCAATCAATTTATTATATTTATCAAATTAGCCTAATCAAACCTTAGTTAAACATTGAATTTCAATCATATCAACCATTTGAATTCAATAAACAACAAACTAAATTGAACCTAGATTAACCAAAAAACCAACATTTAATTAAATGATTGAATTGCCAATTTAACTTTTTTTATTTAAATCAAACATGTCTAATTGAATTTCAAGTAGATCAATTAATCAAGACATGTCTTTAATCAAACTATCAATTAAGCCGACCAATTGAAATTCAAAGTAATACACATTAAACAAATCAAACATAACTAGCTATTTCATCATTCAAATCAAATTAATTAGATCAACCTAAACCATGTAAGCAATACATACCAAATGAATCTTCATATATATATATATATATATATATATATCATTAAGTAAATTATTCAACCACATCATCAACTCAATTAATTTGATTTTTATGAGGCTTGATATATCTTTAATAAAATCAGAGTAATCAAACACTAACTTAATTAAGACACTTAAAATGCTCTTAAACTAAACATAACTATTCAATTGGCCATTCAAATTAAATTGATTGAATAAAATTAAATCTTAAATTGAACATAATCAAATTCGACCAAAATAAATTATTAAAATAAAATAAACTAAAATAATAAATGAATTATAAATCCGTACTTAATAGAATTTAATTATATAATAAAATCTAAAAAAAAGTTATAGTATCCTTTTAGAGATCTAAAAATAAATGAATAAAAATATTAAATCAAGGTAAAGATTCATCAAATCAAATAATAATGAAATTAGTTCAAACAATTTAAACCATACAAGTTAACCAAAAGGAAAGAAGAGAGTATTAAATTGATTAGATATTACTAAAAGATGAGACTAAGTATATGAATTTTAAAGTAGAATGGGTTTAATGGAATTAAAATATACAACAACAACAACAACAACAAGCCTTAATCCCACTAGGTGGGTCTACACATGAATCCTTCTGCCTCCATTGTGTCCTATTATGTGTCAAATTCTCATTTAATTCAAGTATATCAAGATCATTTTTATACATCTTAACCAAGTCTTTTAGGTCTACCTCTACCTTTCTTAACATAAGGCAAATCTAATGCATCTATCTAATCTCTCATCATGACCAACGCTTTATGTGGCCAAACCATCTAAGGCGACTCTCCCTAATCTTATCTACCACTGAGCTACTCAACTTTTCCCAACATACTAATTTAGCATTCTATCTCTAAGAGTAAAGCCACTCATCCACCTAAGCATCCTCATCTCAGAACACTGAACTTAGTCTTATGCTTCTCTTTTATTGGCCAACATTCTGCACCATAAGTCATTGCAGGTCTTACCACCATCTTATAAAATTTTCCCTTAAGTTTAAGTGAAACTTTTCTATCCCATAATAGGCCAGATGCATTCCTTCACTTCAACCATCCAACTTGAATTCTACTAATAACATCTCCATCTATTTCACCATCATTTTGAACAATAGAGACTAAATATCTGAATCGCTCACTCTTATTAATGACTTGATCACCTAAAGTCACAACACTATCACTAAAACTTCTACAACTAAAATTACACTCCATATATTGAGTTTTAGATCTACTTATACAAAACCTTTAGACTCTAAAGTTGACCTCCATAATTCAAGTTTTGTTGGACTCTCTCTAGTCTTATCAACAAGAAGAATGTCATCAAAAAGCATACACCAAGGTACATCTTCTTGTAAATGCCTCGTAAGAACATCCATAACTAAAGTAAAAGATAAGGGCTTAATGTTGATCCTTGATGTAATCCAACCGAAATAGGAAAATATTTTGTCAATCCTCCTTGTGTTTGGACACAAGTACTTTCTAGTATACATATCCTTAATGACTTGAATATAACCAATATTAACTCCTTTCTATTCTAGAACTCTCCAAAGAACATCTCTTGAGACTTTATCATAAGTTAAAATATGTGAAATGAAACTTAACCTGATCGAATCGTAAGTTAGTTAATTATGTGAATCCATATAAAGAATTTGATAAACCCCTAAAGTGAAAACCCAAGTAAATGAATCAAATAAAATGAATAATTGAATTATAGAAGAAATAAAGTAATTGAGTCATTCATGATATGAGCATTTAAACAACTTAGAAACTTGGAATGGCATAACTTAGGTTTAACACTTTAAGTATTTCATCTCTTTAATTTTCTTATGTTGAGATCAATATCCAAATATAAATAAATAAATAATACCTTACCATAAATGGTTGGATCGAGTAAATCACCTAAGCTAAACACCTATTTAATCATAGTAGATTGATTTTTTTAAAACTTTAATCAATCATTGGTCAAGACTAAACAATAAGTAACTCAATTTTAATTAAGCTAATAGTTTAATCAATTGATTTAATAAATGATCATTTAATTATGGTTAATTTAATTTATCATTAAATAAATTAAGTTCCTTAATAAAACTTTTAATTAAATTAATCATTTATTCAAAGATTAGTTAATCATCGATCTTATGTTAATTAAGCTAATCATCTAAATTTACTGACCTTATGAAAACTTAAATGATCTTTAAACAAATTAAAATAATCAAATATTGGTTTAGCTTGATCAAGTCATGATAAGTCAAATTAAATAAACCTTAACTATATCAATCAATCAAATTAAACATAAATATTCAAATAATTATTCAACACATTAAACTCAAGTCAGATTGAACTGAAGTTAGATTAAATTAAGAAATCAAATTAAATCACAACTAGTTTAATCAAACATGATCAAATTCAAAAAAAAGTTAAATAAATATATTATAAATCCAATCCCAATAAATCTCATGCCATCATAAGAATTATATAACAAATCCCAAAATTACTAAAATCCCTTTTAAATAACCTAAAATAGATGAATTGAGATATCAACTCAATTGGATTTAAATCAAACATTAACCCAATCAAACATAAACTTGAACCTAATTAAATTAATGAAATTTAATTAAGTATTATTTAAATCCTAAAATAAACTTAATCTTGTAAACTTAAATTATCAAATCATTAACTACATCATTAATCTTAACAAACATGAAATCAAAGTAAAAGCTTCAACAACCAAATAACCTAAATCAAATCAAACTCTAATGAACTTGATAAAAAGACTACGATCAACTCATGATTAAATCTTAATTTAGCTAATCAAATAAATTAATTTGATCAAATCAATTAAATAAAGATTAAATTAAATCAAATTAAAATGATCAATATATAAATTAAATACACTTTAAACAAACTAAACATAATGCTGACCTCACTTTTGGAGTGAGTTTTCAATCTCCTCAACATAGATCTAGTACTCTTATAGACACTAAGAGCTCTTTAGTCTTAAGACACTTCTAGTGATTAGGTGAACACTTAACTTAAGCCTAAAGACTTAGAAGGGTTAGCCATAGGAGTGGGTTATGCCTTAGGGATTTAGGGGGACTTGCCTACCCTATTTCCTAAACTTAATCCATATTTTCCTTCTCAAATCAAACCTCAAATCCAATTCAAATTCCAAATTCCAAAGTTCACAATCAATCTAATGATCTGATCAAATTTCCAAATCCTTCATAAACTGTGATGTTTATTTTCGATTTGTGTGTATGGCGGACACCACATAGATCTAAGGGTGTACTTATTGAGGTGATTCGGTACGACATCAAAGAATAGTGCACTATCTTGAAAGATATAAGTCACTATCCTATAATGGACCTAATCACCTAATAAGGACTCCTAAGGCATGAGGGGTCTTTGAATATACTTGAGATTTTTCCCCTACTTTATATGGATGAATAAAGCAAGGTTTACTTAAATCAGGTTCTAAAGTTTCCTATGGGAGCAAACCCCCATATTAATTACATCCCAAGGAAGATGAATTCCTTATGAATACTCTCGATTAAAGTAGGCAATTGTTCTCTCCAAAGATTTCAATGATGAGACTATCAATAAATTGGCTATGTTAGAAAATCAAATGTGATAGATAAAAAAGGAGAGACTTCTTATTGAAGCCAAAAGGAGATGCGTAGGGGATGCTCATGATACTAAAAAACCTAGTGAGAATTTTAATATATTCTATGGTTGGGCTTTATATGTTTGAAATTGAAGAGAGTTTTATATTTGAGTTTAAATTTTATTAGAAAACTAGGGCTTATAATCACACAATACAAGGTTATGGAAATGCATAAGAGGTGAGGATTTATGCTTGTAGCCCAAAGGAAATAGAAACCTCAGATCCTAAGTCTAGGGAGCTTTAACGAGGGCCAAAGCACGTCCTAAATCTAAGCAAAGATGGGTATATGGTTTACCTCCACAAGAGAGGATAAACCACCCGACTATTGGACTTATAACCGCATGAATTAGCAGCCAGCTAACTCCTCCTACATTTTAAAACCATGTGGTCAATTCATATGATTTTGCAAGATAGTTAAGTTATTTTTATTTAAAAAGAGCCTAAAATTCTTAAACCCACTCCATAAGAGATTAGAGCTTGAGTGGTATAAATAATGACTTAATCTAATGTAAATCTTTTCAAGTTTTTATTTTATTTTTTTGACTATTTATTTTGACAAAGGCTATAAGATTTTTATATGTCTAAATGCATGATGAAATAGGGTTATTGGCTAAATCAGAAAGAAAGAGTGTTTTCCACTATAGAGGAGACCCTCAAATGTCAAGTCTTCCCCTATCATGCAAGGATGGAAACCCTCTCTTAGCAAAAGTGAAACAAGATGACATGCATGATATTAACCATATAACATCTAGTTAAGGAGTTGATAAATCTTTTAATTAACTTGATTTAATGCTTAGGCTTTATATGAGGTTATGAGTTATTTAGAAAATTTAGTTATGAGCTGTAGTTGGGATAGAAAATTTATTTTTCCCTAAGAGCCTAATCGGATCCATGCCACACATTAAATCACCATATATGAAGAAACTAGGAAAAGACATGCCATTTCTATTGTATAATTATAAACAAAACATCAAACAATTTATAAACCCAACGTAAAAGAATAACAGGCTGGTGCAGTCAGATACCACCTGTTGACCTCACTTCGGAGTGAGTTATCAACTTCCTCATTATAGATCTAAGACTCTTATAGAAACTAAGAGCTCCTTAGTCTCAAGACACTTCTAGTGATTAGGTGAACACTAAACCTAAGCCTAGAGACTTAGAAGGGTTAGTCATAGGAATATGTTATGCCTTAGGGACTTAGGAAAATGTGCCTACCCTATAGGATAAACCCAATCCATGCTTTCTTTCTCAAACCAAACCTCAAATCCAACTCAAATACCAAATCTAAATCCAAATTCCAAATCCAATTATTTAAACCCATAATCAAATCCAAGATCAACATTCTTCCTAAGCCCTTTGATTTCATCTTATGGACTTAGCCTTAACTAAATTCAAATCCTTTTCGATTCAATTGATTTTCTCAAATATCAATTCAATCTTTCAATCATTTACTAAATCCCAACTCAAACCTAATTCCAAATGATTCAATCCTCAGCTCAAATTTGAAACCAAAATTCCTTCTTAAGTCTAATGACCCACTCTCATAAGCTTAGCCAAATCTCCACCTAAATTATCCCAAAGTTGATTGATTTCTTTATAAATCAATTATTCATTCATTTATATTCATAAATATAAATGAAATCCATACCCAAATGACTAAAACCAAATCAAACTAAATCAAACCAAGCCAAATCCCCTCTTAAGCTCTATGGATCTACCTCCATAAGCTTACTCAAATCTTAAAAAAAATCAACCCAAAATCAATTGGTTTCTTTATAAATCAATTACTCCTTCATTTATATTCATAAATATAAATGAAACCCACTCTCCAATGACCAAAAATAAATCAAACTAAATCAATTCCCAACTTAATCCATTTTGACCTACATCCATAAGCTTGGTCAACTTTGCATCATAATCACTCAAACTCAAGTGATTTTCTCATGATTCATTTATGCCTTCATTTATATTCACAAATATAAATGAAATCCATACCCAAATGACCAAAACCAAGTCCAAATCAAACTCAAGTCTACCCAAGTCAAACCCAAGTTAGTCTTTTTTGACTTGAAAACTTCAAATAAGCCAAAATCTATTAGACTCCAAATTGATTGTAGTTGGATTTATATTTCAATCTTAGGCTCATATATGAGTTCAACTAAATTTGAATCAAGCAAAAACCAAACCAATTGACCCATTTAGATCCACTTATCCCAAAGTGACCAAAAGAACCCTTTTTTAAACCAAGTTCTAATCCAACCCAAATTGGATTGAACCAAGGCCATCCAAACCTCATATCATGATGAACAATCACCCTGGGATGATCAATCACCTCAATTGGGTCAAACTAAGCCAACTTGGTCCTTTGACCAAGTCAACCTTTAGCCCAAATGAAACCTAAACCAGCCAAAACCCATCATACCCCAAATGATTGAAACCATTGATTCAAACCAACTCATAATCAATGATTGAACAAGACTAAACTCTCAATTGAGCTAAACCAAGTCCAATTGACCAATTGACCTAAGTTGACCCAAATTAGCCTAAAAAGCCAAAATGGGTCAAATCATGATCTAACCCAAATTTATTGCAACCAATGGCTTAAGTTCATTTCAAATCAATTATTGAACTTGAATAAAGCCATAATCAAGCCCAATTTGACTAATTGATCAACTTGACCTAACCTAGTTGAAATTGACCTAAAAGGTTAAGTTGGCCAAAATCCAAATTAAACCAAATTGATTGCAATCAATGGCTCAAGTTCATTCCAAGTCAATTATTGAACTTGACCAAAGCCACAATCAAGCCCAATTTGACCAGTTGGTCAACTTGACCCAACCTAGCCCAAATTGACCTAAAAGGTCAAATTGGCCAGAATCCAAATTAAACCCAAATTATTTCAATCCAAAGCCTACAATCATTTTCATTTGACCAATTGAACATGAACCAACACCTAACCCAACCCAATTTGGTCAAATTTGTCAAATTGGTCAACTTGACCCATTTGACCCATTTGATTTCAAATGAGCCAAAATCAAACCTAAGCTAAACCAACCCAAATCAATTGAACTAAAACTCTCCAAATCATCATTTGAACCTAACCCAAGCCTTGGTTTGACCCAATTTGACCAATTGGTCAACCCAACCCAACATGAACCAATATGAACCCATTTGACCATATGAAGCCAAAGCACCCAAAACTAACCCATGGGATCTTTTTGGCTGACCACACTTGATCCAAATTGACCCTGGGTCAGCCCAAAGTCTGCCCATAAGCAAAGTGGACCCCACCCAAGGGGATTAGCCATTGGACAAACTTCTTCACATAGGATTCTTCCCCCATTTGGCAAAGTCCACTCTCCCATCACATGTGCATCCATCCAATTGCCAAATTGAGTATGCCTAGCCTTTGTAACCCACTCTAAGCACACTAGGATCAGCCATTGACCAAAGAAAACCTAATCTCATCCCCTCCACTCCAAATTGAGCACCTAAAGGATCAAGGAAAGAAATCTCCCCCATATTAGACCTTAAGTCACCTCCCAAGCCTTCCCCCCCCGGCAGCCACATGGTCCTGATGGAGACAACTTCGACGGTCTGATGGCGGCTGACCGACGAGGAAATGGGATTGAATCTCGTTTATCTTCCTCAACAATTAAGAGGATATACCCCCTTAATTCAAATGAGAATTCATTCATTCATTTTCATCTGTTCCCTTAAGACTAAAACTAAGCTCCTCAGCCATTTTCCAAAGCTCCCAAGCTCGCCCCAATTTTCTCCCTTCTTAATTTTATGTCAAAATGAAATAGGGGAGGCCTCCCTTGATTCAAACTCACCCACCTCTCAACAAACTTCAATTTAACTTGCACACACCATCCTTGGACCTAGTCGAAGCCATACAAATCATTTCCCAAGCTCCAAAGCCATTGGAAGTTGGAGTTCGATCAAGACCAAATGCCAAATAGGATGATCTTGGTCTCCAAGGAAATCTACCCCAAATTAAGGCCCAAGCTCCTCAACAGGGCTTTCTCTCTACTAGACAAAGCTACCTCCATCGATCCCACCGCCGGTCTTGAGCTCCGGTGAGGTAATTCCTCAAAATCATAAATTAGGAAAAAGTGGTTGGTCTTTTTTGAAGAGAATTTGTATGTCATATGATTTTGACCGTTGGATGTGTTCCTCTCCTTCTCTTGATGTTGTGAGATCATTTTGGAAGCAATCTGAGGTTTGGTGAGCTCAAATCTAATGGAGAAAGATGGACATCATCCGCCTTTCATCGCTCATGAAGGAGAAAGATCATGGGCTATCCATTCCACGTGATCGGAATGGACGACCATGATTAAATCGCGCTTAAATTCCTGATTGTTCCTTCTAAACTATGGGATTAATTATGTCCATTTGATCTTAGATCAGATGGTGCCGACTCAGCTATATGATGTGACAACTAAATAACCTATCCCATCACACCACATGGAAAGTATGCCGCGTCAGCAGCCACGTGGTGCCGACAAGATTAGGGCTTTAATTAGGGTTAATTAATCTATTTTAAGGCTAAAACTTCCAAAATTCATAACTAATTATAGAAAAATCTAAAAAATGCAAATGAAGGTTTGTTTTAAAGATATTTTAGTGAAAAATTTAATAAAAATATTTTTAATGAATTTTGAGCTATAAATAGAGCTTAATTAGGGTTTAATTAAAAACTTAATTAGCTTAATTACTCTTTAATTAATCATCCAATTGATTTCAAACTTTTTGATGATGTTTAGAGGGATGACCTCTACCTCCCCTATTTTTATTGGAATTTATAGGATGCTTATTTATGGAAATTAATTGATTAAGTCCTAGTTAACCTCTTAACTTTATTAGGAGGGTGATTAAGCATATGAACAATGATTAATTAATTATTTGGACTCCAAAACCACTGTTGAACAATAAGGAGACTTAGGGAAGTGGATTGGAGCTTCCCTAATAATTTTTTCTCTAATTTTCCCTCTCTTTTTCAACTAAAGTCTTCATTATTAATTAATTAACTAATTAGAAACTTAATTAGCTAAATTAGAATTCAAATCATTTTAAACTATACTTAATCTAGTGGATGGTTTATGGATATAGGTGGGGACCTCTTTTACTACCTTTTCCCTTAAGCCCATCTTATTTCAAGATAATAATTATCAGCTTTGGTTAATTTTTTTTAGGAGGGATGGATTAATGGATTATTTGGTTTAATAGATTTGAAAAATATAATTAAATTTGATTTTTTCTTAATCCATCTTGCGTAGAGCTTTAGGTGTTCAAGAACCCAAAGAAGCATGTGGTGAAAATTATATCTCTGCCTTCATCTATCCCCTTTTGGAAAGAAGATAAATGAAAACAAAAATATATAATGCCTTCTGGGACATCACATAGATCCACAGATATTCTTATTAGGGTGATCAGGTATATCATTGAGAAAAGGTTTACTATCTCGAAAGATAGACGTCACAATCCTACAATGGACTTAATCACCTTAATAAGGACTCCTAAGTACTATGGGTCTTTGGAATGTACCAGAGATTCTACCCCTACTTTACATGGAAAAGTAAAGCATGGTTTATTTTAAACTGAGTTTGTTAAGTTCCCTACAGGGGTAAGCCCCCATAGTTAATTACATCCCAAGGAACAAGATTCTTTAGGAATACTCTCGATTAAGGTAGATGATTGTTGTTTCTGAAAGGTAGAACTATCAATCGATTTGTTTATTTTTTAAGAAAAGTTAAGTGGGATCGATCAAGAGGAGTTCTAATTGAAGCCAAATGAAGATAAGTAGGGGATGGTTAAGATACTAGGAAGCCTTATAAGCACCCCAAACTATCCTATGGTTGAGCTTTATATTTTTAAAATTGAATTGATTTATTTGAGTTGAATTTTTATTAGAAATCTAGGGCTTACAATTTCATGATACAAGGTCATGGAAATGCTAAAGAGGTGAGGGTTTATGCTCGTAGACCACAAAGGGAAGTAGCAACCTCTGAACCTAAATCTAAGGAGCTTTGGCGAGGACCAAAAGCATGACCTAAATCTAAGGTGAAAATGGGTATTTGGTTTACCTTCACAAGAGAAGATAAACCACCTGACTGTTAGACTTACAACCGCCTGGGGGTGGTCTCCAACTAACTCCTCCTACGATTTTAAAATATGTAAGCAAGTCAAATGCTTTTGTAAGATAGTTAAGCTGTTGTTTATTTAGAAAGAGACTAAGTCCTTAAACACACTCCTTAAGGGACTAGATCATGTAGGGCATGATTTAATGACTTAAATCTAATGCAAATTTTGTTGCATTTTATTTTCATTTTGGACAATCAATTTGACACAGGCTTTAAGATTCATATGCCTAATGCATGAGGAATTAGATTATGGGCCAAAATCAGTAAGATAAGGAGGTGTGTTTCCACCATGGCTCTTAAAGGTCAAGCCAAATTCTTTGGCAAAGGTGGAAGCCCTCCAATCAAGAGT
This sequence comes from Cymbidium sinense, assembly GCA_021442155.1. NCBI lineage: Eukaryota > Viridiplantae > Streptophyta > Magnoliopsida > Asparagales > Orchidaceae > Cymbidium > Cymbidium sinense. The sequence goes on along the minus strand of CM038233.1, from coordinate 13,471,852 downwards.
GAAATAATATGCTTTTAATGCATGATGTGAGAAAAGTAATACAACATCCAGCTAAGGGGTTGCTAATTCTTTTATCTAGATTTATGATCTAGGCTTTAGGTGAGGTTATGAGTTGCTTCATTTTTTAGTTTTGAGTTATTTTGATTGGATAGAAAAATTATTTACCCAAGAGCCTAATCGTCATCTAGGCCATACATCAAAGTAAAAAATAAACTAGGAAAATATACCATCTTGATGCACAAGCTAAATAAACATCAATTAATTTATAAAGGTTGAGTAGAAAAATAAGAGACCATTTGTCTCCCACGATAAATCAAAAAACAAATTGGGTACAGCTCGCCTTATACAACCCAAATTATAAATGAATAAATTACAACCAAAAAAGAATTCATTGTTATGGGTGGTATTTATTGTTCATTTCTTCTTTCTTCTTTCTTCTTTTTTCTTTCTTCTTTCTTCTTTCTTCTTTAGGTTGGTTGGACTGTGGTTGCTCCAAAGGCTTCACATGGTACATAAGACATAGTCTTATGACCATTGTTCTCCTAATACCCCAAAATAATCATTCCAAAATTATAATTGCAAAATTACATGAAAATGGGAAAAAGGAAATCTAACTAAAACCTGCAAAATAGAGATTAGCCAAACAAACCATACAATCCTAAGCATGTATATATATAAATTGGATTTAGCACCTCACACATGGATAACCAAGTATGTCTAGCCTATTTTAGAATACGCTTAGGGGTATAAGCACCTGCATAATAAAAGCAGTTATATTTTTTATTACAGTACCCCTTAAGCACAATCCCCTGTAGAAGATAATGGTTATACTAAGATCGCCCTATCATTCAGTCTACACACATACACCCTAACATCCAGACTAAAAAAATACATCATAAAATAAAAGCAAACATCATGCCATGGACCGCCTTAACCTAAAGCTAGAAATGGTGACTTAGCTTAATGTGTGTGCCATTTAAGGTTTGTGTGGTATGCTTAGCTAGTGTGGTGAAAAATATTCCGCCTTCATCTATCCTTTTTGAAGAGGATAAATAAAAATAAAAATATTATGCCTCTTGGTTGGGACACCACATAGATCCACAGATGTTCTTGTATCGGGTACATCATCAAGGAATAATATACTATCTTGAGAGATAGAAGTCACTACCCTTTAATGGACCTAATCACCTTAATAAGAACTCCTAAGGACAATGGATATACATATGTACCAGAGATTCTTTCCCTACTTTATATAAAAAAGTAAAGCAGAGTTTATTTTAAACTGAGTTCGTTAAGTTCCCTATAGGGGCAAGCTCCCATAGTTAATTACATCATAAGGGACAAGATCCCTTATGAATACTCTCGATTAACGTAAATGATCATTGTCTTCAAATATTTCAATAGAAAAGGTCTGTCAATCGATTGATTCATTTTTGAGGATCAAATGGGATTAATTAAAGAGAGAGAGTTATTATCGAAGCTGAAAGAAAAATAAGTAGGAGATGCCCATGATGCTAGGAAACCTAGCGAGCATCTCAAACTATCCTATGATTGGGCTTTATATTTTTGAAATTGATTTAATTTGTTTGAGTTGTATTTTTCATTAAAAATTTAGTACTTATGATTCCATAACACAAGATTATGAAAATGCATAAGAGGATTTATGCTTATGGCCCATGAAAGGGAGAAGCAACCTCAGAATCTAAATCCAAGGAGCTTTGGCGAGAGCCGAAAGCACAACCTAAATCTAAGGCAAAAATGGGTATTTGGTTTGCCTCCATAAGGGAGGACAAACCACCCGACTGCTTGGACTTACAACTACCTGGGAGTGGCACCAACTAACTCCTCCTATGATTTTAAATACATGTAGGCAAGTCTTATGCTTTATGCAAGATAGCTAAGCTGTTATTTATTTAGAAATAGACTAAGTCCTTAAACTCACTCTCTAAAGAGACTAGATTATGTAAGGACATGCTTCAAATGTCCTAAATCTAATGCAATTTAGATTTCATTTTATTTTCATTTTTTGGATAATTATTTTGACTCAGGCTAATAGGATTCATATGCCTAATGCATGAGAAATAAAGTTATTGGCCAAAATTAGCCAGAATGGAGGAGGTGTGTTTTCACCATGGCTCTTAAAGGTCAAGGAAAGTTCTCTGGAAAAGGTGGAAACTCTCAAATCAAGAGTGAAGCAAGATGCATTTGTACATGATGTTATAAAAGAAGTACTCATCCAGCAAAGGGGTTGCTAATTCTTTTATCTTGATTTTAAACCTAAGCTTTAGGTGAGATTATGAATTCTTTATTTTTAGTTTTGAGCTGTTAAGTTTGGTAAAAGATTTTATTTTTTTCTAAGAGCCTAATCCACATCTAGGACATACATAAAGCAAGGAAGAAGCTAGGAAAAGATGCCACTTAATGCACAAGCTAAATAAATCATCAATCAATTTATAAAGCTAATCGTAAAAAGAATAAAATGCCGTTGTGGTCGGGTACCACCTCACAAACCCGAAAACAAATTGGGTAGCCGAGCTCTACCCTTATACAACCCAAACTACAATTGAATTAAATTATAATTAAGTAAGGAATTCATTATTATGGGGGTCTTCAAGCTTCATTTCTTCTTTCTTCTTCTTTTTTTCTTTCTTCTTTGGTTCCTTCTTTTGGATGGTTAGAAGGTGGATGCTCCAAAGGATTCACATGGTACATAAGATGAGATCTTATGACCAATGTTCATCCTAATCTCCATAAAAATCATTCCAAAATTCTAATTGCAAAATTTACATGAAAAGGAAAAGTTAATCTAGCTAACACTTGCAAAATAAAGATTAGCTAAATAAATCACCAAATTCTAAGCATGTATATTGGACTTATCACCCCACACATGAGTGAATAAGTCCACCTGGCCTATTGGATTATGCTTAGGGGTATAAGCACCTGCATAAAAAAGTATTTATATTTTTATTTATTATAATGCCCCTTAAGGACAATCCCCTACAGAAGATAATGGTTAGACTAAGATCACCCTACCATTTATTCTATGAGAACACATCCGAACATCCAATCTAAAACATATATCACAAAATAAAAGCAAGCATCAAACCATGCACCACCCTAACCTAAAGCTAGAAGTGGTGACTTAGCCTAATGTGTGTGCTTTGGAGGTTTGTATGGTATGCTTAGTTATGGATTTGAGTTAGAATTTTCTAAGTGTGAAGCATGTTCAATTTAGAGGAGGGTTTCATTTAAGTGATTTAATTATTTTGGATTGATTTTATTTTATGTTTTGATTAGGTTCAAATGAATCCTATAATTAATTACTAAGTTATAAAGAGAGAGAAAGAGAAGATAACTTCTCTTTCCTTCCCTATCTTAAGTAATTTCTAAAGTGGATTCATATTTTGGTTTTATTTAGTGAATATTTTGATTATGTATTTTAATTAATCCTAAGTTTAGATGAACTCTAAACAAACCCATTCAAAAAGAATGATGTTTTAAGATTAAATAAAATGATCTAAATTCATAAAACATACATGACTTCATTTCTTTCCCAACATGTATAACATGCATATGAATGAGTGCTAAGCATATCTATACATATAAATAAGAATGTTTAACACACTTTATGATGCACGCTAAGTAATTCATTTAAGGAAATTTCAAAGTTTATGATGCATGATTTTTCTTAAGTAGAAAAGGGATTTCTTGTCCAATTTTACATGCACACTTGAAAGTAAGAAATGCATCAGTGAGTACAACGCCACTGTTAACCAGAGGTGTAAGGTACAAGACCTACTTAGGGCTACTTAAAGACTCGTAACCTCAGGGTTTTTCAGACTAATATGCCACTTTCCTTAAATACAAACATATGTACAAAAGAAATGAACGGAAAGAAAGAATGCAAAAATTTGTATTAATTGATTTATTTTGTTTATGCAATTTATGTGTGTAAGCATAAGTATCCTTCTTAAGTAATAGTATAGAAATGAATAGGATATGGAATTAGGAAAGTGTTAGGTTCCTTTCAAATGAACCATACATCTTTTCAAATCCTATTCAAAATTATACTAAAAGAGAAGAGAAGGAAAACCTATACTAAGCATATCCTTATATCTTACGACATGCAAGCTTATAATTAAAATATAAATATAACACTTTCAGCTTTAGGCATTTGGTTTATGTGTTTTTAAAATACTTTGAATTTAATAGTGATAATAGCCACTCATATTCCTACTTTAGCCAACACATGCAATTTGACATAAAGTAAACATTTTTATTTTAAATTTAATTTTTGACAAGCATGGATGCATGAAGCCACATGACACATAGATTTAACATGTTGGGGAAAGAACTAAAGCAGTGAAATCATGTAAACATATTCACTTTAATTAAATCCTAAGGACAATCTTATGAAATAAGAAAGCTTAAAGTAAATCAAAATTCATTTAGTATGATTTTTTTTTGATCTTGAATTTGATTGAATTTTGAAAATGTGAGTTGAGTTTGTGGCTCCTAACCCATTCCCACATGTGTTTGACATTTTTATTTAATTTTTAGATGATTATATTCATTTTAAATTTTGATTAGGTTAAGATATGAATTAAACATGTTAATTAACCCTTACTTACCTAGCATAGTTAATCAAATAATTATGAGCCAATGAGATGACATAAAATTTAAATTTGCAATGCACCTAGGAAGAAAATGGCCTAATGCAATTTGGCTCATGATTAATGGTTAATTAAGCTAAGGGGTTTAACTTATGTAATTTTAAAACACCCCTCACACCTATGAGTTGGGTTTTGATTTTCTTAATTGAACTTAGGCTCTTAAACACCAAAGCTTCTACCAAAGTAGATTAATTAAGTTCTGGAAATTTTTAGAAATTTTAGAAATTAATTTAGAGGGTAATTAATGAATTAGCCCTTAATTAAGAGAGGATTAAGGAAAGAAAAGGGGTTTAAGGAATAGCTCAGGGGAAATACTCCAAAATTATTTTCTAAGCCTCATATTCACTGGATCTAACATTAATCAACATCAATAAGGGATTAAAATACTAATCAAACCCTTAATTATCCTTAATTACATAAAGAGGGTAATTAGAAAATACATTTGAAATTCCCCCAATTAAGCCTTCGATAAATCCCAAGAAAATTAGGGGAGGCAGAGGTCATCCCCTAAAATATACCAAGAAGTTTGAGATTATTCAAAGGATTTCTTAAGGAGTAATTAGCAAATTAAGATTTCCATTATAAGGTAAAATTGGAGAAGGATACAATTCAAAATCCATTAAAACTAATTTTAAAATATTCTAGATTAAATTATCTTTCAGTGAAAATTTACCTCATATTTTTTTGATTTTTATTTAGGGAGATATGAATTTTTAAAGCTTAGAGGATAATTAGAATTAATTAAAGCCTAATTAAATCTCTTAGTTCACAACTATTACATGCGATGGCATGGTGCCCACTTACACATGTCGAGGGGAGGCCACATCACATCAAAGCATGGTACATACCGCATTTAATACCTTTGATTAAGGATAGAACGACCAGGAATCACTCCGTGGTTTTGAAAGGGTAAATCAAATTTTAAAATGTACGTTTAATCTCGACAGTCCATCCAAAATGCGTGGATGGACATGGATTATCTGTCCCCTCGAGGATCATAGAAGCCCATGATCTAAGTTGATTGAGCTTGAGGATTAGATAAAATTTTGCATGCACCATCATACACTAATGGCAATCCTATCCAATGGTTGAATTTTCATGCGATGACACTTTCTTTCACAAAGGACCAACACCCCTTAAGTCTAATGGTCAAAAAATTCCATACCTTGTGATCAGGATTTACTTCCCCTTGGAGGAGTTTTGTCTAGTTGAGACAAAGCTATGGTGAAAGAATTAGCTCTTGAGGTTGGGTAGTTTGCTCTATGGACCAACTCCCTTAGCTCTCCTTTGTGGCTTTGATACAATTGAACTTCTCCTTGCCTTTGGAACTTGAGGGAGATCTTAGGCAAGCTCGATTTGGTCCTCTGAGGGAGTGTGCAAAGGCAATTGGATTGGTTTGTAGTGTGGAAGAAGATTGGAAATCAATTGAGTTCCTCTATTTTTAAAGGATGAAAACCGAGAATGCTGATTTTAATTCACTCTTAGAAGCTTATGATTGCTCTCTGATATCTTCCAACACTCTCTAGCACTCAATCGATAATGAGGATGTGTGAATTGAATTGAATTTGGGGGAGTATATCTCCTCCTATGGAAATTGGATGACTGAAGCTATGGTTGCCATTTTGATCCAATTGTCCATATGGAAAGGGTTTTTTGAGCTGTTTGAAGTTGGCACATGGTCTTTTGAGCCATGAAGTGGTTTGTTAGCCTCCCATGTGCTTTAAATTGAGGGATGGAGGTTTTTAAATTGGCCAATTTGAGCTATGGGGTCGATTTTGGCCTTAGGTCCATTTGGGCAAACCAAAACACATTGGGTTGGGTGCACCACCCTCCATAGGGTTCACTTGACCTATTAGGAAGCTATCAAGTTGATATGAAGAGGGCTTGACCAAATTCCCCATGAATTTAACCAAAATTTGTTCTATGGTCCAGGGGTAGAATGGTCATTTAGATGATTTTTGAATTTGGATATGTTGGGTATGTTGAGAAAATAGGTTTGGACAAGTTTCATTGGATTTGGAGTTCTTTTGATATGGTTTGGCTCATGTTGACCCATTTAGGTCAAAATGGGTCAACTTAGGTCAAATTGATTGGTCAAATTGGGTCAAGTTCACGACTATTTGAAATATTGGTGGCTTTGGTTTGATTCAATTTGGTTTAGTTTTGAGTTTGGTTCATATGACTTCATTTAGGTCAAATGGGTCAAGTTGACCAATTGACCCATTTGACCTATTTGAGTCATGGTTAGGTTTAGGTTTGGTTAGTCATATGAAGTGGATTGGTATCATTGTTTCCAATCAATTTTGGTTAAGTTTGAATTTGGCTCAACATGACCCCTTAGGTCAAGTTGAGTTCAAGGTCAATTGGGCTAGGTTGGGTCTAGTTGGCCAATTGAAGCTTTGGTCAAGTTCAACAAGTGATTTAGAATGAACTTGACCCATTGGTTTCAATCAATTTGGCTTAGATCAAGTTTTGACACATTTTGACTTTTTAGGTCAAGTTGGGTCAAATTGTATCAAGTGGCCAATTTGGCTAGGTTAGGCTCAAATGTTGACTTGGTCAAGTTCAAACATAGGTCATGAATGAACTTAGATCAATAGTTTCAATTAATTTGGCCTATGTTGATTTTGGCTATGTTAAGTTTCATTTTGGCTAAGTGTTGACTTGGTCAACCCTTAGGTTTGACTTGGTTTGACCTAATTTTAGTGATTGATCATCTCATGATGAGAGGCATAGGTGAGTTTGATTCAATCCAATTTGTTAGGATTAGAATCACTTTGAGTCAAGTGAGCCTAAGTGGGTCAAATGGCTTGGTCAAAGCTTGATTTGAGTTCGATTGAACTTGTATATGGACTTATGATTGAAATATAAATTCATTTACAAGTGGTTTGAAGTCAAATGGGTTTTGATCCATTTGATAATTTCATATTCAAAGGAAGAATATGGATGGATTTAGGGTTTGATTTTTGAATTGAGTTTTGATTTGGTGATTGAAGTTTGTATTTATATTTGGATTCATGATTGTAGGGTTGATTGAATCATGAAGGAAAATCAAGAATTTGGCTTGATTTGAAATTGATTTGGCTAAGTTCAAGATTCTGACTTGAAAGGCTTAGGTTGATTTTTGAGTGGATTTGAGTTTGATTTTTGGGATTGGTTTTGATTGTTTGAATTTATATTTCATTTATATATATAAATATAAATGAGAATATAAATGGGTCATGAGAAAATTTTAAGGATTTGAAGTGATTTGATCATGACTTAGTCAATTAAAAGGGAATTTAAAGGACTTAGGAAATTTTTGGAGTTTGAAGCTTGAATTTTTTAATTTGGTTTGATTGATTTATATTTATATTTCATTTATATATGTGAACACAAATGAGAATATAAATAAATTATGAGAAAATCCCATGAATTTGAATTTATTTGAACATGTTTAGGCTAAGTCCTTAAGAGGGAAATTAAGGACTTAAGAAGGATTTTAAATTTGGAATTTAATAATTAGAAAATTTCATGAATTGATTTTGAGGTTTGAAATTTTGAATTTGGTTTCAATCATGGATTTAAATTATGAATTTCAATCACATGGAGTTGATTTGAGGTTGGAGAAAATCAAATAAGATTGATTTAAAGTTTGACTTGAAGGAAGGAATGTGAGGAATGGTTAAAGCTAAGGGTAGGTAAATTTTCCTAATACCCCTAAGGCATGACCTATTCCTATGGCTAACTCTTCTGAGTCTCTAGGGATAGGTTGAGTGTCCACCTAATCACTAGATGTGTCTTAAGACTAAGGAACTCTTAAAATCTAAGAGAAGTTCTATGTCTAAGATGGAGGGATTGAGAGCTCAATTTAAAAATGAGTTCAACAATGGGCGCCCAATTGGTGTGGTGTGACTGACAAGGAACACCGCACATATTGGTGTTGACCGAAATGATCAACAACACCAAAAGATCACAAGCACTAACAAAAACAATCTATCCCTAACCCAAGGTGTAGAAAGAATCCAGAGCTTAGTGCAATGTGGCTTTACTTATGCTAAGGACATAAGAGAGGGAAGGAATCCACTAAGAGATAGAGTGTGAACCTTCCACTAGGGAAGCAGGTTCAAGTCATCCACAAGAGGATGAGAGGTTTGATTTGATTTGAGTCTCATTGAGGAGAAATATCCATTGGGGAAGAGGGTTGAATTTGTTTCAATTTTTAGATTTAGATTTTTTTGAGATGAACCCTATTGGTTTACAAGGGATCGCACTGAGTAGGAGCCATGGAGGCTTAAACCTAACTCAAATTTATCAATCCAAAGAAGTAGTCTACTAAACACATAGTAGGACTAGCCAACCAAAGGGATGCCTTTCAGTATGCAACAACTATATTAGGAAGAAAATATAATAGACTTACTTCCTCCAAAGTAGACCAATTACTGGGGTAATCTATTGTCAAGATAATAGATTGAACCTAACCTAGGGCTGACTATTGATTGAATATTGTTGGGGGACTTAGATCAGCTTAAAGATAGTCAATATAAATTTCATTTTTTAGATTTGTTTGTTTTGATTATGATGGATCCCATCAGTTTGTGATGAACTGCACTGAGTAGGGGCCATGGAAGCCTAGACCTAACTCATATTTACCAATTCAAAGGGAGTAGTCTACCAACCATAAGGTAGGACTATCCAACCAAGGGGAATGCCCTTTGGTTTGCAATGGTCAAGTCTTAAGAAGAAAGCGTGGGGACTCACATCTTCTAAAAATAAGAAATCACTAGGGTGATCGATTAGAAAGGCAACAAATCGAACCCGACCTAGGGCTGACTATTGATTGAATGTCTCTGGGGGACCTAAATCAACTCAAGGGTAGTCAAAGATAGATTTCATTTTTAGTTTGTTTGTTTTGATGGATTTCAACAATTTTCGATGGATCAAACTAAGAAGAAGCTCATATTAGCCTAGACTTATCTCAGATTTGCTGAACCAAAGGGAGTAGCTTTCCAACCAATGGGAGAACTATCCGACTAAAGGAGTGCCTTTCAGATTGCAATGATTAATTCAAGGGAAGAAAGCTCTGGGACTCACATCTTCCACTAGAAAAGACCACTGGGGTGATTGGTTACTTTGGGCAACAAATCAAGCCTGACCTAGGGCTGCTCGTCGGTTTGCCATAATCATGCTAGAAAGAATGCGTCATAGTCTTACATCATCCAAAGAGGAATGAGTGCCGGGGTAACATGCTTATGGCAACATAAATTGAACCCGACCTAAGGAAGACTATGGAGTGAGTGCTGACCCAGGGACTTATCTCAACTTAGGTAGTGAAAATCCTATAAGGAGTTCTGCTGACATTTCCTAAAGATAAGATGCTTTCTTAGGAAAAGGAGCCCTTTGGGTGCTTGAATTCCTAATCCACAAGCAAATTAATTTTATTTGTTTTATCGTGGACCCTATTGGTTTATGAGGGATCAAATTGAGAAGGAGCTTATATCACTGACCTATCTGATTCAACAAGGGAGAATTGCATCTCAAATTCTCCAACCACAGGGGTGGTTACTTGGAAAGGAGAATTGTCTAATCTAAAAGTAACCTGGGTAGTGTCAAAATGGGGTCACAAAGGATGTGATCCAAATAGAGTGCCCATAGGGGATGGGGCCGCTAAGGGCTTAGTCCAAAACCCTGGAGAAGATGACATGGCTAGTTATATATCCAATAAGTATTCGGTGTCCAACTCAAAGAAAAAGCTTGGGGACTCATATTTGCCAAGAGTGGTGTAACCACTGGGTGATTCTCTATCAGCATAGCGAACATCAACCAACCTAAGGTGCCCATCAGTTTGCAATAATCAGCTTAGGAGGAAAGCTCGGGACTCACATCTTTCTATAGAGGCTAATTGTGGGATAGTTTGTCTTCGGCTTGACAGGTGCCATCCGACCTAGGGCGACTACTGAGTGAGTGCCACTGGGGGACTTATATCAACTCAATTGTAGTCAAGAGGAAAGGAACCTATTGGGGACTTATCTTAAACCTCAAATATTCTCAACCTAGTTAGTGCATGATGGCTAGTTCAAGAAGAAAGAATGGGGATTCACATCTTCTTAAACAAAGTCAACATGTGGTAGCTTATTGGATGGGAAGTGAAGGATACCATACTAATAAGGCACTCATTGGTTTGCAATGGTCAAGTTAGGAATAAAGCTCAGGGACTCACATCTTCTAAACAAATGATCACTGAGATGACATACTCGCAAGGTAGCATGTAGACCCGACCTAGAGCAGCTAATGAGTGAGAGCCACAAGGGGCTTGCTCCCACATCAAAGTAGCTCGAGATAAAAGATATGTGTTTATTTTTATGTTCGTGTTAAAGGTAATAGGATGCCTCTTGGGTTCTCTCACAGGTACCTTAAACACACTCGGGGAATTTGATGAAATGATGCTATAGGTGGCAAATGGTAATTCCCACTAAGAAAGGATACTGCTTGGGTATTCTTACACCTAACTCAGTTGTGCTAATCAAAATAGGATGCCTCTTGGGTTCTCTTATACATATTCTAATAGCGTCAGGATATTGTGTTTGATTATGCTTGTGTTATGAAAGAGGGATAGGATACCACTGGGGGATTCTAACACCTACCCTGAACATGTCATGGTGGATTCACAAGATAAGCAAACAATGCTTCAAAAAAGGAAAAGATTTTGATGAAATGGAATCAGTTTTTGTTGATTGATATAATTATTTTCAAACATTATTTTTATGGGTAATATTTTTTCAAATAAAGCCCATTAATTAGAAGCTTCGGGTGTTCCCCTTTACATTTAATAAGTTGATAAGATCTTCCTTGGCAGGCCTTCTCTATGACATTGGGGCCTTCCCAAGTGGGTTCAAACTTGCCTCCCATCTTTTGACGGGCAACAATTGGTCTCCTTAAGACTAACACAAGTTCTCCTACTCAAAAATACATAGGGAAGACTAACTTGTGAGCTTGAATTATTTTGGCTTTGTATAACTCGAGATTCTGGCACGCCTGTAGGTGACTCTCCTCCAAACCTTTGAGCTCTTCTAATCACAACTTTGTATTATGCTCTATAGTAATCTTGTTACCCAATACTATTCTTAGTGATGGGAGTTGAACATCTAAAGGTAGAATATCTTCGGACCCATACACTAAGGAAAATGGGGTAGACTAAGTTGGAGTTTGTTATGTGGGTGGTAGGCCTGAGCTTCAACCAACTGCTCATTCCACGTTTGTTATCATCAAGAGTCTTCTTTAATATGGATGAGAGTTTTGTTGAATGCCGACATTTTCTAGGGTAGTAGATGGTGGAGTATCTCCAATCTATACCGTGTCTTCTGGCAAAGCTGTAGATCTTCATGCTTTTGAATGCAGTACCATTAATATAATTCATCGATACACCCCAAACTTATATATGATATGATTTCTAAAAAATTGAAGCACCTGCTGAGGTGTGACCTCTCTGAGTGGGATGGCTTTTGCCTACTTAGAAAAGTAGTCGATGGCATCTAAGATGAACCGATGCCCCTTAGAAGAAGAAGGATCGATTAGACCTACAATGTTGGTACCCTAACACTCAAAGTTAATGTAGGGTGTAGAATGTTGGGTGGTTGGTGGAGGACCACCGCGACACTTGGCATCTCCACTATATCCATGCATATGTAATCAGGCTATCAGTCTTCTTTTGATCTTCATCTTTATCTTCAGACCAGATTGATGTGCTCTACATAAACTTGAGTGTACCTCAGTTATAATGCCATGGGCTTCATGTTTGTCTAAACAACGTAACCACATCTGGTCAAAGGACCGGTAGTACATGGTTCCATCAATAAGAGTGTAGAAGAGAGCTCTTTGTTTCACATGATGGGCTTGTGACTTTTCTTGAGGTAGTTTGCCAGTATTCAAGTAATCTATGAACGGTTGCCTCCAATCCAGCTCTTTGTCCATTTTGGCAATGCAAACCTCCCCTTCAAGAGAAAGTCTCTCAATGAGTTCAGCATCAATAAGGGATAGGACTTGTCTATTTTGGACCCTTATTGAAATGGACTCATCTTCCAGACAATTCAATTCTTTGGCAAGTTTGGCCAAAGCATCTACTACTGCATTCTCTACTCGGAGAACCTTATAGATGGTGACTTTGGAAATTTGAGCCAACAGCTTCATGGTATACTCATAGTAATGATGAAGTTTGGGTTTGAGGACCTGGTAGGACCCGACAATCTGATTGATGACCATCTGAGAATCTCCAAAGATGTTGATGCTCTTGACACTGATAGTGATGGCTAACTCAAACATAAAACTCCTCATTGTTAGTGCAGGGGTTGGAAAGAAAGTATGAGAATCTCATCACATCATGGTCTAGAGTTAAGAGAACTATTCATACCCCTGCATTTCTTAGGAGAATAGATCGTGGTGCTTTGCCTTTGTGAAAAGAAGCTACACCATCAAAATACATCTCCCATTGGTGGTTGCCGGCCTCCCCTAAGTTCATGATTTGTTCATCAGGGAGATCATCACTAAGAGGAGAATCAACAGGAAGTGGGTGTCTTTTAAGAAATCATTGGTGCCTTTTTTTATCTACAAATGTGATATCAAACTATGAGAGAATCATGACCAACATCCGAATCGTTGGCCGTGAGGTATCATAGTGGACTTATTCTGGAGATCAAGTTCACCTTATGAGAAAGCATATAATGCCCTAGCTTTTGGGAGGCAAAGATCAAAGCTAGGAAATGTTTCTCAATAGGTGGATAGTTCACTTTAGCAGAATCGATGAGGTGAGGTAGAGAGTGTCTCCTTCCCTTCATCATTGGCTTGAGCGATAAGTCGTCCAATGCGGTGTAGAGGATGAGTGGCACAGGATAGAGCGCTAGAGGCAGACTTCACTAAATCTTGATGTCTTCAAAGACATCGACACTTATCATCTCAATTAAACTTGGCATCCTTTTGACAATTAAATGGCATCTCCACGATAGGTTGGAGATAAAGCATCTTAGATATGCCAGAAAGATGAGTTGAGTTAAACTCTTAGGAGGATGCCATTTCTAAGATAGCTTTTAATAGATCTATTTCTATTCCCTGTCGAAACAAAAGGAATTTCTTTGAAGTTACTCTGAATGCACACTTGAGGGGATTTATTTTGAGGTTATATTGTCTTAACCGTTCAAAAACTACTCTCATGTTAAAGAGATGGTCTTCCTTTTCTTTGCACTTGATTACTAAATCATCAAAGTAGCACTCAATCAGATGATGGATGAGTTTGTTGAAGATCTGAGTCATGGCCCATTGATATGTAGCATCAGCATTTTTAATGTTGAAAGGCATGACCCTATAATAGAAGATTCCGATCAGGGTTCAAAGTAGTGTTCCGTTCATCTTCAGGAGACATCTTGAATTGGTTATAGTTAGATGACCCATCTATGAAAGAGAAAACTACATGAGATGAGGCAATGTCTACCATTAATTATGGTATAGGAAGAGGAAACTCATCCTTAGGACATGCCTTATTTAAGTCCCTAAAATTGATGCATATGTGAATTTGTCCATTCTGCTTCTTAACTTGTACGACACTGGCTAACGAGGTATGATATTTCTCCCCCCTGATGAAACCATCATCGATCAATTTCTTGACTTCAAAAATGACCTGTTGTTTGATTTGTAATCGCATGCGTTTAGGAGCTTGCTTGATAGGGGTAGCATTGGGATCTATTACTAGCTTATGAACTGCTACATTAGGAGATAATTGATCATTTCTTCATAACTCTATGTGAAGCAGTCTTTAAACTCTATCAATAGTCTAACTAAGTCATTGGTTTCTTCTTCATTCAGTAAGGAACTGATGTATGTTGGGAGTGAATTTTTTTCTGCCCCAAGTTTAATTTTTTTAAGTTTATCTATTATTGAATGAATCTCCTCTTCAAATTCTGGTAGTGCCTCTTTGATTTGGAGATCATCTGGATCATCTGAGGTTTCTAAACACACATTCTCATAAGAGTTGGGTGTGTGTGAGAGGAACCTATTAGACTCCAAATAATTGGTAAGTAGTAGTAATCACTATCATCATTGACCCATTGCCTATCCTCCTTGATTGTGCTTCCTTGCCTGTATTGTTCCATAGGTTTTCAAAATACTTTGATGTATGCTTGGACCATGTATGTGGAACTAAACATTTATGTATAAGATTATGAACATAAGGTGAGTAAAAGTCAAGTGTTAATTCCATTAATTCTTTAAATGAATCTTCCTCAAGTTCTACATTAACTTCAAGACTTGAGGATGATGATCCCAAAAAGAATCTCTTCTGCTTCATGTCACTAGAAGACTTAGGGATTTCCTTAACTACAAAACCATCAACTTTCTAAGATGTAAGTGAGGTTAGAGCTAAGGTTCCCAACTGTTTCCTAATAGTTTCACATGAACCAAATTCAAATACTTTGCTTTATCTAGAGGCCTTGTCTTCATCTTTGTCTGGATCAAATGTCACCTCCAATGGAACCCTCTAAGAGGGGTTGGCTGGTATACTAATCACATTAGACTCATACTCTAAGCTGGATTCCAAGTCTATGTGAATAGTAAGGGTACTCCTATGAACTGGAACATGACCCTGGTTGGGCGGCCAGGGTCTCCCTCTTCGCCTCTATTTTTACTCTACCTCACGGTGGAGGTTGAGCCATCTACCCACATGTCCATATGATGGCATGAATTGTGGGTGGAATGTGATATGCGAATCTATTTCTTCTTCAATTCCCCTTTCTTGTTCACTTAGACTTTCAATTTTCTTTTCTTTTTCTTTTATCTTTTCTTTTTCTTCATTTCTTTTTATTTTATGTTTGCAACTGACATTTGTCCAAGTTCATGAGAAAGGGTGTTTTGAGGAAGATAGTAG
Organism: Cymbidium sinense; assembly: GCA_021442155.1. Lineage (NCBI taxonomy): Eukaryota > Viridiplantae > Streptophyta > Magnoliopsida > Asparagales > Orchidaceae > Cymbidium > Cymbidium sinense. Next base: position 13,456,291 of record CM038233.1, on the reverse strand, counting down.
GTCGCATCCTCATAAATCTCAACCTCTCTAACTAAAAATGACTTTTCATCTCCAATAATATGATATTCAATCCCATATTTTTTGAACTTGATGCACTGATGGATGGAGGATAAAATGATCTTATTTTGATGTATCCAAGGCCTACCAAGCAAAGAAATAAATGAAGTATTCGAATCAATGATGTAAAACTTGGCTTCAGTCTTCCAGTCACCTATCTCCAAAGGTAACACTATATAACCTAAAGCTCGCTCACCTTGTTCGTTGAATCCTCTCAATATCATCCGATCTCCTCAGAGTGTGGAGATGTCAATCCTCAAATAGGCAAGAGTCTTTAGACTCATAATGTTCACCGATGCACCTAAATCCATGAGAACTCTAGCAAGTCTGAACCTGTCCATGTCAAATGTGATGTAGAGGGGGAGGTTGTGCTCCAAGTTCCCCATAAGAAGGTCTTCATCTGTGAAGGTGATCCCCTGAGCTTCTTTTGTATAATGTGCTTCCTCACCTATAACGATCAACTAAGCTAAGCGTATCTCAGGATTAGGGAGAGCCTTGATTAATAAATCCTTATCTCTTTGTGTAAGACAAAGGCATCGTATATGCTTAGCTTAGATGACAACTTTCTTAGATGAGAAAGGACATTGTAGTCCACCTTGGGCTGGTCCTCCATTAGCATATCCAAGGGTGGAGCATCTCATGGAGGGGCTTCTTGATCTTCTATACCATTGACTTGTTTCCTCATCTTGTGAGGTCTGCCCACAGGAGGTAGAACCTTGCCACTATGGAGGTTGACTTTGGTGATCTCTTGTAGCAGGATCATGGAAGGTTCTACCTACACATTAGGCTCACCTACAGCTTCTCCTATGTGACCTTCAGAATCGGATGATTCCAAGTCTATCTCAAGAGGTTAACCCGTAGTATTGAGTAGGAAAATCCTACTCTGAATCAGAAAGAGGAAGATCAGAATTATTATAGTTATTTTGACTTGAAGAGTTTTCATTAGGAATAGAAGAAGATAACCCATCAGAAGTGACATAGATGTAATTCAAACTAACTTTATTCTTCAATTTCTTGGAATTGTTTGGAGGTACAAAGTAGAAATCAAGTAAAGTGAGTGGGGTAAGGGATTTGATGCCTTTATTCATCGATACAAGAGTTCTACTAGTAGAAGAACTAGTGCTAGCTGAAGTGGAAGACGTCGCCGGTGCGGAAGCTGTAACTTTAGGCTGGAGGTTGGACTTGATCGGTGGCTGCACTAATGGGCTATCCTGGGCTGACACATGTTGCTACTGCTATTGTTGAGCTCCCCCTTTCCTTGTGTTGGCACTGGCAACTTGCAAACCTTCCTTGGTGTTGGAGGTTTGAGCTGACTTAGGCACCGTCAAAGAAAGCTTCTTGATCTTCTAGACAATCTTCTTAGAGGTTTTGGATAAAGAAATATCCCAACCTTCTTTAGTTTTGGAAGGATCACATGTATCCCCAAGGATTACCCTAATGGAACTGGATGGTTGGTCCATAAGGTATTCCTTTGGGATAACTATATCAAGGGTCTTGAAGCAATGTTCAAGCTAGTCCTTGAATGTGAAGCAATCCTTCATAACATGGTCTAGCATACGGTGGTAGGGGAAAAAGTTTGGATCATGAATTTTTCCTACTTTCTCCGGTCTCCTAGGCTCGGGTAGTTGAAAATCAGGCTTCTTTAAGAGATTCTGAAAGATCTTCTTGATTACCTCCTCTTAAAAGAATAAGGTTTATTAAGCTTATCTAAAAGAGTAGGTAGTCCATAACTACATGGCAGCATGTATGAGTGCTGGTGGTGGTGGTGGTATCGCTGAGGCGGTGCTGGCTGTGGAAGCTACTGTGGAGGCCGGTAGAGCTACCTCAGTGGTGGCAAAGGAGGTGGAGGTTGCTGAGGTCGTGGCCTCTCAGACTGATCTCTAGCTAGTTGCTTCCCCTATCTACCACTATCACTACTCCTGGCTTCTTCTCATAGATCTTTTATGGCTTTGCTTTAGGCAACTAATCTTAAAAAGGTAACTGTTTGGCCTCTCCTTGTAGACTAGCCACCTTGTTAATTAACTTCTCAAATATCTTGATATTGAAGCCCTTAAGCGAAGGCAACCAGGCCATGGATATTCTTTAAAAGAATCTGAATGGCATGCTACTCAGATATCTGTGGCTCATATTTCATACTCAGGTTATGCCATCGAGAATATAATCAATAAGGGACTCACCTGGGTGCTGTTGTGCTACAACGAGATCACCTACAATAACCTTTTGCTAAGCTCGAAAACCTTTTTTGAAGAGTTACTCTAACTCCAAATATCTTTCACTTGGGCGTTACATACCAATCAAAAGTAATCCCTACTAGGCTACTAACGAAGAGGTGGAAAATCAAAGCATCGCTACCATTGACGTTGCAACAACTGGCCCTGAAGTGTCTATATGCATTGGGTTTCCACTGCCATCAAAGCTTTTGAAGGAAGGTGGCACGAAACTTTGGGATATTGGATTGAATCAAATTCCTTCGGGTAGGGTCTACCCTTTGGAACCGATGATCCTCCTCGGGCTTGAGCCAATGCTTCCTTCACTTGCTGCTCAGCCATAGATTTTATGCATTTTTCTTGTATGGAGGTACTTTCTATACATGCCAGTGCTACCTTGCTCAATGGGAGGTAAGGTCTTGGCTGGGTCCAAGATGCATAATGTCGGTTGTAGTAAGTTACTGTTGCTTGTTTAAAACTAAAATTCGCTACAAATCCTCTAATTGCCATGCCATCCTATCTATCTGCTCATCTTTTTGCCTCAACTGATGTCAGAGGTGTTGGGTTATATTTTCTTGATCAACCTCATCACCTTCTATAGCCTGCTGCTCCCTAAGAAGAGATCCTCTGGTATCAACCATACAGACTCTAGCTGAGTCTCCCAACAAGTCATCTTTGTTGGGATAGAAGTTGACTTTCTCCTCATCTGACCAATCATACCTAAAATTTCCTTCTTTTCATGAAATAATGGGCCACTATCTCATCTAAAGAATGATCAATTTGAGCAGGTACAAATATCTTTGGTTGATTAGTGTGATCACTATCATGCATTGAGAGGCACTAGAACTCACCTACTACTGGGGAGTCAATCCTATGTGGACTATACTCACTAGATGAGAGATACTCCTGACTGTCACTAGGTATGAGAGGGGTGAGATTTCTAGGATGTTTCACTATCATTGGTGTAGTTGGACTATCATCTGGAACCTCTAAAATAACTGTCACCATCTTCATGTCCTACTAAATTGGTAGAGTGGTGAAGGGATGACCACAATGCTTCGGGGTCGCCACTCCTTCCGCACCACCACTGGGGAAGAAGGTCGAGTAGGAGAGCTCGACCTCGCCACAAGTGGTGTAGATGGGATAGGATCCCTCAACTATAGTTGGATCACCAACGAGGGCTTCTCCCCAGATATGGCCTTCATGACCTTTGATGGAACTGGAGATGTTGTGACCAGGACTGGTGATGCCGGATGAGAGGTAGAGGCAGTGGGATGGAGACTCCACCAACTCTCTATGAACAAGAGATGTCCTCTATTGATGACTGGTCCCAGTAACTAAGATGCTATCGATATGGTTGGCGCGGGTAGCGTGCCGAGCTGGAAAATCAACAAGTGAGCTACATGAACCTCCGCTCTCCGGTAATGCAGTATGGGCCTCTTTGGCCCTCTCCTGATGGATATGTTTCCACACACTATGGGGGATGATGGATCTCATATTAAATTGAGCTCCAGACTCTTAACATTTGTAAGCTTTGCCTACCTGGCACAAGACTGATCGAAGGCTGACGTACAACCTCCTGCTCCTAGTAACTTTTAGCTGATGCTATACCATTGGTGGAGGTGATGTGAAAATCCTCCTAACATCCTCTCTGTTTGGCACAGGGAGAGGATGAAATTGGTTTGCTATATCCAGTGGTGAAGTCAGAATAGGGAACTCCTCAACAGTTGAATGAGCGGCTGCCTCCATCTCTCTGGCAGTCCTAGTGTGATACCACTTGATCATGCAGTTTTATTCCTATGCTGTGTCATGGTAGGATGGGAGGAGTGAGAGCTAGACCTGTGCTCAAAAGTAGAGGAGGAAATCCACGAGGGGGAGCCTTACCCAGAATGCAGGATGAGATGCTAGTCCTCATTGGACAACACAGAAACCACAAGGCACACGAAATTGCGACACTCACTCACCCTCGAGCTTGTGGGCCGCTCTTCAATGAGGAGATGTTAGAATCAGAGGGTAGATCAATCTAGATGACCAGCTTCTGCTCGATCACCGTGGTCCTACTGACGATCATGAGGGGAGTGCCCTCACATGTAATCCTTGCTCCCTTGAATCCCTTACCGAAGTGGATAAGATGTGTATGATCCAATCGGGGGAAGATGGCTTGGTCCAAAGCCAAATCCATACCATGAGGGAAAGTGAAAACAAATTTTTGTGAGCCTGCCATCTCAGATCAATTGTAAAGATTGAAAAATTAAACTAGTCGCTGTACTGTAATTGACGGTAAGAATCTGCAATAGGAAATGACCTTGGATCAAATTTCTATCTTTGTTGATTTTTTTTGAATTTGAACTAAAAAATTCAACCCACATCCAACATCTTGGAAGTGTTAAGTGGGGTTCAAATGGATTTGAGAAAATTTAGAAGTTTGATTGAAAGAGGAATTTTGAATATAAATCCAACTTCAACAAATTTGGGTACGTTGAAAGATGGATTCAAAAATATTTTGAGAAGGATGCTTGCATAGGTTCATGTTTGTTTGAATTTAGATTTTTGATTTGAGAACCCTTTCCTTTAACAAATATGGGTATGTTAAAGTAAGGGTCAATTGATTTTATTTTTGTTCGATTATTTTGGAATTTTACTTAGCAAATTTGAGTATGCTAAGTGAAGTGTTTGAAAATAGTTGTTTCTTTTTGGTGAATTGTTATTTTATTTTGGAAATTGGAGTTCCCTCTTAGCAAATTTAGGTATGCTATGTGAGAACCCAAGTGTGCTTTGTTTGATTTTTGAAAATAAGATTCTTAGCAAATTTAAGTATGCTAAGAAAATCTTAGGTGTTTCATTTGTTTTTGGATGTTTTGATTTTTTTTGAAAGAGTAGGATCCTTAGCAAATTTAGGTATGCTAAGAAAATCCTAAGTGTTTTATTTTTATTTTGATTTGATTGAAAGTGGAGACTTACTTTAGAAAATATGGTATGCTAAGGCTGAAGTCCCACTTAGTTTTGTAAAATAGAAATTTCACTTAGCAAATTTGAGTAAGCTAAATGAAATTCCAAAAGATGTGTTCTAAATTTTTATGTTTTGGTTTTGAAAATGGAAACTTCTCTTTAGCAAATTTGGTATGCTAAGGAATGAAGTTCCACATGTGCTTGAAGATTTTTGGTTTTGACTTAGGAGACTTCACTTACCAAATTTGGTATGTTATGGATGAATTTCCAAATGTGTTTGAAAATGTTGGTTTTGGATTTTGAGACTTCACTTAGCAAATTTGAGTATGCCAAATGAAGTTCCAAAAAGTTGTTTGAAAATTTTTGATTTTGGATTTGGAGACTTCACTTAGAAAATTTGAGTATGCTAAATGAAGTTCCAAATGTGTTTGAAATTTTTTGGTTTTGGAATTTGGAGACTTCACTTAACAAATTTGAGTATGCTAAATGAAGTTCCAAAATATGTTTTAAAAATTTTCTTAGTTTTGGAATTTGGAGACTTCATATTTTTTGCTAAATAAATGAAGTTCCAAATGTGTTTGAATTTTGAAAATATGATTGTTAAGTTTTGATTTTTGAAAAAGAGACTTCCATCCAACAAATTTGGGTATGTAGGAATGGAGATTAATCTTATTTTTGAAATGTAAAAAATTTGTTTTGTGTGTATTCATTGATTTTTATTTTTTGAAGAGGGTATTCCAACTTAATCATATGTAAGATATGTTTAAGTGGGATTTCCAAATGATATCATTTTTATTTAGGAATGAAATCTCCATTCAATAAAATTGGGTATAGTGAATGAAGGTATTCATATGTGCTTTAAAAAATTTAATTTTGTTTGGAAATGAAACTTTCATTCAATAGGTGTGAGTGTATTGAATGGAAAGGTTCATGTGTGTTTTTTAAAAAAATTATTTTTGATTTTGATTTTGATTTTTGGAAAGATGATTGCTCAATTTATTTTGAAAATGAAATCTTCATCAAAATGAATTGAAGAAAGATGATCATTTGTGCTTTTGGAAAATTTAATTTTATTTGAAAATGAAACTTCCATTCAATAGGTGTGAGTTTATTGAAAGGAAAGGTTCATGTGTGCTTTTTGAAAATTTTGTTTTTGATTTTATTTTGACTTTTGGAAAGATATTTATTTTATTTTGAAATTGAAATATTCATCAAAATAAATTGAAGGAAGATGTTCATTTGTGCGTTTTGAAAATTTTGTTAGTTTTTTTTTTTTGAAAATTCCTACATGTAAAAATTATGAGAATTGTTAAATGAGGGTGATTTAAGAAAATTTTGTAAAAAATATTTTATTACGTATTTTTTTGGAAAGGGTGCCTTTTTTTGAAAAGCAAGATTTTTATGAAAAATTTATTTTGTCTTTATTATTTTGGAATGAACCTTTCCTTATCATAAAAATGATAAGGAGGAAGTCTTTAAATGTTTTCTTTTTATTTAGATCTTTTTATTTTCACTTGTTGGAGAACCCAACGGGGGTTTAAGACCAACATGGAGTGAGGTCTGAACCCTAAGGATGTTGGCTAACTCAACTTAAGGATGAAATAAGCTAAGTGCCAACGAAAAGAAAGATAGTCTCAGATTCATACCAAAGTATAAACTCACTATCGATACTTGAAGACAATGATCATTTACCAAAGATGGAGAGAAACCATCCCCAGCGAAGTCGCCAGAAAAGTCTATGCTGAAAAGTATTCACCTTCATCTATCCTTTTTAAAGAGGATAAATGAAAATAGAAATATTATGCCTCTTGGTTGGGACACCACATGATCCGAAGATGTTCTTATTAGGATGATCGGGTACGTCATCAAGGAATAGTATACTATCTCGAGAGATAGAAGTCACTACCCTTTAATGGATCTAATCACCTCAATAAGGAGTCCTAAGGATAATGGGTCTACGTATGCACCACAGATTCTTCCCATCTTTTATATGGAAAACTAAAGCAGAGTTTATTTTAAAGTGGGCTCGTTAAGTTCCGTACAGGGGCAAGCCCCTATAGTTAATTACATCCTAAGGGATGGGATCCTTAAGAATACTCTCGATTGAGGTAAATGATCGTTGTCTTCAAAGATTTCAATAGAAAAGAACTATCAATCGATTGGTTCATTTTTTAGGATCAAATAGGATTAATCAAAGAGAGGGAGTTATTATTAAAGCCAAAAGAAAGATAAGTAGGAGATGCCCATGATGCTAAGAAACCTAGCGAGCATTTTAAACTATCCTATGATTGAGCTTTACATTTTTGAAATTGATTTAATTTATTTGAGTTGCATTTTTCATTAGAAATTTAGGGCTTATGATTCCATAACACAAGATTACGAAAATGCCTAAGAGGTGAGGATTTATGCTTATGGCCCATGAAAGGGAGAAGCAATCTCAGAATCTAAATCTAGGGAGCATTAGCAAGGGCTGAAAGCACAACCTAAATCTAAGGCAAAAATGGGTATTTGGTTTGCCTCCATAAGAGAGGACCCGACTGCTTGGACTTACAACCACCGGGGAGTGGCTGCCAACTAACTCCTCCTATAGGTTTAAATACATGTAAGCAAATCTTATGCTTTATCCAAGATAGCTAAGTTGTTATTTATTTAGAAAGAGATTAAGTCCTTAAACTCACTCCCTAAAGAGATTAGATCATGTAAGGTCATGCTTCAAATGACCTAAATCTAATGCAATTCAAATTTAATTTTATTTATTTTTTGGACAATTATTTTGACTCAGGCTAATAGGATTCATATGCCTAATGCATGAAAAATAAAGTTATTGGCCAAAATCAGCAAGAAGGGAGGAGGTGTGTTTCCACCATGGCTCTCAAAGGTCAAGCCAGGTTTCTCTGGCAAATGTGGAAGCCCTCTAATTAAGAGTGAAGCAAGATGCATTTGTGCATGATGTTATAAAAGAAATACTCACCCAGCTAAGGGGTTGCTAATTCTTTTATCTTGATTTTAAACCTAAGCTTTAGGTGAGATAATGAATTCTTTATTTTTAGTTTTGAGTTATTAAGTTTTGTAAAAGATTTATTTTTTCCTAAGAGCTTAATCCACACCCAGGCCATATATAAAGCAAGGAAGAAACTAGGAAAAGATGCCACTTAATGTACAAGCTAAACAAATCATCAATCAATTTATAAAGCTAATCACAAAAAGAATAAGAGGCTATTGTGGTCGGGTACCACCGCACAAACCCAAAAATAAATTGGGTAGCCGAGCTATACCCTTATACAACTCAGATTATAAATAAATTAAATTACAATTAAGCAAGGAATTCATTATTATGGGGGTCTTCAAGCTTCATTTCTTCATTCTTCTTTTCTTATTTCTTCTTTGGTTCCTTCTTTTGGATGGTTTGAAGGTGGATGCTCTAAAGGCTTCACATGGTGCATAAGATGAGATCTTATGACCAATGTTCATCCTAATCCCCATAACAATCATTCCAAAATCCTAATTGCAAAATTTACATGAAAAGAAAATGTAAATCAAGCTAACACCTACAAAATCAAAGGTTAGCTAAACAAACCACCAAATCTCAAGCATGTATATTGGACTTATCACCCCACACATGGGTGATTGAGTCCACCTGGCCTATTGTATTATGTTTAGGGGTATAAGCACCTGTATAGCAAAAGCATTTAATTTTTTATTTATTACAACACCCCTTAAGCACAATCCCCTGCATAAGACAATGGTTAGACTAAGATCACCCTACCATTTATTATATGAGCATACATCCTAACATCCAGTCTAAAACATATATCATAAAATAAAAGTAAGCATCAAACCATGCACCACCTTAACTTAAAGCTAGAAGTGGGGACTTAGCCTAATGTGTGTGCTTTAGAGATTTATGTTGTTTGCTTAGCTATGGCTTTGAGTTAGAATTTTTTAAGTGTGAAGCATGTTCAACTTAGAGGAGGGTTTCATTTAAGTGATTTAATTATTTTGGATTGATTTTATTTCATGTTTTGATTAGGTTCAAATGAATCCTACAATTAATTACTAAGTTATAAAGAGAGAGAAAGAGAAGAGAACTTCTCTTTCCTTCCCTAACCTAAGTAATTTCTAAACTGGATTCATATTTTGGTTTTGTTTAGTGAATATTTTGATTAATACTTTTAATTAATCCTAAGTTTAGATAAACTCTAAACAAACCCATTCAAAAAGAAAGGCATTTTAAGATTTAATAAAATGAACTAAATTCACAAAACATACATCACTTCATTTCTTTCCTAACATGTATAACATGCATATTAATGAGTCCTAAGCATATATATACATACAAATGAGAATTTTTAACACACTTTATGATGCATGCTAAGTAATTCATTTAGGAAATTTAAAAGTTTATGATGCATGATTTTTCTTAAGTTGAAAAGGGAGTTCTTATCCAATTTTCACATGCACACATGAAAGTAATTAGAGAGTAATTAACCTAATCACATTCCCAATAAAACTAAAATTCATAAAATATCACTATTCAAAATCAATTGAAATTAATTTTAGATTATTCCCCTTCAATTATCTTCACAATGCTTTTTATTTTATATTTTTCTCATTTTTTTACATTTAGTTATGAATATTTAAAGATTCAGTGATCAAGGAATTAATTAAAACTCCTAATTATATTAGTAATCTCATCGACACCACATGGACCATTGAGCGGTGCACACTTTCCACGTGGCATGATGGGATTCGTCACTTAAGTTGTCACATATCAATGTCGTGTCAGCGGCGGTGCTACGCGCTTTCTCTCTGGATTGTCCGATCCAGGATCGGTTGAGATCGAGCCAACAGTTCTTAAGGGATAAATCAGAGGATCCTACGTGGCTTGATTAGGACCGTCCATCCAAAATGTGCAGATGGATGGTCCATGATTTATCACTGAGTTTGCCTATGGGTGAGGGCATCCGTCCACTCTTTAGGGTAAGATCCGAGCTCAATTGATCTTGGATCGAACTCAAAATCAACCCACACCATCATCATGCAAGGGGGAAGACATCCAATGACCAATTTTACTTGAGATGAAAATTCTCTTCACAAAGGACCAGACACTTCCTATTCTAGGCTCGGTTTGAAGGCATACCTCACAGGCTATCTCTGATGCTCCCAAACATCGAGGTAGCTTAGTCTAGTGGAGACGATGCCTTGTTAAAAGTTTCAAGCCTTGGGATGAAGTGGATCTTCCTATGGACCAAGCTCATCTTTGAATGTTCATGACCTTGGTCTAGCTCCCACCTCCCTTGCCTTTGAAGCTTGGAAGAAGATTTGGATGAGTTCGATTGGGTTCCTTGAGAGTGCTTGCAAGAGGAATTGGATTGATATTGCGTATTGGATGAGTTGGAAATTGCCTTAGCCTCCCCATTTTGATTTGAAGGAATCCAAAAATGAAGAATGCCAAATTCTTGGGGATTGCTTGAGGGAGCTTGGGGAGCTTGCCTTAGGTCTCTCTCAGTCAATCGAGTGTGAGTGTCTTTGATTTAAGTGAAATTAAGGGGAGTATATCTACCCCTAGGTGGATTGGATGGCAAGTAAGGCTTTGCCATTTTGATCAAATTCACCTCCTTTAATGGGTTATTTTGGCTGTTAAGGGTTGCACATGGTTTATTTTTGGCAAAGGGGGGTAGTGGAGAAGTGCCATGTGCTGATTTGGAGTGTGGGAGTGATCCCATGTGCTTAAAATGAGGGGAGTGGTCAGTTTTGACCTTGGGTGTGGTTTGGCTGACCCAAACTCATTGGGTCAGGTGCACCATGCTCATTAGTGTCCACTTTGTCTACTAAGAGAGTGCCAAGTGGCCATTAAGAGGATTTGATAAAATTCCAAGTGAATTTGGCCAAAAATTACCCTTTGACTTAGAGGTAAAATGGTCATTTGGCTTGGATTTTAGTTTGAGTATGTTTGGTATGATTGAAAAATGGGTTGGGCCAAGTTTCAATAAATTTGGAATTGATTTGATATGATTTGGCTCATGTTGACCCATTTAGGTCAAAATGGGTCAAGTTTACTAATTGGTCAAATTGGGTCAAACCAAGGGTTGGGTCAAGTTCATATGACTATTTGAAATGTTTTGGCATCATTGGTTTAGTTCAATTTAATTTATATTTAGATTTTGTTCATTTGATTTCATTTAGGTCAAATGGCTCAAGTTGACCAATTTGACCCATTTGACCTATTTGGGTTAGGTCATGGGTTGGTTTAGGTTTCATTAGTCATATGAAATGTATTGGTATCTTTGTTTAATCAATTTTGGTTTAATTTGATTTTGGCTCAATTTGACCTTTTAGGTCAAGTTGGGTTCATGGTCAATTGGGCTAGGTTGGGTCTAGTTGGAATTGAGGCTTTGGTCAAGTTCATTTGGATTTGAATGACCCATTGGTTTCAATTAATTTGGCTTTAATCAAGTTTTGACCTATTTTTACTTTTTAGGTCAAGTTGGGTCAAGTGGCCAATTGGGCTAGGTTAGGCTCAAATGATGACTTGGTCAAGTTCAAATATTGATTATGAATGAGTTTTGATCCATTGTTTCAATCAATTTGGCCTATGGTGGATTTTGGATAGTTTAGATTTTATTTTGGCTAAATGTTGACTTGGTCAACCCTTAAGTTTGGCTTGGTTTGACCCAATTTGAGTGATTGATCATCTCATGATGATTGTTGCTCACATTGTGAGGCTTAGTTGGGTTTAGTTCAATTCAATTTGGGTATGATTAGAATTTGGTTCAAAATACTTTAGGCAACTTTGGGTCAAGTGAGCCTAAATGGGTCAATTGACTTGATCAAGGCTTGAATCAAGCTTGATAGAACTCACATATGGACTTATGATTGAAATATAAATCCATTTGCAAGTGATTTGGAGTTAAATGAGTTTTGATTCATTTGATAATTTCAGGTTCAAAGGGGTGAACATGAGTTTGACTTGGGTTTGATTTTTGAATTTAGTTTTGGTTTGAAGATTGAAGTTTATGTTTATAATTGGAATCATGATTGAAGGATTGATTGAATCATGAAGAAAACTTAAGGGTTTACTTGATTTGAGTTTGATTTGGCTAAGTTCAAGAATTTGACTTGAAAGGCTTAGGTTGAAATTTGGTTGAATTTGGATTTGTGTTTGAATTGATTTTTGGATATTTGAATTTATATTTCATTTATATTTGTAAATTCAAATGAGAATATAAGTGAGTTATGAGAAAATTTCTTGAATTTGAATTGATTTGGATTTGATTTAGGTTAAGTCCATAAGATAGAATCAAAGTGATTCAGAATTTTTTTTGGAATTTGGAATTTCAATCATAAGCTTCAATCATTTGGAATTGATCTGAGTTTAAGAAAATCAATTAAGTTGGGATTGATTTAAGTTTTGATGTTGATTTGATTTAGAGTTTGGAGTTGGTTTAGACTTGATTTGGAATTTAACTCGAAGGAAGGAAGTGAGGAGTTGGTTTAAGTTATAGGGTAGGAAAACACCCAAGGCATGACCTATTCATATGGCTAACTCTTCTAGGTCTCAGGCTAGATTGAGTGTTCACCTAATCAATATCTTAAGATTTAGGAAACTCTTAGTGTCTAAGAGAAGTCCTATATGATGGAGGTTGAAATCATCCTAAATGAGGTCAACAAATGGTTCATAGGTGTGGTGTGACAAGGAACACCACGCGTATTAAATGTTGGCGTGATCAAAAAATCAAACAATCAAGCACTAACAAAATAATCTCGCTATCCCAAGGTGTAGAAGGAATCAGCTTAGTGCAATGTGACTCTACTCATGTCAAATACATGAGAGTGAAAGAGAATCACTAGGATAGTATGTGAACCTTCCACTAGGGAAACAGTTGAAGTCATCCACAAGGGATGAGAGGTTTGATTTGATTTTGAATCTGGGAAATGAAATTTTATTTGTTTGATTATTTTGATTTGTTTATTTTGATTATTTTATTTGATTGAGTCCATTGGGGAGATTGATTGGATTTATTTCAGATTCTTAGATTTTGGATTTTTGAGATGGATCCTATTGGTTTGCGATGGATCACATTGAGTAGGAGCCACAAAGGCCTAAACCTAACTCAGATTTACCAATCCAAAGGGGGTAGTCTACCAAATAAATAGTCAGAATAGCTAACTGAAGGGATCACCTTTCGGTGTACAACTATATTAGGAAGAAAGCATAATAGACTTACATCCTTCAAAGTAGGGACCAGTTGCTAGGGTGATCCATTGGCAAGGCAATAAATTGAACCCAACCTAGGGCTGACTATTGAGTGAATGTTGAGGGACTTAGATCAACTCAAACATAGTCAAAGATTGATTTCATTTTTTAGTTTATTTTGATGGGTCTCATCGGTTTGCGATAGACTACACTGAGTAGGGGCCATGAAGGCCTTGGCTACATCATATTTACCAATCCAAAGGGGTAGTCTACCAACCACAAGGTAGGACTAACCAACCAGAGGGATGCCTTTCGGTGTGCAATGATCAAGTTAGGAAGAAAGTGCGGGGACTCACATCTTCCAAAATAAGGAACCACTAGGGTGATCGATTGGCAAGGCAACAAATCGAACCCGACCTAGATGACTATTAAGAGAATGTTGTTGGGGGACTTAAATCAGCTCAAAAATAATTATGATTAGTTTCATTTGCTAATTTATTTATTTTGATGGATTTCGTTGGTTTACGATGGATCACACTGAGAAGGAGCTTTATTAGCCATTTATTTATCAAAGGGAGTATCTTTGGCCAAGGGAAGAACTATCCAAAAAAGTGCCTTTGGTTTGCAAGATCAATTGGGGGGAAAGCACGGGACTCATCTTCCACTATAAAAGACGATCGGTTTCTTTGGGCAACAAATCGAACTCGACTTAGACTTGTTGGTTTGATCATGCTAGAAAGAATAAAAGTCTTACATCTTCCAAAATGGAATATAACCCTTGTGGCAAAATAGATTGAGCGACTAAGGGTGACTACAGTGAGTGCCCAAGGATTTATCTCAACTCAGTAGTGCAATTCTAGGGAGTTACTACTCTAAAGATAGGATGCTGCTTGGGAAAAGGGACATTTGGGGACTTGAATTCCTAATCCACATGAAAATATATTTTATTTATTTAATTTGTTTTATCATGGACCTTATTAGTTGTGAGAGATCATACTGAGAAGGAGCTTATTTTAGCCTAGACCTATCTCAGATTTACTGAACTAAGAGAGAATCTGTGCATCCACTGAACAAATTCTCCAACCATAGGGGTGGCTACTAGGAAAGGGGGACTGCCCAATCCAAAAGTAACCTGTGTAGTGTCTAAATGGGGCCATAAAGGACGTGATCCAAATAGAGTGCCCATTGGGAGAGGGTCCGCTAAGGGCTTGATCAAAAACCCTAGAGAAGATGACATGGCTAGTCATATATCAAATAGGTATTCAGTGGCCAACTCAAGGAGAAAGCGCAGGGAATCACATCTGCCAAGAGTGGTGTATCCACTGGGTGAGTCGCTGTCAGCATATAGAACATCAACCAACCTAAGGTGCCCATCAGTTTGCAACAATCAACCTAAGAAGAAAGCTCGGGGACTCACATCCTTCAATAGTAGAACTGATTGCTGGGATAGTCTATCTTTGGCTCGACAGGTGCCATCCAACCTAGGGCGACTACTGATTGAATGCCGTTGGAGGACTTATATTAACTCAAATATAGTCAATAGGAAAGAAGCCTCTGGGGGACTTATCCTAAACCTCGAATATACTCAACCTAATCATATCATGATGATTAGTTCAAGAGGAAAGCTCGAGGACTCACATATTCTTAAACAAAATTAACACGAGGTAGCTTACTGGATGGGCAGTGAAGTCTATCAAACTAACAAGGTGCTCATCAATTTACAATGGTCAAGTTAGGAAGAAAGTGTGGGGACTCACATCTTCTGAACAAGTGACCACTAGAGTGACATACTAGCAAGGTAGCATGTAAACCCGACCTAGAATACTTAATGAGTGAGTGCCATAGGGGGCTTACTCCCACATCAAAATAGCACGAGATAAAAGATATGTGTTTATTTTTATGCCAGTGTTAAAGGGAATAGGATGCCACTTGGGTTATCTCACACCTACCCTAAACACACTTGGGGAATTGGATGAAATGGTGTCACGGATGGCAATAGGAATTTCCACCAAGAAAGGATGCCGCTTGGGTTCTCTTACACCTAACTCAGTTGTGCTAATCAAAATAGAATGCTGCTTGGGTTCTCTCACACCTATTCTAGTAGCACCAGGGAATTGTGTTTGATTGTGTTTGTGCTGTGAAAGAGGGGTAGGATGCCTCTTGGGTTCTCTTACACTTATCCTAGACATTTCTTGGCGGATTCGCAAGATAAGAAAATAATGCTTCAAAAGAAGAGAAGTTTTTAATGAAATGGAATTAGAGTTTTATTCTTTTGTTGATAATTATTTTCAAACATTTTTTATGGGTAATATTTCTTCAAATAGATCCCATTAATTGGAAGCATCAAGTGTTCCCTTTTACAATCAATGAGCTGATAGGATCCTTCTTGGTAGGCCTTCTCTATGACACAAGGTCCATCCCAAGTGGGTTCAAACTTGCCTCCCATCTTTCGATAGGAAACAATTAGTCTCCTTAGGACTAACACAAGTTCTCGTACTAGGATAGACCTAGGGCGGACCAGCTTGTTGTGAGCTTGAATCTTTTTTTTTGTATAACTTGAGGTTCTGGCACGGCCGTTGGCGACTTTCCTCCAAACCTTCGAGCTCCTCCAACCGCAACTTTGCATTCTGCTATGTAGTGATCTTGCTACCCAATGCTATCCTTAGTGACGGGAGTTAAACTTCTATAGGTAGAATAGCTTCGGACCCATATACTAAGGAAACATGGTAGACTAAGTTGGGGTTCAGTATGTGGTGCGGTATGCCCACAAGGCTTCAAGCAACTGCTCATTCCACTGTCGCTTTTTGTCATCAAGTATCTTCTTTTGTATTTGGATGAGAGTTTTATTAAATGCTTCTAGGCCATTTGCCTTGGGTAGTAGATAGTGGAGTATCTCCAATCTATACCATGTCTTCTGGCGAAGCTGTTGATCTTGGTGCTTTTGAATATAATACCATTATCAGATATAAGTCATCGAGGCACCCTGAACATATATACGATATGGTTCCTAAAAAACTGAGGCACATGCTGAGCTGTGACCTCTCTGAGTGGAATTACCTTTGCCCACTTGGAAAAGTAGTCGGTGGCAGCTAAGATGAACCGATGCCCCTTGGAAGAAGGAGGATCGATAGGACTCACAATGACGGTACCCCAACACTAAAATGGAAAAGTAGTCTCTGTTTCACTTGATGGGCTTGTGACTTTTCTTGAAGTAGTTTTCCAGTGTTCAAATAATCTATGAATGGTTGCCTCCAATCCAACTCCTTGTCCTTATAGGCAACATCAACCTCCCCTTAAAGAGAAAGTCTCTCGATGAGTTCAGCATCAATAAGGGATAGGACTTTTCTATTTTGGACCCTTATTGGAATGGACTCATCTTTTGAAGATGCCAATTCTTTAGCTAGTTTGGCCAAAGTATCTACTACTGCATTTTGTGCTTGGGGAACCTTGTAGATGGTGACTTCAGGGATTTGGGCCAACAACTTCATGGTATACTCATGGTAATGATGAAGCTCGGGTTTGAGAACCTTGTAAGACCCGACAATCTAGTTGATGACCAACTGAGAATCCCCATAGATGTTGATGCTCTTGACACACACTATGATGGCTAACTCCAGACCAGCAATCAAAGCCTCATACTCAGCTTCGTTGTTGGTGCAAGGATTAGAGAGATAGTATGAGAATATCATCACATCGTGGTTTGGAGTTAAGAGAATTATTCCTACCCCTGCATTTCCTAGAAGAGTAGATCGTGGTGCTTCTCCTTTATGAAAAGGAGCCACTCCATCAAAATACATCTCCCATCTATGGTTGCCAACCTCCCATAAGTTCATGATTTGTTCATCAGAGAGATCATCACTAAGCGGGGAATCAACAGGCAGTGGGTGTGCTGCTAAGAAATCCGTTAGTGCTTATACTTTTATCGCACGGAGGGGTACAAATGTGATATCAAACTATGTGAGAATTATGGACCAACGTTCCAAACATCCAGATAGTGTTGCATGTGTCATGAGATATTGCAATGGATTGGTTCTGGAAATCAAGTTCACCTTATGAGAAAGCATATAGTGCTGTAGGTTTTGGGATGCAAAGATCAAAGCTATGCAATATTTCTCAATAGGTGGGTAGTTCACTTCAGCAGGAATCAGATGATGGCTAAAGTAATAGAGAGCCCTCTCCTTCTCTTTATCATTGGCTTGGGCCAACAGAGCGCTGAAAGAGTCATCCAGTGTAGCAGTGTAGAGGATGAGTGGCCTGCCCGAGATAAGGGCTGCTAGAACTGGCGGCTTCACCAAATACTGCTTGATATCTTCAAAGGCATGCTGACACTTATCATCCCACTTGAACTTGGTGTCCTTTTTGGTAAGTCCTGAGAATGGCTTGCATCTCCCTGATAGGTTGGAAATAAAGCATCTTAGATACACCAACCATCCTTGGAGAGATTTGAGTTGAGTTAAACTTTTAGGAGGTGGCATTTATAAGATAGCTTTGATCTTTTCTGGATCTATTTCTATTCCCCAACGTCGGACAACAAACCCAGGGAATTTCCCTGAAGTTACTCTAAATGCACACTTCAGGAGATTCATTTTGAGGTTATATTATCTTAACCATTCAAAACTACTCTCAAATTAAAGAGATGGTCTTCCTTTTCTCTGCTTTTGACTACTAGATCATCAACGTAGCACTCAACCTGATGATAGATGAGTTTGTTGAAGATCTGAGTCATGGCCCGTTGGTATGTAGCACCAGCATTTTTAAGGCTGAAAGGCATGACCCTATAATAATAGATTCTGATCGAGGTTCGAAAAGCAGTGTTTCTTTCATCCCCGGGGGCCATCTTGATTTAGTTGTAGCTAGATGAACCATCCATAAAGGAGAATACTTCATGAGATGAGGGGATGTCCACCATTAATTCTGGTATATGAAGAGGAAACTCATCCTTAGGACATGCCTTGTTTAAGTCTCTGAAATCGACACAAATGCAAATTTGGCCATTCTTCTTCTTAATTGAGATGACACTGGCTAACCAGGTAGGATATTTTTATTCCCTGATGAAACTAGCATCGATCAATTTCTTAACTTTAGAAATGACCTATTGTTTGATTTCGAATCGCATGTGTCTAGGAGCTTGCTTGATAGGGTTAGCGCTAGGATCTATTGCTAGATTGTGGACTGCTACGTTAATAGATAATCCATATATTTCTTCATAGGGTTTTAAAACTTTTCAGAACTCAATTAATCTATCTTGGGTAGATGTGTAAAACTCCTTAGTTTAATTAATCATTAATCATGAGCCAAATTGCATTAGGCCCCTTTTTTTATTAGGTGCATTGCAAATTTAAATTCCTTGTGAAATTTTATGTCATCTCATTGGCTCATTATTATTTAATTAACTATACTAAGGTGGTATAGGTAAGGGGTAATTAACACACTTAATTCACACCTTAACCTAAATAAAATATGAAAATCACCTAATGATCCTAAAAAGTAAACTAAAATAATAAACATATGTGGAAATGGGTTAGAAACAACAAACTCACCTCATATTTCTCAAATTAAATCAAACTCAAATAAATTAATTAGGGTGAATGTGTTTAGAAATTAATTAGGGTGAATGTGTTTACATACTTTCATCACTTTAGTTCTTTCCTAACATGCTAAATGTGTATGTCATATGAATTTCATGCATTCATGCTTTTCAAAAAAAATCAAAATTAAAATGAATATTTTCTTTATGCCAAATTGCATATTTTGGCTAATATAGAAATATGAATGACTATTATCACTACTAAATTAAAAACTATTTTTAAAATCTATAAATCAAATACCTAAAACTGAAGGTGTGCTACTTATAATTATTTTTATGCTTGCATGTGGATATAAATATGAAGATGTGCATAGTGTGGTTTTCCTTCTCCTTTATTTTTGCATAGTTTTGAATAGGACTTGACAAAGTGTATAGTTCATTTGAAAAGAACACAACAGTTGCCTAACCCCATTCCTATTCATTCCTATGCTATTACTTAAGAAGGACATCCACACTTGTACATATGCTTGTATTTAAGGAAAGTGGTATATTAGTCTAGGCTACCCCGGGGTTGTGAGGCTTTAAGTAGCCCTAAGTAGGTCTTGTAACTTACAACCCTGGTGCTAACAATAGCACTGTACTCACTTATTCCTTTCATACATTCATATGTGGAAGTGAATAATGGATAAAAGAAACCCTTCTTTTCTACTTAATAAAAATCATGCATGATAAAAAATTCCAATTTTCTTAAGTAATATTTCTTAACATTCATCATAAAGTGAGCTAAACATTTCCACTTGTATGTATAGATATGCTTAGGATGCATCCATATGCATGTTCTACATGTTGGGAAAGAAATGAAGTGATGTGTGTTTTGTTATTTGATTTCACTTTACTTAATCTTAAAATGCCTTTCTTTTGGATAGGTTTGTTTAGAGTTGATATGAACTTATGATTAATTAAACCTCATAATAAGACATTCACTAAATAGAACTAAACTTGAATCTACTTTAGAAATTACTTAATGTAGGGAAGGAAAGAGAAGTTCTCTTCTCTTTTCCTTCTCTTTACAACTTAGTAATTAATTGTAGGATTCACTTAAACCAAATTGAAGCACAAAATAAAATCAATCCCAAATCAACTAAACACTTAAATGAAACCACCCTCTAAGTTGAACATCTTCACACTTACCCTAAAAGCCATTAAAGCCATAAGCATATTGCACAAACCTTTTAAAGCACACACATTAGGCTAAGTCACCACTTCTAGCTTTAGGTTAGGGCTATAAATGGTTTGATGTTTGATTTTATTTTATGATATATGTTTTAGTCTGGATGTTAGGGTGAATGTACTTAGAATGAATGGTAGGACGATTTAGTGTAAGCGTTATTTTCTACATTGGATTGTGTTTAAGGGGCACTGTAATAAAATATATTTACTTTTGCTGTGTAGGTGCTTATATCCCTAAGCATAATCCAATAGGCTAGGTGGACTTAGTTACCCATGTTTGGGGTGCTTAGTCTAAGTGTGATGTTTGTTTAGCTTGTGCATTATAATGGCATCCTTTTTCTAGATTCTTCCTTGCTTGATGTATGACCTGGATGGCGATTAGGCTCTTAGAGAAAAATAAATCTTCTACCAAATTAATCAACTCAAAATTAAAAATTAATAACTCATAACCTCATTTAAAGCCTAGGTTAAAAATTGACATAAAAGAATTAGTAACCTCTTAGCTGGATGAGTACTTTTATTTCTAACATCATGCATAAATGCATATTATTTTCACTCTTAATTGGAGGACTTCCACCTTTGCTAGAGAAATTTGGCTTGACTTGTGAGAGCCATGGTGGAAATACACCTCCCCCTTCTTGCTGATTTTAGCCCATAATCTTATTTCTCATGCATTAGTCAGAAAAATCCTATAGCCTGAGTCAAATGATTGTCCAAAAGTAAAAATAAAATGTAATATGATTTGCATTAGATCTAGGTCATTTTTCAATCCCTTACAAGATCTAGTCTCTTAGGGAGTGAGTTTAAGTACTTAGTCTCTCTCTAAATAAGTAACAACCCTGCTATCTTGCATAAAGCATATGACTTGTCTACATGTATTTAAAATCATAGGAGGAGTTAGTTGGCAGCTACCCCCAGGCGGTTGTAAGTCCAAACAATCGGATGGTTTATCCTCCCTTGTGGAGGTAAACTAAAAACCAATTTTTTGCCTTAAATTTAGGTCTACTTTTGGCCCTCGCCAAAGTTCCCTAGATTTAGGTTTTGTGGTTGTTGCTCCCCTTTGTGGGCCCTAAGCATAAATCTTTACCTCTTAGGAATTACAATCTTATGTTATGGAATCATAAGTCCTAAATTTCTAATGAAAAATTCAACTCAAACAAATTAAATCAATTTCAAATATGTAAAGCCCAACCATAGGATAGTTTGGGGTGCTTACTAGGCTTCCTAGTATCCTAAGTATCCCCTACTTATTTTCATTTGGCTTCGATAAGAACTCCCTTCTCTTGATCTAACCTACTTGATTTGTGAAAAATAAACCAATCGATTGATAGTCCTAACCTATTGAAATCTTTGGAGACAAGGATCATTTACCTTTATCGAGAGTATTCTTAAGGAATCTTATTCCTTAGGATGTAATTAACTATGGGGGCTTTCCTCCATAGGAAACTTAATGAACTCGATAAAAAATGAGCTCTACTTTACTTTTCCATATAAAGGAGGGGAAGAATCTCTTGTCCATTATCCCGCAGACCTATAATTCCTTAGAGTCATTATTTAGATGATTAGGTCCATTGAAGGGTGG
Organism: Cymbidium sinense; assembly: GCA_021442155.1. Classification (NCBI taxonomy): domain Eukaryota; kingdom Viridiplantae; phylum Streptophyta; class Magnoliopsida; order Asparagales; family Orchidaceae; genus Cymbidium; species Cymbidium sinense. The sequence continues at coordinate 13,434,542 of CM038233.1, read as the reverse complement.
TGGCTTCTATCTTTTGAGATAGTACACCTTTTCCTCAATGCCGTACCTGATCATCCTAATAAGTACACCTATGATTTTATGTAGTGTCCATCTAAAGAAAGAAGCAATCATCATCATATTGAATTTTCCCTCTTTTTCTTTCCTTTCTTTCTTTTGTCTTCATCTTTCTTTCTAAGAGGGATGAAGATAAGAAGAGAGAATCAAAGAAGGAAGAAGGGAGGAGATTGATTGATGATGGTTGTCACATTCTCAATATAATTTTTTTTCACCCATAGATTCTCATGTTGAATGTGGGTTCAACTTCTAAATTCAAATTCAAAATCAATAAGAATCTGATTCAAGTTTATTTTCAACATTGCAGACTCTCATTCAACGATAGTTTTCAGTTACAGTCTCAGTTCAGTTTTTAATTGATAGAAATGGTAGCACCCAAGTATGTGTTTACCTTTCCTCATGGGATGGACTTGGCCCTGGATCAGGCCAGCCTTCCTTGCTCTTACTATGCCCATCTCATTCACTTTGGATGAGGTCTTGAGGGGATAAGGATTACCTATGAGGGCACTCCCCTCACCACTGTTTGCAGGAGCATAGTGATCAGGCAGAAGCTGGTCATTTAGATTGACATGCCATCGGACTCTGATATTCCCTCACTGAAGAGAAAGGTAGTGGTAGTTCCTATAGTGCCAGCATCAGTAGCAGTGTCAGTAACAGTGCCTACACACCCCATGGTTCCTCGTGCTACCCCAGTGAGGGCTAGTACCCACTAATTAGTACCCTCAAAGGGTAAGGCTCCCTAGATCCTAGGGATTGTCTCCCCAGCTTTTGAGGTTGGGTCTAGCTCTTACTCCACTCATGCTACTAAGACTGAAAGGAGGAACAAGAATCGCATGATAAAGCGGTAACATACTTACATCGCCAGGGAGATGGAGGCAGCTACACAGTTAGTTGTTGAGGAGTTTCCCACTTTGATTTTCTTGTTAGTTACAGCAAACCCGTTCCATCCTCTCTCTGGGTCTGACAAAGAGGATGCTAAAAGGATGTCTATTTCACCTCCACTAGAGGTTCAATATCAGCTACTAGTTAGTTAGAGTAGGAGGTCATATGCAAACCTCTATTCAGTTCTACGCCAGGTCGGTGGAGCCTACGAATGATCTGAGTCTGGGGCTCAATTTGATTTAAGGTCTGTTATCCCCTGTAGTATGAAGAAACATATTTTGGTAGGAGAGGGCTAGAGAAGCCCGTACATTAGTTTACATTACCAGTAAGGAGAGACATAGGTTTAATTGGCAGTCAGCGGCTTCTACACTCATTAATTTACCTGATCGATGTGCTACCCACATTGATCATACAAATAATTGCTTACGGGGATTACCCATCACACAAGGCTAGCTCCTATCCCAAGAGAGTCGGTGGTGTCTCCACCACACTGCTCTACCCCCCAGTCCACCAACTCCACTCCATGTTTTAGCATCTCTAGTTTCACCAATAGCCATGAAGGTGACATCTAGGGAGAAAAGACTCCCATTGGTGATCCAGCTACGGCCAAGGGATCTCATTCCATCCACACTGCCTACTATGGCGAGGCCGAGCTCTCCTGCTCAACCTTCTGTCCCAGTCATGGTGAGGAAGGAATGGTGACCATGAAGCATCGTGGTCATCCCTTCACCACCACCACCACCATAGCAGGACATAAAGATGGTTGTAGTAGTTACTGAGGGAGAGGGTGGCAACCCAGTTGCACCCATGATGATAGAGCATCTTAGGACTATCACCCCATACATAGTTAGTGACAGTCAAGAGTGCATTTCTTCCAGTGAGTACAATCCTCACATGATTGATTCTCCAGCAGCAGGGGAGGTCCAGTGTCTCTCAGTACACGATATGGATCCCATCATTGATCAGACAAAGTCATTTGTTCATGTTCCAACAGATCGTTCTCTAGATGATATAATAGCACATTATTTCATAGAGAAGAAAGAGATCCTAGGATATGATCTGATGAAGAGAATATTAGCTTTGAACCCAATGAAGATGACTTATTGGGAGACTTAGCAGGGGTTTGCATGGTAGATACTCTAGGTTCTATCCTTAGAGAGCACCAGACTATGGAAGGTGCTGAGGCTGAATAGGAGAACACAGCCTACTCGACCCAACACCTCCTAGAGGATGAAAAGATAGACAGATGGAGAATAGGCTCAATGATCTATTAGTAGCTTTCTTAGCATTGCAGAATCAGACCCCGATAGTTCATCCTACCATAGTTGAGACCAATCAGCTAGAGTTGGTGCATGTCTTGGACCCAAACAAGACCTTTCCTCCAGTAGAGCAAGGTAGCACTAGTATGTATAGGAAGGTAGTAGACAGTACCTCCATATAAGAAAGAGACATTAAGTCCATGGTTGAGCAATAGGTGAAGGAAGCATTGGCTCAAGCCCTAGGAGGATCATCAGTTCCAAAGATTAGACCCTACCCGGAGGAATTTGATGCAATCTAATATCCTAAGGGTTTTGTGCCACCTTCTTTCAAGAGTTTTGATTACAATGGGACCCTAGGGCATCACATCACACATTTTATAGTTTGTTATTATAATGTTGGTGGTAGTGATGCTTTACTCTTCCATCTCTTCCTCAATAGTTTAGCAGGTATAGAATTTGGCTAGTACACTGAACATTCCAACAGTTCAGTGATGATATTTGCTGAGTTGGAGAAACTCTTCATTAAGAGGTTTGCTGGAGCTCAACAAAGGGTCACTGTGGGCGATCTTATTGTAGCACAACAACACCCAGGTGAGTCCCCTATTGGATGAGTTGGAAATTATTTTAGCCTCCCCTATTTTCAGTTTGAAGGAATTTGAAGATGGAGAATGCCAAATTCTTGGGGATTACTTGAGGGAGCTTGGGGAGCTTGCCTTAGGTCTCTCTCAGTCAATCGAGTGTGAGTGTCTTTGATTTAAGTGAAATTAGGGGGAGCATATCTCCCCTTAGGTTGATCGAATGGCCGAGTAAGGTTTTGCCATTTTGATCAAATTCACCTCCTTTAATGGGTTATTTTGGCTGTTAAGGGTTGCACATGGTTCATTTTTGGCAGAGGGGGTAGTGGAGATGTGCCATGTGCTTATTTGGAGTGTGGGAGTGATCAAATGTGCTTGAATTTAGGGGAGTGGTCAATTTTTACCTTAGGTTGGGATTGGCTGACCCAAACCCATTAGGTCAGGCGCACCATGCTCACTAATGTGCACTTGGTCTACTAATAGGGTGCTAAGTGGCCATGAAGAGGATTTAACAAAATTCCAATTGAATTTGGCAAAATTACTTTTGACCTAAGGATAAAATGGTCATTTAGATTGGATTCCAGTTTGAGTATGTTTGGTATGATTGAAAAATGGGCTGGACCAAGTTTCAATGAATTTGGAATTGATTTGATATGATTTGGCTCATGTTGAGCCATTTATGTCAAAATGGGTCAACTTGGGTCAAGTTGACGAATTGGTCAAATTAGGTGAAACCAAGGGTTGGGTCAAGTTCATATGACTATTTGAAATATTTTGGCATCATTGGTTTGGTTCAATTTAATTTATATTTAGATTTGGTTCATTTGATTTCATTTTGATCAAATGGGTCAAGTTGACCAATTTGACCCATTTGACCTATTTGGGTTAGGTCATGGGTTGGTTTAGGTTCCATTGGTCAAATGAAATGTATTGATATCTTTGTTTTCAATCAATTTTGGTTTATTTTGATTTTTGCTCAATTTGACCTTTTAGGTCAAGTTGGGTTCAAGGTCAATTGGGCTAGGTTGGGTCTAGTTGTACAATTGAGGCTTTGGTCAAGTTCCACAAGTGATTTGGAATAAACTTGACCCATTGGTTTCAATTAATTTGGCTTAGATCAAGTTTCGACCCATTTTGACTTTTTAGGTCAAGTTGGATCAACTTGGGTCAAGTGGCCAATTGGGCTTGGTTAGGCTCAAATGATGACTTGGTCAAGTTCAAACATTGATCATGAATGAGTTTTGATCAATGGTTTCAATCAATTTGGCCTATGGTGGATTTTGGCTAGTTTAGGTTTCATTTTGGCTAAGTGTTGACTTGATAAACCCTTAGGTTTGACTTGGTTTGACCCAATTTGAGTGATTGATCGTCTCATGATGATTATTGCTCACATTGTGAGGCCTAGTTGGGCTTAGTTCAATCCAATTTAGGTAGGATTAAAATTTGGCTCAAAAAGGATACTTTAGGTCACTTTGGGTCAAGTGAGCCTAAGTGGGTCAATTGACTTGATCAAGGCTTGAATCAAGTTTGATTGAACTCACATATGGACTTATGATTGAAATATAAATCCATTTTCAAGTGATTTGGAGTCAAATGTGTTTTGATTAATTTGACAATTTCAAGTTCAAAGGGGTGAACAAGAGTTTGACTTGGGTTTGATTTTTGAATTTAGTTTTGGTTTGAAAATTGAAGTTTCTATTTATATTTGGAATCATGATTTAAGGATTGATTGAATCATGAAAAAAAAATCAAGGGTTTGGCTTGATTTGAGTTTGATTTGGTTAAGTTCAAGAATTTTACATGAAAGTCTTAGGTTGAATTTTAGTTGAATTTGGATTTGAGTTTTGAATTGATTTTTGGATATTTGAATTTATATTTCATTTATATTTGTGAACATAAATGAGAATATAAATGGGTTATGAGAAACTTTCTTGAATTTGAATTGATTTGGATTTGATTTAGGTTAAGTCCATAAGATAGAATCAAAGTGACTTAGGAAATTTTTTTGGAATTTGGAATTTCAATCATAAGCTTCAATCATTTGGAATTGATTTAAGTTTGAGAAAATCAATTAAGTTAGGATTGATTTAAGTTTTGATGTTGATTTGATATTGAGTTTGGAGTTGGTTTAGACTTGATTTGGAATTTAACTTGAAGGAAAGAAGTGATGAGTTGGTTCAAGCTATAGGGTAGGCAAAATTTTCCTAACACCCGTAAGGCATGACCTATTCATATGGGTAACTCTTCTAGGTCTCTAGGGCTAGGTTGAGTGTTCACCTAATCACTAGAAGTGTCTTAAGACTAAGGAAAGTCTTAATGTCTAAGAGAAGTCCTATGTCTAAAATGGAGGGTTGAGAGCTCATCCTAAAAATTAGGTCAACCAAGCTTAATGAAATTATGATTAGCTCACATGTGTGAGAAAATCATGAAAATAATTAAAGTGAGTTCCTTAAGCTTAATTATTAAATGATTATGAGTTAATTGTATTAGGCCCCTTTCATTTCATAGAAGCATTGCTATTTACTTTTTAATTTATTTTCATATCATATTAGCTCATAATTATTTAATCAATTACCTTAAGGTAACATAGGTAAGAGTTAATTAACTGATTTAATCCATGCTTAACTTAATCAATCCATAAAAATCAACCTAATTTCTTTTCATTAAATCAAATTAATTCACATATGGGGAATGGGATTAGGATTAGCAAATCTTTCTGATACTTCTTAAATCAAATCAAACATGAAATTAAAAGTGACTTTAAGAAACTTTGGTTTATTTTAAATAAGTTTATTTAATGTGATTGTCCTTAGGAATTAATTGGATTGAGTGAAATCATGTGCTTATGTTCTTTTATTTCTCTCCAATTATATTAAATGTTGTATGCCACTTGTGAAATCATCCTTTTCAAATATTAATGAAATGAAATGATTTCCTTTATGCCAAATTTGCATGTGTTGACTTAGTTAAAAATGTGTGGCTATTATCACTATTAAATCTTAAATATATTTTTAAAAGCATATTAATGAATAATAATACATGTTGTGACATTAGTTATACATACATAATAGGTGCATGTGAATATAAGTCTAGTGTATTAAGTGAAGTTCCTTTCTTTCATTCATATGTTAGTTTAAATGAATATTAGTGAGTATATTAGTCTGGACATTCTGGGGATGCACAACTTTAAGCAGCCCCAAGGAGGTTTCTACCTCACTCCCCTGGTGCAAAATAATGGCGACATACCCGTTTGATTTCATTCTTATGCATTTTGACATTAGAATTCGGATAGAGCTTTACGAATAAATCAATTAAAGTAAATTCTACTTTTACATGGTTTTCTATTCTTATAGTTGCTTATACATCCATATGTATTTAAGAATAGTGGGTATATCTAGTCTGGACATTCCGGGGACAAATGACTTTAAGTAGCCCCTAGGAGGTTCCTACCTTAATCCCCTAGTGCAAAATAATGGCGTACTTGCTTATAACTTTCATACATTTGAATATGTATTTAGCTAATGAATGAAAATCCTCTTTTCTATAAAACTCATTTATGCATCTTGCATTTAACTGTGCTGAAATATGTTGCATGTATAGATATATTTAGGCTTAATCATATGCATGTTATATATGATAGAATGAAATGAATGGATATATGTCATGTGATAGTAGTTCATTCCAATTAATTATAAGATGCCTCTTTTATTGAATGAGATTATTTAAAGTGAACCTAAACTTAGGATTAATTTAAAATATGTAATAAGTCATTCACTAAAGAAAATTTATTTAAATTTGCTTCAGATGTGGCTTAAGTAGGGATAAAAAAAAGTGATCCTCTCTTTTCTTCTCTTTATAACACTTAGTTGTTAAGTGTAAATTAAGTGAAACAAAAGGAAACATTAAGTAAAACCCACAAATCAATTAAACCACTTAAAGTGAAACCATCCTTCAAATTAAATCCTTTATTACTTAGAAAATTATAACAAAGCCTAGTTAAGGCATACCACACAAGCCTCAATACACACACCTTAGATTAAGTCAAGACTTTTAGCCCTATGTTAGGGCGGTGCATGGTTTGATGTATGTTTAGTTTTATGATGTATTGTTATAGATTGGATGTTAGGGTGTATGCTTCGTAGATTGGATGTTAGATCATGATTAGCCTAATTATATTTTCTGCATTAGATCATGCATAAGGGGTGCTTAAAAATAAATATAAATGCTCTCTTTTGCAGGTTGCTTAACCCCTAAGCATAATCTAAATTAGTACAGGTAGACTTGGTGACCAATGTGCTAAGTCCAAATTATACATATAACTTCTTGTGTTATATGGTGTGTTTAGCTAACACTTATTTTGCAAGTGTAGTTAGATTTACTTTTCATATTTTTAATGTAATTGTGCATTAAGAATTAGGATTTGTGTTATGGGGGATTAGGATGAGCGGAGGATAGAAGGCTTTGTCCTGGGAGGCCCCCCGTGAGGCCTTTGGAACAAGTAAACCCAAATGAAGAAATGGAGGAGACATGAAGAAAGAAGATAAGAAGACCCTCATATCATTTGTTTATTTGCAATTATAATTATTCTTTCACATACCGAGTTGTATAAGGGTAGAGCTCGGTTACCCATTTCACTTTTGGTTTGTACGGTACACGCATCTGTTATTCTTTTTTGGGGTTTATAAATTGTTTGATGTTTTGTTTACAATTACGCAATAGAAATGACATGTCTTTTCCTAGTTTCTTCATATATAGTGATTTAATGTGCCACCTAGATCCGATTAGGATCTTAGGGAAAAATTAATTTTCTACCCCAATTACAACTCATAACTAAATTTTCTAAATAACTCATAACCTCACATAAAGCCTAGGCATTAAATTAAGATAATTAAAAGATTTAATAACCCCTTAGCTGTATGTTGTATGTTTAATATCATGCATGTCATATTGTTTCAATTTTACTAATAGTTGGTTTCCATCCTTGCATGATATGAAGACTTGACCTTTGAGGGTCTCCTCTATGGTGAAAAATACATCTTTCTTTCTGATTTAGTCAATAACCCTATTTCATCATACATTTAGACATATAAAAATCCTATAGCCTTTGTCAAAATGAAGAGTCCAAAATCAAATAAAAAATGAAAATATTTGCTTTAGATTAAGTCATTGTTCATATTACTTATGCTCTAGTCTCTTAGGGAGTGGGTTTAAAGACTTTAGTCCCTTTCTAAATAAAAAAATAGCTTAACCATCTTGCAAATCATATGACTTGACCACATGATTTTAAAATATAGAGGAGTTACCTGGCTGCCACTCCAAGCAGTTATAAGTCCAGCAGTCAGGTGGTTTACCCTCTCTTATGGAGGTAAACCATATACCCATCTTTGCTTAGATTTAGGACATGCTTTGGCCCTCGCTAAATCTCCCTAGACTTAGGATCTGAGGTTGCTATTTCCCTCGGGCTACAAGCATAAGTCCTCACCTCTTAGGCATTTTCATAATATTGTATTGTAGGATTACATGTCCAAGTTTTCTAACAAAATTTCAACTCAAATATATATAATTATCTTCAATTTAAAATGTATAAAGCTTAACTATATGATGGATTGGAATGCTCACTAGGTTTTCTAGTATCATAAACATTCCCTCATATCCCTTTGGCTTCGATAATAAGTCTCTCCTTTTTGATCTATCCAATTTGATTTTTTAACATAGCCAATTTATTGATAGTCCTATCTTTGAAATCTTTGGAAACAATAATTTCCTACTTTAATCAGAGTATTCCTAAGGAATTTACCTTCCTTAGGTTATAATTAACTATAGGGGCTTGCCCCCATAGGGAACTTTAGAACATGGTTTAAATAAACCTTGCTTTATTCATCCATGTAAAGTAGGAGAACAATTTCTGGTATATTCGAAGGCCCATCATGTTTTAGGAGTCCTTATTAGGTGATTAAGTCTATTGTAGGGTAATGATTTCTATCTTTTGAGATAGTGCACTATTCCTTGATGTTGTACCCACTCACCTCAATAAGTACACCCTCAGATATGCGTGGTATCCCCCATACATATATTTAAAAATAAACACCACATATTTTTCTGGTGACTTCGTTGGGGATGGTTCCTCTCTTCATATCTAGTAGACAACCTTGTATTTCATATGAGTCGAAGACTATCTTTCATTCCATTGGCACTTAGCTTATTTCATTCTTAGGCAAAGCTAGCTAGCATCCTCTAGATTTTAGGACCTCACTCTTTGTAGGTCTTAAAACCCTTATTGGGTCCCCAAATAGGTGAAAGATAAAATTAGCTAATGAAAGGAGATGATAAAAATTAGAACCTTCTCACCACTAGCTTGGTGAGGCAAGGTTCATCTTATATTTAAAATAATAAACTCTTTTGTAAAATGCTACTTTCCAAAAACACTTTTTCAAAATTCACATAACAAAAGATCTTGCACAAAAATGCATAAGAAACTTTCAAAAAGTACAAAACTCATATAACCAAGCCTCATCTAATAATCCCCATGATTGTTACATGGGCGAGTTGAAGTTTCTCTTTTTTCAAAAGCAAGAAATCACACACATGAAATCAAGAACTATTTTGGACTCCATTTGACAAACCCAAATTTATCAAATGAGAGTCCCATTTCCAAAATTCACAAAAAAATTGAACTCTATTTAATATACCCAAATTTGTTAGATTGATTTCCCCTCTTTCAAAAATTATAAATACACTTGAATCTCACTTAACATTCAAAATTTGTTAAGTAAGAGCCTCATTTTCAAAAAATCATGTGACATTTGACCCCAACTTAACATACTAAATTTGTTAAGTGAGAGTCTCAATTTTAAAACACAAATCATTATCACATTTGATTCCTACTTAACATACCAAATTTGTTAAGTAAGTGTCTCATTTTCAAAAATTATGAACACACTTGATTCCTACTTAACATACCAAATTTGTTAAGTAAGAGTCTCATTTTCAAAAATCATAAGCACATTTGATTCTTGCTTAAAATGCCAAATTTGTTAAGTAAGAGCCTCATTTTCAAATCATAAATACACTAGACTCCAACTTAACATACCAAATTTGTTAATTAAGAGCCTCATTTTCAAAAATCAAAACATATTTGACCCCCACATAACATACCAAATGTGTTAAGTGAGAGTCACATTTTCAAAACACAAATCAAAATCACATTTGATTCTTACTCAACATACCAAATTTGTTAAGTAAGAGTCTCATTTTAAAAAAATCATGAACACACTTGATTCCTACTTAACATACAAAATTTGTTTAGTAAGAGTCTCATTTTCAAAAATCACAATACATTTAACTCCTACTTAACATACCAAATTTATTAAGTGAGAGCTTCATTTTCAAAAGGAAACAAACATAAATCAATCACATTTGGTTTCCACTTAACATGCCAAATTTTTTAAGTGCGAGTCTCATTTTTTAAAAACAAATTCAATCACATTTGGCTTCCACTTAACATACCAAATTTGTTAAGTGAGAGCCTCATTTTCAAAAGCAAATAAACACAAATCAAATCACATTTTGCCTCCACTTAACATACCAAATTGTTAAGTGAGAGTCTTATTTTCAAACACATATAAAACACATTTGGCCTCTACTTAACATACCAAATTTGTTAAGTAAGAAGCCCCATTTTTAAATCAACATATATCACACACATAACCAATCATCACAAGCAAAGATGCTTTCACAAAATTTTCAAATATAATCAAAACCTCTTCTTAGCATACCTAAATTTGCTAAGTAAAGGTTCTTTCATATCAAAATTTTCAAACATGGCATATAATACAAATATCTTTAAAGGTCTCTCCAAATATTTGAACCCCCTCCCAGCCAACTTAAATTGGTTGAGTATAGGTTCTAAATCAAAATCATATAGCAAAGTCTCTCCTCAAAATATCAAAAATCTCTCCAAAATTCAATGAACTCACCTAAATTTGTTAAGTGTGGGTTCAAATTGCAAAATTAAGTATATAAGTCATTGATTGAAGGAAAATATCAACTCAAGGGTGTGACTCAATTATGTTTCAACAAATGTAGTGATTATAGTATAGTCAGTCTTTTCAGTCTACAGTCAGCGCAATGATCATAGCTCCCAACAAGTTCATCTTCTCTTTTCCCTCTAGATAGATTTAGGCTTGGATTAGGCCAATCTCACCACGACTAATATCGGCCACTTGATCAATTTTGGTCATGGCTTTGAGGGAGTCTGGATTACTTGTGAGGGGATAGCCCTCATAACCGTTAGAAGAGAGGAGGTGGCAGAACATCAGCTTGGATATTCCATCTAATTATGAGTTTCCTTTGTTGAAGAAGAAATCCGCAGTGGTTCCCAAGCCCCATTCAATGTTAGTATCAGTACAAGTTGTTATAGTACCTGCACGTTAAGTTTCCCCTACCATAGCTCCAATGAGACCTGTTACACCCTCTTTGGTTACCCTTAAGGGGAAGGTTATCTTAGCCTCTGAGATAGTCTCCCCCACCTTCGAGGTAGGTTCCAGCTCCTGCTCTGCCGTACTCACTGGCATCCAATGCCACAAAAAAAATTAAAAGATTAAGCGGGAGCATGAGCAAGATGCCAGAGAGTTTGACGTTGCTTCCCATGTAGCTAAGGAGGCTCCTCCCTGTGAGACCTCTCCACTTCTGAGTGGTAGTAGGTTCCACCCCCTCTTGGCCTCAGATGGAGAGGAAGACTACAGAAGGATCGCTGCATCTCCTCCACCACCAGCATACCATGAGACACGAGCTAAGGAGCATATGAGGCCCTATGCTGGACTTAGGACTGTTCTACTCCAGGTCGGTAGAGCTTACGGATACTCAAAGTCTGGTACCTTATTTGACTTATGATCCGTGATCCCTAGGAGTGTTAGGGGTTAGATTCATAGAGAGAGAGAGAGAGGGAGAGAGAGAGCCATGGAGGCTCGAGTATCTGCCCAAGTAGGTAGGAGAGATCGACAGAGGTATGCCAGGCAGTTGACAACCTTCGCTTTAATGGATTATCCTGATTGTCACCCTGCCAGGGTTGATCATTCAGATAACATTATTCTTACTAGCTCAGTCTACTGTAAGAGGAGATCTCTAGTTGAGGGACAGTCAGTGTTTCCATCACATCATTCCCCTCATCGTCCACCATCACTAATTTAGTTCGCAACATTTGCCATTCCTGCCAAAGTTTAGAAGCCCCCATCTGGGGAGAGACCATCCCCATTGGTGATCCGGCTACGGCCCAAGGATCCCACTCCATCCATTCCACCTGTTGAGGTGAGATCAAGCTCCCCTACTCGACCCTCAACCTCAACTGTGGTTAGGAAGGAGTGGCGACCCAAGAGCATCATCATTGCATCACCACCACCATAGATAGATGGGGAAAGGGGAGTTGACACAGATATACTCCCCATGATAGTTGATCCTCCCAGTGAGGAAGTCTTGACACTAGGCGATTAATGCATTGCATAGAGGTAGAGAACGTCCATGGCTAAACGGTGAGTCTTGCCTGACATAGTAGATCGGTCACTAGATGACATATAAACAAATTACTTTATCGAGAAGAGATAGATTTTTGAGAGTGACCACACATATTAGGAGGAGGAAAGAGTTAGCTTCGATCCTGATGAGGATGACATGTTGGATGACACAACTAAAGTCAACATGGTTGATACAGTGGGATCAGCTTAGCCAGGAAGGTGCTGTGCTTGAGGAAGGTGACACTTCTCACTCAACTCAGCACCTCCTCCAGTAGGTCAGACAAAGAGATGATTACATTGATAAGATGGGGGAAAATATTGAGGAGTTGATAGCAGTAGTTTTAGCATTGAAGAACTCAGCCCTAGTTTCTAGCCTTCTCCCATGATAGTTGACCATCCAGAGTTGGTACATACCTTATAGCATCCTAGGTGCACTCCCACAGAGGATGATACTGGTAGCTTGCATAGGAAGGTTATAGATGGCACCTCCATGCATGAGAAGGAAATTTAAAACATGGTAGAGTAGCAGGTGAGGGAAGCGAGGGTGCAAGCCCAAGGGAGCTCATCTATTACAAAGGGTAGATCATACCTAGAGGAATTTGATGTAGTTCAATACCTTATGGGTTTTGTGCCACCTTCCTTCAAAATCTTTGATGGTAGTGAGAACCCGTGTCAGCATATTGCACATTTCAGAGCCAGTTGCTACAATGCTGGTGGCAGTGATTCACTTCTATTCAGACTTTTTTCTCAGTAGCCTAGCAAGGGTTGCATTTAATTGGTATGCCAAACTGGCCAACAGTTCGATAAGGACTTTTGCTGAGTTGGAGCACCTCTTCTTTAAGAGGTTTGCTAGAGCTCATCAAAGAGTGACTGTAGGTGACCTTGTTGTAGCGACACAAGTTCCCAATGTGTCCCTTATTGATTATATTCTCAAGTGGTGCAACTTGAGCATGAAATGTGAGCTGTTGCTGTTTGAACATCATGCCATTGAGATTTTCTTCAAGAATATTCATGGCTCGGTCACCTTCATGCTTAAGGGCTTTACCATCAAGACATTTGAGAAACTAATCAACAAGGAGACTAGTCTTCAAGAGGAAGCCAAATAGTTGCCCTTTCCCGACCAATCATCTCGGCCCAAGCCGCAAAAGGTGTTTGAGAAGAAGCTAGGAATAGTTATGTCAGTGGATAGAGGGAAGCAGCGAGCTAGAGTCTAGTATAAGAGACCTCGAGCTCAGCAGCCATTTTTGCCATCTTTGCCACCACCTCGGCCATTATATCAACCACTATAGCCGACACAATGACCATTCCCTCCACATCTGTAGCCTACCCAACATCGATATTCTTATCCACCGCTAGGTATCTATTTCCCACCTACTCTTTCTGATAGATTGAATAAGCCATATTCATTTAAGAGAGAGGTAATTAGGAAAGTCTTTAATAATCTCTTAAAGAAACCTGACTTTCAGTTACCAAAGCCCAAGAGGCTGGAGGAAGTGGGCAAGAGTAATGATCCTAACTATTGTCCCTACCATCACATGGATAGTCATGTCTTAGAAGATTGTATTACTTTTAAAGACTGGCTTGAGCATAGCTATAAGTCAGGTGCTGTAGTCATCCCCAGGGAGTACTTATTAGAACAACCTTCCAGTTCTATTAGGGTAATTCTTAGAGAAACTTGTGATCCTCTTATGACAAAAGAAGATTGGGATATTGCCTTATCCCAAACCTCTAAAAAAATAGTTTCAAAAATTAAAAAACTCTCTCTATAGGTGCCTGAGATAGCTCAAACCTCCAACACCAAGCAAGGTTTGTAAGTTCCCAAAGACAACTTGAAGAAGGTGACAGCCCAGCAACAGCATCAACAGTCCACCTTACTTGCCCAGGATAGTTCAATAGTGCAACCACCATCCAAGTCTAGCACTCCATCCACTAATGTAACTACAACTTCTTCCTTCTCTAGTTCCTCTTTTGCCAGCAGGAGCGTTGTATCAGCAGACAAGGGCATTAAATCCCTTACCCCACTTACTTTGTTAGATTTCTACCATGTACCTCCACCTAAAAAGAAATCAATGAATAAAGCTTTCACTTACATCTTGTTCACTTATGATACTCTAGATTTTATTCCTCTGGAGAACTCTCCAAGTGTAGAAAATAATAATGATAGCTTTAGTCATTTGATCCACTCTCTTCTGATTCAAAATCAAACTTTCTTTTTCTGAATCAATGGTTCACCTCTTGAGATTGACTTGGAGTCAACTAACTCTGAGGATCTTATAGGAAAAGCTGTAGGTATATCTGATGAGAAGGTAGGACTTTCTTGAAGTTCATCATTCCATGAAGTCACTGAAGTCAACCTGTTGTTGGTTTAAAAATTTCTATATTATTGCATTTAAATCTATTGGTTAGAAGAAGGCAATAATATAATATTTGTCTTTTTAAGATGCCACGTAGATCTGCAGATGTGCTTATTCAGGTGATCGGTTACATCATTAAGGAATAGTATACTATCTCGAAAGATAAAAGTCACTACCCTTTAATGCACCAAATCACGTCAATAAGGACTCCTAAGGATGATGGGTCTGCATATGTACAAGAGATTCTTCCCTACTTACATGAAAAAGTAAAGCAGGGTTATTTTAAACTAGTTTCATTAAGTTTCCAACAAGGGCAAGCCCCCATAGTTAATTACATCCTAAGGAATGGGGATTCCTTAGGAAAACACTCGATTAAGGTAAATGATCATTCTATTCAAAGTTTTCAATAGGAAAGAACTATCAATTGATTAGTTCATTTTTTTAAAAAAATTAAATGGGATTGATCAAAGAGAAGAAGTT
This sequence comes from Cymbidium sinense, assembly GCA_021442155.1. Taxonomy (NCBI): domain Eukaryota; kingdom Viridiplantae; phylum Streptophyta; class Magnoliopsida; order Asparagales; family Orchidaceae; genus Cymbidium; species Cymbidium sinense. The sequence goes on along the minus strand of CM038233.1, from coordinate 13,419,429 downwards.
ATTATATAAGCCAAAATAGAAGATAAGCAGGAGATGCCCACAATGCTTAGGAAACTTAGCGAGCATCTCAAACTATTCTATAGTTGGGCTTTATATTTTTGAAATTGATTTAGTTTGTTTGAGTTGCATTTTTCATTAGAAATTTAGGACTTATGATTCCTTAACACAAGATTAAGTAAATGCCCAAGAGGTGAGAAATTTTGCTTATGGCCCACAAAGGGAGAAGTAACCTCAGAACCTAAATCTAGGGAGCTTTGGGGAGGGCCGAAAGCACAACCTAAATCTAAAGAGAAAAATGGGTAATTAGTTTGCCTCCACAAGAGAGGACAAACCACCTAACTACTTGGACTTACAACTGCCTGGGGTTGGCCGCCAACTAACTCCTCCTACGATTTTAAATTCATGTAGGAAAGCCTTATGCTTATGCAAGATAGCTAGGCTGTTATTTATTTAGAAAGAGACTAGATCATGTAGGGACATGCTTCAAATGACCAAAATCTAATGTAATTCAAATTTCATTTTATTTTCATTTTTGGATAATTATTTTGACTTAGGCTAATAGGATTCATATGCCTAATGCATGAGAAATAAAGTTATTGGCCAAAATCAGTGAGAAGGGAGGAGGTGTGTTTCTACCATGGCTCTCAAAGGTCAAGCCTAGTTTCTCTCGCAAAGGTGGAAGCCCTCCAATCAAGAGTGAAATAAGATGCATTTGTGCATGATATGGTAAAAGAAATACTCAACCAACTAAGGGGTTGCTAATTCTTTTATCTTAATTTTAAACCTAAGCTTTAGGTGAGGTTATGAAGTCTTTATTTTTTTAATTTTAAGTTGTTAAGTTTGGTAAAATATTTATTTTTCCCTAAGAGCTAATCCACATCCAGGCCATACATAAAGCAAGAAAGAAACTAGGAAAATGATGCCACTTAATGCAAAAGGTTAAACAAATCATCAATCAATTTACAAAGCTAATTGCGAAAAGAATAAAAGGCCGTTGTGGTCGGGCACCACAATACAAACCCAAAAAATAAATTAGGTAGCCGAGCTCTACCCTTATACAACCTAGATTACAAATGAATTAAATTATAATTAAGCAAGAAATTCAGTGTTATGGGGGTCTTGAAGCTTCATTTCTTCATTCTTCTTTTCTTCTTTCTTATTCTTTTTTTCTTTCTTCTTTGCTTTGGTTCCTTCTTTTGGATAGTTGGAAGGTGGATGCTGTAAGGCCTCACATGGTTCATAAGATAGGATCTTATGACCAATGTTCATCCTAATCCCCACAATAATCATTCAAAAATCCTAATTGCACAAATTTACATGAAAAGGAAAAGAATGAAAATCTAACTAACACCTGCAAAATAGAGATTAGCTAAAGCAAACCACACAAATCCCAAGCATGTATATTGGACTTATCAACCTACACATGGGTGACTAAGTCCACCTAGCCTATTGGATTATGCTTAGGGGTATAAAGCACCTGCAAGCAAAAGCATTTATATTTTTATTTATGATAGCGCCCTTTAAGCACAATCCCCTATAGAAAATAATGATTAGACTAAGAGGGTCCTGTCATTCATTCTCTGTGTATACATTCTAACATCCAGTCTAAAACATATATCACAAAATAAAACAAACATTAAACCATGCACCGCCCTAACCTAAAGCTAGAAGTGGTGACTTAGTATGATGTGTGTGCTTTGAAGGTTTGTGTGGTATGCTTAGCTATGGATTTAAGTTATAATTTTCTAAGTATAAAAAATATATTCAACTTAGAGAGGGTGGTTCATTTAAGTTGTTTAATTATTTTGGATTGATTTTATTTGTTTTGATTAGGTTCAAATGAATCCTACAATTAAGTACTAAGTTATAAAGAGAGGGAAAGAGAAGAGAACTTCTCTTTCCTTCCCTAACCTAAGTAATTTCTAAAGTAGATTCATGTTTTTAGTTTTATTTAGTGAATATTTTGATTAAGTGTTTTAATTAATTCTAAGTTTAGATGAACTCTAAACAAACCTATTCAAAAAGAAAGACATTTTAAGATTAAATAAAATGAACCAAATTCACAAAATATGCATCACTTCATTTCTCTCCCAACATGTATATGAATAAATACTAAGCATATCTATACATACAAATGAGAATATTTAACACACTTTATGATGCATGCTATGTGATTTATTTAAGAAAATTTGGAAGTTTACTATGCATGATTTTTCCTTAAGTAGAAAAGGGTTTTTTATCCAATTTTTTACATGCACACATGAAAGTAAGAAAGGCATAAGTAAGTACAGTGCCATTATTAACCAGGGGTGTATAATAGAAGACCTACTTAGGGCTACTTAAAGCCTCACAACCTCGGGGTTGTCTAGACTAATATACCACTTTCCTTAAATACAAACATGTGTACAAAAGAAATAAATTGGAAAGAAAGAATGCAAAAGTTGTATTAGTTGCTTCATTTTGTTTATGCAATTTATGTGTGCAAGTATAGGTAACCCTTCTTAAAAGATTGTATAGGAATGAATAGGGTATGGAATTGGGCAAGTGTTAGGTTCTTTTCAAATGAACAATACATCTTACCAACTCCTATTCAAAACTATACTAAAAGAAAAGAGAAGGATAACCTATACTAAGCACATCCTTATATTCTCTCACATGCAAGCTTATAATTAAAATATAAGTAGTACACTTTTAGCTTTGATAATTGATTTATATGTTTTGAAAATAATTTGAATTTAATAGTGATAATAGCCATTCATATTTCTACTTTAGCCAACACATACAAATTTGACATAAAGTAAACAATTTCATTTTGAATTTGATTTTGAAAAATAAGAATGCATGAAATCACATGGCATACACATTTAACATGTTGGGGAAAGAATCAAAGCAATGAAAGCATGTAAACACATTCACTTTAATTAGATCCTAAAGACATTCTTATTAAATAAGAAAGTTTAAAATAAATCAAAGTGTATTTAATGTGATTTTTATTTAGTTTTAAGTTTGATTTAATTTTGAAAATATGGATTGAGTTTACTGTTCATAACCCATTCTCACATGTGTTTGATATTTTTGTTTATTTTTTGGATGATTAGATTCATTTTTATATTTTAATTAGGTTAAGGTATGAATTAAGAAAATTAATTAGTCCTTACCTACACCACCTTAGCATAGTTAACCAAGTAATTATGAGCCATTGAGATGACATAAAAACTCACAAGGAATTTAAACTTGCAATTCACCTAGGAAGAAAAGGGCCTAATGCAATTTGGCTCATGATTAATGGTTAACTAAGCTAAGGGGTTTAACTTAAGTAATTTCAAAATACCCCTTCACACATATGAATTGGGTTTTGATTTCCTTAATTGAACTTTGGCTCTTAAACACCTAACCATCTTCCCAAAGTAGATTAATTAAGTTCTGGAAGTTTTTAGAATTTTTAGAAATTAATTAAGGGGATAATAAATGAATTAACCTTTAATTAAGAGAGGATTAAGGAAAGAAAAGGGGGTTTAAGGAATAGCTTAGGAGAAATACTCCAAAATTATTCCCTAAGTCTCCTATTCACTAGATCTAACCTTAATGAACCTTAATAATAGATTAAAATACTAATCCAACCTTAATTATCCTTAATTAAGTTAAGAGAGTTATTAGGAAACACATTTGCAATTCTCCAAATTAAACCTTAAATAAATCCCAAGAAAATTAGGGGAGGCATAGGCCATCCCCTAAAACATACCCAAGAAGTTTGGGATTAATCAGAGGTTTAATTAAGAGGTAATTAATAAAATAAAAATTATATTAAAACCTAAAATTAAAGAAAAGTATAATTTAAAATCCATTGAAATAATTTTTAAAATATTCTAGGTTGAATTATCTTTCCATAGAAATTTACCTCATATTTTTTGAATTTTATTGTGGGAGATATGAATTTTTGAAGGTTAGGAGATTAATTAAATTTAATTAAATCCCCTAAATAATCCCATTGGTTCACAGCGTGACACGTGGTGGCGATGGTTAGCGCGCTTTACTTGTGTCGTGCTATGAGTTAATCACTTAAGTGTCACCGGGTGGCATGCGCGGTTTGATCCCCGCCTCAGGGGATCGAACACGTGAATCATCCGTAGTTTCTAAAAGGATAAATGATTTCTAAAATGTGGGATTAATCTCGGCCGTCCATCCAAGATGTACGGATGGACGGTGAAGATCACCATAGTTCTTCCATTAGGCTCAATAAAGATCGTCCATGCTAAGGGAAGATTTGAGCTTGATTGAGCTCAGATTGGAATGAGATTGTACCCACACCATATAAAGCTAATGAGAAGCCTATGCAATGGTGGATTTCTCATGACATGAAAATTACTTTCACAAAAGACCAACACCTCCTAAGCTAAGTGGTCAGAAAATTCCATATCTCACTGTAGGTGATCACCGATGCTTGAGCTTGATGAGGTAGCTTCATCTAGTGGAGACGAAGCCCTGCTGAAAGTTTCAAGCCTTGGGGTTGAGTAAATCTCTCTATGGACCAACACCACTTCACCTTGCTTGTGGCTTTGATCCAATTCCACCTCTCCTTACTATGGAAACTTGAATGAGAGCTTGGGTGCACTCAACTTGATCCCCTGAGGGAGTGTGCATGAGGAATTGAAGTGGGTTTGAGTATAGAAGAACTTGGGAATTGAGGTGAACTCCCTATTTTCTCTTCAAGAAAACTGAGAAAGCTAAGATTCAAATCCCTCTTAGAAAGCTTAGGATGACTCTCTAAAGTTTCCTAACAGTCACTAGAGCTCAATCAAATGTGGGAATGATCAATTCAAATTGAATTAGGAGGAGTATATCTCCCCCTATGATAATCAGATGATCAACACATAGCTTGCCATTTTGATCTAATTGACCACATGGAAAGGTTTGTTTAGGCTATTAGATCTTTGGACATGGTCGGTTTACGGTCTTGAGTGGATTGATAACCTCTCATGTGCTTCAAATTGAGTGGATGAAGAATTTTGAAATGGCCAATTTGAGCTAGGGAGTCGAGTTTGGCCTTGGGTCCATTTGTGCTAACCCAAACCCATTGGGTTGGGTGCACCACTCTTCATTGGGTCCACTTGAGCTATTAGGAAGGTATCAAGTTGATATGAAGAGGGCATGACCAAATTACCCATGGATTAGTCCATAATTTGTTCTATGGCCTAGGGTAGAAATGTCATTTTAATTTTTCAATTTGGATATGTTGGTATGTGGAGAAACTAGGTTTAGCCAAGTTTCATGAGATTTGGAATTCATTTGATAAGGTTTGACTCATGTTGACCCATTTAGATCAAAATGGGTCAACTTTGGTCAAGTTGACCAATTGGTGAAATTGGGTCAAACCAAGGGATGAGTCAAGTTCATATGACCATTTGAAAGGTTTTGGTGCTTTGGTTTGGTTCAATTTGGTTTAGTTTTGAATTTGGCTCATATGACTTCATTTACGTCAAATGGGTCAAGTTTACCAATTTGACCCATTTGACCTATTTGAGCTAGGTCATGGGTAGGTTTAGGTTTGGTTAGTCTTATGGAATGGATTGGTATCTTTATTTCCAATCAATTTTGGTTAAGTTTGAATTTGACTCAACATGACCCCTTTAGGTCAAGTTGGGTCTGAGGTTAATTGGGCTAGGTTAGGTCTAGTTGGCCAATTAAGGCTTTGGTCAAGTTCAGCAAGTGATTTGGAATAAACTTGACCCATTGGTTTAATCAATTTGGCTTAGATCAAGTTTTGACACATTTTGACTTTTTAGGTCAAGTTGGGTCAAGTGGCCAATTGGGCTAGGTTAGGCTCAAATGTTGACTTGGTCAAGTTCAAACATAGTTCATGAAGGAAATTAGATCAATGGTTTCAATCAATTTGGCTATGGTGGATTTTGGCTATGTTAGGTTTCATTTTGGGCTAAGTGTTGACTTGGTCAACCCTTAGATTTGACTTGGTTTAACCCAATTTGATTGATTGATCGTCCCATGATGAGAGGTATAGGTGAGTTTAGTTCAATCCAATTTGGTTAGGATTAGAATTTGGCTCATAAGGGTACTTTAGGTCACTTTGGAATGGTTTTGATTGTTTGAATTTATATTTCATTTATATATGTGAATATAAATGGATCATGAGAAAATTTCAAGGATTTGAAGTGGTTTAATCGTGATTTGGGCTAAGTCCATTGAGAGGGATTTTAAAGGACTTAAGAAATTTTTGGAGATTGAAGTTTGAATTTTTGAATTTGGTTTGATTGATTTATATTTATATTTCATTTATATATGTGAATATAAATGAGAATATAAATGATTTATGAGAAATTCCCATGAATTTGGTTTGATCATGATTTAGGTTAAGTCCATAAGGGAAAACTTAAAGGACTTAGAAAAATTTCATGAATTGAGTTTGAATTTTGAGTTTAGTTTGATTATTTTGAATTTATATTTCATTTATATATGTGAATATAAATGATAATATAAATGAATTATGAGAAAATCTCAAGGGTTTGAATTAGTTTAGATCATGATTTTGGCTAAGTCCTTAAAAGAGGATGACTTGGGCAAAATTTGGACTTAGAAATTTCATACATCGATTTTGATCATGGATTTCAATCATGGATATCAATCACATGGAGTTGATTGGAGTTTGGAGAAAATCTAATAAGATTGATTTGGAGTTTGACTTGAAGGAAAGGAAGTGCGGAATGGTTCAAGCTAAGGGTAAGCAAATTTTCCTAACACCACTAAGGCATGACCTATTCCTATGGGTAACTCTTCTAAGTCTCTATAGCTAGGTTGAGTGTCAACCTAATCACTAGATGTGTCTTAAGACTAAGGAACTCTTAAAGTCTAAGAGGAGTCTTATGTCTAAGATGGAGGGGTAAAAATGAGGTCATCAAAGGGCACCCAATAGGTTTGGTGTGACTGACAAGAAATACTGCACATATTGGTGTTGACCTAAACGATCAACAACACCGAGAGATCACAAGCACTAACAGAAATAATCTTTCCTTAACCCAATGTGTAGAAAGAATCTAGAGCTTAGTGCAATGTGGCTCCACTTATGTCTAGGACATAAGAGAGAGGGAAGAATCCACTAAGGGATAGAGTGTGAACCTTCCACTAGGGAAGCAGGCTCAAGTCATCCACAAGGGGATGAGAGGTTTGATTTGATTTGAGTTTCACCAAGGAGAAAAAGATTTATTTAAATTTCACTGGGGAAGAGGGTTGAATTTGTTTCAATTTTATTAGGTTTGAATTTTGAGATGAACCCTATTAGTTTGTGATGGATCACACTGAGTAGGAGCCATGGAGGCCAAGACTTAACTAGATTTACCAATCCAAAGGGGTAGTCTACTAAACACATAGTAGGACTAGCCAACCAAAGGGATGCCTTTGACATCATCGTGTTAAGAAAGCAGTGGACTTACATCCTTTAAAGTAGAAACTAGTTGCTGGGGTAATCTATTGGCAAAATAATAAATTAAAACCCAACCTAAGGCTGACTATTGAGTGACTGCCATTGGGGGACTTAGATCAGCTCAAAGATAGTCAAGATTAATTTCATTTTTAGATTTGTTTGTTTTGATTATGATGGATCCCATAGGCTTGCGATGAACTGTACAGAATAGGGGCCATGGAGGCTTATACCTAACTCAGATTTACCAATGCAAAGGGAGTAGTCTACCAACCACAAGGTAGGACTATCCAACTAAAGGGGTACCTTTCGGTATATAATGGCCAAGTTCTAAGAAGAAAGCATGAGGACTCACATCTTCTAGAAACTAAGGAACCACTGGGGTGGTTGATTGCTTTGGGAAACAAATCAAATCTGACCTAGGGCTGACTATTGAGTGAATACCGCTAGGTGACTTAGATCAGCTTAAGGATAGTCAAAGATTAATTTCATTTTTTTAGATTAGTTTTGATGGATTCCATTGGTTTGCGATGGATCATACTGAGAAGGAGTTTATGTCAGCCTAGACTTATCTCAAATTTATTGAACCAAAGGGAGTAGCTTCCCGGTCTATGGGAGAACTATCTGACTAAATGAGTGCCTTTTGGTTTGCAATGATCAATTGAAGGGAAGAAAGCTCAGGGACTCACATCTTCCACTACAAAAGATTGCTGGCGTGATCGATTACTTTGGGCAATAAATTGAACTCGACTAGGGCTGCCCGTCAGTTTGCTACAATCATGCTAGAAAGAATGCATCATAGTCTTACATATTCCAAAGCATAATGATTGTCGGGGTAACTTGCTCATGGAAAAATAGATTGAACCTGACCTAAGAGAGACTATAAAGTGAGTACCGACCTTGGGATTTATCTCAACTCAAGTATTCAGGCAATTCCTATAGGGAGTTCTGCTGACACTGCCCTAAAGATAGGATGCCTGCTTGGGAGAAGGGGCCTTTGGGGGCTTGAATTCCTAATCCATAAGTGAAACATTTTTTTTATTTAGTTTGTTTCAATGTGGACTCTGTTAGTTTATGAGAGAACAAACTGAGAAGGAGCTTATATCAGCCTAGTCCTATCTTAGATTTATTAAACCAAGGGAGAATCTATGTATCCATTGAACAAATTCTCCAACCACAGGGGTGGCTACTAGGAAAGGGGAACTGTCCAATCCAAAAGTAACCTAAGTAGTTCTAAATGGGGTTGCAAATGACTTAATCTAAATAGGCGCATGAGGATGTGGCCTAAGGGCTTAATCTCCACAGAGAAGATGACATGGCTAGTCATATATCCAATAGCTATTCGGTGTCCAACTCAAGGATAAAGCATGGAGATTCATATCTGGTAAGAGTGGTGTATCCACTAGGTAAGTTGCTATCAGTATAGCAAAATATCAACCAACCTAAGGTGCCCATTGGTTTGCAACAATCAGCCTAGGAAGAAAGCTGGGGACTCACACCTTCTATAGCAAAATTGACTATTGGGATAGTCTATATTCAGCTCGATAAGTGCTATCCAACCTAGGAAAACTACTGAGTGAAAGCCACTGGGGACTCATATCAACCCAAAAGTAGTCAAGAGGAAAGGAGCCTCTGGGGGACTTATCCTAATCTTAAAATATCCTCGACCTAGTTAGAGTATGATGGCTAGTTCAAGAAGAAAGCATAGGGACTTACATCTTCTTAAACAAAGTCAACATGAGGTAGATTACTGGCTAGGAAGTGAAGACTACCATACTAACAAGGCATTCATTGATTTCATGGGTAATATTTATTTAAGTAGAGCCCATTAATTGGAAGCATCCTGTGTTCCCCTTTACAATCGATAAGCTGATAAGATTCTCCTTGGTAGGCCTTCTCTATGACATAGGAGCCTTCCCAAGTGGGTTCAAACTTACCTCCCATCTTTTGATGGGCAACAATTGGTCTCCTTAGGACTAACACAAGTTCTCCTACTCAAAAAGACCTAGGGCGGACCAACTTGTTGTGAGCATGATTCATTTTGGCTTTGTACAACTCGAGGTTCTAGCACGCCCGTAGGTGATTCTCCTCCAAACCTTCGAGCTCATCTAACCATAACTTTACATTCTTCTCTGTAGTGATCTTACTACCCAATGCTATCCTTAGTGATGGGAGTTAAACTTCTAAAGGTAGAACGGCTTCAGACCCATACACTAAGGAAAACGGGATATATTGAGTTGGAGTTCGGTATGTGGTGTGGTAGTCCCATAAGGCTTCAACCAATGCTCATTCCACTATCATTTGTTATCATTAAGAGTCTCCTTCAGTATCTGGATGAGAGTTTTATTGAATGCTTCTGCTAAGCCATTTACTCAAGGGTAGTAGATGGTGGAGTATCTCCAATCTATACCATGTCTTCTGGCAAAGCTGTTGATCTTTATGCTTTTGAATGCAATACCATTATCAGATATAATTTGTCGAGGCACCCAGAACCTATATACGACATGGTTCCTAAAAAATTGAAGCACATGCTAAGCTATGAACTCTTTGAGTGTGATGGCTTCCGTTCACTTGGAAAAGTTGTCGATGTCAGCTAAGATGAATCGATGCCCCTTAGAAGAAGGGGATTCAATCGAACCTACAATGTCGGTACCCCAACACTCAAATGGCCATGAGGCTAATGTAGGGTGTAGTATGTTGGGTGGTTGGTGGAGGACCACACCGTGTACCTAACACTGATGGCATCTCATAGCTTCATCCATGTAATCTATGGTCATCAAAGGCTAGTAGTATCCTAGTCGCTTGATCTTTATCTTCATTTTCAAACTGGATTGATGTGCTCTGCATAGACCTGAATGTACCTCAGTTATAATGCCATGGGCTTCATGTTTGTCAAAGCAATGTAACCACATTTGGTCAAAGGACTATCGGTATAGGGGGCCATCGACAAGAGCGTAGGAAAGAGCTCTTTATTTCACTTGATGGGCTTGTGACCTTTCTTGAGGTAGTTTACCAGTGTTCAAGTAATCTATGAATGGTTGCCTCCAATCAAACTCCTTGTCCATTTTGGCAACGTCAACCTCCCCTTCAAAAGAAAGTCTCTCGATGAGTTTAGAATCAATAAGGGATATGACTTGTCTATTTTGGACCCTTATTGAAATGGACTCATATTCTGGACATGCCAATTCTTTGGCAAGTTTGTCCAAAGCATCTGCTACTACGTTCTCTACTCGGGGAACCTTGTAGATGGTGAATTAAGGAATTTGGTCCAATAGCTTCATGGTATACTTGTAGTAATGACGAAGCTTGGGTTTGAGAACTTGGTAGGACCCGATGGTTGATAACCAACTGAGAATCCCCAAAGATATTGATGCTCTTGACACTGATAGTGATGGCTAACTCCAGACCGATAATCAAAGCCTCATACCTAATTTTGTTGTTGGTGCAGGGGTTGGAAAGATAGTATGAGAATCTCATCACATCACAGTTTAGAGTTAGAAGAACTATTTCTACCCCTGCCTTTCCTAGGAGAATAGATCATGGTGCTTCACCTTTAAGAAAAGAAGCTGCACCATTAAAATACATCTCCCATTGACGGTTACTAGTCTCCCCTAAGTTCATGATTTGTTCATCAGGGAGATCATCACTAATCGAAGAATCAACAGGAAGTGGGTGTCTTGCGAAATCCACTAGTGCACATCCTTTTACCTGGGAATGAATGTGATATCAAACTATGAAAGTATCATGGACGATATTGCCAAATGTGGATAGCATTGGCCATGTCATGAGATACTACAGTGGGTTGGTTCTGGAGATTAAGTTCACCTTATGTGAAAGCATATAGTGCCGTAGCTTTTAAGAGGCAAAGATTAAAGCTAGGCAATGTTTCTCAATAGGTGGATAGTTTACAGAATCGAGACGCTAAGGTAGTAGAGCACTCTCTTTCCTTATCGGCTTGGCCAATGAGCACCGAGAGAGTTATCCAATGCAGTAGTGTAGAGGATGAGTGGCCTACCTGGGATAGGGGCAATTAGAACTGATAGCTTCACCAAATATTGCTTGATGTCTTTGAAGGCATGCTGACACTTATCATCCCACTTGAACCTGGCATCCTTTTTGATAAGTGCTGAGAATGGCTTGCATCTCCTCGATAGGTTGGAGATAAAGCATCTTAGATATGCCAGACATTCTTGAAAGGATCTGAGTTGAGTTAAACTCTTAGGAGGTGGCATTTCTAAGATAGCTTTAATCTTTTCAAGATCTATTTCTATTCCCCGGTGTCAAACAACAAACCCAAAGAATTTCTCTAAAGCTACTCCGAATGCACACTTCAGGGGATTCATTTTGAGGTTATATTATCTTAACCGTTAGAAAACTACTCTCAAGTCAAAGAGGTGGTCTTCCTTTTCTCTGCTCTTGACTACTAGATCATCAACGTAGCACTCAACCTGATGATGGATAAGTTCATTGAAGATCTGAGTCATGCGATTGGTATGTATGCATTTTAAGGCCGAAAGGCATTATAACAAGATTCTCGAAAAAATGCGTGTTTCTTTCATCTTCAGGAGACATCTTGATTTAGTTATAGCCAAATGACCCATCCATGAAAGAGAAGACTGCATGAGATGAGGCAATGTCCACCATTAATTTTGGTATAGGAAGAGAAAACTCATCCTTAGGACATGCCTTATTTAAGTCCCTAAAATCAACGTAAATATGAATTTGGCCATTCTTCTTCTTAACTGGGATGACACTAGCTAACTAGGTAGGATATTTTCTTCCCTGATGAAACCAACATTGATCAATTTCTTGACTTTAAAATGACTTTGTTCAATTTCTAATCATGCATCTAGGAGCTTGCTTAATAAGGGTAGCGTTAGGATCTATTACTAGCTTATGGATTGCTACGTCACGAGATAATCCAAGCATTTCTTCATAACTCCAAGCAAAGAATTCTTTAAACTCATTCAATAGCCTAACTAAGTCATCAATTTCTTCTTCATTCAGCAATGAACTGATGTATGACAGGTGTGGATTTTCTTCTGTCTCGAGGTTGAATTCGTTAAGCTTGTCTATTGTTAAATGAATCTCCTCTTTAAATTTTGGACTTGGAGATCATCTGATCATCCGAGATTTCTAAACACATTCTCATAAGAGTTGATGTTGTGAGAAGAAACTATTAGACTCAAATGAGGTAACAACTAAACAAGTAATCGCCATCACTAGACCAATCCATTGAATATTAGTCCCCGCTTTGATTTCCTCACTGTGTTGTTCCATAGTTTTCAAGTACTTTGACTGTGCTTGGACTACGTATGAGGAACTGAGCCTTTCTGTAAGATTATGAACATAAGGCGAGTAAAAGTCAAGTGGTAATTCCACTAATTCTTTAAAAGTATCCTCCTCAAGCTCTACATCAACTTCAGGGCTTGAGGATGATGATCCCAAAAGAACTTCTTCTGCTTCATGTCATTGGAAGAGTCAGGAACTTTCTTAACTACTAAACCTTCAACTTTCTAAGTTATAAGTGAGGTAAGTGCTAAGGTTCCCAACTGTTGTCTAATAGTTTCATATAAACCAGATTAGAATACTTTGCTTTGCTTGGAGGACTGGTCTTCATCTCTATCTAGATCGAAAGTCACCTCCAAAGGAACTTGCTGGGAGGGGTTGGCTGGTATACTAATCACATTGGACTCATCCTCTGAGCTGGATTCCAAGTCTATGTGAATAGTACTCATATGAACTGGAACACGACCTCTGTTGGTTGATGGCCAACTAGGGGGTCTTCCACCTCTGGAACTACCTCTATTTCTGCCTAATGGAGGTTGAGCTATCCTACCCACATGTCCATATGATGGAATGAACTGTGGGTGGAATGTTATATGTGGATCTATTTTTTCTTCAATTCTCTTTTCTTGTTTACTTGGGCATTTATTTTTCTTTTGATTTTCTTTTATCTTTTCTTTTTCTTCATTTTCTTTTTCTTTTGCGTTTGCATTTGAAATTTGTCCAAGTTCACGAGAAAGGGTATTTTGAGGAAGATAGTAGGTCGCATCCTCATAAATCTCAACCTCTCTAATTAAAAATGGCTTTCATCTTCGTTAACACGATACTCAATTCCATCTTTTCTGAACTTGATGCACTAGATGAAGGGAGGATGGAACGATTTTGTTCTGATGTATCCAAGGCCTACTAAGAAAAATAGTGAATGAAGTATTCAAATCAATGATGTAGAACTTAGCTTCAGTCTTCCAGTCACCTATCTCCAAATGTAACACTATAGAACCTAAAGCCCGTTCACCTTGATCATTGAATCCTCTCAACATCATCTGATCTCCTTGAAGTGTAAAGATGTTGATCCTCAAATAGGAAAGGGTCTTTAGACTCATAATGTTCACTGATGCACCTGAATCCATGAGAACCTAACAAGTCCAACCCGTCCATGTCATGTGATGTAGGGGACGGTTGTGCTCCAAGTCCCCAAGAAGGTCTTCATGAAGGTGATCCTTGAGCTTCTTGTATAATGTGCTTCCTCACTTATAGTGGTTAGCTGAGCTAAGCATATTTTAGGATCAAGGAGGGCCTTGATTAGTGATTCCCTCATCTCTTTGGATAAGATAATGACATCATATATGCTAATCTTAGATGGCAACTTTCTTAGATAAGAAAAGACGTTGTAGTTGACCTTGGGCTGATCTTCCACAAGCATATCGAAGGGTGGAGAATCTTATGGAAAGGCTTCTCAATCTTGCACAATGACTTGTTTCTACTGAGGTTGTTTTAAAGTAGAACCTTGCCACTGGAGGTTGACTTGGTGATCTCTTGTGGCAGGTAATGGAAGGTTCTACGCATTGCTCACCTACAGCTTCTCCTATGGGACCCTCGAAATCAGATGATTCCAAGTCTATCTCAAGAGGTGAACCTGTAGTATTTAGAGTTGGAAAGTCCAACTTTGAATCAGAAAGAGGAAGATTGGAATTGTTATAGTTATTTTGACTTGAAGAGTTATCATTAAGAATAGAAGAAGATACCCCATCAAAAGTGACATAGATGTAATTCAAACTTGCTTTATTCTTCAATTTCTTGGAATTATTTTGAGGTACAAAGTAGAAATCAAGTAAAGTGATTAGGGTAAGGGATTTGATGCCCTTATCTGTTGAAATAAGAGTTATACTAGTAGAAGAAACATAAGAGCTAGTTGAAGTGGAAGAAGTCGCCAGTGTGGAACTGTAAGTCGGATGTCGACATGGTGGCTACTAATGGGATATCCCTGACATGTCTTGTTATCGCTCTCCCCTTTCTAGAGTTGGCACAAACTTGCAAACCTTCCTTAATGTTGGAGGTTTGAGCGAATTCGTGATGGAAGGAAAGCTTTTGATCTTCGATGATCTTCTTAGAGGTTTTGGATAAAGAAATATCACAACCTTCTTTAGTTTTGGTAGGATCACATGTATCCCCAAGAATTACCCTAATGGAATTGGATGGTTGTTCCATAAGGTATTCCTTTGGGATAACTACAACACCGCCTTGAACTGTTCAAGTCCTTGAATGTGAAGCAATCCTCCAAAACATGGCTCATAGGGTGGTAAGGGAAAAATTTGGATCATGACTTTGCCTACTTCTCCAGCCTCCTAGGGTAGCTAAAATCAAGTTTCTTTAAGAGATTCTTAAAGATTTTCGATCCCTCTTAAAAGAATAAGGTTTGTTTAACTTATCTAAAAGAGTAGGTGGACCATCTACGGCTATGGGTATGCATACCGGTGGTGGTGGTATGGTGGTGGTGGCTGGCCTGGAGGCTGGTGGGTAGGCTTCCTGGTGGAAAGGAGGTGGAGGTCTGGTCTCTGACTCTCTAGCTGATTGCTTTTCTTTATCTACCACTGCTACTACTCCTGGCTTCTTCTCATAGACCTTTTATGGCTTCTGCTTAGGCAACTGATCTTGAAAAGGCAACTATTTGGCCTCTCCTTGTATACCAGCTGCCTTGTTGATTAGCTTCTCAAATGTCTTAATAGTGAAGTCCATAATCATGAAGGAGACCAGACCATGGATATTCTTCAAGAGAATCTCAATAACATGCTACTCATATAGCTGTGGTTCACACTTCATACTCAGGTTACACCATTGAAGAATATAATGAACAAGGGACTCACCGGGGTGTTGCTGTGCTACAACAAGATCACCTATAGTAACCCTTTGCTGAGCTCCAACGCAAACCTATTGATGAAGAGTTGCTCTAACTAAGCAAATGTATTTACTGAACTGTTGGGTAGTTCAACATACCAATCGAAAGTAATACTCGTTAGGCTACTAACAAAGAGGCAAAAATGCAAAGCGTGCTGCCACCAGCATTGCAACAACTGGCCCTGAAGTGTGCTATGTGCTGCCTTGGGTTTCCACTTTCATCAAAGATTTTAAAGGAAGGAGGCAAGAAAATCCTTGGGATATTGGATAACATCAAATTCCTCTGGGTAAGGTTTACCCTTTGGAACTGATGATCCTCCCCGGGCTTGAGCCAATGCTTCCTTCACTTGCTACTCAACCATGAATTTTATATCTTTTTCTTGTATGGAGGTACTTTCCACTACCTTCCTATACATACTAGTGCTACCTTGCTCAACGAGAGGTAGAGACTTGACTAGGTCCAAAACATGCACTAATTCAGGCTGACTGTTGTCAACTATAGTAGGATGAACTAAGGGGGTTTGTTTCTGAAGCACTGAAATTGCTACTAACAAGTCTTCTAACTGTCGTGCCATCCTATCTATCTGTTTATCTCTCCGCCTCAAGATGTCGAGGTGTATGCCGCAAAGGTGTCTTCGATCAACCTTATCTTCTTCCATGGCTTGTTGTTCCCTAAGAAGAGATCCTCTAGTGTCAACCATGCAGAGTTCAGCTGAGTCTCCCAACAAGTCATCTTTATTGGGATTGAAGCTGACTTTCTCTTCATCTGATGAATCGTACCCCAAAATCTCCTTTTTTCATGAAATAATGTGCCACTATCTCACCTAAAGAATGATCCATTTGGCGTACAAATAATCTAGTGATGATCACATCGCACCGAGAGGTACCGACACCTACCACTAAAGAGTCAATCCTATGTGGACTGTACTCACTGGATGAGTGACACTTCTGACTGCTATTAGCTATGAGAGGGGTAACAATCCTGGGATGTTCTACTATCATTGGTGCAGCTGGACTATCATCTGTAATCTCTGAAATGACTGTCACCATCTCCACATCTTACTGTACTGGCGGAGTTGGTGAAGGGATGACCACGATGCTTCGGGGTCACCACTCCTTCCGCACCACCACTAGGGTAGAAAGTTGAGTAAGAGAGCTTGGCCTTGCCACAATAGGTGGTGTAGAAGGGTAGATCCTGGCCATACGAATCACCAACGGGGTGCCTCCTGATATGGCCTTCATGGCCTTTGGCCGGAATCTAGATGTCAGAACCTAGACTAGTGACCGATAGGTATATCAAGGTTTGGAGGTACCACCGACTCTCTATGCACAGGAGCTATCCTCTTATGATGGCTAGTCCTAGAAAATAGGATGCTCAAGATATGGTGGGAAGGTCGAATGAAAATCAGAAGAGCGAAGTTGTCGACGATGAACCTCCATCTCTCCTACCGTAATATGTCAGTATGGGCCTCTCCCTCCTAGTGGATATACTTTCCCACACTATGATGGACGATGGATCAGAGATCAAACTGAGCTCTAGACTCGAAGCTTGTAAGCCCGCCACCGCATAAGACATGAGATCACATCTCCCCTCTAGAACTGGCTGATACTATAACACTAGTGGAAGTGATGAGCAAATCCTCCTAACATCCTCTCTGTCTAACCTAGAGAGAGAGGATGGAGCTGGTTTGCTATAACTAGTGGTGAAGTGATAATAGGAAACTCTTCGATAGCTGAATGGGCTGCTACCTCTATCTCCCTAGCGATCCTGGTATGGTACCACTTGATCATGTGATTCTTGTTCCTATGCTGTGTCTGGGTAGGATGGGAGGAGTGAGAGCTGGACCCATACTCAAAAGTAAGAGAGGCAAACCCTGAGACCATGGGAGCCTTACCTTTAGAGGGTACATATGAGAGGGTGCTAGCCCTCACCGGGGCAACATGAGAAATCATGGGGCATACTGAAATCGAGGCTAACACTACTAGTACTACTGGTGCTATCACAATTGAAGCCTGTGGGATTTCTACTACTTTCCTCTTCAACAAGGAACATCAGAGTTGGAGGTTAAATCAACCGATGATCACCACCTGTGGTCCCATCGACCGTAGTGAGGGGAGTGCCCTCACAGTAATCCGCCTCAATCCCCACCAAAGTGAATCAGATGCATATGGTCCAGTCGGGGGAAGTTAACTTGGTCCAAAGCCAAATCCATACCATGGGGGAAAGTGAAAATGAACTTCTGTGAACCAACCATCTCAGAACAACTGTTAATGACTAAAAACTAAAATTCCACTATGCTGAAAGTAAGAATTTGAAATAGGAAATGAGATTATATCAGATTTCTATCTTTATAGATTTTTAAATTTTTAATTGAAAATTTAAACCCATATACAACAACTTGGAAGTGTTAAGTAGGGTTCAAAAAGATTTGAGAATTTTTGAAATTTGATTGAAAGAGGAATTTTGAATATGAGTCCTACTTCAACAAATTTAGGTATGTTGAAAGATGGATTCAAATATTTTGATAAGGATGCTTCCATAGGTTCATGTTTGTTTGAATTTGAATTTTTGATTTGAGGACCCTTTCCTTTAACAAATTTGGGTATGCTAAAGTAAGAGTCAATTGATTTTATTTATGTTTGATGATTTTTGGAACTTCATTTACTTAGCAAATTTGGGTATGCTAAGTGAAGTGTTTGAGAAAGATATCATTTCTTTTTGTGAATTGTTTTGATTTTGAAAAAATTTGGAATTCTCACATAGCAAATTTAGGTATGCTAAGTGGAGAACCCAAGTGTATTTTTTTTTTTTTTGATTTTTGAAAATAAGATTCTTAACAAATTTAGGTATGCTAAGAAAATCTTAAGTGTTTCATTTTTATTTTGATGTTTTGATTTTTGAAAAGGGTAGGATCCTTAGTAAATTTAGGTATGCTAAAGAAATCCTAAGGTGTTTCATTTTATTTTGATTGGATTGAAAGTGGAGACTTTACTCTAGCAAATTTGGTATGATAAAGATGAAGTCCCACTTAGTTTTGTGAAATGAAAATTTCACTTAGCAAATTTGGGTATGCTAAATAAAATTCCAAAGGATGTGTTCAAAATTTTGGTTTTATTTTAGTTTTGAAAAATGGAAACTTCTCTTTATAAAATTTGGTATGCTAAGGAAAGAAGTTCCAAAGGTGCTTGAAGATTTTTGTTTTTGACTTTAGATACTTCACTTAACAAATTTGAGTATGCTAAATGAAGTTCCAAATATGTTTGAAAATTTTGGATTTTTTATTTGGAGACTTCACTTGGAAAATTTGAGTATGCTAAATGAAGTTCCAAAAGAGTGTTTTGAAAATTTTGTTTTGGATTTGGAGACTTCACTTAGCAAGGTTGAGTATGCTAAATGAAGTTCCAAAATGTTTTTTAAAAATTTTTTGATTTTGAATTTAGAGACTTCACTTAGCAAATTTGAGTATGCTAAATTAAGTTCAAAAATGTGTTTGAATTTTTTTTTGGATTTTGGATTTGGAGACTTCACTTAGCAAATTTGAGTATGCTAAATGAAGTTCCAAAAATGTGTTTAATTTTTTTTTAAATGTGATTATTGATTTTTGATTTTAAATTTGAAGACTTCACTTAACAAATTTGGGTATGCTACATGGAGTTCCAAAATGTGTTTAAAAATTTTGAGTTTTAAATTTGGAGACATCACTTAGCAAATTTGAATGTGCTAAATGAAGTTCCAAAAATGTGTTTTGAAAATTTTGATTTTGGAATTTGGAAACTTCAGTTAGTAAATTTGAGTATGCTAAATGAAAATCCAAATGTGTTTGAAAATTTTGGATTTTGAATTTGAAGACTTCACTTAACAAATTTGAGTATGCTAAATGAAGTTCCAAAAAGTGTTTGAAAATTTTGGTTTTGGATTTGGAGACTTCACTTAGCAAATTTTAGTATGCTAAATGAAGTTCCAAAATGTGTTTGGAAATTTTTTTTTGAGTTTTGAATTTGCAGACTTCACTTAGCAAACTTGAGTATGCTAAATGAAGTTCCAAAATGTATTTGAATTTTGAAAACTTGATTGTTAAGTTTCAATTTTTGAAAAGAGGACTTCCATTCAACAAATTTGGGTATGTAGGAATGGAGGTCAATCTTATTTTGAAATGTGAAAATTTTATTTTGTGTGTGATTATTGTTTTTTTTAAAGAGAGGAATTCCAACTTAATCATATGTGAGATATGTTTAAGTGGGATTTCCAAATGATATTATTTTTAGTTGGGAATGAAATCTTCATTTAATAATTTTGAGTATATTAAATGAAGATGTTCATATGTGCTTTTGAAAAATTTAATTTTATTTGAAAATGAAACTTCCATTCAATATGCGTGAGTGTGTTGAATGGAAAGGTTCATGTGTGCTTTTGAAAAACTTAATTTTTGATTTTGATTTTGACTTTTTGGACAGATGATTGTTTATTTTTTTTTGAAAAATAAAATCTTCATCATAGTGAATTGAAAGAAGATGTTCATTTGTGCTTTTTGGAAAATTTTGTTAGTTTTATTTTTAAAAATTCCTACATGTTACAATTATGAGAATTGTTAAATGATGGTGATAAAATTTTTTGTGAAAAATATTTTATTAAGTGCATTTTTGAAAGGGTGCTTTTTGAAAAGCAAATGTTCTTCTGGAAAATTTATTTTATCTTTATTATTTTAGAATGAACCTTTCCTTATCATGAAAATGATAAGAAGGAAGTCTTTAAATGCTTTCTTTTTTATTTAGATCTTTTTTTTTTTTGATTTTTTACCCATTGGAGAACCCAACGGGGGGAGGGGTTTAGACCAACACGGGGTGAGGTCCTAAAACTTAAAGATGTTGGCTAACTCAACTTAAGAATGAAATAAGCTAAGTGCCAACAGAAAGAAAGATAGTCTCAGATTCATACCAGAGTACAAACCCACTATCGATACTCAAAGACAATGATCATTTACCAAGGATGGAGAGAGAGGAACCATCACCAGCGGAGTCTTCAGAGAAATATGTTGGTTTAAAAATTTCTATATTGCCGCGTTCAAATATGTTGGTTGGAAGAAGGCAAGAATATAAAAATTCATCATTTTAAGATGCCACGCAGATCCACAGATGTGCTTATTTAGGTGATCGAGTACATCATCAAGGAATAGTGTACTATCTCAAAGATAGAAGTTACTACCCTTTAATGGACCTAATCACCTCAATAAGGACTTCTAAGAAAGATGGGCCATATGTACCAGAGATTCTTCCCTACTTTACATGAAAAGTAAAGTAGGTTTATTTTAAATGGGTTCATTAAGTTCCATATAGGGGCAAGCCCCCATAGTTAATTACATCCTAAGGAATGGGGATTCCTTAGAAAAACTCTCGATTTAAGGTAAATGATCATTGTCTTCAAAGATTTCAATAGGAAAGAACAATCAATTGATTAGTTCATTTTATTTTGAAAATCAAATGGGATTGATCAAAGAGAGGGAGTTATTATCAAAGACAAAATGAAAGATAAGTAGAAGATTCCCACAATGCTATGAAACCTAGCGAGCATCTCAAACTATCATATAGTTGGGCTTTACATTTTTAAAATTGATTTAGTTTGTTTGAGTTGCATTTTTCATTAAAAATTTAAGACTTATGATTCCTTAACACAAGATTAATAAAATGCCTAAGAGGTGAGGAATTATGCTAATGGCCCATAAATAGAGAAGTAACCTCAGAACCTAAATCTAGAGAGCTTTGGCGAGGGCCAAAAGCACAACTTAAATCTAGGGTGAAAAATGGGTAATTGGTTTGCCTCTACAAGAGAGGACAAACCACCTGATTGCTTGGACTTACAACCGCCTGGGGGTGGCTGCCAATTAACTCCTTCTACAATTTTAAATTCATGTAGGGAAGTCTCATGCTTATGCAAGATAGCTAGGATGTTATTTATTTAGAAAGAGATTAAGTCCTTAAACTCACTCACTAAAGAGACTAGATCATGTAGGGACATGCTTCAAATGATCTAAATCTAATGCAATTGAGATTTTATTTTACTTTCATTTTTGGACAATTATTTTGACCCAGGCTAATTTGATTCATATGCCTAATGTATGAGAAATAAAGTTATTGGCCAAAATTAGTGAGAAGGGAGGAGGTGTGTTTCCATTATAGCTCTCAAAGGTCAAGCCAAGTTTCTCTGGCAAAGGTGAAAGCCCTCCAATCAAGAGTGAAATAAGATGCATCTGTGCATGATATTGTAAAAGAAATACTCATCCAACTAAGGGGTTGCTAATTCTTTTATGTTGATTTTAAAACTAAGCTTTAGGTGTGGCTATGAATTCTTTATTAATTTTGAGTTGTTAAGTTTGATAAAAGATTTATTTTTCCCTAAGACCCTAATCCACATCCAGACAATACATAAGCAAGGAAGAAACTAGAAAAATGACTCCAGTTAATGCAAAAGCTTAAACAAATCATCAATTAATTTATAAAGATAATTGCAAAAAGAATAAAAGGTCATTGTGGTCAGGCACCACCACACAAATCCAAAAAACAAATTGGGTAGCCGAGCTCTACTCTTATACAACCTGGATTACAAATGAATTAAATTATAATTAAGTAAGGAATTCATTGTTATGAGGGTCTTGACACTTCATTTCTTCATTCTTCTTTTCTTCTTTTTTCTTCTTTTCTTCTTTCTTCTTTGCTTTGGTTCCTTCTTTTAGATAGTTGGAAGGTGGATGCTCCAAGGTCTCACATGGTGCATAAGATAGGATCTTATGACCAATGTTCATCCTAATCCCCCATAACAATCATTCAAAAATCCTAATTGCATAAATTTACATGAAAAGGAAAAGAATGGAAATTTAACTAACACCTGCAAAATAGAGATTAGCTAAAGCAAAGCACACAAATCCCAAGCATGTATATTGGACTTATCACCCCACACATGGGTAGTCCACCTAGCCTATTGGATTATGCTTAGGGGTATAAAGCACCTGCAAGCAAAAACATTTATATAATTATTTATGATAGCGCCCCTTAAACACAATCCCCAGCAGAAAATAATGATTAGACTAAGAGCATCCTACCATTCATTCTCCACGCATACATCCTAACATCCTGTCTAAAATATATATCACAAAATAAAATAAACATCAAACCATGCACCTCTCTAACCTAAAGCTAGAAGTGGTGACTTAGCATAATGTGTGTGCTTTGAAGGCTTGTGTGGTATGCTTAGCTATGACTTTAAGTTAGAATTTTCTAAGTGTCAAAAGCATATTCAATTAAGAGGGGGGGTTCATTTAAGTTGTTTAATTATTTTTGATTGATTTTATTTTTTTTGATTAGGTTTAAATGAATCATATAATTAATTACTAAGTTATAAAGAGAGGGAAAGAGAAGAGAAATTCTCTTTCCTTCCCAAACCTAAGTAATTTTTATAGTAGATTCATGCTTTTAGTTTTGTTTAGTGAATGTTTTGATTAAGTGTTTTAATTAATCCTAAGTTTAGATGAACTCTAAACAAACCTATTCAAAAAGAAAGGTATTTTAAGATTAAATAAAATGAACCAAATTCACAAAACATACATCACTTCATTTCTCTCCCAACATGTATAACATGCATATGAATAAATACTAAGCAAATCTATACATACAAATGAGAATATTTAACACACTTTATGATGCATGCTATCGGTTTATTTAAGGAAATTTGGAAGTTTACTATGCATGATTTTTTTTGAAGTAGAAAAGGGTTTCTTTATCCAATTTTTCACATGCACACATGAAAGTAAGAAAGGCATAAGTGAGTATAGCATCATTATTAACTAGAGGTGTAAGGTACAAGACCTACTTAGGGCTATTTAAAGCCTTAATGGATTGGTATCTTTATTTCCAATCAATTTTGGTTAAGTTTGAATTTAGCTTAATATGTCCTTTTTAGTCCAAGTTGGGTCAAAGGTCAATTGGACTAGGTTAGGTCTAGTTGGCCAATTGAGGCTTTGGTCAAGTTCACCAAGTGATTTGGAATGAACTTGACCCATTGGTTTGAATCAATTTGGCTTAGATCAAGTTTTGACACATTTTGAATTTTAGGTCAAGTTGGGTCAACTTGGGTCAAGTGGCCAATTGGGCTAGGTTAAGCTCAAATGTCGACTTATTCAAGTTCAAACATAGTTCATGAATGAACTTAGATCAATGGTTTCAATCAATTTGGCCTATGGTGGATTTTGGGCTATGTTAGGTTTCTTTTTGGGCTAAGTGTTGACTTGGTCAACCCTTAGGTTTGACTTGGTTTGATCCAATTTGATTGATTGATCATCCTATGATGAGAGGTATAGGTGAGTTTAGTTCAATCCAATTTGGTTAGGATTAGAATTTGGTTCACAAGGGTACTTTAGGTCACTTTGGGTCAAGTGAGCCTAAGTGGGTCAAATGGCATGGTCAAAGCTTTATTTGAGTTTGATTGAACTTGTATATGGACTTATGATTGAAATATAAGTCTATTTATAAGTGGTTTGAAGTTAAATGAGTTTTGATCTATTTGACAATTTCATATTCAAGAGGTGAACATGAATGGATTTAGGGTTTAATTTTTGAATTAATTTTTTGAATTGGTGATTGAAGTTTGTATTTATATATGGATTCATGATTGTAGGGTTGATTGAATCATGAATAAAAATCAAGAGTTTGGCTTGATTTGAAGTTGATTTGGCTAAGCTCAAAATTTTGACTTGAAAGGCTTAGGTTGGATTTTGAGTGGATTTGAGTTTGATTTTTGGAATAGGTTTTGATTATTTGAATTTATATTTCATTTATATATGTGAATATAAATGAGAATATAAATGGATCATGATAAAATTTTAGGAAGCAATACGTAACTAATCATGATTTGGGCTAAGTCCATTAAGAGGGATTTTAAGGGACTTAAGAAATTTTTGGAGTTTGAAGTTTGAATTTTTGAATTTGGCTTGATTGATTTATATTTATATTTAATTTATATATGTGAATATAAATGAGATTATAAATGAGTTATGAGAAAATTCCATGAATTTGGTTTGATCATGATTTAGGTTAAGTCCTTAAGGGAAAACTTAAAGGACTTAGAAAAATTTCATGAATTGAGTTTGAATTTTGAGTTTAATTTGATTGGTTTGAATTCATATTTCATTTATATAGGTGAATATAAATGAGAATATAAATGAATTATGAGAAAATCTCAAGGGTTTGAATTGGTTTAGATCATGATTTTGGCTAAGTCCTTAAAGAGGATTAAGGACTTGATTTGGACTTCATTCATGGATTTTGATCATGGATTTCAATCACATGGAGTTGATTGGAGTTTGGAGAAAATCCAATAAGATTGATTTAGAGTTTGACTTGATGGAAGGATAGTGAGTAATGGTTCAAGCAAAGGGTAGGCAAATTTTCCTAACACCCCAAGGCATGACCTATTCTTATGGCTAACTCTTCTAAGTCTCTATGGTTGAGTGTCCACCTAATCACTAGATGTGTCTTAAGACTAAGAAACTCTTAAAGTCTAAGAGGAGTCCATGTCCCAGATGGAGGGGTTGAGAGCTCATCCTAAAAATGAGGTCAACACCATGTAGTGGCAAAGTTCTACCTCCTCTGGTAGCCTGAGATATGGGTAACAAGTCATTGATTCTAGTGAGCTAATAACCCCTCCACAAGATGCTCCACCCATGGATATGATTGTGGAGTAACAAGTCAGAGTTGATTATAATATCCTAGCACATCTTATAAAGTTTCCAGCTAAGTTAAGCATATATGATGCCCTTGTCTTATGAGAGAGTCTCTAGTCAAGGCTCTCCTTGATCCGAGAGATATGCAGCTCGGTGACCACTAAGAGAGGAGGAACATAGCAAGGACATCTTAAGAGTTTATTTAGTGATGAAGAATTTTTCTTAGGAATGACCAAGCGCCCTCTTTACATTATAATGGATGTTGGTAGATACAGTTATCAAGAGTTCTAGTTGACTGTACCAATATTATAAGTTTGGCATCTCCAAACTCCATAAAGAGAGGATGATGTTGAGAGGATTCAATGAATATGGCGAGATGGCCTTAGGCTCCATAGTGTTGCCATTAGAGATAGATGATTAAAAGACTGAAGCCAAGTTTCATATCATAGACTTGGATACATCTTTCAATGCTTTGCTTGAGAGACCATGGATACATGAGAATAACACTATTCCATCCTCTCTACATGAATGCATGAAGTTCATGAGAGGTGGAATTGAGTACTAGATCAAAGGAGATCTCAAGCCCTTCACAGTTCATGAGGTCGAGATATATGAGGATGCAACCTATTTTCTTCCCCAAAACCAATAAGTCCATTCTCGTGAATCCAGTCAAGATCCATAAGAGGGACAAAAAGAAAGAAAAGAAAAAGAAAAGAAAAAAGAGAAAGAAAAATAAAATAAAAGAGAGCGAGACATAGACTCAGGGGACAATATAGAGTCTGATAATAGATTCCACCCAAAGTTCGTTACTCTATTTGAACATATAGGTAGGATGATCTGACCTCCACTAGGCAGAAGCAAAGGATAGTTCAGAGGAAGCTCCCGAAGTGGAAAGCCTCTCTATTCACTGCCCAATACAAGGTATGTCCCAACCACCAGGAGTACACCTGCTATCCACATAGACTTAGAATCTAGTTTAGAGGATGAGTCTTATGTGGTTAACACACCAGTCAACTCTTCTCAACAACAAATCCCTTTTGAGGTGATGTTGGAGCATGATAATGATGAAGACCAGGCTCCAAAGTAAAGCATAAATGTATCTAAGTCTACATATGAGACAGTTAGGAGTCAGTTGGGAACCTTAGCTCCAACCCAACTTTCTTCTCAAAAAATTGAGGGTTTAGTAGTTAAGAAGCCCTTAAGTCATCCACAGATGGGAGAACAGAGGTTCTTTTGGGAGCATCATTCTCAAGTTAGAAATGAGAACTTGGATGATTCATATAAAGATTTAATACAATTTACTTTTGATTGGCTTGTATTCTTAATTTAGCAAAGAAGGGATTAATCCCACATACTTGGTCTAAAAATAGGTAAGAATACTTTAAAAGGTTATGGGACAACCAAAGTAGACATTCTCAATTAAGACTAGGACTAGGATTCGGTACAGTGGGTCCAGTCAATGATGACAATCATTGCCTAGTCATCACCAATCATTTGGAATCTGATAGGTTCTTTTCAAATCATGCTAACTCATATGAGGAGGTGTGTTCAAAAATTTTAGATGATCCAAATGACTTTGAAGTCAAGGATGCAATGCCATACTTCAAGGAGGAGATCAGGTCAACCATCGACGAGCTCAAAGAAATCAAATTAGGAACTGAAGACAATCCATGTTCGACATACATCAGTTCTATAAAGATAGCCCCTAAAGATAGCCCCTTGACTTCAAAGTCATTTGGATGGCTCATCTAGTCATGGATTTTGATCATGGATTTCAATCACATGGAGTTGATTGGACTTAGGAATTTCATTCATGGATTTTGATCATGGATTTCAATCACATGGAGTTGATTGGAGTTTGGAGAAAATCCAATAAGATTGATTTAGAGTTTGACTTGATGGAAGGATAGTGAGTAATGGTTCAAGCAAAGGGTAGGCAAATTTTCCTAACACCCCTAAGGCATGACCTATTCTTATGGCTAACTCTTCTAAGTCTCTATGGCTAGGTTGAGTGTCCACCTAATCACTAGATGTGTCTTAAGACTAAGAAACTTTTAAAGTCTAAGAGGAGTCCTATGTCTAAGATGGAGGGGTTGAGAGCTCATCCTAAAAATGAGGTCAACACCTATGTAGTGGCAAAGTTCTACCTCCTAGGGTAGCGCCTCAGGATATGGGTAACAAGTCATTGATTCTAGTGAGCTAATAACCCCTCCACAAGATGCTCCACCCATGGATATGATTGTGGAGTAACAAGTCAGAGTTGATTATAATATCCTAGCACATCTTATAAAGTTTCCAGCTAAGTTAAGCTTATATGATGCCCTTGTCTTATCCAAGGAGATGAGAGAGTCTCTAGTCAAGGCTCTCCTTGATCCAGAGATATGCCTGGCTTAGCTGACCACTACTGAAGAGGAGGAACACAGCTTAAAGGACATCTTAAGAGTTTATTTAGTGATGAAGAATTTCTTCTAGGAATGACCAAGCAAAACTGCCCTCTTTACATTATAATGGATGTTGGTAGATACAAGTTATCAAGAGTTCTAGTTGACTAAGATGCATCAGCCAATATTATAAGTTTGGCATCTCCAAACTCCATAAAGAGGATGATGTTGAGAGGATTCAATGAATAAGGCGAGATGGCCTTAGGCTCCATAGTGTTGCCATTAGAGATAGATGATTAAAAGACTGAAGCTAAGTTTCATATCATAGACTCAGATACATCTTTCAATGCTTTGCTTGAGAGACCATGGATACATGAGAATAACACTATTCCATCCTCTCTACATGAATGCATGAAGTTCATGAGAGGTGGAATTGAGTACTAGATCAAAGGAGATCTCAAGCCCTTCACAGTTCATGAGGTCGAGATATATGAGGATGCAACCTATTTTCTTCCCAAAACCAATAAGTCCATGTGAATCCAAGATCCATAAGAGGGACAAAAGAAAGAAAAGAAAAGAAAAGAAAAAGAGAAAGAAAAATAAAATAAAAGAGAGCGAGACATAGATGGGACAATATAGAATAATAGATTCCACCCAAAGTTCGTTACTCTATTTGAACATATAGGTAGGATGATCTGACCTCCACCAGGCAGAAGCAAAGGATAGTTCAGAGGAAGCTCCCGAAGTGGAAAGCCTCTATTCCTTTATACAAGGTATGTCCCAACCACCAGGAGTATACATGCTTTCCACATAAACTTAGAATCCAGCTTAGAGGATGAGTCTTATGTGGTTAACACACCAGCCATCTCTTCTCAACAACAAATCCTTTTTTGAGCATGATAATGATGAAGACCAGGCTCCAAAGTAAAGCATAAATGTATCTAAGTCTACATATGAGACAGTTAGGAGTCAGTTGGGAACCTTAGCTCCAACCCAACTTTCTTCTCAAAAAATTGAGGGTTTAGTAGTTAAGGAAGCCCTTAAGTCATCCACAGATGGGAGAACACAGAGGTTCTTTTTGGGAGCATCATTCTCAAGTTAGAAATCTGATGTAGAACTTGGATGATTCATATAAAGATTTAATACAATTTACTTTTGATTGGTACTCACCTTGTATTCTTAATTTAGCAAAGAAGGGATTAATCCCACATACTTGGTCTAAAAATAGGTAAGAATACTTTAAAAGGTTATGGGACAACCAAAGTAGACATTCTCAATTAAGACTAGGACTAGGATTCGGTACAGTGGGTCCAGTCAATGATGACAATCATTGCCTAGTCATCACCAATCATTTGGAATCTGATAGGTTCTTTTCAAATCATGCTAACTCATATGAGGAGGTGTGTTCAAAAATTTTAGATGATCCAAATGACTTTGAGATGCAATGCCATACTTCAAGGAGGAGATCAACCATTAGCTCAAAGAAATCAAATTAGGAACTGAAGATAATCCATGTTCGACATACATCAGTTCTATAAAGATAGCCCCTAAAGATAGCCCCTTGACTTCAAAGTCATTTGGATGGCTCATTTAGTCATTTGACTTCTCTTTCATGGATGGCTCATCTAGTTATAACCAAATAAAGATAGCCCCTAAAGATGAAAGAAACACTACATTTTGAACCCTGATCAAAATCTTTTGCTAGGTCATGCCTTAAAAAAAATTCGCTATAGGCCATGACTTCATCTTCAATGAACTCATTCATCATCTGGTTGAATGTTACATTGATGATCTTGTAGTCAAAAGTAAAGAAAAGTAAGAGTACCTCTTTAACTTGAGAGTAGTTTTCGAATGATTGAGATAATTTAACCTTAAAATGATTTCCCTGAAGTGTACGTTCAGAGTAGCTTCAGGGAAATTTCTTGGGTTAGTTGTCTGACACCATGGAATAGAAATAGATCTGGAGAAGATCAAGGCGATATTAGAAATGCCACCCCCCAAAAGTTTAACTCATCTAAGATCATTTCAAGGGTGATTTGCGTATCTAAGATGCTCTATTTCCAACCTATCGGGAGGTGCCAACAATTTTTAGCACTTGTCAAAAAGGATGCCGAGTTCAAGTGGGATGATAAATGCTAAGATTCCTTCAAAGACATCAATCACTACTTGATGGCACCGCTAGTTCTAGCAGCCTATCCTAGGCAAGCCATTAATACTATATACTGCTACATTAGATGACTAACTTGGCGCTTTGTTATCCCAAACCAACAATGAATGAAAAGAGAATGCACTCTATTATTTTAGTCATCATCTAATCTCTGCTGAGGCAAACTATCCACCTATTGAAAAACATTACCTAGCTTTAATCTTTGCATCCAAAATCTATGACATTACATGCTTTCTCATAAGGTGAACTTGATCTCCAGGATCAATCCACTACAATATCTCATGACATGGCTGACGCTATCTAGACGGTTGACACGTTGGTCCATGATTTTATCATAGTTTGACATCACTTTCGTACCTCTTCGTGTGGTGAAAGGACAAGTACTAGTAGATTTCTTAGCAGCACACCCACTTTCTACTGATTCTCTACTTAGTGATGACCTCTTTGATGAATAAATCATGAACTTAGGGGACACTAGCATTTGTCATTGGGAGATGTATTTTGATGGTGTGGCTTTCTTTAAAAAGGGAGAAGGATCACGATCTATTCTTCTAGGGAGGGTAGGGGTAGGAATAGTTCTCCTAACTTCAAACCGCAATGTGATGAGATTTTCATATCATCTGTCCAATCCATGCACTAACAACGAAGTCAAATATGAGGCTCTCATTGTCATGGAGTTAGTCATTACACTATGCATCCAAAGTATCAATATCTTCAGGGATTCTCAATTAGTTATCACAAATTTTAAGGTTTTTCAAGCAAGCTCCATCATTACCAAAACTATAGAGTTATTGGATCGGAGGTTACTATTTATATAATTTCTCGATGAGAGAACACTGTAGCGGATGCATTAGCTAAGTTTTCTAAAGAGTTGGCATGTTCGGAAGATGAGTCCATACCAATAAGTGTCCAAAATAGACAAGTCTTATCCCTTGTTGATGCTGAACTCATCAAAAGACTCTATCTTGAAGGGGAGGTTTTCATTGCCAAAAAGGATGAGGAGTTGGATTGGAGGTAACCATTCATGGATTATTTAAATATAGGCAAACTACCTCAAGACAAGTCACTAGCACATCAAGTGAAGCAGAGAGCCCTTTTCTACGCTCTCATGGTTGGCACCTTATACTGGCGGTCCTTTGATCATATGTGATTACATTATTTGGATAAACATGAAGCCCATAAGATTGTGATTGAGGTACACTGAGGTTTAAGCGGAGCACATTAATCTGGTCTAAAGATGAAAGTCAACATCAAGAGACTAGGATACTATTATCCTACGATGATCACAGACTGTAAAGACATAGCTAGGAGATACCACCAATGTCAGGTGCACGGTGTCATCTTACACCAACCACCCAACATTCTACATTTTACATTGGCCTCATGGCCATTTGAGTGTTGGGGTACCAACATAGTGGGTCCAATCTATCCTCCTTCTTCTAAGGGTCATCGGTTCATTCTAGCTGTCATTGACTACTTTTCCAAGTGGGCGGAGGCAATCCCATTTAGAGAGATCACAACTCAGCATGTGCTCCAGTTTTTTAAGAACCATATCATATATAGGTTTAGGGTGCCTCAACAAATTATATTCGATAATGGTACTGCATTCTAGAGCACTAAAATCAACGTTTTCTTGGAGACATGGCATAGATTGGAGATATACTACCATCTACTACCCAAGGGAAATTGACTTAGCAGAAGCCTTTAATAAAACTCTCATTGGGATTTTAAAGAAGACACTCAATGATAACAAGTGATAGTGGCATGAGCAGTTAGTTGAAGCCTTGATGGCTTACCACACCACATACAAAACTGCAACTCCATCTACCTCATTCTCCTTAGTGTATGGGTCTGAAGCAGTTCTACCATTAGAAGTCCAACTCCCATCAGTAAGAATAGCTATGAGTAGTAAAATCACAATGGAGCAGAATGCCAAGTTGCGGTTAGAAGAGCTCAAAGGTTTGGAGGAGAGACGCCTCTGAGCATGCCAGAACCTTGAGTTGTACGAAGCCAAAATGATTCAAGCTCATAACAAGTTGGCCCATCCTAGAGCTTCTTAAGTATGAGAGCTTGTTTTACTTCTAAGGAGACCAATTTTTACCCATCGAAAGATGGGAGGCAAGTTTGAACCCACTTGGGAAGGCCATTTTGCTATAGAGAAGGCATACCAAGGAAGATCTTATGAGCTTATAAATTATAAGGGAGAGGGCCCAATGCTTCCAATCAACGGACTCTACTTAAAGAAATATTATCTATAAATCTTATTTGAAAACAATTATCAATAAAACTTCTTTTCATCTCAACTCATCTGTGTTTAGAAACATCTTTGCTTGCAAATCTGCCATGATTTGTTTAGGGTAGGTGTAAGGAACTCAAGCGGCATCCCATCCTTTAGTAGCATAACACCAACATAAACTACACATAATCACATAAAACAAACACATATCTTTTATCTTAGGCTATTTTGATGTGGGATAAAGCCCCCTGTGGCACTCACTCATTAGCTGCTCTAGGTTGGGCTGACATACTACATTGTTAGTATGTCACCCTAGTGGTTACTTATCTAGAGGATGTAAATCTATAAGCTTTCTTCCTAACTTGACCATTGCAAATTGACGAGCGCCTTGTTAGTTCTATAGGCCTTACTATGCGGTTGGTAAGCTACCTCATGTTAACTTTGTTTAAGAGGATGTAAGCCTACACGCTTTCTTCTTAAACTAACCATCATGCATTGACTAGGTCGAGTATATATGAGGTTTAGGATAAGTCCCCTAGTGGCTCCTTTCCTCCTGACTACTTCAAGCCAGGGTCCGGTCCTTACATGGGACTCCCCACTTAGTAGTTGCCCTAGGTCAGATTGTATCTATCTTGCCGACGATAGACTATCTCAATGATCATTTTTGCATGTGACAATGTAAGTCTAAAAGCCTCTTTCTCAGATTAATTATCACAAATCGATGGGCACCTTACGTTGGTTGGCTATCTCCATGCTGATGGAGACCACCCAGTGGATACACCATTCATGGAAGATGTAAGTTTACAAGCTTTCTCCCGG
The DNA here is from genome assembly GCA_021442155.1 of Cymbidium sinense. Classification (NCBI taxonomy): domain Eukaryota; kingdom Viridiplantae; phylum Streptophyta; class Magnoliopsida; order Asparagales; family Orchidaceae; genus Cymbidium; species Cymbidium sinense. Next base: position 13,386,506 of record CM038233.1, on the reverse strand, counting down.
AGTTAGCCACCGTATACCTACAGGCTTTTTTTTATAGGGTCCTGGATAAAGCCCCTAGCAACACCTCCCCTGTGGGCACTCTATTTGGATCACATTCTTAGTGATCCCATTTAGACACTACCTGGGTTACTCTAGGATTGGACAGTCTCCCTTTTCTAGTAGCCACCCCTATGGTTGGAGAATCCGTCTTGCGGATATGCAAATTCTCCCTTGGTCCAGTAAGTCTGAGATAGGACTAGGGTGATATAAGCTCCTTCTTAATGTGGTCTCTGTACACCAATAAGGTCCACACAAACATATAAAAAAAATAAAAAAATATATCTTCGCTTGTGGATTAGGAGGAAATCCCCATCGGTACCTTAACTCAAGCAGACATTCTATCTTTAGAGCAGTGTCAGTGAAACTCCCTATAGAAATCACTTGACTACTTTTGAGTTGAGATAAGTCTCTGGGTCGGCACTCTCTCATTAGTCGCCCTTAGGTCAGGTTTGACTTGTTGTGCCACCAAAAGGTACCCCGATGGTCATCCTTGCTTTGGAAGATGTAAGTTTATTAATCATTCTCTCTAGCATTGCAACTGACAAGAAGCCTTAGGTCGGGTTTGATTTATTGTGCTATCAACCGATCACCCCAGTGGTTCCTTATTTTAGGAAGGTGTAAGTCTATAAGCTTTCTTTCTGACTTGACCATTGCACACCGAAAGGCACCCTTAGGTTGGTTAGCTTTACCCCATGGCCGGTAGACAATCCATTTGGATTTGTAAATTTAAGAAAAGATTAGGCTGATATTAGCCCCTTCTTAGTGGATCCATCGGACACTGATAGGTCCATTTAAAATGAAATTAATTTTGACTATTTTTGAGTTGATATGTGTCCACATCAGCATCCACTCAAAAGTCATCTTAGGTCGGGTTTGATTTGTTGTGCTATCAACTGATCACTCCAGTGGTTCCTTATTTAGAAGGATGTAAGTCTATAAGATTTCTTCCTGACTTGACCATTACACACCGAAAACACCCTTAGATTGGTTAGTCCTACCTGATGGCCGCTAGACAACCCCTTTAGATTTATAAATCTGAGACAGGCTTAGGCTGATATGGTCCCCTCTTAGCGGATCCATCACACACGTCCAATTTATTAAATCCACCATCCTTTCCAAATGGAGCCTGAATTAATTCCATCCACTCTTATCCCTAGTGGATGATTCCCCAAATAAACCAAAGTGAACCATAAATTAAATCCATCTTATCCCCAACGGTTCTGAATTCTCATCCTAAGTGGATGCCCATAGATCAAATCAAATTTCTCCTTAGCGAGATGCAAATCATATCCTCTCCCCAGTGGAGCCCCATAAATCAAACCAAAACAAATTCCTATCTCTAGTGAATAATTTGAACTTGCTTCCTTAGTAGAAGGTTCATGCACTCACCCCAATGGGATATAAATCTTAATCCCCTGCGGATCATTTCCCCCAAATCATGTTTATGGTCAAGCTCAAACTCTTATCCTCCCTATGGATAATCTGAACCTGTTTCCCCAGTGGAAGGTTCACGTACTTGATCCCTCAGTGGATCCTTTCTTCCTCTCTTATGCCCTTGGCATAAGTTGAGTTGCATTGCACTAAAATCTTGATTCTGCCTACATCTCGGGTTTAGGAATAGATCATTTTTGTTGGTGTTTGTGACCCTTCGGATGTTGTTGATCATCTCAATCAACGCCAATACGTGCGGTGTGCCTTGTCAATTACGCCACACCTATTGGGGGGCCTTTTGTTGACCTCACTTTTGGAGTGAGTTCTTAACTTCCTCATCATAGATTTAAGACTCTTATAGACACTAAGAGCTTCTTAGTCTCAAGGCACTTCTAGTGATTAGGTGAATACTTAATAGAGACTTAGAAGGGTTAGCCATAGGAATAGGTTATGCCTTAGGGACTAAGAAAAACTTGCCTGCCCTATAGCCTAAACCCAATCCATGCTTTCCTTCTCAAACCAAACCTCAAATCCAACTCAAATACCAAATCTAAATCCAAATTCCAAATCAAATTATTGAAACCCATAATCAAATCCAAGATCAACATTCTTCCTAAGCCCTTTGATTTCATCTTATGGACTTAGCGTTAACCAAATTCAAATCCATCCCAATTTAATTGATTTTCTCAAATATCAATTCAACCTCTCATTTTACCAAATCCCCAACTTAAATATTTGTAATTCACAAATATAAATGAAATCCATACCCAAATGACCAAAACCAAATCAAATTAAATTAAACCAAGCTAAATATCTTCTTAAGCCCTATGGACCTACCTCCATAAGCTTACTCAAATCTTAAAACAAATTAACCTAAAATTAATTGGTTTCTTTATAAACAAATTACTCCTTCATTTATATTCAAAAATATAAATGAAACCCACCCTCCAATGATAAAAAATAAATCAAACTAAATCGATTTCCTACTTAAGCCCTTTTGACCTACATCCATAAGCTAAGTCACTCTAAACTCAAGTGATTTTCTCATGACTCATTTATACCTTCATTTATATTCACAAATATAAATAAAATCTGTAACCCAATGACCAAAACCATGTCCAAAATCAAACTCAAGTCAACCTAAGTCAAACCCAAGTTAGCTTTTTTGACTTGAAAACTTCAAATGAGCCAAAATCCATTAGACTCTAAATTGATTGCAGTTGGATATATATTTCAATCCTAGGCTCATATAGGAGTTCAACTAAACTTGAATCAAGCAAAAACTAAACCAATTGACCCATTTAGGTCCACTTGACCCAAAGTGACCTAAAGAACCTTTTTTTAAATCAAGTTCTAATCCAACCCAAATTGGATTGAACAAAGGCCGTCCAAACCTCATATCATGATCAACAATCACCCTGAGATGATTAATCACCTTAATTGGGTCAAACCAAGCCAACTTGGTCCTTTGACCAAGTCAGCCATTAGCCCAAATGAAACTTAAACTAGCCAAAACCCACCATACCCAAAATTATTTGAAACCAATGATTGAACATGACTAAACCCTCAATTGAGCCAAACCAAGTTCAATTAATCATTTTACCTATGTTGACCCAAATTGGCCTAAAAGTTAAAATGGGTCAAATCATGATCTAACCCAATTGATTTGCAACTAATGGCCCAAGTTCATTTCAAATCAATTATTGAACTTGACCAAAGTCATAATCAAGCCTATTTGACCAATTGGTCAACTTGACCCAACCTAGCCCAAATGGACCTAAATGGTTAAGTTGGCCAAAATTTAAATTAAACCTAAATTGATTGCAACCAATGGCTCAAGTTCATTCCAAGTCAATTATTGAACTTGACCAAAGCCACATTCAAGCCTAATTTGACTAATTGGTCAACTTGACCCAACCTAGCCCAAATTGACCTAAAAGGTCAAATTGGCCAAAATCCAAATTAAACCCAAATTGATTTAAACCAAAGCCTACAATCATTTTCAATTGATTAATTGAACATGAACCAACACCTAACCCTACCCAATTTGGTCAAATTGATCAAATTGGTCAACATGACCCATTTGACCCATTTGATTTCAAATGAGCCAAAATCAAACCTAAGCCAAACCAACCCAAATAAATTGAACTAAAACTCTCCAAATCATCATTTGAACCTAACCTAAGCCTTGGTTTGACCCAATTTGACTAATCAGTCAACCCATCCCAACATGAACCTATATAAACCCATTTGACCAAATAAAGGCAAAGCACCCAAAACCAACCCATGGGACCTTTGTGGATGACCAAACTCGACCCAAATTGACCCTAGGTTAGCCCAAAGTCTACCCATAAGCAAATTAGACCCCAACTAAGGGGATTAGCCATTGGAAAAACTTCTTCACATAGGATTCTTCCCCCATTTGGCAAAGTCCACTCTCCCATCACATGGGCAGCCATCCAATTGCCAAATGGAGTATTCCTAGCCTTCCTAGCCCACTCTAAGCATACTAGGATTAGCCATGGACCAAAGGGAACACAATCTCATCACCTTTACTCCAAATCAAGCACCCAAAGGACCAACAAAAGAAATCTCCCCCATATCAGAACTTGAGCAAGCTCCCAAGCCTTCCCCCACTCCTAGTGAGCCACATGGACTTGATGGAGACAACAATGTTGGTCTGACGACGGCTGGTTGGAGAAAATGGGATTGAATCCTGTCCATCCACCTCAGCAATTGAGGGGATATACCCCTTAAATTCAAACAAGAATTCATTCATTCATTTTTGTCTGAGCCCTAGAAACTAAAATGAAGCTCCTCAGTCATTTCCAAAGCTCCCAAGCTCCCCCATTTTTCTCCCTTCTTAGTTTTACATTAAACCGAAATAGGGGAGGCCTACCTTGATTCAAACTCATCCACCTCTCAACAAAACTTCAATCAAACTTGCACACACCATCCTTGGACCTAGTCAAGGCCATACGAATCATTTTCCAAGCTCCAAAGCCATCAAAAGTGGGAGTTTTATCAAGACCGAATGACAAAGAAGACTATCTTGGTCTCCAAGGCAATCTACCCCCCAAATAAAGGCCTAAGCTCCTTAATAGGGCTTCGTCTCTACTAGACAAAGCTACCTCCATCGATCCCACCATCGATTTTGAGCTTCAATGAAGTAATTCCTCAAAATCATAGTAGGAAAAAGTTGTTGGTTTTCTTCAAAGAGAATTTATAATTCATATGATTTTGACTGTTGGATGTGTTCCTCTCCTTCCCTTGATGGTGTGCGATCATTTTGGAAGCAATCCGAGCTTTGGTGAGCTTAGATCAAATGGAGAAAGATGGATGGTATCCATCTTTCATCGTCGTGAAGGAGAAAGATCATGGGACATCCATTCCGCATGATCAAAATGATCGTCCATGATTAAATCATGCTTAAATCCCAGATTTTTCCTTCTAAACTATGGGATTAATCATGGCCGTCTGATCTTAGATCGAACGGTCCATGAGAATGCTTGTCCGCCACCAGTGGACTCAGCTGTACGATGTGACAACTTAAATAACCTATCCCATCACATCATGTGGAAAGTGTGTCGTGTCAGTGCACCGCATTAGTAGCCACGTGGCACCGATGGAATTAGGGCTTTAATTAGGGTTAATTATTCTATTTTTAAGGTTGAAACTTCCAAAATTCATAACTAATTATAGAAAATTCTAAAAAATGCAAATGAGTTTGATTTAAAAGATATTTCAGTGAACAATTTAATAAAAATGTTTCCAATGGATTTTGAATAGAAAAGAAATTAATTAGGGTTTAATTAAAAACTTAATTAGATTAATTACTCTTTAATTAATCATCTAATTGATTTCAAACTTTTTGAGGATGTTTAGGGGGATAGCCTCTACCTCCCATACTTTTCTTAGAATTTATTGGTTTCTTAATTAGGAAAATTATTTGATTAAGCCATAATTACCCTCTTAACTTTATTAAGGGGTGATTAAGCATATGAACAGTGATTAATTAATTATTTGCACTCCCTAACCACTATTGAATAGTAAGGAGACTTAGGGAAGTGGATTGAAGCTTCCCTCCTAATCCTTTCTCTAATTTTCCTTCTCTTTTTCAACTAAAGTCCTAATTATTAAATAATTAACTAATTAGAGACTTCATTAACTAAATTGGAATTCAAATCATTTTAAACTATGCTTAATCTAGTGGATGGTTTATGGCAATAGGTGGGGACCTCTTTCCCTACCTTTTCCCTTATTCCCATTTCATTTCAAGATAATAATTGTTAGCTTTGGTTAGTGTTTTTAGGAGGGATGGATTAATGGATTTTTTGGTTTAATGGATTTGAAAAATCTAATTAAATATGATTTTTTTAACCCATCTTGGGTAGAGATTTAGGTGTTCAAGAACCTAAATAAGCTTAATGAAATTATGATTAGCTCACTTGTGTGAGAAAATCATGAAAGTAATTAAAGTGAGTTCCTTAAGCTTAATTCTTAAATGATTATGAGCTAATTACATTATATCCCTTTCATTTCATAGGGGCATTGCTATTTACTTTTTAATTTATTTGCATATCATATTAGCTCATAATTGTTTAATCAATTACTTTAAGGTAACATAGGTAAGGGTTAATTCATTGATTTAATCCATGCTTAACTTAATCAATCTATAAAAATTAACCTAATTTCTTTTCATTAAATCAAATTAATTCATAGATGGGGAATGGGATCAGGATTAGAAAATATTTCTCATACTTCTTAAATCAAATCAAACATAAAATCAAAAGTGACTTTAAGAAACTTTGATTTATTTTAAATAAGCTTATTTAATGTGATTTTCCTTAGGAATTAATTGGATTGAGTGAAATCATGTGCTTAAGTTCTTTTATTTCTCTCCAATTGTATTAAATATTGTTTGCCACTTGTGATCATGCATTCATGCTTTTCAAAGATTAATTAAATGAAATAATTTCCTTAATGTCAAATTTGCATGTGTTGACTTAATTAAACATGTGTGGCTATTATCACTATTAAATCTCAAATGTATTTTTAAAAGCTTATTAATAACTAATAAGACATGTTGTGACATTAGCTATACATGCATAATAGGTGCATGTGAATATAAGCCTAGTGTATGAAGTGAAGTTCCTTTCTTTCATTCATATGTTGATTTTCATAAGTACGAATGTTAGTGGGTATATTAGTCTGGACATTCCAGGGATGCACGACTTTAAGTAGCCCTAAGGATGTTCTACCTCACTCCCCAGTGCAAAATAATGGCGAAGTACTTGCTTATAACTTTCATACATTTGAATGTGTATTTAGCTAATGAATGAAAATACTCTTTTCTATAAAACTCATTTATGCATCCTGCATTTATGTGTGCCAAAATATGTTGTATGTGTAGATATGTTTAGGGCTTAATCATATGCATGTTATATATAATGGAAAGAAATGAATGGATATGTGCCATGTGATAGTAGTTCATTCCAATTAATTTTAAGATGCCTCTCTTATTGAATGAGATTATTTAAAGTGAGCCTAAACTTAGGATTAATTTAAAATATGTAATAAGTCATTTACTAATGAAAATTTATTTAATTAATTTACTTTAGATGTGGCTTAAAGTAGGGATTAAAGAGAGTGATCCTCTCTTTTGTTCTCTTTATAACACTTAGTTGTTAAGTGTAAATCAAGTGTTAAAAATGAATACATTAAGTAAAACTCACAAATCAGTTAAACCACCTAAAGTGAAACCATCCTTCAAATTAAATCCTTTCTTACTCAAAAAAATATAACAAAGCCTAGTTAAGCCATACCACACAAGCCTTAATATAAACATCTTAGATTAAGTCACCACTTTTAGCCCTATGTTAAGGCGATGCATGGCTTGATGTATGTTTGGTTTTATGATGTATTGTTGTAGACTGGATGTTAGGATGTGTGGCATCAATCTGATTAGGCTCTTAGGGAAAAATAATTTTCTACCCCAACTATAACTCATAACTAAATTTTCTAAATAACTCATAACCTCACATAAAGCCTAGACATTAAATTAATATAATTAAAAGATTTAGCAACCCCTTAGATAGATGTTGTATGCTCAATATCATGCATGTCATCTTATTTCACTTTTGCTAAGAGAGGGTTTTCATCCTTACACGATAGGGGAATACGTGACCTTTTAGGGTCTCCTCTATGGTGGAAAACTCCTCTTTCTTTCTGATTTAGCCAATAACCCTATTTCATCATACATTTAGACATATAAAAATCTTATAGCCTTTGTTAAAATGAAGAGTCCAAAATCAAATAAAAATTGAAAAGATTTACATCGAATTAAGTCATTGTTCATACCACTCATGCTCTAGTCTCTTTGGGAGTAGCTTTAAGGACTTTAGTCCCTTTCTAAATAAAAAAATAACTTAAGCATTTTGCAAATCATATGACTTGACTACATGGTTTTAAAATGTAGGAGGAGTTAGCTGGCTGCCACTCCAAGTAGTTATAAGTCCAACAGTCAGGTGGTTTACCCTCTCTTGTGGAGGTAAACCATATACCTATTTTCACTTAGATTTAGGACATGCTTTGGCCCTCACTAAAGCTCCCTAGACTTAGGATTTGAGGTTGCTATTTCCCCTCGGGCTATAAACATAATTCCTCACCTCTTAGGCATTTCATTAATATTGTATTGTGGGATTATAAGTCCTAATTTTCTAACAAAATTTCAAATCAAATATATATATATTTCTCTTCAAATGTATAAAGCCTAACCATAGGATAGATTGAAATGCTCACTAGGTTTCCTAGTATCAAGAGCTTTCCCTATTAATCTGCCTTTGGCTTCGATAATAAGTCTCTTCTTTTTAATCTATCCCTTTTAATTTTCTAACATAGCCATTTTATTGATAGTCCTATCTTTGAAATATTTGGAGACAATAATTGCCTACTTTAATTGAGAGTATTCCTAAAGAATTAACCTTTATTAGGATGTAATTAACTATGGTGGTTTGCCCCATAGAGAAATTTTAAAACCTAATTTTTATAAACCCTACTTTATTCATCCATGAAAGTAGGGAAAAATCTGGTGTATTCGAAGGCCCATCATGCCTTAGGAGTCCTTATTAGGTGATTAGGTCCATTGTAGGGTAGTGATTTCTATCTTTCAAGATAGTGCAATATTCTTTAATATCTATAGTGAAATACTTCTGCCTTCATATATTTTCTTGAAAAGGATAAATGAAAATAGAAATATATGCCTTTTGGTTGGGACACCATATAGATCCACAGATGTTCTTATTAGGGTGATTAGGTACAACATTGAGGAGTGGTGTACTATCTTGAAAGAAAGAACTCACCACCCTACAATGGACCTAATCACCTGAATAAGGACTTCAAAGGACTTTGGGTCTTCGTATGTAGTAGAGATTCTTCCCCTACTTTACATAGAAAAGTAAAGTAGGGTTTATTTTAAATCGAGTTCGTTAAGTTCCCTATAGGGGCAAGCCCCCATAGTTAATTATATCATAAGAAAGAGGATTCCTTAGGAATACTCTCAATTAAGGTAAATGATCATTGTCTTCAAAGATTTCAATAGGTAGGACTATCAATCGATTAGTTTATTTTAGAAGATCAAATGGGATTGATCAAAGAGAGAGAGTTATTATCAAAGCTAATGGAAGATGAGTAGGGGATGTTTAGGATACTAGGAAGCCTAGTAAACATCCCAAGCTATCCTATGGTTGGGCTTTACATTATTGAAATTGAATTACTTATTTGAGTTGAATTTTTATTAGAAGTTTAGGACTTATAATTCCACAATATATGATTATAGAAATGCCTAAGAGGCGAGGATTTATGCTTACGGCCCATAGAGGGAGAAGCAACCTTAGAACCTAAATCTAGGATCGAGGGCCAAGGCATGACCTAAATCTAAGATGAAAATGGGCATATGGTTTACCTCCACAAGAGAGGATAAACCACCCAACCACTTGGACTTACAACATCTGGGTGGCCGCCAACTAACTCCTCTTATGGCTTTAAATATATGTAGGCAAGTCTTATGCTTTATGCAAGATAGCTAGGCTGTTGTTTATTTTAGAAAGAGACTAAGTCCTTAAACTCACTCCCTAAGAGACTAGATCATGTAAGGGCATGAAAAATGACCTAGATCTAATGCAAAACATATTACATTTACTTTCATTTTTGGACAATCATTTGAGTCTGGCTTATAGGATTTATATGCCTAATGCATGAGAAATAAGATTATGGGCCAAAATCGGTGAGAAGGTGGGGGGGGGGGGGTGTTCATCATGGCTCTCAAAGGTCAAGCCAAGTTTCTCTGGCAAAGGTGGAAGCCCTCCAATTAAGAGTTAAATAAGATACTGTTGTGCATGATGTTGTAAAAGAAATACACATCCAGCTAAGGGGTTGCTAATTCTTTTATCTTGATTTTTGGCTTAGGCTTTAAATGAGGTTATGAGTTGTTTATTTTTAATTTTAAGTTAATTAATTTGGTAGAAGATTTATTTTTCCCTAAGAGCTTAATTGTCATCCAGCATACATCAAAGCATAGATGAAACTAGGAAAATATGCCATATTAATGCACAAGATAAACAAAACATCACACATTTTATAAAGCTAACACAAAAGAGTAAAAGGCCATTTGTGGTCGGGCACCACCGCACAAACTCAAAAATAAATTGGGTAGTCGAGCTCTATCCTTATACAACCTAGATTACAAATGAATTAAGTACAATTAAGCAAGGAGTTCATTGTTATGGGGGTCTTTAAGCTTCATTTCTTCAATTTTCTTTTCTTCTTTCTTCTTCTTTTCATCTTTCTTCTTTGGTTCTTTCTTTTGGATGGTTGGAAGGTGGATGCTCCAAAGGATTCACATGGTACATAAGGAATGGCCTTATAACCAATGCTCATCCTAATCCCCATAACAATCATTACAAAGTCTTAATTGTAAAAATACATGAAAAGGAAAAGTAAATCTAACTAACACCTACAAAATAGAGATTAGCTAAGCAAACCATATAAATTCCAAGAATGTATATTAACAAATTATACTTGGCAACTACATGGGTAATCAAGTCCACCTGACTTATTTTGGATTATGCTTAAGGGTATAAGCAACCTACACAACAAAAGCAGTTACATTTTTATTACAACACCCCTTAAACACAATCACCTGCAGAAGATATTGATTAGATTAAATCATCCAACCATTCATTCTACGCGTATACATCATAACATCCAAACTAAAATATCACATCATAAAATAAAAGCAAACATCAAACCATGCACCACACTAACATAGGACTGGAAGTGATGACTTAGCCTAATGTGTATGCCATGTAAGGTTTATGTAGTATGCTTAGCTAGGCTTTAAGGTTAGGGATTTTTTTAAGTGTGAAAAAGTTCAACTTAGAAGGGTGCTCTCATTTAAGTTATTTAGTTGATATAGGTTAATTTTATTTGATGATTTGATTTGATTTGAATGAACCTACTTAAAGGTTGTAAAGAGAGGAAAAGAGAAGAGAACTTCTCTTTCCTCCCTACCTTAAATGATTTTTAAGGTAGATTCATTAAAGATTTTTGTTTAGTGAATGTTTTATTATGTGTTTTAATTAATCCTAAATTTAGATTTTCCCTAAACAAACCTATTAAAAAAGAAAGGCATTTTAAGATTAAGTAAAATGAATTACTATCACAAAACACACAATATTTTATTTCTTTCCCACATGAGTATCATGCACATGAATGGATCCTAAGCAAAAATCTATACATGAGATGCAAGTATATAGCACACCTTAATAATGAATGCTAAGAGAGGTTGCTTAAAGAAATTTGGAATGTTTCATGTATGCATGATTTTGTTAAGTAGAAGAGAGATTCTTTTATCCATTGTTCATATGCACATTTACAAGTATAAAAGACATAAGTAAGTACGACGCCATTGTTAACTAAGAGTGTAATATAGAAGACTTACTTAGGCCTACTTAAAGCCTCACAACCCCGGGGTTGTCCAGATTAATATACGGCTTTTCTTAAATACATGTGCATGTACAAAAAGAAATGCATGGAAAGAGACTGCTAAGTGAGTTACTTAAGAAAATTTGAGTGCTTTATGTTGCATGATTTTCATTAAGTAGAAAAGAGGTTTTCTTATCCATTTTTCACATGCACACATGTATGTATGAAAGGCATAAGTGAGTACGACACCATTGTTAACCAGGGGTGTAAGGTTCAAGACCTACTTAGGGCTACTTAAAGCCTCACAATCCCAGGGTTATCCAGACTAATATACCACTTTCCTTAAATACAAACATGTGTACAAAAGAAATGAATGGAAAAGAAAGATGCAAAAGTTTGTGTTGGTTGATTTATTTTGTTTATGCAATTTATATGTGCAAATGTAGATGTCCTTTTTAAGTAATAGTATAAGAATGAATAGGAAGGAATTAGGAAAGTGTTATGTTCATTTCAAATGAACTATACACTTTCCAAATCTTATTCAAAACCATACTAAAAGAAAAGAGAAGGAAGGCTACACTATGCACATCTTCATATTTATATCCACATGCAAGCTTATAAATAATTATAAGTAGCACACTTTTAATTTTAGGTATTTGATTTATAGATTTTGAAATGGTTTTGAATTTAATAGTGATAATAGCCACTCATATTTTTTACTTTAGTCAAAACATGCAATTGGACATAAAGAAAATATTTCATTTTGAATTTTATTTTTGAAAAGCATGAATGTATGATTTTCATATGACATACACATTTAGCATGCTAGGAAAGAAATAAAGTGATGTAAGCATGTAATTTCATTCACTCTAATTAATTCTTAAAGATAATCTTTTGAAGTAAGATCATTTAAATAGAATCAAAAGTTGTTTAAAGAGACTTTCATTTTGCTTTAAGTTTGATTTGAATTAGAAAAGTGTGAGAAGGTTTACTGGTCCTTACCCATTCTCACATGTGTGTATTATTTTAGTTTATTTTTTTAGGTGATTAGATTAATTTTATGCTTTGGTTAGGTTAAGGTGTAGATTAAGTTCATTAATTACCCCTCACCTATACCACTTTAACCTATTTAATCAAATAATTGTGAGACAATGTATGACATAAAATCACAAAGAATTTAAATTAGAAATGCATCCTAGGAAAGAAAGGTACAAAATGCAATTGGCTCACAATTAATGATTAATTAAGATAAAGGACTTAATTTAAGTACTTTCATAACCCTTCCCACACATATGGCTTAGGTATGATTTCCTTAAGTTACTTAGGTTATTGAACACCTAAGCATCTACCCAAGAAGGATTGATTAAGTTTTTGGATTAATTTTGGTTTTGAGAATTTGATTTGATTAATTAAGTAGATCATTAGTGGATTAACCCTTAATGAGATTTGGATTAAAGAAGAAAGGGGGTTTAGGAAATAGCTTAAGAAAATATCTAAAAATTATTTTATAAACCTCCTAATCACTTAAACAAAGTTTACTTAACTTAAGCAAGGAATTAAATAACTATTCACATGCTTAATTAACATTAATTACATTAAGAGAGTGATTAGGTGTTCATTAATTAATTTCCTAATTAAGTCATTAATAAATTATAAGAAAATTAGGGGAGGTAGTCATCCCACTAAATATGCTTGAGAAGTTTAGAATTAATTATTGAAGTCATTAGGGAGTAATTATGGTGATTAAGTTTTCAAATAAATCATAATTAAGGAAAATCTACTATTCAAACTCATTTATAAACAATTTTATTAGATTCTCCTCTGAATTATCTTTAAAATGAACCTGAGTTTATATTTTTTTTGTATTTTTTTACAATTAGTTATAAATTTAGGAAATTTTAATTGATTTAAGTGATTTTTATGAATTATGTCAATTTATTTATTAAAATAAATCATATGACACTCAAAATTCAATATCTTCTAATCCAATCTGACATGTATTTTTAGTTTAATTAATAAAATTTAATTTTTACTGAAAACTCAAATTAAGCTCAAAATACTCAATGAAATTTGGGGATTTTGGGTTTGTTGGATTTCTCTCACAAAGATGAATCCAACGAGCCATTATTTGCAATTTTTGGTTAAGTATTTTATTTTCTATAAAATTTTAAAGTTTTAGGTGATTTAAATTAATTTTTTAAATTAAAAAATCGCACGGTCGACGCGGGTGTACGCGGCGCATTGGATGCTAGCAGCATGGTACATACATGCCACGCTTCACCGTGCGATTCGCATGCGATGCCGCATCACCTTTTGAGCAAGAAGACCAGTTAACAGAATGAGAGCAACTCGCAGTTCGCTTTGGACCATCCGATCGTAGATCAGATGGTCCAAATCAGGTCATGCAATCCAGAGGCTAGGATTGCACAATTGGCGCGCGATCTGAGTTGTATGATCACACGAACCCCGCGATTGGATGATCAAGATCGCATCAAGCGATCCGAAGACCCAGATCGCATGATCCGAGCTCTCCAATCCTGCGAACTGTGGGATCGGATGGCGGCTATAGCTCGTTGGCGGTGAACAGTAAAAGTAGGATTTTTTTTTTGGAAAAATCAAGGATTCTAAGTGAAAACTTGTCCAAATGGACTTGTTTTTGCGTTGATTCACATTGAAAAAAAATCTATTTTTCTAATAGGGATGATTTAAAAAAATGCAGGATTATTTAGAATAGATTCCTAAACATCATGCAAAAATCATCACAAAATGAAGGATCCTAAGGTCTAGTTTTGAAGGTTATGTGGACCAATGGATGAGTGTCAAGTGGCCAAGAAAGAGAAATGACCACTTGGGAAAGTGTCTTTTCTCATAAGATGCCCTTGACCTAAGGGTAAAGTGGTCATATGGCATTGAATTTGATTTGAGTAGATTTTAAATGAGTCAAAAGTAAGTTGGACCAAATTTCATGTCATTTGAAGTTCATTTGGTTTAATTTGGGTTAATTTGACCCATTTGGGTCAAATCGAAATCATAATAGGTTGACCAATTGGTCAAATTGGGTCAAACTAAGAGTTGGGTCAAGTTCAAATGACTATTTGGAGTATATTGGTTCAATTGGTTTTAATTAATTTGGTTTAATTTGGATTTAATTTTGATTTTGGCCAATTTGATCCTTTAGGTCAATTTGGGCTAAGTTGATCGATTTGACCCAATTGACCAAATTAGTTTGAATCATGGCTTGGTTTGGGTTTGGTTGATCATTTGGAATATATTGTAGGCTTTGGTTTCAATTAATTTTGGTTTAGTTTAATTTCAAATTGATTTGACCTTTTATGTCAAGTTGGGTTCATAGTCAATTGGGCTAGGTTGGGTCTAGTTGGTTAATTGGTCAAATTGGATTTAATTGAGGCTTTGGTCAAGTTCAATAATCAATTTGGAGTAAACTTGAGCCATTGGTTGCAATCAATTTGGTTTAGGTTGTAATTTGGCTAGTTTGGGTTCATGTGGGTTAAAGGGTTAACTTGGTCAAAGGGCTAGGTTGACTTGGTTTGAACTAATTTATGACAATTGATTAACCTATGATGATCAACAAATATGACATGAAGTTTGGATTATCTTAATTCACTTTGATTTGGATTGAATTGAATTTTAGTTTATATAGGTCAAATTGGCCAATTTGGGTCAAGTGAGCCAATTGGGTTTAGTTGGCTTGATCAAGACTTGATTCAAGTTTGGTTGAACTCACATATGCATTTATATTGAAATATAAATCTATTTGCAAGAGATTTGGAGTCAAATGGGTTTTGATTCATTTGACAATTTCTAATTCAAAGGGTGAACATGAGTTTGACTTGGGTTTTATTTTTTGAATTTGGTTTTGGTTTGAGGATTGAAGTTTATATTTATATTTGGATTCATGATTGAAGGATTGATTAAATCATGAAGAAAAATCAAGAGTTTGGCTTGATTTGAGTTTGATTTGGCCAAGTTCAAGATTTTGACTTGAAAGGCTTAGGTTGGATTTTGATTGAATTTGAGATTGATTTTTGGAGTTGGTTTTGGTTGTTTGAATTTATATTTCATTTATATATGTGAATATAAATAAAAATATAAATGGGTTATTAGAACATTTTAAGGATTTAAATTTATTTGAACATGATTTAGGCTAAGTCCTTAAGAGGGAATCAAGGGACTTAGGAAATTTTTCTAGAATTTGAATTTGAGTTTTGGATTCAATTTGATTGATTTGAATTTATATTTCATATATATATGTGAATATAAATGAGAATATAAATGGGTTGTGAGAAAATTTCATGATTTTGAATTGATTTGAACATAATTTAGGCTAAGTTCTTAAGAGGGAATTAAAGGACTTAGGAAAGATTTTGAACTTGGAATTGAATTTTGCACTTTGTTTGATTGATTTGAATATATGTAATTTATATATGTGAATATAAATAAGAATATAAATGGGTTATGGGAAATTGTTTTGAATTTGAATTGATTTGGGTTTGTTTTAGCTAAGTCCATAAGATAGGATCAAAGGGCTTAAGAAAGATTTTTGGAATTTGAATTTGGATTTCAATCATGGGTTTCGATTATTTGGAATTGATTCATGATTTGAGAAAATCCATTGAAATTGATTTAAGGTTTGATTTGGAGTTGAAGTTTATATGAGTTTGGAGTTGATTTGAATTTGACTTGAAGGAAGGAAGTGAGGAGTAATTCAAGCTATAGGGTAGGAAAATTTTCTTAATACCCCTAAGGCATGACCTATTCCTATGGCTAACTCTTATAAGTCTCTAGGGTTAGGTTAAGTGTCCACCTAATCACTAGATGTGTCTTAAGACTAAGGAACTCTTAAAGTCTAAGAGAAGTCCTATGTCTAAGATGGAGGGGTTGAGATCTCATTCCAAAAATGAGGTCAACAATATCATACCCGATCATTGCAATAAGTACATCCTTAGATTTGCGTGTTGTCCCCCTTACATACATTTAGAAATAAACACCACACCATTGTACAACCTGAATAGAGAATTGGGTAGCCGAGCTCTACCCTTATATAACCTGGTATATGAAATAATAATTACAATTAAAAATAAATAAATGCTATGGGGGTCTTCTTATCTTCTTTCTTCATATCCCCTCTTCTTTTCTTCTTTGTTTGAATTTGCTTGATTTAAAGGCATCACGGTGCCTCCCAGGATAAAGCCTTCTATCCAATGCTCATCCTAATCTCCCATAATACTAATCCTAATTCCTAATACAAGATTACATCAAATATAAGAAAAGTAAATCTAACTACACCTGTAAAATAGGTGTTAGCTAAACACACCATACAACCCAAGCAGTTATATAATTTGGACTTAACACCATGCACATGGATAACCAAGTTCACCTGTCCTAATTTAGGTTATGCTTAGGGGTTAAGCAACCTGTAAAAGAGAGCATTTATATTTATTTTTAAGTTCCCCTTAAGCACAATCTTCTGCAAAAAGCCTAATTAGGCTAATTACGACCTAACATTTAGTCCAGGAAGCATACACCCTAACATCCAATCTACAATAATACATCATAAAACCAAACATACATCAAATCATGCACCACCCAAATATAAGGCTAAAAGTGGTGGCTTAATCTAAAGTGTATGTATTAAGGGTTGTGTGGCATTCTTTAACTAGGCTTTGTTATAATTTTCTAAGTAAGAAAGGATTTAATTTGAAGGATGTTTTCAATTTAAGTGGCTTAATTGATTTGTGAGTTTTACTTAATGTTTTCTTTTGTTTCACTTGACTTACACTTAATAACTAAGTGTTGTAAAGAGAAGTAAAGAGATGATCACTCTCTTTTATCCCTACCTTAAGTCACATCTAAAGCAAATTAATTAAATGAATTCCCTTTAGTGAATGACTTATTACATATTTTAATTAGTCTTAGGTTTAGGTTCACTTTAAATAATCTCATTCAATAAGAAAGACATCTTAAGATTAATTGGAGTTAACTACTATCACACAACACATGCTTATTTATTTATTCCCATCATATATAACATGCATATTATTAAGTCCTAAACATATCTATACATACAATATATTTTTGGCACATTTAAATGCAGGATGCATAAATATTTTTTTTTGTAGAAAAAGAGAATTCTCATTCATTAGCTAAATATACATTCAAATGTATGAAAGTTCTAAGCAAGTACTTCATCATTATTTGACCAAGAGAATGAGGTAGGAACCTCCTTGGGGCTACTTAAAGTCGTGTGTCCCTGGGTGTCTAGACTAATTATACCCGCTATTCTTACATACATATGGATGTACAAACAACTATAAGAATGAAAATTATGCAAAAATTATATTTTTGTTTTGAATTATGTATATGGAATAAGATGAGATTTTTATTCATTAGCCAAATGCACCCACGACCAGGTGTCCAGACTAGATATACCAGTTATCCTTAAATACTCATGAATGTATAAACAACTATAAGAATGAAACTCATACAAGAATTATATTTGATTCATTTATACATGTGAGCTAAAATTCTATCTAAATTATAACATGGATATACATAAGAATAAAGCCAAGCAAGTGTTGTGTCCTTTTCAAATGAATTATACACTTGTTAATATTCATATCCTTATATAAATTCATGGAGATTAAAGAAAAGAGAACTTCATATCACATGTTCTAAGTTGTAAGTGCATACAAGCTTATAAATACTTATCATTACTTCATGTGCTATATTTGATTTATATACTTTTAAAATAATTTTTTATTTAATAGTGATAATAACCACATATATTTTTAATTAGGTCAACACATGCAAATTTGAAAGAAATGAATGCATGAATCAAATGACATGCAACATTTTAATATGATCGAAAATAAATAAAGAAACACAAGCATGTAATTTAATTCAATCCAACTATTTCCTAAGGAAAATCACATTAAATAAGCTTATTTAAGATAAACCAAAGTTTCCTAAAGTCATTTTTGATTTCATGTTTAACTTGATTTAAGAGAGATGTGAGAAAGAGGTGTTTGCTTATACTAATCCCATTCCCCATATGTGTAAATTAATTTGATTTAATAAGAAGTAGTTAAATGATTTTTATGGATTGATTAAGTTAAGCATGGATTAAATCAATTAATTAACTCTTACCTATGTTACCTTAAGATAATTGATTAAATAATTATGAGCTAATATAATATGTAAATGAATTGAAAAGTAAATAACAATGCTCCTATGAAATGAAAGGAGTATAATGCAATTAACTCATAATCATTTAATAATTAAGCTTAATGAGCCATTTTAATTACTTCCATGATTTTCTCACACATATGAGCTAATCATAATTCCATTAAGCTTCTTTAGGTTCTTGAACACCTAAAGCTCTACCCAAGATGGATTAAGAAAAAAATTAGGTTTAATTAGATTTTTCAAATCAATTAAACCAATAATCTATTAATCCATCTCCCCTAAAAAGAGACTAACCCAAGTTAATAATTATCTTGAAATGAGATGGGCTTAAGGGAAAAGGTAGAGAAAGATGCCCCCACCTATTTTTATAAGCCATCCATCAGATTAAGCATAATTTAAAATGATTTGAGTTCTAATTTAGCTAATTAAGTTTCTAATTAGTTAATTAATTAATAATTATGACTTTAGTTGAAAAGAGAGGGAAAATTAGAGAAAGGGTTAGGAGGGAGGCTCCAATCCACTTCCCTAAGTTTCATCACTATCCAATAGTGATTAGAGAGTCCAAATAATTAATTAATTACTGTTCATATGCTTAATCACCCCTTAATGAAGTTAAGAGGATAATTAGGGCTTAATCAATCAATTTTCTTAATTAAGCAACCAATAAATTCTAAGAGAATAGGGGAAGCAGAGGTCATCCCCCTAAACATCCTCAAAAAGTTTTAAATCAATTGGATGATTAATTAAGGAGTAATTAAGCTAATTAGGTTTTTAATTAAACCCTAATTAAGCTTTTTTTGCTATTCAAAATCTATTAGAAATATTTTTATTAAATTCTTCTCTAAAATACTTTTAAAATGAACTCTCATTTATATTTTTAGATTTTTCTATAATTAATTATGAATTTTGGAAGATTCAGCACAAAAAATACATTAATTAACCTTAATTAAAGCCCTAATCCCATTGCCATGTGGCATGTTGAAGCGACATGCTTTCCATGTGGCACGATGAGATTGGGTATTTAAGTTATCACATCACGTGGTTGAGTCAGTCGGTGGCGGACACTTTCTCTTGGACTGTATGATCTAAGAGCGAATGACCACGATTAATCTCACAGTTTAGAGAGAATAACAAAAGGATTTAAGCATGATTTAATCACAGCCGCCATTCTGATCTCACAGAATGAACAACCCATTATCTTTCTCCTTCGTGAGTAGTGAAAGACGGATGTCGTCCATCTTTCATCGTCCAATCCATGCTCACCATAGCTTGGATTGATTCCAAAATGATCTCACATCATCAAGGGAAGGAGAGGAACCCATCCAATGGCTAAGATTGCATGACACATTTCTTTTACAAAGGACCAACCCAAAAACCACCTAGGCTACGATTTTGAAGAAATATCTCACTGGAGCTCAAGACTTGTGGTGGGATCGACGGAGGTAGATTCGTCTAGTAGAGACAAAGCCGTGTTGAGATGCTTGAGCCTTAATTTGGAGTAGATCCTTCAGACGACCAATCCACATACTTTGGAGCTTTGATCTTGATCAAACTCGAGCTTCTAGTGGCTTTAGAGCTTGGGAATTGATTCATTCTCACTCATGTAGGTCTAAGGAAAGTGTGTGCAAAGTTGATTGAAGTTTGGTGGAGGATTGAACAAATGGAATTTGGAATTGGTCTCCCCTATTTTGGTTTGATGTAAAACTGAGAGAGGGAGAAATGGGGGAGCTTAGGAGCTTGGGGAATGGCTGTGGGAGACTCTCCTTCACTCTCTCTGGCTCAAACGAAGATGAATGATGCAATTCTCATTCGAATTGATGGGGTATATCCCCTCAATTGTTGAGGTGGATGGATGAGACTCAATCCCATTTTCTTGCCAGCTAGCCATCGTCAAACTAGAATTGTCTCCATCAGGTCAACGTGGCTCGCCAGGAGTAGGGGAAGGCTTGGGAGGTGGCTCAAGGTCTGATATGGGGAGATTTTCTTTCCTTTGTCCATAGGGTACTCAGTTTACTTGGGAGGTGAGTTAACTCACCTCCCCTTGGTTCATGGCAAGTCCTAGTGTGCTTAGAGTGGGCTAGGAAGGTTAGGCATGCTTCATTTGGCAATCGGATGGCTGCCCAAGTGATGGGTGAGTGGACTTTGCCAAATGAGGGAAGGAATCCAATGCAAAGAGGTTTGTCGAATGGCTAATTCCCTTGGATGGGGCCCACTTAGCTTATGGGCAGACTTAGGTTGACCTAGGGTCAATTTGGGTTAGGTTTGGTCAGCCATCAAAGTCCCATGGGTTGATTTTGAGTGCTTGGGTTTCATTTGATCAAATGGGTTCATATGGGTTCATGTTGGGTTGGGTTGACCAATTGGTCAAATTTGGTCAAACTAAGGCTTCGGTTAGATTCAAATGATCATTTGAAGAGTTTCAGTTCAAATGATTTCGATTGGTTTGGCTTATGTTTGATTTTGGCTCATTTAAAATTAAATTGGTCAAATGGGTCAAGTTGACCAATTTGACCAATTTGATCAAATTGGGTTGGGTTAGATGTTGGTTCATGTTCAAATAGTTATTTAAAAATTATTGTAGGTTTTGGTTTGAATCAATTTGGATTTAATTTAAATTTTGGCTAATTTGACCCTTTAGGTCAATTTGGGCTAGGTTGGGTCAAGTTGACCAATTGGTGAAATTGGGCTCAATAGTGGCTTTGGTCAAGTTCAATAATTTATTTGTAATGAACTTGAGCCATTGGTTGCAATCAATTTGGGTTAGATCATGATTTGACCCATTTTGGCTTTTTAGGCCAATTTGGGTCAACTTCGATCAAATGGGCAATTAGAGTTGGTTTGGCTCAATTGAAGGTTCGGTCATGTTCAATCATTGATTATGAGCTAGTTTGGATCAATGGTTTCAACCAATTTGGTATATGGTGGGTTTTGGCTAGTTTAGGTTTCATTTGGGCTAAAGGTTGACTTGGTCAAAGGACCAAGTTGGCTTGGTTTGACCCAATTGAGATGATTGATCATCCTAGGGTGATTGTTGATCATGATATGAGGTTTGAATGGTGTGGTGTTTATTTTTGGTATGTGTTTAGGGATCTCACTTAACTACTTTTATGATTTTCTTACACATTTGAGCTAACCATAATTTCATTATCTCTCACCTTGGGTTATTAAATACCCAAAGAGCTATCCAAGATCAATTAAAGGTTGCTTAGGTATAAAGTGGATTTTAGATTGAGTTAAATCAAGCTTATTAATTAGTTTATCGAATTCTTTGATTACATTTTGATTGGGATAATGAAATTAATTTAGGGAGAGGAACCAAGGATAAGGCCTCAATTCTTAATTCCTGAGTCATTTCAAACACTCAATTAGGCTCTGATTTTTGTCTTGGAAGTTAATTAATTAATTAAGGAATTAATTACCTCATTAATCATCAATTAATTTAATTCCAAAAAGTGAAGAAAATCTAGGAAATGAATTAAGAAAAATATCCCAATTACACTTCCTAAGTTCCCTTACTGCTCCACAGAGGTAATTAGGCTTAAATAATTAATTAAACCACTGTTCATTCAGTAATTATCATTAATTAAATTAAGAGAGTGATTAAAGCTTAATCAATTTATTTCTCTAATTAAACAACTAATAAAATCCTAGAAAAATAGGAAAGGTAGAGGTCATCCCCCTAAACATACACAAAAAATTAAGATTAATTGGATGCTTAATTAAGTGATAATTAAGTTAATTATATTTCTAATTAAACCATAATTAAGCAAGACCACTATTCAAAATTAATTAATAATAATTTTCCTCGATTCTACTCTGAAATACCTTTAAGATTTGAAAAAGTTTGCATTTTTTCAATTTTTTTACAATTAGTTATGAACTTTAGAAATTTCAGGCTTAAAAAATAATTAATTAGCCTTAATTACATCACTAATCCCATCGAGCCACATGGCGGCTTATGCGGTGTGCTTTCCATGTGGCATGATGGGATTGGTTATTAAAGTTGTCACATCCGCATGTCGACTCGGTAGACGAAGCTCATGGACCGTCCATCTATGATGGATGCATGACGATAGTTTAAGGAGAAAATAGCGGGGATCTACCCTGATCTAATCACAGCTGTCCATTCCAATCATGTGAAATAGATGGCGTATGATCTTCCTCCTTTGCAAGCGGTGAAAGAGGGGCACCCTCCATCTTTCCCCGTTTGATCCAAGCTCACCCGAGCTTGGATTGCTATCAAACTGATCCCACACCTTTGGAAGGAGGGGGGATGCACATCCAATGGTCAAATCTTGAAGGTCCCGAAATCTCAACTCTTGCAAATTTACATGGGATTCAAATTCTCTTCAAAAAAGACCAAACATAATTTTTCTATAGCTACAATTTTGAGGAATTACCTCGCAAGAGCTAAGACCAGTGGTCAGGATCGATGGAGGTAGCTTTGTCTAGTAGAGATGAAGCCCTATTGGAGAAATTCAAGCTTGATTTTGTGTGGAATGCTCAATCGACCACCTGACGCACGTAGGGGCCTTGGCTCCGATCGAAGTCTCACCTTCGGCCATTTGGGAGCTCAGGAAATAACTCATTTGGCTTTGATGGAGTGTGGAGAGAGTGTGGGTAAGAGGAATTCAATTTTGATTGTGAAATGAGGAAGAATGGACTGAGATTGTCCTACCCTATTTCAGCCTTGTACAGGAACGAGAAAATTTAGATTTTTGAATGCTCGAGAAATCTTGGAATTACTCTATGAGGTTTCAAAAATGCCTTAGGGACTCATAGCTTTTGAATGCAGTCCAAATATGCTCAAATTGAGGGGGTATACCCTTCAATCCATAGAGAAGGATGGACGACCGCATGCGCATGATCTGCATCAATTTGCCACCATCTGGCCACCGAACTTATCTCCATCAAGTCCAGGTGGCACGCTAGGGATGGGAGAAGTGATTAGAGGCTACCATGAATCACTATGCAAGGGTTGCAAAGCTTGGGTCAATGAGGTGTTGGTTTGAGTTGGAGGTGAGTCAACTTACCTCCCAAAGGTCCATGGCTGACTTAGAGTGGGTTAGGTGGACTAGGTGGGTGAGGAGAAGGTTCTATTAAGTTCTAAGCGTAGCCATGGGGATGGGAGAGTTGACTTGGGTTGGATCCATTGGTTTTGAAGCGTAAATCCCATAGTTTGATGGCTACTCCCTTGGATGGGGCCCACTTAGATTTTGGGGAGGTTTTTGGCTGACCTAGGGTGAGTTTAAGTTGAGTTAGATCAACCCACAAGGTTCTAAAAATTGGATTTGAGTGGTTTGGCTTAGACTGGTCAAATGAGTTCAATTTGGACTATGTTGGATTGAGTTGACCATCAAATTGGGTCAAACCAAGGCTTGGGTTAGGTTCATATGATGCTTTAGGATGTTTTGGTTTAATTAATTTGAGTTGGTTTGGCCTACTTTTGGATTTGACTCATTTGGGTTCAAAATTATCAAATTGGTCATGTTGACCAATTTGACCAATTTGACCAATTGGGTTGGGTTAAGTGTTGAGTTAAGTTCAATTGGTCAATTGAAAATGATTGTAGGCTTTGGTTTGGTTTAATTTGGATTTAATTTGAATTTTGGCTAATTTGACCCTTTATGTCAATTTAGGCTAGGTTGGGTCAAGTTGACCAATTGGTCAACTTGGGCTCAATTATGACTTTGGTCAAGTTCAATAAATGATTTGGCATGAACTTGAGCCATTGGTTGGAATCAATTTGGATCAAATTATGACTTGACCTATTTCAACCTTTTAGGCCAATTTTGGTCAACTTAGGCCAAATGGCCAATTGGACTTGGTTTGACTCAATTGATGATTTGGTCATGTTCAATCACTGGTTATGAATGAGTTTGGGTCAATGGTTTTAATCAATTTGGAATATGGTGGATTTTGATTAGTTTAGGTTTCATTTGGGTTAAATGTTGACTTGGTCAAATGCTAGGTTTGACCTAATTCAATGCAATTGATCACCCTAGGATGATTGTTGATCATGATTGAAGGTCTAGATGGGCTTGGTTCAATCCAATTTTGGTTGGATTAGAACTTGGCTCAAGAAGGTCTTTTAGATCACTTTGGGTCAAGTGGACCTAGATGGGTTGGTTGGCTTGATCATGGCTTGATTCAAGTTTAGTTGAACTCACACATGAGCCTAGGATTGAAATATAGATACAATTACAAGTGATTTGGAGCCATATGGGTTTTTATTTATATGATAATTTTTAAGTCAAAAGGGTCAACATGGGTTTGACTTGGGTTTGGTTTGATAATTGTGGTTTGTATTTATATTTGCATCAATGATTGAAGGAATGATTGAATAATGAAGAAATCCATGAGTTTTGAGTTGATTTGGGTCCATTTAGCCAAGTTCAAAAGTTTGGCTAAAGGGCTAAAATTTGGAATTTGATTTGATTTGGGTTTGGTTTTGGTCATTTGGATTTATATTTAATTTATATTTGTGAATATAAATGAAGGTATAAATGGTTCATGAGAAAATCACTTGAGTTTGGAGTGATTTGGAAGCAAGTATGATCAAATCTAGAGATGTAGGTCAAGAAGGCTAACTTGGATTTTGAATTGGTTTGAAGGGTTTGAACCTGGATTTCATTTATATTTGTGAATATAAATGAATGAATGATTGATTTATAAAGAAATCAACTAAAGTTTGAGTTGATTTGAAGGAGTTTTGACTAAGCACATGAAGGTGGTTCATATAGCTTAGGAAGAGATTTTGGAATTTGGAGTTAATCATGGGTTTCAATCATTTGGAGTTAATTTGGAATTTGGATTCTTGGATTGGGATTTGATTTGAGATTGAATTTGATAATTGAGAAAAAAAATTAATTGGATTGGGGTTGATTTGAATTTGGTTAAGGTTAAGTCCATAAGATAAAATCAAAGCGCTTAGGAGGAATTTGGAAATTGAATTTAATGATGGATTTCAATAATTTAATAGTTGAATTTTATTTTGGAATTTGAATTTGAATTTGAGGTTTGGTTTGAAAGAAGGAAGCAAGGATTGGGTTTAGGCTAAAGGGTAGGCAAGTCCTCCTCAGTTTCTAAGGCACAACCTATTCCTATGTCTAACTCTTCTAAGTCTCTAGGGTTAGGTTAAGTGTTCACCTAATATCTAGAAGTGTCTTAAGACTAAGGAACTCTTAGTGTCTATAAGAGTCATAGATCTATGATGAGAAAGTTGAGAGCTCACTCAAAAAGTGAGGTCAACAGATGGCCATGGTTCAATCCAATCTGGGTTGGATTAGAACTTAGTTCAAAAAGGGTTCTTTAGGTCACTTCAGGTCATGTGGACCTAAATGGGTCAATTAGTTTGGTTTTGGCTTGATTAAAGTTTAGTTGAACTCATATATGAGTCTAGGATTGAAATAAAAATCCAAATATAATCAATTTGGAGTATAATGGATTTTAGCTCATTTGAAGTTTTCAAGTCAAAAAGGTTAACTTGGGCTTGACTTGAGTTTGATTTGATAATTATAGTTTATGTTTATATTTGGTTAAATGATTGAAGGAATGATTGATTCATGAGAAAATCCATTAGTTTTGGCTTGATTTGGACAGGATTTGGCAAGTCTAAGAAATTGGCTAAAAAGGCTTGAATTGGGTTTTGGTTTAATTTTGGACTTGGTTTTGGTCATGTGAATCTATATTTCATTTATATTTTGGGGTATAAATAATGATATAAATGATCCATGAGAAAATCACTTGAGTTTGGAGTGATTTGGAAGCAAAACAAGCTTGTTGGTCAAAAGGGCTAAAGTAGGGAATTGAATTAGTTTGACTTATTTTTGGTCATTGGAGGGTGGGTTTAATTTATATTTATGAATATAAATGAACGAGTAATTGGTTTATAAAGAAACCATTTATTTTAGGTTGATTTGTATGAGATTTGATTAGGCTTATGGAGATAGGTCCATAGGGCTTGAGAGGGGATTTGGCTTAGTTTGATTTAGTTTGATTTGGTTTTGTCTATTTGGGTATGGATTTCATTTATATTTTGAATATAAATTAATGAATAATTGATTTATAAAGAAATAAATCAAGTTTGGAATAATTTAGGTGGAGATTTGGCTAGGCTTATGAGAGTGGGTCATAAGGCTTAAGAAGGAATTTTGATTTTAGATTTGATCTTGGGATTGAATTATTTGGTTTGGAAATTTGGATTTGGATTTGGTAAATGATTGAGGGATTGAATTGATCTTTGAGAAAATTAGATGAATTGGAATTAATTTGAATTTGGTTAAGGCTAAGTCCATAAGATGAAATCAAAGGGCTTAGAAAGGGTTCTAAATTTAATCATGAGTTTTATGGAGAAATCTTGAGCTTGAATTTATTCATGGGATTGATTATGAATCTTGGAATTTGGTTTGGGTTTGGTAAGAATTTGAGGTTTGGTTTGAGAAGGAAAGCATAGATTGGGTTTAGGTTATAGGGTAGGAAAGTTTTCTTAAGTCCCTAAGGCATAACATATTCCTATGGTTAACCCTTCTAAGTCTCTAGACTTAGGTTACGTGTTCACCTAATCACTAGAAGTGTCTTAGGACTAAGGAGCTCTTAGTGTTTACAAGAGTCCTAGATCTATGATGAGGGAGTTGAGAACTCACTCCAAAAGTGAGGTCAACATAAACCTTATGATTGAATTCCATGGCTTCAACCTTAGCCAAATTCAGATCAATCTAAATTCAATTGATTTTCTCCAAGATCAATTCAATCCTTCAATCATTTATCAAACCCAAGTCCAATTGCTCATTTGACCCAAGTTGACCCAAATTGGCCTAAAGAGCTAAAGTGGGTCAAAACATGATCCAACCCAAATTGATTGCAACCAATGGCTCAAGTTCATTTTAAATTCATGGTTGAGCTTGACCAAAGCTCCAATTTGATCAATTGGATCCAACCTAGCCTAATTGACCAATCTAGCCCAAATTGGCCTAAAAGGTCAAATTGGCCAAAATCCAAATTAAATCCAAATTAATTCATACAAAAATCTACAATTATTTTTAATTAACCAATTGAACTTGAACCAACACCTAACCCAAGCCAATTTCGCCAATTTGGTCAAATTGGTTAACTTAGCCCATTTGACCTATATGAACCCAAATGAGCCAAAATCAAACTTAGGCCAAATTGATTGAAACCACTTGAACCAAAAATACTTCAAATCATCATTTGAACCTAACCCAAGACTTAGTTTGACCCAATTTGACCAATTAGTCAACTAAACCCAACATGACCCAGATTGAACCCATATGACCAAATTGAGCCAAAACCCATGACCCATGACCCATTGGAGACTGATCAAATCTAACCCAAACCCATCTTGGATCAGCCTAAAGTTAGCTCAAAAGCCAAGTGGGTCTAATTCAAGCCATTGCCATTGGTCAAGCCTTCTTTACATAAGATTCCACCCATAAATGGAAAAGTCCACTCTCCCATCACTTGGCAACCCTCACTTACCCCATTTGGGGTGACCTAACCTCCTAGCCCACTCTAATTGGGCTAGGACTTCCCATGGACCAAAGAGAGGTGAGTTAACTCACCTTCCTTACAAGACAACCAAAAAATGGATCCAAGCAAGGAAATCAGACCATATCAAGCCTTGAACCACCTCCCAAACACTCCTTTAATCAAACCGAGCCACGTGGACATGATGGAGACCAGTCCGATGCCCTGGCGGTGGCTGGCCAGCTAAAAAATGGGAGACAATCTCGTCCATCCACCTCAGCAAATTGAGGGATATACCCCCTTAATTCCAATGGGAGACAATCACTCGTTCTTGGCCATCCAAGAGAGAAACTCCCAAGAGAGAAATGAAACTCCTTAGCAATTATCAATGCTTCCCCAAGCCTTCCCCCACTTTGGATTTTCTCCTCCCGTGCACAGTCGAAATAAGGGAGCTCAATCCCGATTAAAACTCCCTCTTCTCTCAACTAAAACTCAATTGCTCTTACACACACCTTCCACACACATTTTTGAAGCCACCCAAGTCATTTCCTAAGCTGCAAAGCCACCAGAGGATAGACTTCGATCAAAGTCGAAGCTCAAAAGCATCATTCTTGGCCAATCGAGTGATCTACCTGGAACCAATCCAAGTGCTGCTCAACATGGATTTGTCTCAACTAAACGAAGCTTCCTTAAGCATGTGAACTGCTGGTCTTAGCTCTGGTGAGGTAAATCCATTAAAATTGAGCTTTAGGTATAAATATTTTGGTCTTTTGTGATTAAATGTTGCATGTGAGCCAATCCTAGCCATCAGATCTTTGTGGATCCTTCGCGCGAAGGTGTGTGGTTATTTTGAAGTGATTTTGAGCTCGGGTGAGCTAGGATCAAGCGATCCATGGTTGATGGGCTCCATCGTTCATCGCTCATAGGAAGAGAGATCACGAGCCATTTATTTCGCATGATTGGAACGGACAGCTCTAATTATATCATGCTAGATCCATTATTTGATCTCTCCTTAGCACATGTTTGATCGTGGCTGTTAGATCTTAGATCGGACGACCCACGGGAAAGCATGTCTCGCCACCATCCGAGTCAGCTGCAGATGTGATTACTTAAATAGCCAATCCCACGATGCCACATGGAAAGTGCACCACATCAGCATGCCACACGGCGTCGATGGGATTATGGCTTAATTAGGATAATTAATTACTTTTTAAGGTTGAAACTTTCATAATTCATAACTAATTGTAGAAAAATTCAAAAAATTATAAATAAGGGCTCATTTTAAAGGCATTTCAGAGGGGAATCCATTAAAATTATTCTTAATTAATTTTGAATAGTAATTTTTGGCTTAATTAAGGTTTAATTAAAAATTTAATTAACCTAATTACTCCCTAATTAATCATCCAATTGGTTTTAAACTTTATGAGGTTACTTGGGGGATGACTTCTACCTCCCCCATTTTGCTTGGAATTTATTGGATGATTAATTAGAAAAATTGATTGATTAAACCTTAATTACCTTCCTAACTTAATTACGGATTAATTAAGAAAGTGAATAGAAAATTAACTAATTAATTGGACTCATTTGGCACGGATTAATAGTAGGGAGGTTTAAGGAATGTGATTGGGTCATTTTTCCTAATCTTTTCCCTAAGTTTCATTTACTTTTCAAGAGAAAGTAATTATGAATTATTTAATTAATTAATTACTTAATTAGCTTAATTAAAATTTAAAATGGATCTTTTCCTTAATTAATTCATGTGTAGGTCTTTAGGTGTTTAATAGCATAAAAAGGTTTGGTGAAATTATTATTACCTCACATGTGTGAGAAAACCATAAAAGTAATTAAGTAAGTTTCTTAAGCTTAATTAATCAATGATTGTGCGCTAATTGCAGTAGGCCCCTTTCATTTCATAGGAGCATTGCTATTTACTTTTCAATTCATTTGCATACTACATTTTCTTATAATCATTTGATTAATTACCTTAACATAACATAGGTAAAGGTTAATTAATTAATTTAATTCATACCTTAACTTAATTAATCCCTAAAATTGACCTAATTACTTTTGATTAAATCAAATTAACTCACACATATGAGAATGGAATTAGGATTATCAAACCTCCTTTCACATTTCTTAAATCAAATCAAACATAAAATTAAAAGTGACTTTAAGAAGCTTTGGTTTATTTTAAATGATCTTATTTAGTATGATTGTCCTTAGGAATTAATTGGATTGAGTGAAATCATGTGCTTATATCCATTTATTTCTTTCTAATCATATTAAATATTGTATGTCACTTGTAATCATGCATTCTTCTTTTTCAAAAATCAATTAAATGAAATGATTTTTTTTATGTCAAGCTTGCATGTGTTGATTTAAATTTAAAATATGTATGGCTATTATCACTACTAAATTAAAAATTATTTTCAAAAGCATATAAATCAATTATAATATATGAAGTGATAATGGTTATAAATATTCATAAGCTTGCATGTGCCTATGGTTTAGAATATGTGATATAGAATTCTCTTTCTTTATCCTACATGGATTTACATGAAGTTTGAATATTAACAAGTGTATAGTTCATTTGAAATGGATACAATATGTTTCGATTCATTCCTATGTACCACTATGTTGGAACTTAGATAGAACTTTAGCTCACATATATATAAATAATTCAATTAAATCAAATACAACATTTGCATGATTTTTCCATTCTTGTAGTTATTTGTACATTCATGTGTATTTAAGA
This sequence comes from Cymbidium sinense, assembly GCA_021442155.1. NCBI lineage: Eukaryota > Viridiplantae > Streptophyta > Magnoliopsida > Asparagales > Orchidaceae > Cymbidium > Cymbidium sinense. The sequence continues at coordinate 13,355,605 of CM038233.1, read as the reverse complement.
ATAGTGAGTATATCTAGTCTAAACATTCCTTGGTCTATGGAGAAAAATTTCTATTAGGGTGTACTTATTCAGGTGATCGAGTACGTCATCAAGGAATAGTGTACTATCTTGAAAGACAGAAGTCACTACCCTTTAATGGACTAATCACCTCAATAAGGACTCCTAAGGATGATGGGTCTGCATATGTACTAGAGATTCTTTTCCTACTTTACATGAAAAGGTAAAGTAGGGTTTATTTTAAATTAGGTTTGTTAAGTTCCCTACAGGGGCAAGCTCTCATAGTTACTTACATCCTAAGGGATGGGATCCCTTAGGAAAACTCTCGATTAAGGTAAATGATCATTTTCTTTGAAGATTTCAATAGAAAAGGACTATCAATCGATTAGTTTATGTTTGAAGATCAAATGGGATTGATCAAAAGAGGGAGTTATTATTGAAGCCAAAATGGAAGATAAGTAGAAGATGCCCATGATGTTAGAAACCTAACGAGTACCTCAAACTATCTTATAGTTGGCTTTATATTTGAGAAATTAATTTAGTTTGTTTGAGTTACATTTTTCATTAGAAATTTAGGACTTAAGATTCCTTAACACAAGATTAAAGAAATGCCTAAGAGGTGAGGAATTATGCTTAGAGCCTGCAAAGGGGAGAAGCAACCTCAAAACCTAAATCTAGGGAGCTTCGGCGAGGGCCGAAAGCAAAACCTAAATCTAAGACAAAAAATGGGTAATTAGTTTGCCTCCACAAGAGAGGACAAACCATCCGACAGCTTGAACTTACAACCGCCTAGAGGTGACTGCCAACTAACTCCTCCTACGATCTTAAATACATGTAGGCAAGTCTTTATGCTTATGCAAGATAGCTAAGGCTGTTATTTATTTAGAAGGAGACTAAGTCCTTAAACTCACTCCCTGAAGAGACTAGATCATGTAAAGGGCATGCTTCAAATGACCTAAATCTAATGTAATTCAAATTTCATTTTATTTTCATTTTGGATAATTATTTTGACTCAGGCTAATAGGATTCATATGACTAATGCATGAGAAAGCAGATTATTGGCCAAAATAAGTGAGAAGGGATGAGGTGAGTTCCACCACGGCTCTCAAAGGTCAAATCGAGTTTCTCTGGCAAAGGTGGAAGCCCTCCAATCAAGAGTGAAATAAGATGCATTTGTGCATGATATTGCAAAAGAAATGCTCATTCAGTTAAGGGGTTGCTAATTTTTTTATCTTGATTTTAAACCTAAGCTTTAGGTGAGGCTATGAGTTGTTAAGTTGGGTAAACAATTTATTTTTCCTTAAAGAGCCTAATTCACATTTAGGCCATATATAAAGCAAGGAAGAAACTAGGAAAATCATGCCACTTAATGCAAAAGCTAAACAAATCATCAATCAATTGATAAAGCTAATCACAAAAAGAACAAAGGGCCATTGTGGTCGGGCACCACTGCACAAACCCGAAAATATCAAATGTGGGTAACCGAGCTCTACCCTTATACAACCCAGATTACAAATGATTTAAATAACAATTTAAACAAAGGAATTCATTGTTATGGGGGTCTTCAAGCTTTATTTCTTCTTTCTTTCTTCTTTTGGTTCCTCCCTTTGGATGGTTCAAAGGTGGATGCTCCAAGGCTTCACATGGTGTATAAAGATCTTATGACCAATGCTCATCCTAATCCCCACAACAGTCATTCCAAAAATCCTAATTATATAAATTTTTGCATGAAAAGGCAAAGTGGAAATCTAATTAACACCTGCAAAATAAAGGTTAGCTAAAACACACCACACAAATCCCAAGCATGTATATTGAACTTATCACCCCACACATGGGTGACCAAGTCCACCTGGCCTATTGATTATGCTTAGGGGTATAAAGCACCTGTAAGCAAAAGCATTTATATTTTTATTTATGATAGTGCCCCTTAAGCATAATCCCCTATAGAAAAGAATAGTTAGACTAAGAACGTCCTACCATTCATTCTACGACCATACACCCTAACATCCTATCTAAAACATATATCACAAAACTAAACAAACATCAAACCATGCACCGACCTAACTTAAGCCTAGAAGTGGTGACTTAGGCTAATGTGTGTGCTTTGAAGGCTTGTGTGGTATGCTTAGCTATGGCTTTAGGTTCAAATTTTCTAAGTGTGAAGAACTTAGAGGAGGGTTTCATTTAAGTTTTTAGTTATTTTGGGTTTATTTTATTTTATATTTTAATTTGGTTTAAGTGGATCCTATAATTAATTACTAAGTTATGAAGAGAGGGGAAGAGAACAGAAATTCTCTTTCCTTCCTTAACCTAAGTAATCTCTAAAGTAGGTTTACATTTTAGTTTCATTTAGATGAATGTTTAGATTAAATATTTTAATTAATATTGAGTTTAGTTAAACTCTAAACAAACCTATTCAAAAATAAAGGCATTTTAAGATTAAATAAAATGAATCAAAATTCACATAACACACATTACTTCATTTTTTTTCCAACATATATAACATGCATATGGATGGATCTTAAGCATATCTATACATACAAATGAGAGTATTTAATATACTTTGTGATGCATGCTAAGTAATTCATTTAATGAAATTTAGAGGTTGAATGTGCATGATTTTTCTTAAGTAGAAAGGGTTTTCCTTATCCAAATTTTCACATACATATATGAAAGTAAGAAAGACATAAGTGAGTACAGCACCATTGTTAACCAGAGGTGAAACATACAAGACCTACTTAGGGCTACTTAAAGCCTTGCAACCTCAGGGTTGTCCAGACTAATATACTACTTTCCTTAAATACAAACATATGTATAAAAGAAATAAAATAGAAAAGGAAAATGCACAAGTTGTTTAATGGATTCATTTCATCTTATGTAATTTATGTATGCAAGTATAGGAAACCTTTCTTAGGTGATAACATAGGGATGAATAGGGTATGAAATTAAGTAAGTGTTGGGTTCTTTCCAAATGAATCCTACATCTTACCAACTCCTATTCAAAATTATGCCAACATAAGAAAGAAAGGAAACTAAGCATACCTTTATAATTTATCACATGCAAGCTTATAATTAAAGTATAAGTAGCACACTTTCAGATTTGGTAGTTGATTTATGTATTTGTAAAATAATTTTGATTTAGTAGTGATAATAGCCATTCATATTTCTACTTTAGCCAACACATGAAAGTTTGACATAAAGTAAACAATTTCATTTTAAAATTTAAATTTCAAAACTATGAATGCATGATATCACATGACATACAACTTAACATGTTGGGGAAAGATACAAAGTAATGGTAGCGTGAAAATAAACTCACTTCACTTAAATCCGAAGGACATTCTTATGGAATAAGAAAGTTTAAAATAAATCAAAGTGATTTCAAAGTGATTTTTGTTTAGTTTGGAGTTTGATTTAATTTTGAAAAGGTGAGATGAGTTTGCTATTCTTAACCCATTCCCACATGTGTTTGATATTTTTGTTTAATTTTTAAACAATTAAATCCATTTTTATGTGTTGATTAGGTTAAGGTATGAATTAAGTAACTTAATTAACCCTTACCTACACCACCTTAGAAGAATTAACTAAATAATTATGAGCCAATGAGATGACATAAAACCCACAAGAAATTTAATTTTGTAATGCACCTAATAATGAAAAGGCCTAATGCAATTTGGCTCATAATTAAAAGTTAATTAAGCTAAGAGGTTTAGCTTAAGTAATTTCAAAACACCCTTTCATACTTATGAATTTGGTTTTGATTTTCTTAATTGAACTTAGGCTATTAAACACCTAAGCATATACCCAAAGTTGATTAATTAAGTTCTGGAACTTTTTAAGGGGATAATTAATGAATTAACCCTTAATTAAGAGGAATTTTTAGAGATTGATTAAGGGGATAATTAATAAATTAACCCTTAATTAAGAGGAGATTAAGGAGAGAAGAGGGGGTTTAGGGAATAGCTTAGGAGAAATGTCACAAAATTATTCCATAAACCTCCTACTTATTGGATATGACCTTAACCAACCCTAATCATAGGTTAAAATCACTAATCATACTCTAATTATGCTTAATTACATAAGGAGAGTAATTAAGAACCATATGTAATTATTCTAAGAAAGACTTCAATAAATCCCAAAAAAATTAGGGAAGTCAGAAGTCATCCCCTAAAACTTGCCCAAGAAATTTGGGATTAATCAGAGGCCTAATCAGAGAGTAATTAACAAAATACACTTTCTAATAAAAATCAAATTCAGAGAAAATCATAATTCAAAGCCCATTAAAATAAATTTCAAAATGTTCTAGGTTTAATTATCTATGAAGTGGATTTTATTTCATCTTTTTCTAAATTTTCTAGCAAGAGTTATACATTTTGGAAGATCTCTAGGTGAATTAGGAATTAATTAAAGCATTTTTATTAATCCCTAACTAATTCCTGGCTCACGGTGCGACGAGTGGAGGTAGTGGTTAGCGCATTTAACATGCGTCGCACTATGAGGGGATCACTTAAATTATCAAATCTTGGGTGGCGACAGCTGTGTACGAGCTTTAATCCTCTACCTTCGATCAAAGATCGGATGACCAAGGATCTCCTTGCATTTTAAAAAGGGTAAAAGGATTTCTAAACGTGCTGAATAATCTCAGCAGTCCATCTAAAATGCATGGATGGATGGCTGAGATCATCCAAGTTCTTTCCCTTGATCAACAGAGACCGTCCATGATCAAGGGGAAGATCCAAGATAAATTTAGCATGGATTCCAATCAAACTCAACCCACACCATCTAAAGACAGAGAGCGGAAAATCCAATGGTCAAAAATCGATGGGGTGAAAATTTCTTTCACAAAGCTCCACACCACATTGAGTTTAATGGTCAAAAATCCCATACCTCATCAGAGATGATCACCGACGCTCGATTCCCTTGGAGAAGCTTCATTTGGTTGAGACAAAGCCTTGCTGAGAGTATGAGTGCTTGAGGTTGAGTGGGTCAATGTATGGACCAACTCCTCCTTAGGTAGCTTGCGGCTTTGATCGAATTGGATTCTTCCTTATTGTGGGAACTCCAATAGAAGCTTAGGTGCACTCAACTTAGCTCCTAGATGAAGTGTGCAAGAGCAATTGAAATGAAATGAAGTGTGGAAGAAGTTGGTAATTCAATTGGCTTCCCTTATTTTCACTATTTGAAAATCGAGAAAATGGAAGAATGGAATGAACTTTAGGATGCTTTCTATCACTCTCTAATGGCTCCTAGGTCTTACTAGAACTCAATCTAATTAGGGAATTATGCATTTGAGACTGTTTAGGTGGAGTATATCTCCCTGTTGAAGGATCGGTCGACCGACAATGCACATGCCATTTTGATCCAATTGGCCATAGGTTGAGGGCTGTTTGATCAATTAGGAGTGTGCACATGGTCAGTTTGAGCCAAGGAGTGGATTGCCAACCTCCCATGTGCTTGACTTTGAGCTTGAGATGGAGTTTGAATTTTCAATTTTTGACCATAAGGTCGGGTTTGGTTTGGGGACCAAATGGGCTGACCTAAACCCATTGGGTTGGGTGCACCACTCATCACTAGATCCCCTTGAGCTTTTAGGAAAGCCTCAAGTGAATGTGAAAAGGGTATGACCAAATTACCCATGTATCAAGCTAAATTTGTTCTATGGCCTAGGGGTAGGATGGTAATTTTGTTGTTTTTCATTTTGGATATGTTGGGTATGTGGAGAAACTTGGTTTGGCCAAGTTTCATGAGGTTTGAGTTCATTTGATAGGGTCAAGTTGACCAATAGGTCAAATTGGGTCAAACTAAGGGTTGGGTCAAGTTCATATGACCATTTGAAATGTTTTGGTGGCTTTGGTTTGATTCAATTTGGTATAATTTTGGATTTGGCTCGTATGACTTTATTTAGGTCAAATGGGTCAAGTTGACTTATTTGTCCCATTTGACCTATTTGGGGTAGGTCAAGGGTAGGTTTAGGTTAGGTTAGTCATATGTGGATTGATCTTTTGTTAAGTTCAAATTTGGCTCAACATGACCCCTTTAGGTCATGTTGGGTCTAAGGTCAATTCGGCTAGGTTAGGTCTAGTTGGCCAATTGAGGCTTTGGTCAAGTTTCACAAGTGATTTGGAATGGACTTGACCCATTGGTTTCAATCAATTTGGCTTAGATCAAGTTTTGACACATTTTGACCCTTTAGATCAAAATGGGTCAACTTGGGTCAAGTGGCCAATTGGGCTAGGTTATGCTCAAATGTTGGCTTGGTCAAGTTCAAACATAGGTCATGAGTGAACTTAGATCAATGGTTTCAATCAATTTGGCCTATGGTGGAATCTGGCTATGTTAGGTTTCATTTTAGGTTAAGTGTTGACTTGGTCAACCATTAGGTTTGACTTTGCTTGACCCAATTTGATTGATTGATCATCCCATGATGATTGTTAATCATGATGAGAGGGATATATGAGTTTGGTTCATTCCAATTTGGTTAGGATCAAAAGTTGGCTCATAAGGGTACTTTAGGTCACTTTGGGTCAAGTGAGCCTAAGTGGGTCAAATGGCTTGGTCAAAGCTTGATTTGAAGTTAGTTGATCTTTTATATGGACTCATGATTGAACTATGAATCCATTTACAAGTGGTTTGAAGTCGAATGGGTTTTGATCCATTTGATAATTTCATATTCAAAGGAAGAATATGAAGCAGTTTTGGGTTTGATTTTGGACTTAGGTTTTGATTGAATGATTGGACTTTGGATATATGTATGAGCTCATGATTGTAGGGTTGATTGAAGCATGAGAGAAAACCAAGAGTTTGACTTGATTTGAAGTTGATTTAGCTAAGTTCAAGATTTTGACTTTAAAGGCTTAGATTGGATTTTGAGTTGATTTGAGTTTGATTTTTGGAATTGGTTTTGATTGTTTGAATTTATATTTCATTTATATATGTGAATACAAATGAGAATATAAATGGATCATGAGAAAATTTCAAGGATTTGGAATGGTTTAATCATGATTTGGGCTAAGTCCGTTAAGGAGGATTTTAAAGGACTTAGGAAAAATTTGGAGTTTGAAGTTTGAATTTTTGAATTTGATTTGACTAACTTATATTTATATTTCATTTATATATGCGAATATAAATGAGGATATAAATGAATTATGAAAAAAATCCCATGACTTTGATATGGTTTGATCAAGATTTAGGCTAAGTTCATTAATGGAAAATTAATGACTTAAGGAGATTTTAAATTGGGAATTTAATTTTTCTGTTTGATTGGATTGATTTATATTTATATTTCATTTATATATGAATATAAATGAGGATATAAATAAGTTTTGAGAAAATCCCATGAGTTTGAAATGGTTTAGAGTTGATTTTGGCTAAGTCCTTTAATAGAAAATTAAGGGACTTAGGAAATTTAAATTGAGAATTTAATTTGAGGGCTTGATTTGATTGATTTATATTTATATTTCAGTTATATATGTAAATATAAATGAGAATATAAATGATTTTTGAGAAAATCCCAAGGTTTTGAATAGGTTTGATCAAGATTTTGGATAAGTCTTTAAGGGAGAACTTAAAGAACTTAAGAAAATTTCATGAATTGATTTAGAATTTTGAGTTTAGTTTGATGCTTTGAATTTACATTTCATTTATATATGTGAATATAAATGATAATATAAATGGGTTATGAGAAAATCTCAAAGGTTTGAATAGATTTTGATTTCTAGTTTTGGTTAAGTCCTTAAAGGCAAGGTTAAGGACTTGGGCAAAATTTGGACTTAGGAATTTTTGGTGGATTTTGATCGTGGGTTTCAATCATATGGATTTCAATCATGGAATTGATTTGAGTTTGGAGAAAATCAAATAGAATTGTTTTGAGTTTGACTTGAAAGAAGGAAAGTTAGGAATGGTTCAAGCTTAGGGTAGGCATGTTTTCCTAACACCCCGAAGGCATGACGTATTCCTATGGTTAACTCTTCTAAGTCTTCTAAGGCTATGTTGAGTGTCCACCTAATCAATAGATGTGTCTTAAGACTAAGGAGCTCTTAAAGTCTAAGAGAAGTCCTATGTCTAAGATGAAGGGGTTGAGAGCTCATTTTAAAAATGAGGTCAACAGGAACGCAAGGCTTTAAGTAGCCCTAAGGAAATCTTTACCTCACTCCCCTGGTTTAACAATGACGAAGTATTAGCTTAAAACTTTTATACGCTTGTATGTGATTTTATCTAATGAATGAAAATCTTCATTCAATTAAATCAAATACAACTTTTGCATGTTTTTCCCATTTTTGTAGTTATTTGTACATTCATGTGTATATAAAATAATGGGTATATCTAGTCTAGACATTCCGGGGACGTAAGGCTTTAAGTAGCCCCAAGGAGGTCTTTACCTCATTCCTCTGGTTTAATAATGATGAAGTATTCACTTAAGACTTATATATATTTGTATGTACATTTAATTAATGAATGAAAATCCCATTTTCTATTAAAAAATACATGCATTCATATTTGTTCAAGTGATTGAATTGAGCATGCAATTTAAAGTTCTCTTTCTTATTTCCATGTGTATAAACTTATGTATGTTTGAGTGTAACGGGTATATAGTTTGGACATTTCAGGAATACGAGCTTTAGTTAGCCCCAAGGAGGTCATTTGATTACCTTACTTCCCTAGTTAATAATGACACATACCTATTTAACTTTATTCCTTTGTATTTTTATATCAAAATTTAGATTGAGCTTTAAATTAATATGATAAAATGATTCAATCAAATGAAACACCTAAATTTCAAATGTATATGCTTGCATCCACCATTTAAGTGTTTTCAGATATATTGCATGTGTAGGTATACTTAGGATTTAGTCACATGCATGTTACATATGATGGAAGGAAATAAATGAGCATGTGTCATGTGATAGTAATTGATTTTAATTAATCTTAAGATGTGGTGACCTCACTTTTAGAGTGAGTTCTCAACTTCCTCATCATATATCTAAGACTCTTATACACACTAAGAGCTCCTTAGTCTTAAGACACTTCTAGTGATTAAGTGAGCACTTATCCTAAGCCTAGAGACTTAGAAGAGTTAGCTACTGGAATAAGTTGTGCCCTATGGACTTAGGAAGACTTGCCTATCCTATAGCCTAAACTCAATCCATACTTTCCCTCTTAAAACAAACCTCAAATTCATACAAAACTAAAACCAAATTTTCAAGACTCATAATCAATCTCATGATCAAATTTAAGCTCAAAATTTCTCCATAAGATCTCATGATTGAATTCAAAACCCTTCTAAGCCCTTTGATTTCATCTTATGGACTTAGCTTTAACCAAATTCAAATCAACCATAATTCATTTTATTTTATCAAATATCAATTCAATCTTTCAATCAAACTATCAAGTTCCAATTCAATTCCAACTTCAAATGATTCAATCCCAATGATCAAAACTAAATTCAAACTCAACCAAATTTTCTTCTAAGCCCTTTTGACCTAGATCCATGAGCTTGGTCAAATTTGCTTCCAAATCACTCCAAACTCAAGTGATTTTCTTATGAATCATTTATATCTTCATTTATATTCCCAAATATAAATAAAATATAATTTCAAATAGCCAAAACCAAATCCAAAATTAAACCAAAATCTAATTTATACCCTTTAAGTCAATTTCTTAGACTTAATCAAATCATATCCAAATCAACTCAAAACCAATGAATTTTCTCTTGAATCAATCATTTCTTCAATCATCTATCCAAATATAAATGAAAGTCACAATCATCAAGCCAAATCAAAATCAACTCAAGTCAAACCCAACCTAGCCCATTTGACTTGAATATTCAAACGAATCAAAACTCATTTGAATCCAAACTAATTGTAATTGAATTTGTATGTCAATATCAAATCCATATATAAACTTAACTAAATCAAACCTGACTGAAAATTAAGCCAACTAAATCCAATTGGCTCACTTGACCAAAGTGGCCAATTTAACATACATGAACAAAAATCAAATTCAATCCAAAACAAAGTGAATTAAGCCAACCCAAACTTCATGTCATGATTGTTTATCATTCTAGGTTAGTTAATTATCATGAATTAGGTCAAACTAAGTCAACCTAGCCCATTGACCAAGTCAACACTTTAACCCATATGAACCCAAATTAGCCAAATTGCAACTTAAACATAATTAATTATAACTAATGGCTCAAGTTAATTCCAAATTGATTATTGAACTTAACCAAAACCATAATTGAGCCCAATTTGACTAATTGGTCAACAACAACTTAGCCCAAATTGACCTAAAGGATCAAATTGGCCAAAATCCAAATTAAATCTAAATTAAACTAAATTGACTGAAACCAATTAAATCAATGCACTTTGAATGGTCATTTGAACTTGATCTAACCCTTGGTTTGACCCAATTTGACCAATTGGTCAACCTAACCTGATTTGATCCAATTTAGTCCAAATGGCTCAAATTGACCCAAATTAAACCAAATGAACTCCAAATGATATGAAATTTGGTCCAATCACTTTTAACTCATTTCATATTTGTTCAAATCAAATTTAATACCAAATGAGCACTTTACCCTTAGCTCAAGGGCATCCCATGAGAAAAGACACTTGCCCAAATGGTCATTTCCCTTCCTTGGCCACTTGGCACTCATTCATTGGTCCACCTAGGCACCAAGGACACTGATCATCTGACCCAAGAGGTGGTTGGGGTAGCCATGACTCATGGAGAGTTTCACCTCACCTCTCCCATTAGAACACTTGGTAAGAAGGACTTCCACCTCCCCTTGCTAGGGCACTCATTTGTCCTTCATGGTAGCCACTTCTCATGCCTTAGCCAACCAAAATGAGCCACTTGGGATAATTCTCTTCCATTCTCAACCACCCCAAGCTAAGGACACCCATTATGAGCCAAAAAAAATCACAAAACAAGGGGATTTTTGGCCACATTGGAAAATAGAGAAATAGAGACCATTGTTCTTATTCTCCCACTCTCATTTCAAACTCTTAGAGCTCCCAAACCAACCAGTAAACATTCCAACTTGATATTTGAGCAAAAACCCACCAAAATTAATTGGATTTTGGTAAGGAAGCGGTGACCACCGGTAGATACATTGTTCCAAAGTGAAGATGAGGGTCTAGGCTCATTTTAAGGCTTCTTTCTCCACTCAAGAGCGTGCTCGAATCAACATCACCACTGAAAATCATCCTCGGTGAGGTAACTCTCAAGAAAACCAGTAGCCGACCTTAAGATATCTTATTTTGTGATAATTTTCTTACAATTTTAGAATTTTCTTAGAAATCCCTCGCATTCTTTATTTTATACAATCCTAATATGAAATAGAAGTTTTTTTTTGGTGAAGATCAATGCAGAATCGAGTCCAATTGGACTTCATTTTGCATTTTTTTCATGATTTCCCATTTTTTTGTCAGTTTCACCTGTTGGAAAGTAGCAACCACCCGATCCCATGCTTGGGGATCGGATGGCCTAGATCGTGCCAAATCCTGCACATTTCTGCCCTTCTAATGTTGTGGATCAAATCTGGACCGTCCGGTTCGTACGTCATTTTCCTGTTCATCCGGCTTTTATCGCTCATTGGCTGCCATGACCAACCATGATTGCGATACACGTACATGAAGCATGGTCCAATTGTACGATGCTGATGGTCTTAAGTGAGAAATACCAGATTTTCTTATTTTAAAAATTATTTAAATCACCTAAAACTTAAAAAATTCATATAAAATAAAATAGTTAATTATAAATTACTAAAAATGGCTCATTGGATTTGTCATTCCAATAAGAATTCAACAAACCTAAAATCCCTAAATTTTACTAGATATTTTGGGCTTAATTTAAGTTTTAGTGAAAATAAAATTTCATTAATTAAACCAAAAATACACATGAGATTAAGTTAAAGTTTTTAGAGATTGAAACTTATATTAAAATGAACCCACCACAAAAAGTTCAAGTCAAAAAGATTTTTGGATTGGAAGATATTATATTTTGAAGATCAAATGGTCTATTTTACCAAAAATAAATTAATGGAAATCATGAAAAAATCACTTAAATTAACTGAAACTTTGAAAAATTATTATAAATCATAGAAAAATCAAACAAATATAAATAGATACTCATTTTACAGGTATTTCAGATGAGAATTTAATAAAAATGTTTCCACTTAATTTTGAATAGTAATTAAGGCTTAATTTGAGTTTCATTAAAAACTTAATTAGCTTAATTACTCCCTAATTACATAAGTAATTAATCAAAACCTTTTGAGATAGATTAATGAGATGACCCCTCCCTCTCATTAATTAGGAAAATTAGTTATCTTAGCCTTAATTACTTTCTTAATTAATTAGGTGATTAATTAACATTCTAAACAATAAGGAAGCCATTAATTAATCTTGATGATCATCGTGAAACAATGAATGGACATGGGGAATGAGATTGGGGCCTCTTTCCCATTCTTTTTCCTTAAGTTCATTTCACTTGACTTGAAACTAATTAATTTGGGACTAATTGATGGTTTGATTCATTAATTAAAAATAACTTAATTAATCAAATTAAAATCATAATCATTCTAAAACTCATCTAATTAAGATTCTTGGGTAGACTCTTAGGTGTTCAATAACCTAAGAGAATCCTAAAGAAATTATAATTAGCCCATATGTGTGGGAGAATTATAAGAGTACTTAATTAAACCCTTTAGTTTAATTAACTAATAATTGCGAACCAAATTGCATTAGACCCTTTTATTTTCATAGGATCATTATTGATTTTACTTCCAAAGCATGTGCATATCATGTTGGCTCATAATTACTTGGATAATTATGTTAAGGTTGTATATGAAAGGGGTAATTAATGGACTTAACTCATATTGCAACCTAATTAATCTATAAAACCAAATTAATTTATTTTCATTGAACCAAATTAATTAACCAATATGGAAATGGGTTAGAAGCAACAAATGATTGAATCTCCTCTTTTCTTTAAATCAAATCAAACATCCAAAAATAACTTAAGCTTTGGTTTATTTTAAATAAGCTTATTTAATATGATTGTCCTTAAGAATTAGTTGGATTTAATAAAATTACATGCTTGTGTCTCTTTATTTCTTTCCAATCATATTAAAATATTGTATGCCACTTGATTCATGCATTCATTTCTTCAAAAATTAATTAAAAATAAATGATTTCCTTTATGTCAAGCTTGTATGTGTCGATTCAAATTAAAATATATGTGGCTATTATCACTATTAAATAAAAATTTATTTTAAAAGTATATAAATCAACTATAACACATAGAGTAATGATAATTATGAGTATTTATAAGCTTTTATGCACTTACAACTTAGAACTTGTGATATGAAGTTCTCTTTTATTTAATCTTCATGAATTTACATAATGATATGAATATTAACAAGTGTATAATTCATTTGAAATGGACACAACACTTGCTTGGGTTTATTCTTTTGTATATCCATGTTAGAATTTAGATAGAATTTTAGCTCACATGTATAAATAAATCAAAGTACAATTCGTGTATTCTTTACATTCTTATACTTGTTCATACACTCATGAGTATTTAAGAATAGCGGGTATATCTAGTCTAGACACCCGATGATGCACGGCTTTAAGTATCCCCAAGGAGGTTCCTACCTCATTCTCCTGGTCAAACAATGGCGAAGTACTTACTTATAGCTTTTATACATTTGTGTGTGCATTTGCTTAATGAATGAAAATCTCACCTTATTCCATATGCATAATTCAAAACAAAAATACAATTTTTTGCATTATTTCCATTCTTATAGTTGTTTATATATCCATATGTATTTAAGAATAGTGGATATATCTAGTCTGGAAACTTGGGGACACACAACTTTAAGTAACCCCAAGGAGGTTCCTACCTCATTCTATTGGTCAAACAATGATAAAGTATTTTCTTAGAATTTTTATATATTTGAATGTGTATTTAGCAAATGAATGATAATCCTCTTTTTCTATAAAAAAATCATTCATGCATCCTACAATTAAGTGAGCCAAAAAATATATTGTATGGATAGATATGTTTAGGACTTAATCATATGCAATGTACATATGGTGGAAAGAAATGAACAAATATGTGTTGTGAAATACTAATTAACTCAAATTAGTCTTAACATGCCTTTCTTATTGAATGAGATTATTTAAAGTGAACCTAAACTTATGATTAATTAAAATATTTAATAAGCCATTCATTAAATAGAATTAATTAATTAATATGTTTTAGATGTGGCTTAAGGTAGAGATAAAAGAGGGTGATCATCTCTTTTCTTCTCTTTATAACACTTAGTTGTTAAGTATAAACTAAGTGAAATAAAAGAAAACATTAAGTAAAACTTACAAATCAATTAAGCCAGTTAAAATGAAATCATCCTTTATAATTAGATCATTTCTTACTTAGAAAATTATAACAAAGCCTAAGTAAGGCATACCACACAAGCTTTAATACACACACCTTAGATTAAGTCACCACTTTTAGCCTTATGTTAAGGCGGTGCATGATTTGATATATGTTTGGTTTTATGATGTATTATTGTAGACTCGATGTTAGGGTGTATGCTTTGTAGACTGGATGTTAGGCTGTGATTAGCTTAATTATGTTTTTTGCAAGAGATTGTGTTTAAGGGTTTTAAAATAAATATAAATGCTCTCTTTTCCAGGGTGCTTAACCCCTAAGCATAATCTAAATTAGGACAGGTGGACATGGTTATCCATATAATTGCTTGGGTTGTATGGTGTGTTTTGCTAACACTTATTTTGCAGGTATAGTTAGATTTACTTTTTCTATTTTTAATGTAATTATGTATTAGGAATTAGGATTAGTTATGGGGGAGGGATTAGGATGAGTGGAGGCTAGAAGGCTTTGTCCTAGGAGGCCTCTGTGACGCCTTTGGAGCAAGCAAACCCAAATGAAGAAATGGAGGAGATATGAACAAAGAAGATAAGATGACCCCCATAGCATTTATTTATTTATAATTATAATTATTCTTTCATATCGGGATGGGTAGAGCTCTTACCTATTTCTCTTTTAGTTGTATGAGGTACCCAATGCGACCTTTTATTCTTATGTGGTAGCTATAAAATATTTAATGTTATATTTAGCTTGCACATTAGAAATGACATGCCTTTTTCTAGTTTCTTCATATATGATGATTTAATGTGTGACCTGGATCCGATTAGGCTCTTAAGAAAAAGTAAATTTTCTACCCCAACTACAACTCATAACTAAATTTTATAAATAACTCATAACCTCACATAAAGTTTAGGCATTAAATCAAGATAATTAAAAGATTTTAGCAACCCCTTAGCTAGATGTTGTATGCTTAATATCATGCATGTCATTTTGAATCACTCTTGTAAAATGAGGGTCTCCGTTATTGCACATATGAGAACTGCTTGACCTGTGAGAGCAACTCCTACTAACGGAGCTTCACCCTCTTCTCTCTTGATTCGACCCATAACTCATTTTAACATGAATTTAGTCATATGAAAAAACCTATAGCCTTTGCCAAAATGAAGAGTCCAAAAAAAAAAAAATTGAAAAGATTTACATTAGGCTAAGTCATTGATCAAACCACTAATGGTCTAGTCTCTTAGTGAGTGGGTTTAAGGACCTTAGTTTTCTTTCTAAGAATAACAACCTAACCATCTTGCAAAAAATCATATGACTTGATCACATGGTTTTAAAGCATAGGAGGAGTTAGTTGGCTGCCACTCTAGATGGTTATAAGTCCAGCAGTCTTGTGGTTTACCCTCTCTTGTGGAAGTAAACCATACACCCATCTTTGCTTAGATTTAGGATGTGCTTTGGCCTTCTCTAAAGCTCTAGATTCAGAATCTGAGGTTATTGATTCTTTCAGGCTACAAGCATAAATCCTCACCTTTTAGGCATTTTCACAACCTTATGTTATGAGATTATAAGTCCTAGCTTTCTAATAAAATTCTAATTCAAACATATAATTCTCTCAACTTCAAACATATAAATCCCAACCATAGGATAGATTGAAATGCTTATTAAGTTTCATAGTATCATGAGCATTCCCTACTCATCTCCCTTTGGCTTCGATAATAAGTTTCTCCTTTTTGATCTATTCCGATTGATTTTCCAAACATAGCCAATTTATTCATAGTCCTATCTTTGAAATCATTGGAGATAATAATTGTCTACTTTAATTGAGAGTATTCCTAAGGAACTCACCAACCTTAGGCTTGCCCTCATAGGGAACTTTAGAACCTAATTTAAATAAACCCTGCTTTATTCATTCATGTAAAGTAGGGAAAATTTTTCTGGTATATTTGAAGACCCATCATGCCTTAGGAGTCCTTATTAGGTGATTAAGTCCATTGTAGGGTGGTGATTTCTATCTTTCGAGATAGTGCACCATTACTTGATGTCATACTTGATCACCTCAATAAGTACACCCTCAGATATGCATGGTGCCCCAATACATATAATTGAAAACAAACACCACAAGATGCCTTATTGAATATGATTATTTAAATTGAATCTAAACTCATGATTAATTTAAAATATGTAATAAGTCATTCACTAAAGAGAATTGATTAATTAATATGCTTTATATGTGATTTAAGGTAGGGATGAAAGAGAGTAATCATCTTTTTTCCTCTCTTTATAACACTTAGTTGCTAAGTGTAAGTCAAATGAAATAAAAGAAAATGTTAAGTAAATTCTCAAATCAATTAAATCACTTAAAGTGAAATCAACCTCTTATGATTAAATCCTTTCATACTTAGAAAATCATAATAAATCTTAGTTAAGGCATACCACATGAGCCTTAATACACACACTTTAGAATTAAGTCACCATTTCTAGCTTTATGTTAGGGCGGTGCATAGTGTGATCTATATTTTATTTTATGATGTATTATTTTAGAGTAGATGTTAGGGTGTATATTTCATAGACTAGATGTTAGGCTGTGATTAGCCTAATCATATTTTTTGTAGGGGGTTGTGCTTATGGGGTGCTTAAAATAAATATAAATGCTCTCTTTTATAGGTTGCTTAACCCCTAAGTATAATTCAAGTTAGGATAGGTGGGCTTGGTTATCCATGTGCAGGGTGTTATGTCTAAACTATTCATATAACTGCTTGGGTTGTATGATGTGTTTAGCATATACTTGTTTTGCATGTATAGTTAGATTTACTTTTCCTATTTTTAATGTAATTTTGCATTAGGAATTGACATTAGTGCTATGGGAGTTAAGGATGAACATTGGCCAGAAGGCTTAACCTTGGGGTGCCATGTGATTCCTTAAAGCCTACCAAATCTAAGGAGGAAGCACGAAGAAATGAAGGAGATATGGATACTTGAAGACTTGAAGACCTCTCATAGCTTTTATCATTTATAAATTGTAATTATTCTTTCATATTCTGGGTTGTATAAAGGTAGAACTCGGCTACCCATTTCTCTTTTTCAGGTTGTATGGCAGCACCCGACAACACCGGCCTCTTATTTTTTGCATTAGATTTATAAAATTGATTGATGTTTTATTTAAATTGCACAATTAAAATGGCATGATTTTTCATAGTTTCTTTATGAATAGTGATTTAATGTGTGGCCTGGATTCGATTAGGATCTTAGGAAAAAATAAATCTTTTACTCAACTACAACTCATAATTAAAGTTTTAAATAACTCCTAACCTCAAATAAAGCCTAGACATTAAATCAACATAATTAAAAGATTTAACAGCCCCTTAGCTGAATATTGTATGTTTAACACCATACATACCATCTTGAATCACTCTTGTAAAATGAGGGTCTTCGTCCTTACACATATAGGGAATGCTTGACCTATGATAGCAACCCTTACCGACAGAGGTTCACCTTCTTCTTTTTTGATTTAGCCCATAACTCATTTCAACATGCATTTAAGCATAAGAAATCTTATGGCCTTTATCAAAATAAAGAGTCCAAAATAAAATAAAAATTGAAAAGATTTGCATTTGTAGATTAAGTCATTGCTCATACAACTTATGCTCTAGTCTCTTAGGGAGTGGGTTTAAGGACTTTAGTTTCTTTTTAAATAATAATAACCCAACTATATTGCAAAATCATATGACTTGCTTACATGGTTTTAAAGCATAAGAGGAGTTAGCTGGCTACACTCTAGGCCGTTATAAGTCCAGTAGTCAGGTGGTTTACTTTCTCTCTTATGAAGATAAATTATATACCCATCTGCTTAGATTTAGGTCATGCTTTAGCTTATGTCAAAGCTCCCTATATTTAGGATCCAGGGTAGTTGTTTTCTTTGGGCTACATGCATAAATTCTCACCTCTTAGGCTTCTACACAACCTTATGTTGATAGATTATAAGCCCTAGTAATCTAATAAAAATTCAACTCAAACAAATAATCCTCTTCAATTTTATACATATAAAGCCCAACCATAGGATAGGTTGGAATACTCACTAATTTTTCTAGTATCATGAGCATTCCCTACTCATTTTCTTTTGCTTCGATAATAAGTCTCTCCTTTTGATCTATCCCGATTGATTTTCCAAATATAGCTAATTTATTGATAGTCTTACCCTTGAAATCTTTAGAGATAATTTCCTACTTTAATTGAGAGTATTTCTAAAGAATTCACCTTCCTTAAGATGTAATTAATTATGGGGGCTTGCCCCCATAGGGAACTTTAGAACCCAGTTTAATATAAACTATGCTTTATTCATCCATATAAAGCAGGGGAAAAATCTCTGATATATTCGAAGACCCATCATGCCTTAGGAGTCCTTATTAGGTAACTAAGGTGATGTTTCTATCTTTTGAGATAGTACTTCATACCTCAATGTCATACCCAATCACTTCAATATGTACCCACTCACATCTACGTGGTGTCCCCCATGTAAATCCAAAAAATAAATGACACACATAATTAATCAAATCAAATCAGATTTAATTAATAATTATGCAATCAAAATAAAATTCATTTAAGAAAGCTTAATCCAAATAAACTAAGCAAATCAACTGCTTAACCAAGTAACACCTAAGTTACAATGAACTAATTTAGATAGAGAAATCACTAATCAAGCTTCTACTAACAAATCAAATTAGTTATGAATATTCAACCATATTCAACTAACCATTAATCAAAGAAATCACTCAATTTGATTAATCAAAATAACAAAGAGTTATAAACTGAACTTTAATTTGATCAATCATCTGAACCAAAATTTAAATAGACAAATAAAGTAAACAATTCAATCTTAAACTATCCAATCAACTTAGCTAACTATATGAAGCAAACCAACCTAATTAAATCTAAATTAAGCATTGAACCTTAACCATATGAAATCACTTAAATTCAATAAACAATAAAACTAAATTGAGCCCTAATTAATCATCAACCTTAAATCTAATATGCAAATCATAATCAAATCATATCAAATGAAACTAAAGTAAACTTTAATCAATTAAATATATAATCAAACTAGGTTCAATTCAATCTATTCAAATTAGAAGAAATAATTAATCATTAAACATACAAGTTTAATAATCAAATTAAACATGAATTACCATTCAAAGACAGTAACCAAATTCTAATAAATGAATCAAATTAAATGAAACTCTAAGTACGAACAATCAAAATTACTTGAACTCAAAATAAATATTTAATTTACTTAATCTAAGAAAATCCATAAACTAATAAAACTTAACAAATCAAATCAATTAAGTCAAATCAAAAGATTAATTAAATCAAATAATCTACAAACTAAAACCAATATATAAATCAAATCACCAAATTCAATAAACCAAATGATCAAACCCCTAATTAGAATATAAATAAAAAGTTGCTTTGAACCTTAATCAAATAAGAAGTTAATTAAACTAAAATATTTTAACTAAATCAAATCGGACTTAAATGAAAAGATGAAATCATTAAATTTAAATATCATTGAAATAATCTAATCAATATTAATCATGTAAATTAAAATCTTAAATTGAAACCCAAGAGAAAAGAATTAGATATTAATTCAAAGGATATTGAATTATAAAAATTTAATTAAATCAAATATCTAATCCAAAATTAATCAATCAAAATATATGAAGTTAAACAAACCCAAACTTTGAAATCTAAATCAAATAATACAAACATTAATCAAATCAAATCGATTTAGTTAAAACATTCAAACGAATTCAAATGGGCCAATTAATATACTTAGGTTCTTAGTTTGACCATTAGAATAAATTTTTAGCTTAGGGTGAAATTTTCATTATATTAGGATCAGGATGTTGAATAGATTTGGTTCTGTTCACAATAGAATCTATTCTATTTATCATTCTTAAAAATCTAAATTCAACTTCAACGCAAAAATAAATCTAAAATTAGAATAAAATCCAAGATTAATTAAATTATTTAAATCAAAACCATCCAATGATAAAAATAAATAAATTCTAAATTCAAACCTAACTTAAAATGAAATAAAGCCTAGAATAGATTTGCCACACAAGCCTTCTTTTCACACACTAGAATACTAGGTTACCATCCCTAGAATTAGGTTATGTCCTTGTGTTGATTGTGATGTGATGCTTTTTATTATTTCGTAGTGTATACCATTTTAGACTGGATGGCTAGGATTATTTATCGCTAGTATGAAGGATAATCTTTTTAAGCTAATTCTGTTCTTTGCAGAGGGTTGTGCTTAAAGGGGCTGTTGTAATAAATATAAAATAAATATTATTTGCTTGTGCATGCCACTTAAGTCCTTAACCATAACCAAATGGGACAGGTGGGCTTGACAATCACTGATGATAAGCTCATATGTTTTTCCTAACGTCTATTTTGTAGGATTTAAGATTAGAAATAGGTTAGGATTTATGAGGTTTAGGGATATGTTGACCTCATTTTTAGAATGAGTTTTCAACCCCTCCATCTTAGACATAGGACTCCTCTTAGACTTTAAGAGATCCTTAGTCCTAAGAGACATCTAGTGATTAGGTGGACACTCAACCTAGCCCTAGAGACTTAGAAGAGTTAGCCATAGGAATAGGTCATGCCTTAGGGGTTTAGGAAAATTTGCCTACCGTGTAGCTTAAACCACATTCCTTACTTCCTTCCTTCAAGTAAAACTCAAATCAACATCAAACCTAAATCAATTCTAGACTAATTGATTTTCTCCAAACTCAAATCAATGCCACATGATTGAAACACATGATTTAGATCTATGTTTGAGATCCATGATTGAGATCCATGATTGAATTCCAAGTTGAAATTCAAGATCTTACCTAAGTCCTTTGATTTCCCTTCATGGACTTAGCCAAAATCAAATATTAATCAATTCAAATTCATGAAATTTTCTCATAATTCATTTATATTCTCATTTATATTCACATATATAAATGAAATATAAATTCAAATCAATCAAATCAAATCCAAAATTAAAATTCCTAATTCTAAATCTTGCCTAAGTCCTTTGAATTCCTTTCATGGACTTAGCCAAAATCAAATCTAAATCAATTCAAATTCATGAAATTTTCTCATAACTCATTCATATTCTCATTTATATTCACATATATAAATGAAATATAAATTTAAATCAATTGAATCAAATCCAAAATTCAAATTCCTAATTCAAAATCTTGCCGAAGTCCTTTGATTTCTTCATGGACTTAGCCAAAATCGAAACTAAATCAATTCAAATTCATGAAAGTTTCTCATAACTCATTTATATTCTCATTTATGTTCACATAAATAAATGAAATATAAATTTAAATCAATCAAATCAAATCCAAAATTCAAATTCCTAATTCAAAATCTTGCCTAAGTCCTTTGGTTTTCCTTCATGGACTTAGCCAAAATAGAATCTAAATCAATTCAAATTCATGAAATTTTCTCATAACTCATTTATATTCTCATTTATATTCACATATATAAATGAAATATAAATTCAAATCAATCAAATGAAATCCAAAATTCAAATTCCTAATTCAAAATCTTGCCTAAGTCCTTTGATTTCCCTTCATGGACTTAGCCAAAATCAAATCTAACTCAATTCAAATTCATAAAATTTTCTCATAACTCATTTATATTCTCGTTTATTTTCACATATTTAAATGAAATGTAAATTCAAATCAATCAAATCAAATCCAAAGTTCAAATTCTTAATTCAAAATCCTTCTTAAGTCCTTAATTCCCTCTTAAGGACTTAGCCTAAATCATCTTCAAATCAATTCCAACTCATGAGATTTTCTCATAACTCATTTATATTCTCATTTATATTCACATATATAAATGAAATATAAATTAAAATAAATCAAAATAAACTCAAAAAATCAAACCCAAACTCCAAATATTTCCTAAGTCCTTTAATTTCCTCTTAAGGACTTAGCCTAGATCATCATCAAATCACTCCAAATCCTTGAAATTTTCTCATAACCCATTTTTATTCTCATTTATATTCACAAATATAAATGAAAAATAAATTCAAACAACCAAAACCATTTCCAAAATTCAAGTTCAAATTCAATCAAAATCCAACCTAAGCCTTTCAAGTCAAATTCTTGAACTTAGCTAAATCAACCTCAAATCAAGCCAAACTCTTGAGTTTCCTTCATGATTCAATCAATCCTTCAATCATGAACCCAAATATAAATACAAACTTCAATCATTTAACCAAAACTCAATTCTAAACTCAAGCCAAAATCTATTTCATGTTCACCCTTTGAACATGAAATTGTCAAATGAATTAAAACTCATTTGACTTCAAACCACTTGCAGATGGATTTATATTTCAATCATAAGTCCATATACAAGCTCAATCAAACTCAAATCAAGCTTTGACCAAGCCATTTTACCTATTTAGGCTTACTTGACCCAAAGTGACCTAAAGTGTCCTTATGAGCCAAATCCTAAATCCTAACCAAATTGGATTGAATTAAACTCACCTAGGCCTCTCATCATGATCAACAATCATTATGAGATGATCAATCACTCAAATTGGGTCAAACCAAGTCAACACTTAGCCAAAATGAAACCCAACATAGCCAAAATCCACCATATGATAAATTGATTGAAACTAATGATCTAAGTTCATTCATGATCAATGTTTGAACATGACCAAGTCAACATTTGAGCCTAAAGTAGCCCAATTGGCCACTTGACCCAAGTTGACCCAAGTTAACCTAAAAAGTCAAAATGTGTCAAAACTTGATCTAAGCCAAATCAATTGAAATCAATGGGTCAAGTTCATTCCAAAATGATTGTTGAACTTGACCAAATCCTTGATTGGCTAACTCGACCTAACCTAGCCCAATTGACCCCGAACCCAACTTGACCTAAAGGGTCATATTGAGCCAAATTCAAACTTAACTAAAATTGATTGAAAAAAAAGATACCAATCCACTTCATATGACTAAACAAACCTAAACCTTCCCATGACCTAGCGTAAATAGGTCAAATCAGTCAACTTGACTCATTTGACCTAAATGAAGTCATATGAACTAAATTCAAACCTAAATCAAATTGAATCAAAACAAAGCCACCAAAATATTTCAAATGGTCATATGAACTTGACCCAACCCTTAGTTTGACCCAATTTGACCAATTGGTCAACTTGACCCATTTTGACCTAAATAGGTCAACATGAGCCAAACCATACCAATTGAACTCCAGATCTAATGAAACTTGGCCAAACCTATTTTCTCAACATACCAAACATACTGAAATTCAAAAATCAGCCAAATGACCATTTTAGCCCTAGTCCATAGGATAATTTTTGGCCAATTCCACTTGGAATTTGGTCAAATCCTCTTCATACCTGCTTGATACTCTCCTAGTGGATCAAGTGAACACTAGGGAGGGTGGTGCACCCAATCCAATGGTCAAACACCGACCATGTACATGGAAATGGCCACATGGAATCTTCCTTACACTCAAATGAAGCACATGGGGAGTTCACCATTCCACTCCTCAGCCTAAAACAAACTCAAGGACAATCATAACAGCCTAACAAACCCTTTGAATCAAGGTAATTAGATCAAAATGGAAAGCCCATGCTTGGTTGTCCGATTGCCAAAGGGGGAGATATACTCCCCTTAATTCATTGGAATCTTCACAGAGCCATTCTCGATTGAAGCATTGGAACTCAGAGCAAGCCTTAGAGAGTCTTCCCAAGCTTCCTAGAGGGAGATTGAAATTGCCATTTCTCGATTTTCATCATTTGAAAATAGGGGAGCTCAATTGAATTTCTAACTTTCTCCACACTCAAAATTAGTGCAATCCCTTTTGCAAGCTCCATCAGTGAGCTTAATTGAGTGCACCCATACTCTTTCCCAAGCTCCAAAGGTAGAGGAGGAGTCACCTAGATCAAAGCTGAGCTCACTTGGAGGAGGAGTTGGTCCATAGGAGAAGTTACTCAACCTCAATCCCTCAAACTTTCAGCAAAGCTTCGTCACCTCCAGTGAGGTTAGCCATTTTCCAAGCTTAAACTCAATGTGGTGTGGAGCTTTGTGAAAGAAATGTTAATCTCATAGGATCTTGACTGTTAGATGTAATCTAGGTTGCATGATGATGGTGTGGGTTAATTTTCATCCCAATCTGAGCTCAATTGAGCTCGGATCAAAACTTGAAACATGGACGGTGTCCATGGCTCACAAAGAGCGATAGGGATGGATCTCTGGCCATCCATCCACACATTTTGGATGGACGGCCAAGATTAAAATGCATAATGTATTTTTATTTTAATCCTCTAATCCATTTTCTTAGCCGTTAGATCCTTGATCGGAAGGCTGAGGAGAAAGTGCATAGCGCCACCGCCACGCGGTGCTACGATGCGACGTTTTAAATAACCAATCAACTCATGACATGTGTAAAGCACATGCCGCATCAACCGCATGCATGTCACCCATGGATTAATAATAAGATTAAGGATTTATTTAATTTCTAAATAATCACCTAAGCTTCTAAAATTCATATCTCCAAATAGAAAAATTAGAAAAATATGAAATAAATTGCATTAGAAAGATAATTAAACCTAAAATATTCTAAAATTGATTTTGAATAGTTTTTTCTCTGAATTTATGTTTTATTAGGAATGTTAATTTACTAATAACTCCCTAATTAATCAACTGATTAATCTCAAACTTCTTCAGTATAATTAGAGGGATGACTTACCTCCCCTAATTTTCTTAGGATTTATTGGTGGCTTAATTAGGAGAAATGCTAGTTCATTCCTTAATCACTCCCTTAATTTAATTAGATTTAATTAAGGGTATGATTAGTGATTTAACCCTTTGATTGAGCCAATTAAGTTTTGATTAAGTGAATGTGAGGTTTAGGGAATGATTTTGAGATACCCTCCTTAAGATATTCCTTAAACCCTCTTTATTCCTTAATCTTACCTTAATTAAAGGTTAATTCACTAATTATCCCCTTAATTAATTTCATAAAATTCTAAAACTTTCAAGAACTCAATTAATTTTTCTTGGGTAGATGCTTAGGTGTTCAAGAACCTAAGTACAATTAA
Source organism: Cymbidium sinense (assembly GCA_021442155.1). Taxonomy (NCBI): domain Eukaryota; kingdom Viridiplantae; phylum Streptophyta; class Magnoliopsida; order Asparagales; family Orchidaceae; genus Cymbidium; species Cymbidium sinense. Next base: position 13,330,080 of record CM038233.1, on the reverse strand, counting down.
GAAAATCAAAATTTAACACATATTAGTGAGGCGTGTTTGAAGTTACTTAAGTTAAACCCCTTAGCTTAATTAATCATTAATCATGAGCCAAATTGCATTAGGCCCTTTTCTTCCTAGGAGCATTGCAAATTTAAATTCCTTGTTTAGTTTTATGTCATCTCATTGGCTCATAATTATTTGATTAACTATGTTAAGGTGGTATAGGTAAGGGGTAATTAACATGCTTAATTCATACCTTAACCTAATGAAAATATAAAAATGAACTAATCATCTAAAAATTGAAAAAAAATATTAAACACATGTGTGAATGGTTTAGGAACAACAAACTCACCTCACATTTTTCAAATTAAATCAAACAAAAATCACATTAAATAAACTTTAGTTTACTTTAAGCTTTCTTTTTCATAAGATTGCCTTTAGGAATTAATTAAGGTGAATGTGTTTACATGCTTTCATTATTTTAGTTCTTTCCCAACATACTAAATGTGTGTGTCATATGATTTCATACATTTATGATTTTCAAAAATCAAATTTAAAAATGAAAATGTTTCCTTTATGTCAAATTGCATGTTTTGGCTAAAGTAAGAATATGAGTGGTTATTATCACTATTAAATCCAAATTAATTTTAAAATATATGAATCAATTATCAAAACTAAAATTATGTTACTTATATCTTACTTATAAGCTTGTATGTGAGTAAAATATAAGGATTTGCTTAGTGTAGGTTTTCCTTCTCCTCTCTTTTGTATAGTTTTGAATAGGATTTGGTAGAGTGTTTAGTTCATTTGAAAAGAACCTAACACTTTCCTAATTCCATCTCCTATTCATTCCTATGCCATTATTTAAGAAGGATACCTACACTTGCACATATAAATTGCATAAACAAAAATAAATCAACTAACACAAACTTTTGCATTCTTTCTTCTCCATTTATTTCTTTTGTGCATATGCTTGTCTTTAAGGAAAGTGGTATATTAGTCTGGACAACCTTGAGATTACGAGGCTTTAAGTAGCTCTAAGTAGGTCTTGTACCTTACACCCCTAGTTAACAATGGCATCGTACTCACTTTTGCCTTTCATACATTCATATATGCATGTGAAAATTGGATAAGAAACCCCTTTGTTATTTAATGAAAATCATGCATCACAAACATTCAAAATTTCTTCAATAAACTACTTATCATGCATCATAAAGTGTGCTAAACATTCTCATTTGTATGTATAGATATGTTTATGACTCATTCATATGCATGTTATATATGTTGGGAAAGAAATGAAGTGATGTATGTTTTGTGAATTTAGTTCATTTTACTTAATCTTAAAATGCCTTTCTTTTTGAATAGGTTTGTTTAGAGTTCATCTAAACTTAATATTAATTAAAACACATAATAAACCATTCACTAAACAAAACTAAAACATGAATCCACTTCAGAAATTACTGAGGTTAGGGAAGGAAAGAGAAGTTCTCTTCTCTTTTCCTCTCTTTATAACTTAGTAATTAATTGTAGGATTCACTTGAACCCAATCAAAAAATAAAATCAAATCAACCCAAAATAATTAAATCACTTAAATAAAACCCTCTTCTAATTTGAACATTCTTCACACTTAGAAAATTCTAACTTAAAGCCATAGATAAGCATATCACATAAACCTCTAAAACACACACATTAGGCTAAGTCACCACTTCTAGCTTTAGGCTAGGGCGGAGCATGGTTTGAGGTTTGCTTTTATTTTGTGATACATATTTTAGTCTGGATGTTAGGGTGAATGTGCGTAGAATGAATGATAAGATGATTTAGTCTAATCATTATTTTTTATAGGGGATTGTGCTTAAGGGGTGCTATAATAAATAAAAATATAAATGCCTTTGCTGTGGAGGTGCTTATACCCCTAAGCATAATCCAATAGGCCAGGTGGACTTAGTCACCCATGTGTGGGTGATAAGTCCAATATATATGCTTGAGATTTGTGTGGTTTATTTAGCTAATCTCTATTTTGCAGGTATTAGCTAGATTTACTTTTCCTTTTCATATAATTTTTGTAATTAGATTTTGGAATGATTGTTATGGGGATTAGGATGAGCATTGGTTATAAGATTACTCTTATGTACCATGAAGCCTTGAGCCACCTTCCAATAATCCAAAAGAAGGAATCAAAGAAGAAAGAATAAAAGAAGAAGAAAGAAGAAAAGAAGAATGAAGAAATGAAGCTTGAAGACCCCCATAATAATGAGTTCCTTACTTGATTTTACTTTATTAATTTGTAATTCGAGTTGTATAAGGGTAGAGCTCAGCTACCCAATTTGTTTTCGAGTTTGTGCGGTGGTGCCCAACCACAAATGGCCTCTTATTCTTTTACGTTAGCTTTATAAATTGATTGATGATTTGTTTAGCTTGTGCATTAAGATGACATCTTTTTCCTAGTTTCTTCCTTGATTGATGTATGGCCTAGATATGGATTAGACTCTTAGGGAAAAATAAATCTTCTGCCAAATCTAATAATTCAAAATTAAAGTAAAGAACTCATAACCTCACCTACAGCTTAGGCTAAAATCAAGATTAAGAATTAGCAACCCCCTTAGTTGGATGAGTATTTCTTTTATAACATGATGCACAAATGCATATTATTTTCACTCTTGATTAGAGGGCTTCCACCTTTGCCAAAGAAACTTAGCTTGACTTTTGAGAGCCACGATGAAAATACACTTCCTCCCTTCTTGCTAATTTTGGCCAATAATCTCATTTCTCATGCATTAGGCATTTGAATCCTATTATCTTGAGTCAAAATGATTGTCCAAAAATAAAAATAAAATGGAATATGTTTTGCATTAGATTTAGGTCATTTGAAGCATACCCTTACATGATCTAGTCTCTTTAGGGAGTGAGTTTATGGACTTAGTCTCTTTCTAAATAAATAATAGCCTAGCTATCTTGCATAAAGCATATGACTTGCCTACATGAATTTAAAATCGTAGGAGGAGTTAGTTGATGGCCACCCCCAGGCAGTTGTAAGTCCAAGCAGTCGGGTGATTTGTACTCTCTTGCGGAGGCAAACCAAATACCCATTTTCACCTTAGATTTAGGTTATGCTTTTGGTCCTCCCCAAAGCTCCCTAGATTTAGGTTCTGTGGTTGCTTCTCCCCTTTTTGGGCCATAAGCATAAATACTCACCTCTTAGGCATTTCAAACAAATTAATCTTGTGTTGTGAGATGCTCGCTAGGTTTCCTAGCATCAAGAATATCTCCTACTTATCTTCTTTTGGCTTCAAAAATAACTCCCTCTCTTTGATCAATCCCATTTGATCTTCAAAAATGAGCTAATCGATCGATAGTCCTACGATATTGAAATCTTTGGAGACAACGATCATTTACCTTAATCAAGAGTATTCCTAAGAAATTTCATTCCTTAGGATGTAATTAACTATGGGGGCTTGCCCTTATAGGAAACTTAATAAACCTAGTTTAAATTAAACCCAACTTTACTTTTTATATAAAGTAGGGTAAGAATCTTTGGTACACATGCAGACCCATGATCCTTAGGAGTCATTGTTGAGGTGATTAGGTCTATTGTAGGATGGTGACTTTTATCTTTCGAGATAGTACACCTCTCGTCAATGTCATACCGATCACCCTCAATAAGAATATCTGTGGTTTTACGTGGTGTCAAAAATGTATAAAATAGAAAAGATGTATATTTCTATCTTCATTTTATCCCGCATAGAGTGAAGATGGAAGTATATATTTTATTCTTTAGAAATTTAATATAAAAATTTCACCACAGGATAACATGAACTGACTATACCCATCTGGTGATTCCAGGGAAGCCTAAGGAGGTCCCTAAAGAAGGTAAAGATCCTGAAGTTGACAAATACCCCATAGATTAAACTTTTAGTTCTAGGCCGGGTTGTATAAGAGCAGAGCTCGGCTACCCACTTTCTTTTCTTTTTTCGAGGTGTATAGCGGTACCCGGCCTCACTAGGCTATTTTATTTATTTAAATTTTTCTTGATTTATTTTGGAGTGCATAGTAGAACTGCATACTTTTCATAAGTTTATTTTTGTGATTGCTGAGTTTTGTGATAAAGTCTGGATACGTTAGGCTCTTAGGAAAACTAAATTTTTTAACAAAATTAATAATTTTTACTAAGTTTTAATCAACTCATAACCTTACTTTGATGCATGATCTTAGCCAAGAAATAAAAGATTTAGTAATCTCTTAGTTGAATGGTTGTATGTTCCAATAGCATGCATATATATTATTTTTCTCTTATAAATTGGGGGTCTCTATTCTTGCATGATAAGAGACAGACTTAACCTGTGAGAGTAATCCCTTGTAATAGAGAATACCTCTTCTCTCTAATTTGGCCCATAATCAAATTTCATCATGCATTTAGGCATAAATCCTCTCGAGCCTGAGTTCAAAAATTGATGAGTCGAAATGAAATAAAAATTTGTAAATTTTATAACATTAGTCTAAATCATGAAATTCATACCACACATTGTTGACCTCACTTTTGGAGTGAGCTTTCAACTTCTTCATCTTAGACATAGGACTCCTCTAGACATTAAGAGTTTCTTAGTCTTAAGATACTTCTAATGATTAGGTGAACACTTAACCTAACCTTAGAGACTTAGAAGGGTTAACTATAGGAATAGGTCATGCCATAGGGGTATTAGGAAAACTTGCCTACCCTATAGCTTGAACCAAATACTTACTTCCTTCTTTCAAGTCAAACTTCAAATTCAAATCAACTTCAAATTCAAATCAACTTCAAATTCAAACCAACTTCAAATTCAAATCAACTTCAAATTCAAATCAACTTCAAATCCAAATCAACTTCAAATTCAAATCAACTTCACATTTAAATCAACTTCAAATTCAAATCAACCTCAAATTCAAATCAATTCCAAATAAAACCTTAAATCAATTCCAACTCAATGGATTTTCTTAAATCATGAATCAATAACAAATCAAACAATTGAACCCCATGATTGAATTTAAATCCAAAAATCCTTCCTAAGCCCTTTGATTTCATTTTATGGACTTAGCTCAAATCAAATCCAAATCACTCCAATTCAAAATATTTTCTCATAACCCATTTATATTCTTATTTATATTCACAAATATAAATGAACTATAAATTTAAATAACTGAAACTAAATTCAAAACTCAAATTTAAATCTAATCAAAATCCAACCTAAACTCTTTCAAGTCAAATCCTTGAACTTAACCAAACCAAATTCAAATCACTTCAAACTTAAAAGATTTTTTCATAACACATTCATATTCTTATTTATATTCACAAATATAAATGAAATATAAATTCAAATAACCAAAACTAAATTCAAAATTGAAATCCAAATCTAATCAAAATCCAACCTGAACTCTTTCAAGTAAAATTCTTGAATTTAGCCAAATCATTCTCAAATCAATCCAAACCTTTGGATTTTCTCTTCAAACAATAAATACTTCAATCACAAACCAAATATAGACATAAACTTCAATCACCAAACCAAAATCAAACTAACCCAAATCAAACCCTTGTTCACCCTTTGAACTTGAAATTGTCAAATGAATCAAAACCCATTTGACTCCAAATAACTTGCAATTCAATTTATATTTCAATCAAAGTCCATATGTGAGTTCAACCAAACTTAAATCAATCGTTGATTAAGTCAATTGACCCACTTAGGCTCACTTGACCCAAAGTGACCTAAAGCATCTTTTTGAGCCAAATTGTAATCCTACCCAAATTGGATTGAACTAAGCCAATCTAATCCTCACATTGTGAGCAACAATCATCCTAGGTTGATTAATCACTCAAATTGGGTCAATGCAAGACAAACCTATCCTCATAAATCCTAACCTATTTTCTAAGTTAAGTTCTCATTTTCAAAAAGTCAAGACATCAAAACCAAAAAACACTTTTGAACTTTATTTAGCATACACAAATTTGCTAAGTTCTCATTTTCAAAAATAAAAAATTAAACAAATTTGGATTCTTCATTTAGCATAGCCAAATTTGCTAAGTGAAGATCCTCTTTTCAAAAATCAAAAACCAAACACATTTGGATCCTTTATTTAGCATACCCAAATTTTCTAAGTGAAGATCCTCTTTTCAAAAATAAAAAATGAAACATATTTGGATCTTTATTTAGCATACCAAAATTTACTAAGTAAAGATCCTCTTTTCAAAATCAAAAAAATCAAAACACATTTGGATCCTTCATTTAGCATACCCAAATTTCCTAAGTAAAGATCCTCTTTTCAAAATAAAAAGATCAAGCACATTTGGATCCTTTATTTAGCATTCCTAAATTTGCTAAGTAAAGATCCTCTTTTCAAAATCAAAATCATGAAAATCAAACACATTTGGATCCTTTATTTAACATACCCAAATTTGCTAAGTGAAGATCCTCTTTTCAAAATCACAAAAATGAAACACAATTGGACTTTATTTTAGCATACCCAAATTTGCTAAGTAAAAATCCTCTTTTCAAAAAATCAAAACAAAGAAGCAAAAATATTTTGACTTTATTTAGCAAACACAAATTTGCTAAGTAAAGATTACATTTCCAAATTCACACATGATTCATAAACAAGCAAAAGAAAAGAAAATTATTTTCAAATAACTCATTTAACATACCCAAATTTGTTGAATGGACAATCCCAAACAAAATCAATTGACCCATTATTTTAACATACTCAAATTTGTTAAATAAAGGGCCCCAAAACATAAAAATTAAATTCAATTATGAACCAATGGAAGCATCAAAAATCTCTTCAAAATATTTGAACCCATTTTCAACATACACAAATTTGTTGAAAATGGATTCTAAATTCAAAAATCTCTTCTCCAATTCAAAATTCAAAATCTCTCTCCTAAATTCAAAGAGCCCCACTTAACATATTCAAATTATTGAATGTGGTTTCAAACTCTAAATCAAATCAAAAGAAGGTTGGGATATCTCCTTATCCCGAACCTCGAAAAAGATTATTTCAAAAATCAAGAAATTTTTCTCCCAAGTTGCCAAAGACAACTTGGGTAAAGTAGAGCTCTCAGAGCAATAGCCCATGTTTGCGGGATAGTAGCTAGCCCGCCTAGCTTTATTCCACCATTCTACTACGACACTTCTACTTCACCTAGCTCTTCTTCTAGTAGCCATCTTGTATCGGTGGATGAGGGCATCAAATCCCTCACCCCACTTACTTTACTAAATTTCTACTATGTACCTCCTTCTCAATTCAGGAAATTGAGGGATAAAGCTAGTTTGAATTACATCTGTGTCACTTTTGATGGGTTATCTAATTCTACTCTCTTAGAATACTATTCAAGTCTAAATAATTATAGCAACTCTGATCATCCTCTTTTTGATTTAGAGATGGACTTTCCTTCTCTGAATACTATAAGTTCATCTCTTGAGATAGACTTGGAATCATCATTACGATGGTATAGAAGAAGGCGTAGGTGAGCGGCGAGCGGTAGAATCTTCCACTAACTTGCCACAAGAGATCACCGAAGTAAACCTCTGTAGTGGCAAGGTTCTACCTCTTAGGACAGCACCTCAAGATAAGGGTAAACAAGTCATTGGTTCTAGTGATCAAGAAGCTCCTCCATAGGATGCTCCACCCATGGATATGCTTATGGAGGATCATCCCAGAGTTTATTATAATGTCCTCGCTCACCTAAGTTAGTTGCTAGCTAAACAAAGCATATATGATGCTCTTGTCTTATCTAAATAGATGAGAGAATCATTAATCAAGGCTTTTCTTGATCCAAAAATATATTTAGCTCAGCTGACCGCTATTGGAGAGGAGGCACATTATTCAAGAGAAGCCTAGGGAGTCACATTCACTGATGAAGACCTTCTTCTAGGGGACATGGAGCACAATCGTCCCCTATATATTATAGTGGATATGGGAAGATTCAGACTTTTCAAAGTTCTAGTTGATCCAGGTGCATCGATGAACATTATGAGTCTAAAGAGCCTTGCCTATTTGAAGATTGACATCTTTACACTCTGAGGAGATTGGATGATGTTGAGATGATTCAATGAAAAAGGCAAGAAGGCTTTAGGTTTCATAGTGTTACCTTTGGAAATAGGTGATTAGAAGACTGAAGCCAAGTTCTACATAATTGATTTGAATACATCATTCACTGCTTTGCTCGGTAAGCCTTGGATACACCAGAACAAGATGATTCCATCCTCCCTTCATTAGTGCATCAAGTTCAAAAGGATGGAATCGAATACTGTATTTAAAGATATGAAAAGTCATTTTCAGTTAGAGAGGTCAAGATATATGAGGATGTGACCTACTATCTTCCTCAAAATCAAAATGCCTTTTCTCGTGAACTTGGTCAAAATTCAAATACAAAAGAAAAAGAAAAAGAAGCAAAAGAAAAAAAGAAAAGAAAAAGGAAAGTACAAGTGAATGAGAAAAGGATATTAAGAAATTTAAAATCATAGGAGTTAGTGTTGTGGCCACTCCTAGGCTGTTGAAAGTCCAAGCAGTTGGGTGGTTTGTCCTCTCTTGTGGAGACAAACCAAATACCCATTTTCATCTTCTATTTAGGTTATGCTTTTGGCCCTCACCAAAACTCCATAGATTTAGGTTTTGAGGTTGCTTCTCCCCTTTGTGGGCCATAAGTATAAATCCTCACCTCTTAGGAATTTCCATAATCTTGTGTTGTGGAATCATAAGCCCTAAATTTCTAATGAAAAATTCAACTCAAACAAATTAAATCAATTTCAAAAATATAAAGCCCAACCATAGGATAGTTTAAGATGCTTGTTAGGTTTCCTAGCATCATGAATATCTCCTACTTATCTTCCTTTAGCTTCGATAATAACTCTCTCTCTTTGATCAATCCCATTTGATCTTCAAAAATGAGTTAATTGATTGATAGTCCTACCATATTGAAATCTTTGGAGACAATGATCATTTATCTTAATCGAGAGTATTCCTAAGGAATTTCATTCCTTAGGATGTAATTAACTATGGGGGCTTGCCCCTGAAGGGAACTTAATGAACTTGGTTTAAAATAAACCCTACTTTACTTTTTCATATAAAGTAGGGGAAGATTCTTTGATACACATGCAGACCCATTGTCCTTAGGAGTCCTTATTGAGGTGATTAGGTCCATTATAGTGTGGTGACTTCTACCTTTTAAGATAGTACACCTCTCCTCAATGTCATACCTGATCACCCTTAATAAAATATCTGTGGATCTACATGGTGTTAAAAAAGCATAAAAAAAGATGTATATTTCTATCTTCATTTTATCCCACATAGAGTGAAGATGGAAGTATATATTTTATTCTTTAGAAATCTAATATAAAAATTTTACCATAAGATGGAAGGAGCTTACTATACCCATCTGGTGATTTTAGGGAAGCTTAAGGAAGTCCCTAAAGAAGGCAATGATCCTGAAGTTGATAAATACCCCATAGATCAAACTTTTAGTTCTAGGTCAGGTTGTATAAAAGCAGAGCTCGGCTACCCACTTTCGTTTCTTTTTTTGAGGTGTATAGCGGTACCCGGCCTCACCAGCCTATTTTATTTATTTAAATTTTTCTTGATTTATTTTGGAGTACATAGTAGAACTGCATACTTTTCATAAGTTTATTTTTGTGGTTGTTGAGTTTCATGATAAAGTCTAGTTAAGTTAGGCTCTTAGGAAAACTAAATTTTTCAAAAAAAATAATTTTAATTAAGTTTTAATCAACTCATAACCTTAATTTAAAGCCTATGATCTTAGTCAAGAAATAAAAGCCATAGTAATCTCTTAGTTGAATGGTTTTATGTTTCAATAGCATGCATATATATTATTTCTCTCTTATAAATATGGGGTCTCCATTCTTGCATGATAAGAGACAGACTTAACCTGTGAGAGTAATCCCTTGTAATAGAGAATACCTCTTCTCTCTAATTTAGCCCATAATCAAATTTCATCATGCTTTTAAGCATAAATCCTCTCGAGCCTGAGTTCAAAAATTGATGAGTCAAAATAAAATAAAAATTTGTAAATTTTATAACATTAGTCTAAATCATGAAATGCATGCCACACATTGTTGACCTCACTTTTGGAGTGAGCTTTCAACTTCATCATGAAATGAATACCACACATTGTTGACCACACTTTTGGAGTAAGCTCCTTCTCAATTTGGTCCATCACAAACCAACGGAATCTATAAAATAAAATTTAAAATGAAATTAATCTTTGACTATTGAGTTGATCTAAGTCCCCTAATGGCATTCACTCAAAAGTCAAGCCTAGGTCGTTCGATTATTTCCCAAAGAAACCAATCACTCTAGTGGTTCTTTGTTTCTAGAAGATGTGAGTCCCCATGCTTTCTTCTTAAGACTTGATCATTGTATACCAAAAGGCATTTCCCCTTTGTTGGATAGTCCTACCTTGTGGCTGGTAGACTACTCCTTTTGAATTGGTAAACCTGAGTTAGGTCCAGACCTCCATGGCCCCTACTCAGTGCAGTTCATCGTAAACTTATGGGATCCATCAACATAAACAAATTTAAAAAATGAAATTAATCTTGACTATCTTTGAGCTGGTTTAAGTACCCAGTGGCATTCACTCAATAGTCAGCCCTAGGTTGGGTTCAATCTGTTGTCTTGCCAATAGATTACCCAGCAACTAGTCCTTGCTTTGGAGGATATGAGTTCTCGTGCTTTCTTTCTAGTACAGCTGCTGTATACCAAAAGGCATCCCTTTGGTTGGTTAGTCCTACTATGTGCTTAGTAGACTAGCACTTTGGATTGGTAAATTTGAGTTTGGTTTTAGCCTCTGTGGCTCCTACTTAGTACAGTCTATTGCAAACTAATAGGGTTCATCTCAAAATTCAAACCTAACAAGTTCAACCCTCTTCCCTAGTGGAATAAATCAAATCTTTTTCTCCTCAGTGAGAATCAAATCAAACCTTTCATCCCCTTGTGGATGACTTGAACCTGCTTCCGTAGTGGAAGGTTCACACTCTATCCCTTAGTGAATTCTCCCCACTCTCTTATGTCTTGAACATAAGTTGAGACACATTGCACTAAGCTCTGAATTCTTTCTACTCCTTGGGTTAGGGATAGATTATTTCTGTTAGTGCTTGTAATCTTTCGGTGTTGATGATCGTTTCGGTCAACACCAATACGTGTGATGTTCCTTGTCAGTTATACCACACCTATTGGGCGCCCTTTGTTGATCTCATTTTTAGGGTGAGCTCTCAACCCTCCCATCTTAGTCATAGGAATCCTCTTAGACTTTAAGAGTTTCTTAGTCTTAAGACACATCTAGTGATTAGGTGGACACTCAACCTAATCCTAGAAGACTTAGAAGAGTTAGCCATAGGAATAGGTCAAGCCTTAGGGGTGTTGGGAAAACTTGTCTACCCTTAGCTTGAACCATTCCTCACTTTCACTCCTTCAAGTCAAACTCCAAATCAATTCTATTTCATTTTCTCCAAACTCAAATCAATTCCATGATTCAAATCCATGATTAAAATCCATGATTGAAACCCATGATCAAAACCCATCAAAAATTCCTAAGTCCAAAATTTGCCTAAGTCTTTAATCCTCTCTTAAGGACTTAGCCTAAATCATGATCTAAACCAAATCAAACTCTTGAGATTTTCTCACAACTTATTTATATTCTCATTTATATTCATATATAAATGAAATATAAATACAAACTTATCAAATCAAACTTAAAATTCCAAATTAATTCATGAAATTTTCTTAAGTCCCTTAATTTTCCATTAATGGACTTAGCCTAAACCTTGATCAAATCAATTCAAATCCTTGAGATTTTCTCAAAACTCATTTATATTCACATATATAAATGAAATATAAATACAAATTAATTAAATCAAATCCAAGAATTAAATTCTCAATTTAAAATTTTCTTAAGTCATTAATTCTCCATTAATGAACTTAGCCGAAATCATCATCAAACCATATCAAAGTCATGGGATTTTATCATAATTCCTTTATATTCTCATTTATATTCAAATATATAAATTAAATATAAATATAAATCAATCAAACCAAATTCAAAAATTCAAATCCCTACTCCAAATTTTTCTAAGTCCCTTAAATCCTTTTTAATCGACTTAGCCTAAATCATGATTAAACTACTTCAAATCCTTGAAATTTTCTCATGATCCATTTATATTCTCATTTATATTCACATATATAAATAAAATATAAATTCAAACAATCAAAGCCTATTCTAAAAATCAAACTCAAATCCACTCAAAATCCAATCTAAGCCTTTCAAGTAAAAATCTTGAACTTAGCCAAAATAATTTCAAATCAAGTCAAACCCTTGATTTTCTCTCATGGTTCAATCAACCCTATAATCATGAGCTCATATAAATCCAAAATTCAATCAAACAATCAAAACCTAATTCAAAAATCAAAGCCAAAACCCTTTCATGTCCTTCCTTTGAATATGAAATTATCAAATGGATCAAAACCCATTTGACATCAAATCACTTGTAAATGGATTTATATATCAATCGTAAGTCCATATACAAGATCAACCAACTTCAAATCAAACTTTGACCAAGCCATTTGACCCAGTTAGGCTCACTTGATCCAAAGTGACCTAAAGTACCATTATGAGCCAAATTTTGATCCCAACCAAATTCGATTGACCCAAACTCATATTTATCTCTCATCATGATCAACAACCATCATGGGATGATCAATCAATCAAATTAGGTTAAACCAAGTCAAACCTAAGGGTTGACCAAGTCAACACTTAACCTAAAATGAAACCTAACATAGCCAAATTCCACCATAGGCCAAATTGATTGAAACCATTGATTTAAGTTCACTCATGAATTATGTTTCAACTTGACCAAGCCAACATTTGAGCCTAACCTAGCCCAATTGGCTCAATTTGACCCAAGTTAACCCATTTTGACCTAAAGGGTCAAAGTGTGTCAAAACTTGATCTAAGCCAAATTGATTGGAATAAATCGGTCAAGTCCATTCCAAATCACTTGTTGAACTTGACCAAAGTCTCAATTGGCCAACTAGACCTAACCTAGCCCAATTGACCTTAGACCCAACATGACCTAAAGGAGTCATATTGAGCCAAAATTAAACTTAACCCAAATTGATTGGAAACAAAGATACCAATCTACTCCATGTGACTAACCTAACCTAAACCTACCCTTGACCTACCTCAAATAGGTCAAATGGGTCAAATAGGTCAACTTGACCCATTTGACCTAAATGAAGTCATATGAGTCATATTCAAAACTAATCCAAATCAAACCAAACCAAAGCCACCAAAATATTTCAAATGGTCATATAAACTTGACCCAACCATTGGTTGGACCCAATTTGACCAATTGGTCAACTTGACCCAAGTTGACCCATTTTGACCTAAATGGGTCAACATGAGCCAAACCCTATCAAATGAATTCCAAATCTCATGAAACTTTGCAAAACCTAGTTTCTCCATATACCCAATATGTCCAAAGTAAAAAAAAAAAAAGCAAAATGAACATCCAACCCCTAGGCCATAGAACAAATTTTGGCTTAACCCATGGGTAATTTGGTCATACCCTATTCACATTCACTTGAGGCTTTCCTAAAGCTCAAGAGGACTTAGTGATGAGTGGTACACCAACCTAATGGGTATGGGTCAACCCATTTGGTCCTAGACCAAACTGACCCTATGGGTCAAAATGCAAATTTCAAACTCCCTCTCAAGCTCAAATTCAAGCACATGGTAGGTTGACAATCCACTCCTTGGCTCAAACTGACCATGTGCACACTCCTAACTGATCAAAAAACCCTCCCAATATGATCAATTGGATCAAAATGACACACAAGCTTGCGACCAGCCTATCCTTCATGTGGGGGATATACTCCCTCTAATCAAATCAAAAATCATCACTCACCAATTTGATTGAACCCAGGAAGCCAGAGAAGCAATCCCTCAGCCTCCTTAAGCTCCCTAGAGTGAAATCAAACTTGAGATTCTCCAATATGCACAGTGCAAAAATAGGGGAGCTCAATCCATTCTCCAACTTCCTCTTCACTCAATTTCATTCTTATTTTTCTTACATACTTCATCAAGGAGCTAAGTCGTGTGCACCTAAGCTTCTATTGGAGTCCCGACAACAAGGAAAGATTGAATTGGATCAACGCTTAGCTCAAGCATAGGAGGAGGTGACCTATAGGAGGATCCACTCAACCTCTCAGTAAGGCTTCGTCTCAACCAAACAAAGCTTCTCCAAGAGAATTGAGCACCGGTGATCACCTCTGACGAGGTATGGGATTTTTTGACCATTAAACTAAATGTGGTGTGGAGCTTTGTGAAAGAAATTTTCAACCCATTAATTTTTGACCATTGGATTTGCTGCTCTCTATCTTTAGATGGTGTGGGTTGAGTTTGATTGGAATCTATGCTAGATCGAGCTTGGATCTTCCTCTTGATTATGGACGGTCTCTATTGATCAAGGGGAAGAACTTGAGAGATTTCAGCTATCCATCTGTGCATTTTAGATGAACTGCTGAGATAATCATGCACGTGTTGAAATTCTTTTACCCATTTTAAAATGCAGGGAGATCCCTTGCCGTCCCATCTTTGATCAGACGGCAGAGGATTAAAGCGCGTGCACTGCTAGTCGCCATTTGGGATGTGATATTTAAGTAATTCCTCACAGAGTGACATGTGTAAAGCATGCTGACCGCCACCGCCATGTGTCACGTCGTGAGCCAGGGATTAGTTAGTGTTATATAAAATGCTTAATTAATTCTAATTAACCTAGAGATGTTCTAAAATTCATAACTCTCCCTAGAAAATTCAAAAAAATGTGAAATAAAATTCTATGGAAAGATAATTAAACCTATATTTTAAAATTAATTTTGAGGAGTTTTGATTATGCTTTTCTCTAAATTTGGGTTTTATTAGAGAGTTTTTTTTCTAATTACTTTTTAATTAAGCCTCTGATTAATCCCAAAGTTCTTGGGTATGTCTTAGGGGATAACTTTTACCTCCCTAATTTTCTTGGGATTTATTGAAGTCTTGATTAGAATAATTGCATATAGTTTTCGTAATTACCCTCCTTTTATAATTAAGCATAATTAGGGTATGATTAGTGATTTTAACTTATGATTAAGGTTGATTAACTTCAGATCCAGTAAGGAGGTTTATGGAATAATTTTGGAGCATTTCCCCTAAGCTATTCCCTAAACCCCCTCTTCTCTCCTTAATCTCCTCTTAATTAAGGGTTAATTCATTAATTATCCCCTTAATCAATTTTCTAAAATTATAAAAAGTTCTAGAACTTAATTAATCTACTTTGGGTAGATGCTTAGGTGTTTAATAGCCTAAGTTCAATTAAGAAAATCTAAACCCAATTCATAAGTATGAAAGGGTATTTTGAAATTACTTAAGCAGCGTCTTAACTTTAATTGTGAGCCAAATTGCATTAGACCTTTTTCTTTTTAGGTGCATTGCAAATTTAAATTCCTTATGGGTTTTATTTCATCTCATTGGCTCATAATTATTCGGTTAATTCTTCTAAGGTGGTGTAGGTAAGGGATCATTTTTCTACTAAATTCATACCTTAACCTAATCAATGCATAAAAATGAATCTAATTATCTAAAAATTAAATTAAAATATCAAACACATGTGGGAATGGGTTAGGAACAGCAAACTCATCTCACCTTTTGAAAATTAAATCAAACTCCAAACTAAACAAAAATCACTTTGAATTCACTTTGATTTATTTTAAACTTTCTTATTCCATAAGAATTTCTTTAGGATTTAAGTGAAGTGAGTTTGTTTACATGCTTTCATTTCTTTGGATCTTTTCCCAACATGTTAAGTTGTATGTCATGTGATGTTATGCATTCATAATTTTGAAATTCAAATTCTAAAATGAAATTATTTACTTTATGTCAAACTTTCATGTGTTGGCTAAAGTAGAAATATGAATGGCTATTATCACTACTAAATCCAATTTATTTTTAAAACATATAAATCAAATACAAAATCTAAAAGTATGTTACCTATATTTTAATTATAAGCTTGCATGTGAAGGAATATAAAGGTATGCTTAGTATAGGTTTTCTTTCTTTCTTATGTTGGCATAGTTTTGAATAGGAGTTAGTAAGATGTAAAGTTCATTTGAAAAGAACCTAACACTTAGTTAATTTTATACCCTATTCATCCCTATGCTATCTAAGAAGGGTTGCCTATATTTGTATAAATAAATTACATAAACAAAAATGAATCCAATAAACAACTTTTGCATTCTCCTTTTCTATTGCATTTCTTTTATACATATATTTGTAATTAAGGAAAGTGGTATATTAGCCTGGACAACCCCAAGGTTGCAAGATTTTAAGTAGCCCCAAGTAGGTCTTGTACCTTACACCTCTGGTTAACAATGACGTTGTACACACTTATGCCTTCTTACTTTCATATGTGTTTGTGAAAGTTTAGATAAGGAAAACCCATTCTACCTAAGAAAAATCATGCATATTCAACTTCTAAATTTCCTTAAATGGATTACTTAGCATGCATCATAAAGTGTGTCTAATACTTTAATTTATATGTATAGATATGCTTAAGGTCCATCCATATGCATGTTGTATATATGGGGAAAGAAATGAAGTAATGTGTGTTATGTGAATTTTGATTCATTTTATTTAATCTTGATATGCCTTTCTTTTAGAATAGGTTTGTTTAGAGTTTATCTAAACTTAGGATTAATCAAAAGATGTAATCAAAACATTCACTTAAATAAAACTAAAATGTGAATCTACTTTAGAAATTACTTAGGTTAGGGAAGGAAAAAGAAGTTATCCTCTCTTTTCCTCTCTCCATAACGTAGTAATTAATTGTAGGATCCACTTGAACTAAATCAAAACATGAAATAAAATCAACCCAAAATAACTAAACAACTTAAATGAAACCCTCCTCTTAGTTGAACATGTTCTTCACACTTAGAAAATTTAAACCTAAAGCCATAGCTAAGCATACCACACAAGCCTTCAAAGCACACACGTTAGCCTAAGTCACCACTTCTAGCCTTAGGTTAGGTCGGTGCTTGGTTCGATGTTTATTTTATTTTGTGATATATGTTTTATACTGGATGTTAGGGTGTATGCTCATAGAATGAATGGTAGGAAGTTCTTAGTCTAACTATTCCTTTCTGCAGGGGATTGTGCTTAAGGGACGCTATCATAAATAAAAATATAAATGCTTTTGCTTGCAGATGCTTTATACCCCTAAGCATAATCCATAGGTCGGGTGGACTTAGTCACCCATGTGTGGGGTGATAAGTCCAATATACATGCTTGGGATTTGTGTGATTTGTTTTAACTAACCTTTGTTTTGCATGTGTTAGTTAGATTTCCATTCCTTTTTTCCTTTTCATGTAAATTTATGCAATTAGGATTTTGGAATGATTGTTATAGGAATTAGGATGAGCATTCATCATAAGATCCTATCTTATGAACCATGTGAGGCCTTGGAGTATCTACCATCCAACCATCCAAAATAAGAAAAGAAAGAAGAAAGAAGAAAAGAAAAGAAGAAAGAAGAAAAGAAGAGAGAAGAATAAAGCTTGAAGACCCCCATAACAATGATTTCCTTGCTTAATTATAATTTACTTCATTTGTAATTCGAGTTGTATAAGGGTAGAGCTCAGTTACTTACATTTTATATTTTTGGGTTTGTGCAGTAGTTCCTGGCCACAACGACTTATTATTCTTTTTGTGATTAGCTTTATAAATTGGTTGATAATTTGTTTAGCTTTTGCATTAAGTGGCATGCTTTTCCTAGTTTCTTCCTTGCTTTATGTATGACCTGGGGTGGATTAGTCTTTTTAGGAAAAATAAATCTTTTACCTAATCTAAAAACTCAAATTAAAATTAAACAAAGCTTCGGCATAAAATCAAGATAAAAGAATTAGCAACCCCTTAGCTAGATGAGCATTTCTTTTGTAATATCATGCACAAATGCATCTTATTTTACTCTTGATTTGAGGGCTTCCACCTTTGCCCGAGAAACTTGGCTTGACCTTTGAGATCCATAGCGGAAACTCATCTCCTTCCTTATCACTAATTTTGACCAATAATCTGACTTCTCATGCATTAGTCATATGAATCCTATTATCCTACAACAATAACAATAAGCCTTTATCCCACTAAGTGGGGTCATCTATATGAATCCTTCATCTCCATTGTGTCCTATTATGTGTCAAATTCTCATTTAATTTAAGTATACTAAGGTCATTTTTTATACATATTAACCAAGTCTTTTTAGGTCTACCTTTCTTAACATAAGGCAAATCTAATGCATCTACTCTCCCTAACGGTCAAATGGCTGATGCTTTATGTGGCCAAACCATCTAAGGTGACTCTCTATAATCTTATCTGCCACTGGAGCAACTCTAACTTTTTCCCCAACATACTCATTTCACATTTTATCTCTAAGAGTAAAGCCACTCATCCACCTGACCATCCTCATCTCTGTAATACTTAACTTAGTCTTATGCTTCTCTTTTTATTGGCCAACATTCTCAAGTCATTGCAGTCTTAGCATCTTATAAAATTTTCCCTTAAGTTTAAGTGGAACTTTTCTATCACACAAATGCATTCCTCCACTTCAACCATCCAACTTGAAATCTACTAATAACATCTCCATCGATTTCACCGTCATTTTGAACAATAGCCTAAATATCTCAATCGCTCACTCTTATTAATGACTTGTTCACCTAATGTCACAACACTACTAGAACTTCTACAACTAAAATTACACTCCATATATTCGCTTTAGATCTACTTAAACAAAACCTTTATATTCTAATGTTGACCTCCATAATTCAAGTATCTCTTGGACTCCCTCTCTAGTCTTATCAACAAGAAGAATGTCATCAGCAAAAAGCATACACTAAGGTACATCTTTCTGTGAATGCCTAGTAAGAACATCCATACTAAAGTAAAAAAATAAGGGTTTAAAGCTGATCCTTGATGTAATCCAATTGAAATAGGAAAATATTTTATCAATCCTCCTTGTGTTTGGACACAAGTAATAGCTCTAGTATATATATCCTTAATGACTTGAATATAACAAATATTAACTCCTTTCTATTCTAAAACTCTCCAAAGAACATCTCTTGAAACTTTATCATAAGCTTTCTATAAATCAATAAATATCATATGTAAATCCTTCTTTCTCTCTATACTTCTCCATCAAACCTCTTAACAAATTTATAACATCCATAGTAGATCTACCTGGCATGAAACCAAACATTGTGAGAAACTTTTGTATCACATCATAACCTATGTTACTCTCTCCCATAATTTTAATGTATGACACATTAACTTAATTCCTCTATAATTTGCACACTCTTGTGTTTCACCTTTATTCTTAAATATAGGAACCAACAAACTCTTTCTCTACTCATCTAGCATCTTTTTAGTCTTTAAAATAACATTAAAAAGATTTGTAAGCCAAGAAATTCCTTAATCTCCTAAACATTTCCACACTACTATTGGAATATCATTAGGTCCTATTGCTTTTTGACATTTTATTTTCTTTAAATCTTCTCTAACTTTAGATTTACTAATATGATGATAAAAATAAACTTCTATTTTTTTAAGGTATTAAGGTTGCTAAAATCAATCGTACATTCAGATCCTTCATTTAAAATTTTATCAAAATATCTCATCCACCTATTTTCAATATCCTTTTCTAAGAAAAGCACTTGATTATCTTCATCCTTACACCTCACTTGAACTAGGTCTTTACTTCTCCTATCTCTTTGGTTGGCTTATACATACATCTTTCACCTTCTTTGGTATCTAATCTATTGTATAAATCACTAAAAGTTAAATTTTTTGCATCATATATTGCTTTCTTAGAATCTCTACAGGCCACTTTATATCTTTTCCAATTCTTCAAGTTTTTACATCTAAACAAAATTATATAACAATGCTTCTTATTTCTTATCTTTTCATGCATACTCTGACTCCACCACCAACTATTTTTATTAAAAGAAGCTTTCCTTTTAATTCTCCAAGCACATTTTTAGCAACTTGCTTAATTTCACTTACTACTTTTTCCCATATAATATTAGCTTCTTTATGAACAGCCCAAATTCTAAGCTCTTGTAGCTTGCTCTTAAAAATATTTTTATTTGTGTTCTTTAATTATCCCCATCTAATCCTAGAAAAATAATTTGATTTATTTTTCCTCTTACAATCTTTCATCTTAAAATATAGAACTAACAATCGATGTTGGGTACTTAAACTTTCACTTGGAATGACCTTACAATCTTTATAATCTAAACGATCTATTTTTCTCATAAAATAATCAATCATGTTTTACTAGATCCATTTTATAAGTAATAATATGTTCATCTCTTTTCTTAAATAAAGTATTAGCAACTACAAAATCATAAGCTAAGGCAAAATCTAATATAATCCTACCTTCTTCATTAGTCACTCCAAACCACCATGAACACTTTTAAAATCTTCTACCACATGTCCATTTAAATCTCCTCTAATAAATACTTTTCTTCAAGAGGTATCTTTTGTATTAATCCCTCTAATTCATTCCAAAATTTTCTTTTGAGCTTACATCCAAACCTACTTGAGGAGCATAAACACTTATAATATTGATAATCTTAGTATCAACAATAATCTTTAAAGTTATAATTCTATCTCCACATCTATTAATATTTATAACATTATCCTTCAAACTTTTATCTATAATCACACCTACACCATTTCTAGTTTGACTTCTACCTGAATACCAAAGTTTAAGACCTAAACTATCAATCTCCTTATCCTTCTCCCCAACCCATTTAGTTTCTTGAACGCATAAAATATTTATTTTTCTATGAACTATAATATCTATTAATTCCATTAATTTACTTGTAAGAATACCTATCTCCAAGATCCTAACCTAGTTCTAGTTTCATGGACTAACTTCTTTGCCCGCATTCATCCATAATGTGGGAACCCTATCTTATGCAACACGTCGGCCCTTGCACATTTTTCGTATTCAAGCTATATTTGTAGCTTCAAGGGATGCCCTAGCATTAACACAATGATTTAAAGGATTCATGTCATGATTATTTTGACAAGTTTTATGCTGGCTATCGACTACCTATTGCAACCCTCCACTTTTCACATCCGGACTTGGGACTGGCAATGGCAGTGTCATATGAATCCTATTAGCCTGAGTCAAAATAATTGACCAAAAATCAAAATAAAAATAAAATTTGAATTGCATTAGATTTATGTCATTTGAAGCATGTCCTTTTACGTGATCTAGTCTCTCTAGGGAGTGAGTTTAAGGATTTAGTCTCTTTCTAAATAACAACATCATAACTATCTTGCATAAGCATCAAGACTTATCTACATGTATTTAAAATTGTAGGAGGAGTTAGTTGGTGGCGACCCCCAGGCAATTGTAAGTCCAAGCTGTCGGGTGGTTTGTCCTCTCTTGTGGAGGCAAACCAAATACCCATTTTTGCCTTAGATTTTGGTTGTGATTTCAGCCCTTGCCAAAGCTCCCTAGATTTAGGTTCTGAGGTTGCATCTCCCCTTTGTGGGCCATAAGTTTAATTCATCACCTCTTAGGCATTTCCTTTATCTTGTGTTAAGGAATCTTAAGTCCTAAATTTTTAATGAAAAATGCAACTCAAATAAACTAAATCAATTTTAAAAATGTAAAACCCCTATAGGATAGTTTGAGATGCTCGCTAGGTTTCCTAGCATCGTGGGCATCTCCTACTTATCTCCCATTTTGGCTTCGATAATAACTCCCTCTTTTGATCAATCCCATTTGATCCCTCAAAAATAAACCAATCAATTGATAGTCCTTTCCTATTGAAATCTTTAAACACAGTGATCATTTACCTTAATCGAGAGTTTTCCTAAATCATCATGCCCCTTAGGATGTAATTAACTATAGGGGTTTTCCCCTGTAGGGAACTTAATGAACTCGACTTAAAATAAACCCTACTTTATGTTTTCATGTAAAGTAGGAGAAGAATCTCTAGTACATATGTAGACCCACCATCCTTAGGAGTCCTTATTGAGGTGATTAGGTTCATTAAAGAGTAGTAACATTTATGTTTCAAGATAGTATACTATTCCTCGATGACATACTTGATCACTTGAATAACTACACCTACAGATCTGTGTGGCATCCTAAAAGATGAATTTTTATAGGTCTTGCATTTCTTTCTCTCCACAGATTTGAAGGTGACTCCTATGGAAATTTTAAATCAACAGATTTTTCTGGTGACTCCGTTGGGGATGGTTCCTCTCTCCACCTTTGGTAAATGATCATTGACTTTGAATATCGATAGTGGGTTTGCACTTTGGTATGAATCCAAGACTATCCTTCTTTCCGTTGGCACCTAGCTTATTTCATTCTTTAGTTGAGTTAGCCAACATCTTTAGGTTTTAGGATTGCATTCCTTGTTGGTCTTAAAACTCCTGTTGGGTTCTCCATTGGGTAAAATGAAAGGATCTAAATAAAAAGAAAACATTTTAAAGACTTCCTCTTTATCATTTTCAAGATAAGGAAAGGCTCATCCTAAAATAATAAATCTTCCATAAAGAACTTTGCTTTTTCAAAAACATTCAAAAATGCACTTAATAAAATATTTTTCACAAAATTGTCACCTTCATTTAATAATTCCCATAATTATTACATGTAGGGATTTTCAAAAATAAAATTAATAATATTTTAAAGCAGAAATGAACATCTTCTTTCAATTCACTTTGATGAAGATTTCATTTTAAAAATAAAATGAACAATCATCCTTTCCAAAAATTACAATCATAATCATAAAGCTTTCAAAAGCACACATGAATGTTTCTATTCAATACACTCACACTTATTGAATGGAAAGTTCATTTGTAAACAAAAATTAAACTTTTTAAAAATAGCACACATGAATTCTTCTATTCAATACACTCACACTTATTGAATGGAAAGTTTATTTCCATACAAAATTAAACCTTTCAAAAAAAAAGCACACATGGATCTTTCTATTCAATACACTCACACTTATTGAATGAAAGTTTCATTTGTAAACAAAATTAAACTTTTCAAAAAGCACACATGAACATCTTCATTTAATATACTCAAATTTATTAAATTAAGATTTCATTCCAAACTAAAAAAATAAAATATCATTTGGGAAATCTCATTTGAACATATCTCACATATGTTTTAAGATGGAATTCCTCTCTTTCAAAAAGCAACAATCGCACACAAAAAATTTCATATTTCAAAAATAAGATTGATCTCCATTCTACATACTTAAATTTGTTGAATGGAAGTCCTCTTTTCAAAACATTAAAACTTCAACAACCATATTTCAAAAAAAAAAAAAATTCAAACATACATTAGAAACTTCATTTAGCATAATCAAATTTGCTAAGTGAAGTTTCCAAATCCAAAATCAAAAATCCAACAATCATATTTCAAAAATTTTAAACACATTTGGAATTTCATTTAACTTTGTTAAGTGAAATCCCCAAATTCCAAAATCAAAAATTTTCAAACACATTTGGAACCTGACATAACATACCTAAATTTGTTTGGTGAAGTCTCCAAATTCAAAATACAAAAAAAATTTCAAACACATTTGGAACCTCACTTAACATACCCAAAGTTATTATGTGAAGTCTCCAAATTCAAAATCAAAAAAAAATAAAAAATAAAAAATTCAAACACATTTGGAACCTCACTTAACATACCCAAATTTGTTAAGTGAAGTCTCCAAATTCCAAAATCAAATTTTTTCAAACACATTTCAAACCTCACTTAACATACCCAAATTTGGATCCTTATTTAGCATAATCAAATTTTCTAAGTCAAGTTTCCAAATCTAAAATAAAAAAAATAAACAACCATATTTTAAAAATTTCAAAGCACATTTGCAAACTTAATAGCAATACATGTAACTGAACGAAGCATACAAAAAAAATCCAAAAATTTTTTTAACAACTTTTTGGAAGCATACTCAAATTTGCTAAGTGAAGTTTCCAAAGTCAAAACAAAAATTTCTCAAACACCTTTGGAACTTCTTTCCTTAGCATACCGAATTTTCTATGGAGAGGTTTCCATTTTCAAAACTAAATGAAATCAAAATTTTAAACACACCATTTGGAATTTCATTTAGCATACTCAAATTTGCTAAATGAAATTTCCATTTCACAAAACCATGTGGGACTTCATCTTTAGCATACCAAATTTGCTAAAATAAATTTTCAACTTTCAAAAACACTTAAAAAAAAATGAAACACTTAGGATTCCCTTAGCTTACCAAATTTGCTAAGGATCCTACCCTTTTCAAAAATCAAAACATTACAAACAAATGAAACACTTAGAATTTTATTAGCATACTTAAATTTGCTAAGAAACCTATTTTCAAAAATTCAAACAAAATACACTTGGGTTCTTTACTTAGTATACCTAAATTTGCTAGTGAGAATTCCATTTTTTCCAAAATCGAAACAAAATTCATAGAAAAGAAATAATCATCCTCAAACACTTTACTTAGCATACCTAAATTTGCTAAGTCAAATTCCAAAATAATCAAACAAAAACAAAATCATTTAACCCTTACTTTAACATACCCAAATTTGTTAAAGGAAATGGGCCACAAAATCAAAATTCAAATTCGAAACAAACAATGAACCTATGGAAGCATCATTATCAAAAATTTTGAATCCACATTTCAATATACCTAAATTTGTTAGAATTGGATTCATATTCAAATTCATCTTTCAATCAATCTATTGAAAACTATTTGAACCCCACTTAACACTTCCAAGTTGTTGGATGTGGGTTCAAATTTTCAAATTTAAAATTCAAAAAATCTATGGAGATAAAAATTTGATACAAGTTCATTTCTCATTGCAGATTCTTTACTGTCAGTATAGTACAGCTCAGTTTCAGTTTACTACAATTTTAGAAATGGCAGGTTCATAAAAATTTGTTTTCACCTTCCCCCACAGTATGGATCTAGCTTTAGATCAGGCTGACTTCTCCCATCTAGACCATACCCACCTGATTCACTTTGGTCGGGGATTTGAGGGGGCCACGATCACTTGTGAGGGCATTCCCTCACCATAGAGACCGGTGACGGGCAAGTCGGTCATCGATGGGACTTACCTTATGATTCTAATATTTCCTCACTAAAGAGGAAAGTTGTGGAAGTACCACAGACTTCAATTTTTATAGTGCCAGCATCGTAGTTCCATAGGCTGCTCATCCCAGTTGCTCAAGTTGCCCCATTGCTAATACCTACCATCTATACCCTCTCAAGGCTCTCCCTAGTCTCAGGGCTTACCTCCCATACATTTGAGTATGGGTCTAGCTCGTACTCCTCCCATCCTACCCGTACCCAGCGTAGGAACAAGAACCGTATGATCAAGCGTCCACACCTGATAGCTGGGAGCTGAGGCACTGCGTCCATGGATGAGTCTCCCATGATCACTTCACCATTGGTTACAGAAAACTAGTTTCATCCTCTCTCTGGATCAGGTAGAGAGGATGCCAGAAGGATCTATTCATCATTTCCTCCAGTGGTACACTTGCACAAGTTTTAAAAGTAGGAGGTCGACACGCCACGCTGTTTACGCCGGGAGCATACTGACGCCTGAGTCTGGGACACAGTTTGACCTTTGATATGTTATCCCCCATAGCATAGGGAGGTAGATTCATCAGGAGAGTGCCTATGAAGCCCATACATTACATGTTACTAGCAGAGAGTGACGATGGTTCAGCC
Source organism: Cymbidium sinense (assembly GCA_021442155.1). Taxonomy (NCBI): domain Eukaryota; kingdom Viridiplantae; phylum Streptophyta; class Magnoliopsida; order Asparagales; family Orchidaceae; genus Cymbidium; species Cymbidium sinense. The sequence goes on along the minus strand of CM038233.1, from coordinate 13,304,280 downwards.
ATTAGTCAGCCGCTTCTGCTTTGATTAATTTTCTAGCTCGGCATGCTACCCGCGCCGACCATACTGATAGTATTTTTCTCACTGGGATCAGCTACCACAGGAGGGCACTTCCTGTGCACAGAGAGTTAGGGGTTTCTCCACCCCACTGCTCTACCCCACATCCACCATCACTAGTACAGGTTATAGCATCTCTCACCATCTAAGGCCATGAAGGCCGCATCCGGGGAAATGTGCACCCTATTGGTGATCCGACTATGGCCAAGGGATCCTACCCCTCCTACACCACCCATTGTGGTAGGGCCGAGCTCCCCTGCTCGACCTTCTACCCCAGTAGTGGTGTGGAAGGAGTGGCAACCCCGAAGCATTGTGGTCATTCCATCACCAACTCCGCCCATACAACTGGATGTGGAGATGGTGATAGCATTACATATTCCAAATCACGCTTAGCAATAGGAGAAGCATCTTAGGATTATACCCATCTTATACCAAGAAAGGGCCGAGTATCATTCATCTAGTGAGTACAGTCCCCACAGGATTTACTCCCTAGTGATAGGCGAGGTTCGGTGCCTCTCAGTGCACGATAGTGATCACACCGGTCAGCCTAAACTATTTGTACCTGTTGAGTTGGATCATTTTTTAGATGAAATAGTTCCACATTATTTCATGGAGAAGAAGGAGATCTTGGGGTACACTTGGTCCGATGAAGAGAGAGTTAGCTTGATCCCAATGAAGATGACTTGATGGGGGATTCAGCTGGAGTATGCATGGTTGATACTAGAGGATCTTTTTTAGGGAGCAACAGGCCATGGAAGGTGATGAGGTTGATCAAGAGGACACCAAAAAATCAACCCAACACCTCTGACATTAGTTAATGTAGAAGGATGAGCAAATTGATAAGATGGCACGTCAGTTATAAGACTTGTTAGCAGCAGTGTCAATGCTTCAGAAATAAGCCCATCCAGTTCATCCTATTACAGTTGATGTTAGTCAGCCTGAGTTAGTGTATGTCTTGGATCCAATCACTACCTCCCCCAGTGAGCAAGACTAGCATGTATAGGAAGGTAGTGGAATGTACCTCCATACAAGAAAAATATAAAATCTATGGTTGAACAGCAGGTGAAGGAAGCCTTGGTTCAAACCCTGGAAAGATCATCAGTTCCAAAGGGTAGACCCTACCTAGAGGAATTCGATTTCATCCAATATCTCAAGGGTTTCGTGCCTCCTTCCTTCAAAAGCTTTGATGGCAGTGGAAACCTGAGGCAACACATAGGTATTTCAGGCCAATTAAAATGCAGTGGCAATGATGCTTTCTTTGCTCTTCGTAGCCTATGTATTGCTTGATTGGTATGCAAACGCCAAATGGTTCAGTAAAAATATTTGCTGAGTTGGAGCAACTCTTCATCAAGAGATTTGGTGGAGCTCAACAAAGGGTTATTATAGGTGATCTCATTGTAGCACAATAGCACTCTGATGAGCCACTTGTTGATTATATTCTCTGATGGCATAACTTCAGTATGAAGTGTAAACCACAGTTGTCTGAACAACATGCCATTGACATTCTCTTGAAGAATATCCATAGCCCAGTCGCCTTCATGCTTAAGGGCTTCACTATCAAGACATTTGAGAAGCTAATCAATAAGGTGGATAGTCTATAATGAGAGGCTAAATCATTGCCTTTTCAATATTAGTTTCCTAAGCAGAAGCCACAGAAGGTTTATGAAAAGAAGCCTAGAGCAATAGCAACGGTTGATAAGTGGAAGCACGAGATCACCAGAGACCACGACCTCACCTCCACCTCCTTTGCCACCACCGAGGCAACCCCACCCTCCACCAGACTCCATGGCCAAAGACACCCACTACCTCACCATACCACCACCAGCAGTGGCATGCATATCCGCCGCCAGGTAACTATGGTCCACCTACTCTTTTAGATAAGTTAAACAAACCATATTATTTTAAGAGGGAGGTAATCAGAAAGATCTTTAAAAAATCTCTTAAAGAAACCTAATTTTTAGCTACCCTAGCCTAGGAGACTGGAGGAAGTAGGTAAAATTCATGATCCAAACTTTTGTCCTTACCACCGTATGCTAAATCACATTTTGGAGGATTGCTTCACATTCAAGGACTGGCTTGAACATAGTTTCAAGATCGATGTTGTAGTTATCCCAAAGGAATAACTTATGGAATAATCTTCTAGTTCCATTAGATTAATCCTTGAGGATACAAGTGATCCTAAAAAACCAAAGAAGGTTGTGACATCTCTTTGTCTAAAACCTCTAAGAAAATAATTAAGAAGATCAAGAAGCTTTCCTTGCAGGTGCCCTCCAACACTAAGGAAGGTAAACAAGCTACTAGTGCCAACTCTAGAAAAGTGGGAGCTTAGTAGCAGCATGTGTTAGCCCTGATAGCTTTAGCACACCACCACCGTGTCCAGCCTTTTAGCGTAGCTTCCACACCAGACTTCTTCCATTTTAACTAGCTCTTCTATTTCTTCTACTAGTAAAACTCTTGTATCAGCAGATAAGGGCATCAAATCCCTTACTCCACTCACTTTACTAAACTTTTACTCTGTACCCCCAAATAATTCCAAGAAATTGAAGAATAAAGCTAGTTTGAATTACATCTATCTCTCTTCTGATGAGTTATTTTCTTTTATTCGTAATGATAACTCTTCAAGTTTAAATAACTATAATAATTTCGATCTTCCTCTTTCTAATTCAGAGTTGGACTTTCCAATTCTGAATACTATGGGTTCACCTCTTGATATAGATTTGGAATCATCCGATCCTGAAAGTCCCATAGGAGAAGCTGTAAGTAAGCCTGAAGTGCAAGAAGAACCTTCCACCACCTTGCCTTAAGAGATTACCGAAGTCAACCTCCGTAGTGGCAAAGTTTGACCTCCTAGGGCAGCACCTCAAGATAGAGGGAAAAATGTCATTGGTACTGAAGATCAAGAAGCGCTTCCACAGGATGCTCCACCCTTGGATATGCTTGTGGAAGACCAGCTGAAGGTGGACTATAATGTCCTTTCTCATCTAAGAAAGTTGTCATCTAAGCTAAGCATATATGATTCCCTTGTCTTATCCAAAGAGATGAGGGAATCACTAATCAAGGCCCTCCTTGATCCTGAAATATGCTTAGCTCAGTTGACTTCTATAAGTGAGGAAGAACATTATGCAAAGGAAGCTCAAGGGATCACCTTCACAGATGAAGACCTTCTACTAGGGGAGTTGGAGCACAAGCATCCCCTCTACATCACAATCGACATGGACAGGTTTAGACTTGCCAGGATTCTCATGGATTTAGGTGCATCGGTGAACATTATGAGTATAAAGACCCTTGCCTATTTGAAGATCGACATCTCTACTCTTCGAGGAGATGATGATTGAGAGATTCAATGATCAAGGTGAGTGGGCTTTAGGTTCTATAGTGTTACCTTTAGAGATCGGTGACTGGAAGACTGAAGCCAAGTTCTACATTATCGATTCAAATACTTCATTCACTGCTTTTCTTGGTAGGCCTTGGATACATCAAAATGAGATCGTTCCATCCTCCCTTCATCAGTGCATCTAGTTCAGAAAAGATGGAATTAAGTACCATGTCAATAGAGATGAAAAGCCATTTTCAACTAGATAGGTTGAGATTTATGAGGATGCAACCTATTATCTTCCTCAAAACACCCTTTCTCGTGAACTTGGACAAAATTCAAATGCAAATCCAAAAGCAAAAGAAAAGATAAAAAAAATGAAAAGAAAAATAAAAGTCTAAGTACACAAGAAAGGGGAAATGAAGAAGAAATATATCAGTATATCACATTCCACCCACAGTTCATTTTATCATATGGACATGCGGGTAGGATGGCTCAACCTCCACCGTGAGGGATAGGTAGAAATAGAGGCGCTTCAGAGGTGGAGACCCCCTTGGCCTTCACCAAAGAGGTTGTGTTCCAGTTCATAGGAGTACCCCTACTATTCATACAGACTTGGATCTAGCTTAGAGGATGAGTCTAATGTGATTAGTATACCAGCCAATCCCTTTCAGTAGGTTCCATTCGAGGTGACTTTTGATCTAGCTAGAGTATTTGAATTTGGTTTATGTGAAACTATTCAGCAGCAGTTGGGAACCTTAGCTCTTACCTCACTTACATCTCAAGAAGTTGAAGGTTTTCGTAGTTAAGGAAGTCCCTAAGTCTTCCAATGACATGAAACAAAGAAGTTCTTTTTGGGATCATCTTCCTCAAGCCTTGAAGTTGATGTAGAGCTTGAGGAAGATACTTTTAAAGAATTAATGGAATTACCTTTTGACTTTTACTTTGTTCAAAATCTTATACGTAAAGGTTTAGTTCTCACACATGGTCCAAGCATGTCGAATACTTGAAAAGCTATGGAACAATAAGGGAAGCACAATCAAGAAGACTAGGATTCGACAAGGTCCAAATGATGATGAAGATTATTGCCTAGTTATTACCAATCATTTTGAGTCTGATTATTTCTTCTCACACATCCCCAACTCTTATGAGAATGTGTGTTTACAAACCTCAAATGCCCAGATGATCTCCAAGTCAAAGAGGCACCATTAGAATTTGAAGAGGAGATTCATTCAATAATCGACAAACTTAAAGAAATCAACCTCAGGATAAAAGAAAATCCATGCCCGACATACATCAGTTCATTGCTGAATGAAGAAGAAACCAATGACTTAGTTAGGCTATTGATTGAGTTTAAAGACTACTTCATATGGAGTTATGAAGAAATGCTTGAATTATCTAGTTACATAGCAGTCCACAAGTTAGTAATAGACCCTAAAAGTACTCCTATTAAGAAAGCTCCTAGATGCATGCGATTAGAAATTGAACAGGTTATTTCTGAAGTCAAGAAACTGATCAATACTGGTTTCATCTGAGAAGAAAAATATCTTACCTGCTTAGCTAATGTCATCCCGGTTAAGAAGAAGAATGGCCAAATTCGTATTTGTGTTGATTTTAGGGACTTAACAAGGCATGTCCTAAGGATGAGTTTCCTCTTCTTATACTAGAGTTAATGATGGACATTGCCTCATCTCATGCAATCTTCTCTTCATGGATGGGTCATCTGGCTATAACCAAATCAAGATGTCTCCTGAAGATGAAAGAAACATTACTTTTGAACTCGATAATCTTCTATTATAGGTCATGCCTTTCACCTTAAAATGCTGCGCATACCAATGGGCCATGACTCGATCTCAATGAACTCATCCATCATCGTTGAGTGTTATGTTGATGAAGTAGTCAGAGCTTAAAAGGAAGACCATCTCTTTGACTTGAGAGTAGTTTTTTGAATGGTTAAGATAATATAACCTCAAATGAATCCTTGAAGTGTGCATTGAGTACTTGGAAATTCCTTGGGTTTATTGTTCGACACTGGGTAATAGAAATAGATCCCAAAAGATTAAAGCTATCTTAGAAATGCTACCTCCTAAGAGTTTAGCTCAACTCAGATCCTTTCAAGGACGGCTGGCGTATCTTAGATGCTTTATCCCAAACCTATCAGGGAGATGCAAGCCATTCTTAGCACTTGTCAAAAAGGATGTTGAGTTCAAGTGGGATGACAAGTGTACATGCTTCGAAGACATCAAAGTACTTTGGTGAAGTCACCAATTCTAGCACCTATCCGGGCCGCCACTCATTTTACACTTCGCATTGGATGACTCTCTCGGCTCTGTTGGCAAGCCGATAATGAAAGGAAAAGAGCGCTCTACTACCTCAACCATCATTTGATCCCTGCTGAAGCAAACTATCCACCTATTGAGAAACATTGCCTATCTTTGATCTTTGCATCTCAGAAGCTATGACAATATATGCTTTCTCATAAGGTGAACATGATCTCCAGAACCAATCCACAGTAGTACCTCATGACACGACCAACACTTTTGAAGTTTGGCTCATTGGTTCATGATACTCTCATAGTTTGATATCACATTCGTACCCCTGTGGTAAAGGACAACTAGCAATTTCTTAGCACACCCACTTCTGGATTCTCAGTGATGATCTCCGATGAACAAATCATGAACTTAGGGGAGGCGACAATATGGGAGATGTATTTTGATGGTGTAGCTTCTTTTCTTAAAGGTGAAGCACCAGATCTATTCTCCCAAAGGCGGGGTAGGAATAGTTCTTCTAACTCCAGCTGATGTGATGAGATTCTCATACTATCTCCAACCCCACACCAATGAAGTATGAGGCTTTGATTGCTAGTGCAGTTAGCCATCACTATCTCGAGCATCAACATCTTTGGGGATTCTCGGTTGGTCATCAACCGGTGTCTAGTTCCCCAAGCTTCATCATTACTACAGTATACCATGAAGTTGTTGGCCCGATTCTGAAGTCACCATCAAGATTCCCCGAGAGAACGATAGATGCCTTGGCCAAACTTGCCAAGAGTTGGCATGGAAGATGAGTCCATTTCAATAAGGGTCCAAAATAGAGTCATATCCCTTATTGATGCTGAAATTATCGATAGACTTTCTCTTAAAAGGGAGGTTGTTGTTGCCAAAATGGACAAGGAGCTGGATTAGAGGCAACCATTCATAGATTACTTGAACAGAACTACCTCAAGAAATCATAAGCCCATCGGTGAAAAGAGCTCTCCTTATCTTATTGATGGCACCCTATGCCGTCCTTTGACCAAATATGGTTATTTGTTGACCTCATTTTTATGAGCTCTCAAGCTCCATCTTAGGCAGTTCTCTTAGACTTTAAGAGTTCAAAGACACACAATAGTGATTGGAGGATCAACTAAGAGACTTGAAGAGTTAGTAGGAATAGTTATGCCTGGGTGTTGGAAAACTTCCTACCCTTAGCTTGAACCATCCCTCACTTTCCTTCTTTCAAGTCAAACTTTAAATCAATTCTATTTGATTTTCTCCAAACTCAAATTAATTCCATGATTCAATTCTATGATAGAAACCTATGATCAAAATCCATCAAAAATTCTTAAGTTCAAATTTTTTAAGTCCTTAACCATCTTGACTTAGCCAAAATTGTAATTCAAACCTATTCAAACCTTTGAGATTTTCTCATGATACATTTATATTCTCATTTATATGCACATTTATAAATGAAATATAAGTTTAAACCCATCAAATCAAATTCAAAATTCCAAATCAATTCATGCAAATTTTCCAAGTCCCTTTAATTTTCCATTAAAGGACTTAACCAAAATCAATCCTAAACTTTGATCAAACTTATTCAAACTCATGGAATTTTCTCAAAATTATTTCTCTAGAATCATATATAAATGAAAATATAAATATAAATCAGTTAAATGCTCAAAATTTCAAATTTAAAAGAAACTCCCTTAAATCCTTAATTTTCCATTGAGTAACCTAAACTTGATCAAACCTATTCAAACTCATGATTTTCTCAAACTTATTTGTATTCTCATTTTATATTCTCAAATATAAATATTATAAAAATCAATCAATCCAATCCAAAAATTAAATTTCAAATTAAATAATTATTTTAAATCCTTTAAATTCCCTTTAATGGATTTAGCCCAAATCATGATTAAACCACTTCAAATCCTTGAAATTTTCTCATGATAAATTTATATTCTGATTCACATATATAAATGTAGAAATAAAACAATCAAAAACAACAACAACAAAGAACAAAGAATCCCACTTTATGAATCCCAGATTTTCTCATGATACATTTATATTCTCTAATAAATTTATAAATGAAATATGTTTAAACCATCAAATCAAATTAAAATTCCAAATCAATTCATGAAATTTTCGTCCTTTAATTTTCCATTAAGGACTTAAAATCAATCACTTTGATCAAACTTATTCTCATGGAATTTTTCAAATTATTTGTATTCTATTTATGTTCTCATTTATAAATGAAATATAAATATAAATCATCTAACTCAAAATTAAATTCCAAATTTAAAATCCTTGAAACTCCCTTAAATCATTCCATTGGTGGATTTAACTTTAAACTGATCAAACTGTTAATTCGAGGTTTTCTCAAAAAATTATTTGTATTCTCATTTATATTCTCAAATATAAATGAAATGTTATAAATCAATAAATCCAATCATTAAATTTTAAATTAAAAGTTGCTTTGAATCCTTTAAATTCCTTTAATGGTTTAAATCATATTAAACCACTTCAAATCCTTGACATTTTCTCATGATCAATTTATATTATCATTTATATTCACATATATAAATGAAATAGAAATTCAAACAATCAAAACAACAACAATAACAACAACAAGCCTTAATCCCATAGGTAGGGCTACATGATCCCTCTCCATTGTGTCTTTATATTGTCAAATTCTCATTTAAATCAAGTATACTAGATCATTTTTTATACATCTTAACCAAGTTTTTTAGGTCTACCTTTACCTTTCTTAACATAAAATAAATCCCAATGCATCTACTCTCCTAATGAGTTGGACGATGCTTTATGTGCCAAACCAAGTGACTCTCCTAATCTTATCCTCTTGAGCTTCTACTTTTTTCCGAATATACTCATTTTGCATTCTATCTCTAGTAAAGCCACTCATCCACCTAAGCATCCTCATCTATGTAAAGCAATCTTATGCTTCTCTTTTTGTTGACATTCACTTAAGTCATTATCTTACCACCATCTTATAAAATTTTCCCTTGAGTTTATGGAACTTTTATCACATAGTAAGCGGATACTTTCAACCATCCAACTTGAATTCTACTTTAACATCTCCATCTATTTCACCATCATTTTGAATAATGGAGCCTAAATATCTGATATCACTCTTTTTTATTATGTTCACTGTGTCACCATTTTTCTTAGAATCTAAAATTACACTCCATATATTGGTTTAGATCTGCTTAAATGAAAACCCGACTCTAGGTTGACTCCATAATTGAGTTTATTGGACTCCCTCTTTTCTTGTCAACAAGAAGAATGTCATCCAGCATACACCAAGGTACATCTTTTTTGTAAATGAGTAAGAACATCCATAACTAAATTAAAAGATAATTTAAAATTTGATCCTTGATGTAATCCAACGAATTGGAAAATATTTTGTCAATCCTCCTTATGTTTGGACACAAAGTTGACTCTAATATACATATCTTAAGACTTGAATATAACCAATGTCTCCTTTATCAGATCTGCAGCATCTCTTGAAACTTTATCATAAGATTTCTAAATCAATAAATATCATATGTAGATCCTATACTTTCTCTATGCTTCTCCATCAAACTTAATAAATGTATAGCATCCATAGTAGATCTAGGCATGGCCAACTTGTGAGAAACTTCATGACATTGTAGCTATCTCATTACTCTCTCATAATTTTAATGTATGGCACATTAACTTAATTCTCTATAATTTGAATCTTGTGCATCCATCTTAAATATTGGAACCAACAAACTCTTTCTCCACTCTTCATCTTTTTTAGTCTTTAAATTGACATTAAAAGATTTGTATAGATTCTGATCTTCTAAACATTTCCACACTTTTATTGGATATAATCCATCCTCTTGCTTTTCCATTTCATTTTCTTTAAAACTAACTTCAAATTACTTTGGCATAAAATGAAATTCTCTATGTTTAAAGTATTATGGTTGCTAAAATCATGTACTTTAGATCCTTCATTGAAGTTTATCAAATACATCCCATTTTGATATCCTTTCTAAAAAATTTATTATTTTCATCCTTAATACATCACTTAAACTATGTCTTCTTCTCTATCTCTTTGGTTGGCTAACTTATACATGTCTTTCACCTTCTTTGGTATCTAATCTTGTATAAATCACTACATGCTAAATTTTTTTGCATCATATCACTTTCTTAGAATCTATAGACCACTTTATATCTTTCAATTTTTTGAGTTTTTTACATCTAAACTAAGTTTATAACAATACTTCTTATTTTTATCTTTTCTTGAATGACTCCACCACCAACTATTCTTATTGAGCTTTTCCTTTTGATTCTCAAACACATCTTTATGACTTGCTAAATTTCACTTATTGTTTCCCACATAATGTTAGCTTCCTCATCCCAAATTCTAATCTCTTGTAGCTTGCTCTTAAAAATCAATTTTTTATTTGTGTTCTTCAAACTCCATCTAATTCTAGGATAATAATTTGGTTTATTTTTCTCTTACAACCTTTTATCAAAAATATAAAATAATTCATGTTGATTTAGATTCCTTGGAATCCCAATCTTTTACAATCTAAATCTATTTTTCATCAGAAAATGATCAATATCTCTTGATCTTTTTTTATAAGTAATAATATTTTCATCTCTTTCTTAAATAAATGAAAATTCAAAATCATCAAAAAAATTCTAAAATCCTATTCTTCATTAGTCACTTCCATAAATGAATACTTTAAAATCCCTCTTCTCATTTAAATTCAAATACTTTTCTTCAAAATCTTTGTATTAATCCCTCTAATTCATTCCAAAATTTTTCTTTTTGTGCTTATCAAAATAAATAAATTATAACATAATAATCAAATCAAATAATTTACTATAATTATCTCCACATCTATATTTATATTATCCTTCAAACTTTTATTTATAATCAATAAATTTCTAAATTTTTATATAATTTAAAACCTAAACTATCAATCTCTTAGCCTTTAATTTAGTTTCTTGAAACATAAAATATTTATCTTTCTATGAACTATAATATCTCATTATATTCACATTTATAATGAAATATATTTCAATCTCATATATTCCATCAAAACCAATTCCAAAAATCAAACTCAAATTCATTCAAAATCAAATCTAAACCTTTCAAGTCAAAATCTTGAACTTAGTCAAATCAATTCCAAATCAAGCCAAACTCTTGATTTTCTCTCATGTTTCAATCAATCCGACAATCATGAGCTCATATATAAATTCAAACCCAAGACCACTTCATATTCTTCCTTTGAATATGAAATTTTCAAATGGATCTAAATCCATTTGACTTCAAACCACTTGTAAATGGATTTATATTTCAATCATTAGTCCATAAACAAGATCAACCAACAAATCAAGCTTTGACCAAGCCATTTGACCACTTAGGCTCACTTGACCCAAAGTGACCTAAAGTACCTTATGAGCCAACTTTTGATCCTAACCAAATTGGATTGAACCAAACTCATATATTCTCATCATGATCAACAATCATCATGGGATGATCAATCAATCAAATTGGTCAAACCAAGTCAAACCTAAGGGTTGAAGTCAACACTTAACCTAAAATGAAACCTTACAAATTCCACCATAGGCCAAATTGATTGAAACCATTGATCTAAGTTCACTCTTGACCTATGTTTGAACTTGACCAAGCCTACATTTGAGCCTAACCTAGCACAATCGGCCACTTGACACAAGTTGGTCAAAATTTGTCAAAACATGATCTAAGCCAAATTGATTGAAACCAATGGGTCAAGTCCATTCCAAATCACTTGTGGAACTTAAAGCCTCAATTGGCCAACTAGACCTAACTTAAATTGACCTTAGGACAACATGACCTAAAGGGGTCATGTTGAGCCAAATGAACAACAATTGATTGGAAACAAAGATACCAATCCTGATAACCTAACCTAAACCTACCCTTGACCTACCTCAAATAGGTCAAATGGGTCAAATAGGTCAACTTGACCCATTTGACCTAAATGAAGTCATATGAGCCAAAACCAAAACTAACCAAATTGAATCAAACCAAAACCAAAATATTTCAAATGGTCATATGAACTTGACCGAACCCTTGGTTTGACCCAATTTGACCAATTGGTCAACTTGACCAAAGTTGACCCATTTTGACCTACATGGGTCAACATGAGCCAAACCCTATCAAATGGTTTCCAAATCCAATGAAACTTGGCCAAACGTAGTTTCTCCACATACCCAACATGTCCAAAGTGGAAAAAAGTAAAATGACCCTTTTACCCCTAGGCCATAGAACAAATTTTGGCTTAGTGCATGGGTATTTTGGTCATACACTCTTCACATTCACTTGAGGCTTTCCTAAAAGCTTAAGGAGAATTAATGATGAGTGGTGCACCACACCCAAAGGGTTTGGGTCAGCCCATTTGACCCATAGACCAAACTGATCACATAGGTTGAAATTGAGTTTTCAAATTCCCTCTTAAGCTCAAATTCATCACATGGGAAGTTGGCAATCCACTCAAGGGATCAAACCGATCATGTGCACACTCAAACCATCAAAAACCTCTCCAATCTTCAATTGGATCAAAATGGAATGGTTTTGTCGATTTCCATAGGGGAGATATACTCCCCTAATTCAATAAAATTTTTAATTCCATTGTCGATTGAAGCCCACAAGAGAGTAGGCAGATCATTTAGAAGCTTCTTGGGAGGATTTGAATTCCCTAATTCTTAGTTTGCCTGATGCAAAATAGAGCTCAATCCCTTGCCAACTTCCTCACACTTTCTCCCAAATTCCTTCACACTCTTCATCTAAGGACCAATCCAAGCTCACTCAAGCTCTTGAAGTTCCCATAGGGAGATCAATTCAATCAAAGATGAAGCTCAAATTGAAGTGGTGGTGTCTACTGTCCTCTTTGATGGACGGCCGAGATCAGCGTGTGCTCATGTCACCATTTGGGATGTGACATTTAAGTCACACACCCTGCAAGATAATGTAAAAAATTTTGCCTTCCATCACCATGTCACATTGATCTAAGGATTAAGTATGGATTAGTTAAATGCTTAATTAATTCTTGATTAATCCATAAAACTTTTAAAATTCATAACTCTTCATAGAAAAATCAAAAAAATAAAAGGAAAAATGCTATGGAAAGATAATTTTATCTAGAATATTTTAAAAATAGTTTTGATGGAATTTGAATTAATCTTTTCTCTAAATTTGAGTTTCTTTGGAAATATTAATTAGCTAATTATCCATTAATTAGGTCATCAATTAATCTCAAATTTCTAGGGTTCATTTTATGGGATGACCTCTACCTCCCCTAATTTTCTTGAGATTCATTGAGAGTTCAATTGGGAAAATTTCTATTTCATTCCCTAATTGCCCCTTTCATGTAATTTAAGGTGATTAAGGTGTGATTAGTTGATTTATCATATGATTAAGTTTGATTAAGGTTAGATCGTGAGTAGGAGGTTTATGGAATAATTTTTGGGGCATTTCCCTAAGTTATCCCTAAACCCCTCTCTTAATTCCCCTTTAATTAATGGTTAATTCATTAATCACCCTTTAAAATTTTCAAAATTCTAAAAAGTTTAACTTAATTAATCTATCTTGAGATGCTTAGGTGTTTAATCTAAGTTCAATTAAAAATTAAAACCCCTTAAGTATGAAAGGGTGTTTTGAAATTACTTAAGCAAACCCTTAGCTTAATTAACTTTAAATTGTGAGCCAAATTGCATTAGGCCTTTTCATTATTAGGTGCATTGCAAATTTAAATTTCTTGTGGATTTTATGTCATCTCATTGGCTCATAATTACTTAGTTAATTTTTTAAGGGTGTTGTAGGTAAGAGTTAATTAAGCCACTTAATTCATACCTTAACCTAATCAATGCTTAAAAATGGATTTAATTATCTAAAAATTAAACAAAAATATATAAAACACATGTGGAATGGGTTAGAATAACTCATCTCACCTTTTCAAAATTAAATCAAACTTCAAACTAAACAAAATCATTTTGAAATTCACTTTGATTTATTCTAAATTTTCTTATTCATTAAGAATGTCTTTAGGATTTAAGTAAAGTGAGTTTGTTTACTTTCATTGCTTTGGATCTTTCCCAACATGTTAAGTTGTATGCCATGTGATTCATGCATTCATAATTTCATGTTTCAAATTTTAAAATGAAATTGTTTACTTTATGTCAAATGTGCATGTGTTGGCTAAAGTAAATATATTGGCTATTATCACTACTAAATCAAATTATTTTTTAAAACTTATAAATGAAATATCAAATCTAAAGTGTACTATTCATATCTTAATTATAAGCTTGCATGTGATGGATTATAAAAGCATGTTTAGCATAGGTTTCCTTTCTTTCTTATGTTAGCATAGATTTGAATAGGAGTTAGTAAGATGTAGGACTCATTTGAAAAGAACCAAACACTTACTCAATTCCATACCCTATTCATCTTTATTCTCTCACCTAAGAAGGGTTACATACATAAATTCAATAAACAAAAATGAATTCATAAAACAACTTTTTGCATCTTCCTTTTTTTTATTTTATTTCTTTTTGTATACATGTTTGTATTTAAGGAAAGTGGTATATTAGTCTGGACAAGGTTGTGAGGCTTTAAGTAGACTAAGTAGGTCTTGTACCTTACACCTCGGTTAACAATGGTACTCACTTATGCCTTTCTTACTTTCATGTATGTATGTGAAATTTTGGATAAGGAAAACCTTTTCTACTTAAGAAAAATCATGCATATTCAACTTCTAAATTTTCTTAAATGGATTACTTAGCATGCATCATAAAGTGTGTTAACTATTCTCATTTGCATAGATATGCTTAGTATCCATGTTATATATGTTGGGAAAGAAATGAAGTAATGTGTGTTATGTGAATTTTGATTCATTTTATTTAATCTTAAAATGCCTTTCTTTTGAATAGGTTTGTTTAGTTTATCTAAACTTAGGATTAATTAAAGATGTAATCAAAATATTCACCTAAATGAAATTAAAATGTGAACTACTTTAGAAATTACTTAGGATTAGGGAAGGAAAGAGAAGTTCTCTTCTTTCCCTCTCTTCATAACTTAGTAACTAATTATAGGTTTCACTTAAACTAAATTAAAACATGAAATAAAACCAACCCAAAATACTTAAGAAACTTAAATTAAACCTTACTCTAAGTTGAACATGTCCTTCACACTTAGAAAATTTGAACCTAAAGCCATAAGCTAAGCATACCACACAAGCCTTCAAAGCACACACATTAGCCTAAGTCACCACTTCTAGCCTTAGGTTAGGTCGATGCATGGCTTGATGTTATGTTTTATTTTGTGATATATGTTTTAGATTAGATGTTAGGGTGTATGCTCATAGAATGAATGGTAGGATGTGCTTAGTCTAACTATTCTTTTCTATAGGGGATTGTGCTTAAGGGGCACTATCATAAATAAAAATATAAATGCTTTTTACTTGTAGGTGCTTATACCTCTAAGCATAATCCATAGGCCAGGTGGACTTAGTCACCCATGTGTGGGGTGATAAGTCCAATATACATGCTTGGGATTTGTGTGATTTAACTAACCTTTTTTTGCGGTGTTAGATTTCTACTTTTCCTTTTCATGTAAAATTTGTATAATTAGGATTTTGGAATGATTTGTTATGGGGATTAGGATGAGCATTGGTCATAAGATCCATCTTATGCACCATGTGAAGCCTTGGAGCATCCACCTTCCAACCATCCAAAGGAGAAACCAAGAAGAAGAAAGAAGAAGAAAGAAAGAAACAAGAAAGAAGAATAAAGCTTGAAGACCCCCATAACAATGAATTCCTTTGCTTAAATTGTAATCCAATTCATTTGTAATCTGAGTTGTATAAGGGTAGAGCTCAGCTGCCCATATTTGATATTTTTGTGTTTGTGCGGTGGTGCCCAACTACAAACGGCCATTTATTCTTTTTGTGATTAGCTTTATAAATTGATTGATGATTTGTTTAGCTTTTGCATTAAGTGGCATGATTTTTCTAATTTCTTCCTTGCTTTATGTATGGCCTGGATGTGGATTAGGCTCTTTAGGAAAAAATAAATCTTTTACCAACTTAATAATTCTAATTAAAGCTAATAACTCATAACCTCACATAAAGCTTAGGCTTAAAATCAAGATAAAATAATTAGCAACCCCTTAGTTGGATAAGCATTTCTTTATAATATCATGCACAAATGCATCTTATTTCACTCTCTTGATTGGGTTCCACCTTTGCCGAGAGAACCGACTTGACCTTTGAGTGGTGGTGGAAACTCACCTCCTCTCCTTCTCGATTTTGGCCAATAATCTGATTTCTCATGCATTAGTCATAAAATCCTATTAGCACGAGTCAAAATGATTGTCCAAAATAAAATAAAATGAAATTTGAATTGCATTAGATTTAGGTCATTTGAAGCATGTCCCTTTACATGATCTAGTCTCTTTAGGAGTGAGTTTAAGGACTTAGTCTCTTTCTAAAATAATAACTATATCTTGCATAAGCATAAAGACTTGCTACATGTATTTAAAATCATAGGAGGAGTTAGTTGGCGACCCAGTGGTTGTAAGTCCAAGCTATCGGGTGATTTGTCCTCTCTTATGGAGGCAAACCAATTACCAATTTTTTGCCTTAGATTTAGGTTGTGCTTTCGGCCCTCACTGAAGCTCCCTAGATTTAGGTTATGAGGTTGCTTCTCCCCTTTGTGGGCCATAAGCATAATTCCTCACCTCTTAGGCATTTCCTTAATCTTGTGTTAAGGAATCTTAAGTCTAAAATTCTAATGAAAATGCAACTCAAACAAACTAAATCAATTTCTAAAATGTAAAGCCCAATTTTAGGATAGTTTGAGATGCTCAGGTTTCTAGCATCATGTGAGCATCTCTACTTATTTCCCATTTTTTGATAATAACTCTCTTTTGATCAATCCCATTTGATCTTCAAATAAACCAATCGATTGATAGTCCTTCCTGTTGAAATCTTCAAAGACAATGATCATTTACCTTAATCGAGAGTTTTCTAAGGGATCATCCCCAAGATGTAATTAACTATGGGGCTTGCTCATGTAGGGAACTTAACGAACCCGATTTAAAATAAACCCTTCTTTACTTTTTCATGTAAAGTAGGGGAAGAATCTCTGGTACATATGCGGACCCATCATCCTTAGGAGTCCTTATTGAGGTGATTGGTTCCATTAAAGGGTAGTGACTTCTCTTTGAGATACACTATACTTGATGGCGTATCGATCACTGAATAAGTACATCTGCATGGCATCTTATCAAGATGAATTTTTGTAAGGGTTCCTCTTTCTTATCTCCCCACAGATTTGAAAGGTGACTCCCCAATAACAATTTATTTACCACAGGCCTTAAACTCACTCCCTGAAGAGACAAGATCATGTAAAGGGACATGCTTCAAATGACCTAAATCTAATGCATTTCAAATTTCATTTTATTCTTAGTTTTGGATAATTATTTTTGATTCAGGCTAATACGATCTTTATGACTAAAGCATGAGAAATCAGATTATTAGCCAAAATCAACGAGAAGGGAGGAGGTGAGTTTCCACCATGGCCCTCAAATGTCAAGCCGAGTTCTCTAGAAAAGGTGGAAGCCCTCCAATCAAGAGTAAAATAAGATGCATTTGTGCATAATATTATAAAGAAATAATCATCTAGCTAAGGGTTGCTAATTCTATTATCTTAATTTTAATCCTAAGCTTTAGGTGAGGTTATGAGTTGTTTAATTTTTTTATTTGAGTTATTAAGTTGGATAAAATATTTATTTTTCCTTAAAGAGCCTAATCCACATCCAAGCCATACATAAAGCAAGGAAGAAACTAGAAAATGTATGCCACTTAATGCAAAAGCTAAACAAATCACCAATCAATTTATAATGCTAATCGCAAAAAGAATAAATGGCCATTTGTGGTCGGGCACCACCGTACACACCCAAAAATATCAAATGAGGGTAGCCGAGGTCTACCCTTATACAACTCACAGATGAATATTACATTTAAGAAAAGGAATTCAATTTTATGGGTGGTATTCATGCTTTATTCTTCTATCTTCTTCTTCTTTGGAAGGATGGATGGTGGATGCTCCAAGGCTTCACATGGTGCATAAGATAGGATCTTATGACCAATGCTCATCTAAATCCCCATAACAAATCATTCCAAAAATCCTAATTATACAAATTTTTACATGAAAAGGAAAAGTGAAAATCAAACTAGCACTTGCAAAACAAAGGTTAGCTAAATTACACCACACAAATCCCAAGCATGTATATTAGACTTATCACCCCACACATGGGTGACTAAGTCCACCTGGCCTATGGATTATGCTTAAGGGTATAAAGCACCTGCAAGCAAAAGCATTTATATTTTTATTTATGATTGCACCCCGTAAGCACAATCCCCTGTAGAAAAGAATAGTTAAACTAAGAATGTTATACCATTCATTATATGAGAATACACCCTAACATCCAATCTAAAACATTCATCACAAAATAAAACATAACATCAAACCATGCACCTACCTAATCTAAGGCTAGAAGTGATGACTTAGGCTAATGTGTGTGCTTTGAAGGCTTGTGTGGTATGCTTAGCTATGGCCTTAGGTTTAAAATTTCTAAGTGTGAAGGACATGTTCAACTTAGAGGAGGTTTCATTTAAGTTGTTTATGTGTTTTGGGTTATTTTTATTTCATGTTTTAATTTGGTTTAGGAGAAACCTACAATTAATTACTAAGTTATGAAGAGAGGGAAAGAGAAAAGAACTTCTCTTTCCTTCTCTAACCTAAGTGATTTTTAAAGTAGATTCACATTTTAATTTCATCTAGGAAAATTTTTTGATTACATCTTTTAATCAATCCTAATTTTAGTTAAACTCTAAAAAAAACCTATTCAAAAAGAAAGGCATTTTAAGATTAAATAAAATGAATCAAAATTCACATAACACTCATTACTTCACTTCTTTCCCAACATATATAACATGCATATGGATGGACCCTAAGCATATCTATACATGCAAATGAGAGTAGTTTACACACTTTATGATGCATGCTAAGTAATCCATTTAAGAAAATTTATAAGTTGAATATGCATGATTTTTCTTAAGTAGAAAAGGTTTTTATTATCCAAAATTTCACATACATACATGAAAGTAAGAAAGGCATAAGTGAGTACAACGCCTTTGTTAACTAGGTTTAAGGTACAAGACCTACTTAGGGCTACTTAAATCCTCGTAACCTCAAGATTGTCCAGACTAATATACCACTTTCCTTAAATACAAACATGCATATAAAAGAAATGAAATAGAAAAGGAAAATGCAAAAGTTTGTTTAATGGATTCATTTTACTTGATGTAATTCATACATGCAAACATAGGTAACCTTTCTTAGGTGATAGCATAGGGATGAATAGGATATGGAATTAAGTAAGTGTTGGGTTCTTTTCAAATGAACCCCACATCTTACCAACTCCTATTCAAAACTATGTAAACATAAGGAAGAAAGAGAACCTTTGCTAAGCATACCTTTATAAACTATCACATGCAAGCTTATAATTAAAGTATAAGTATCACACTTTCAGATTTGGTATTTGATTTATTTATTTTTGAAAATAATTTGGATTTAGTAGCGATAATAGTCACTCATATTTTACTTTAGCCAACACATGCACATTTGACATAAAGTAAACAATTTCATTTTTAAAATTTGAAATATGAAATTATGAATGCATGAATCACATGACATACAACTTAACATGTTGGGAAAGATCCAAAGCAATGAAATCATGTAAATAAAGTCACTTTACTTAAATCCTAAAGAAATTCTTAAGGAATAAGAAAATTTAGAATAAATCAAAATGAATTTCAAAATGATTTTTGTTTAGTTAGAAGTTTGATTTTAATTTTGAAAAGGTGAGAGGAGTTTTCTATTCCTAACCCATTCCCACATGTGTTTTGTATTTTTGTTTAACTTTAAAATAATTAAATTTATTTTTAAGCATTAATTAGGTTAAGGTATGAATTAAGTGGATTAATTAACCCTTACCTACACCACTTTAGAAGAATTAACTAGATAATTATGAGCCAATGAGATGACATAAAACCCACAAGGAATTTAAATTTGTAATGCACCTAATAATGAAAAGGCCTAATGCAATTTGGCTCATAATTAAAAGTTAATTAAGCTAAGGGGATTAGCTTATATAATTTCAAAATACCCTTTCACACATGTGAATTGGATTTTGATTTCCTTAATTAAACTTAGGCTACTAAACACCTATGCATCTACCCAAGATAGATGAATTAAGTTCTAGAACTTTTTAGAATTTTTAAAAATTTATTAATGGGATAATTAATGAATTAACCCTTAATTAAGAGGAGATTAAGGAGAGAAGAGGGGGTTTATGGAATAGCTTAGGGGAAATCCCCCAAAATTATTCCATAAACCTCATACTTATTGGATTTGACCTTAATCAACCCTAATCATAGGGTAAATCCACTAATCATATCTTAGTTACCTTTAATTACATGAAAGAGGTAATTAGGGAATAAAATAGCAATTTCCCTAATTGAGCTCTCAATAAATCTCAAGAAAATTAGAGGAGGCAGAGGTCATCCCCTAAAATGAACCTTAGAAATTTGAGATTAATTGATGACCTAATTAAAGGATAATTAGCTAATTAAGATTTCCAAAGAAACCCAAATTTAGAGAAAATAATAATTCAAAATCCATTAAAACTATTTTTAAAATATTCTAGATGAAATTATCTTTCCATAGCATTTTTCCTTCTATTTTTGTTGATTTTTCTAGAGAGAATTATAAAATTTAGAAGTTCTCTGAATTAATTAGGAATTAACTAATTGCTTAACTAATCCTTGCTTAATCTTTAGCTCATAGCACGATGCGTGGCGGTGGTGGTCAGCGTGCTTTACACGTGTCGCACCGTGAGGGTACAACTTAAGTTATCACCTCACAAAGGCAGTGGTGGCGCACACGCTTATATCCTCGGTTATCCAATCAAAGATTGTATGGTTAAGGATTCACCTGCGATTTATAAAGGATAAATGAATTACTAAATGTACTAAATAATCTCAGTCGTCTATCTAAAATGCACGGATAGATGACTGAGATGAGCCAAGTTCTTCCCCTTGATCAACAGAGACCATCCATGATCAAGGGGAAAATCCAAGCTCGATTTAGCATACCAAAATCAACCCACACCATCTAGAGAAATAGAACGGTAAATCTAATGGCCAAAATTTAATGAGGTGAAAATTTCTTTCACAAAGATCCACACCACATTAAGTTTAGTGATCAAAAAATTCCATACCTCACCAGTGCTCAGGATCGATGAGGTAGCTTCGTCTGTTGGAGATGAAGCCCTGTTGAAATTTCTAGGCCTTGGGATTTAGTGGATCAATGGGTAGACCAACACCACTTCACTTGAGCTTCACCTATGATCCAATTGAGCTCTTCCTTACTATGGGGACTTTAATCAGAGCTTGGGTAAGTTCAACTTGACCCTCTGATGGAGTGTGCAAGAGTAATTAGAAGGAGATCAAGTATGGAGGAAGTTGGCTAATGGATTGATCTCTTCTATTTTGCACTGTGAAAAACTGAGAATTAGGGAATTCAAATTCTCTCTAAGAAGCTTAGAAATGCTCTAAGATGGTTGCTCTGGGTTCCTAGGCTTCAATTAATAGAAAGTGAATTGAAATTTCATTGAATTTGGGGGAGTATATCTCCCCCTATGGCAATCGGACGGCTGAACCATTCTTTGCCATTTTGATCCAATTGACCAGATTGGGAGGGTTATTTAGGCTATTAGATCTTTGCACATGGTCAGTATGAGGCCTTGAGTGGATTGCCAACCTCCATATGCATCAAATTAAGCTTAGAAGGGAATTTGAGAACTCAATTTTTCTCTAAATGGTCGGGTTTGTCTATGGGCCAAATAGTAGAACTAACCAGCCAAAGGGATGCCTTTCGGTGTACATCAGTTGTACTAGGAAGAAAGCATAGTAGGCTTACATCCTCCAAGTAAGGACCAGTTATTGGGGTAATCTATTGGCAAGGAAATAGATTGAGCCCAACCTACTGACTTTTGAGTGAATGTCGTTGGAGGACTTAGATCAACTCAAAGATAGTCAAGATTAATTTCATTTTTTTTCAATTTATTTATTTTGATTTTGTTGGATCTCATAGGTTTGTGATGAATCGCACTGAGTATGGGCCAAGAAAGCCTAGACCTAACTCATATTTACCAATTCAAAAGGAGTAGTCTACCAACCACAAGATAGGACTATCCAACCGAGGAGAAATGACTTTTAGTATATAACGGTCGAGTCTTAAGAAGAAAGCACAGGGACTCACATCTTCTAGAGATAAGAAGCCATTGGGGTGATTGGTTTCTTTGGGCAACAAATCAAACCTAACCTAAGGCTGACTATTGAGTGAATGCCACTGGGTGACTTAAATCAGGTCAAGAATAGTCAAGATTAAATTTCATTTTTAATTTTATTTTATGGATTCCATTAGTTTATGATGGATCACATTGAGAAGGAGCTTATAGAAGCCTAGACCTATCTCAAATTTATAGAACCAAAGGGAGTAGCTTCTCGGTCGATGGGAGAACTATCTGACCAAAGGAGTGCCTTTCGATTTGCAATAATCAATTCAATGGAAGAAAGCTTAGGGACTTGCATCTTCCATTAGAAAAGACCACTAGGGTGATTGGTTTCTTTGGGCAATAAATCAAACCCGACCTAGGGCTACCCGTCGATTTGTGAATCATGCTAGAAAGAATACATCATAGTCTTATATCTTTCAAAGCGGAATGATTGTCTGGGTAACTTGCTCGTAGTAAAATAGATTGAACCCAACCTAAGGGTGACTACTGAGTGAGTACTAACCTAGAGATTTATCTGAACTTAGGTAGTCAAGCAATTCCTATAGGAGTTCTGCTGACACTGCCCTAAAGATAGGATGCTTGCTTGAGAAAAAGGGGCCCTTTAAGGGCTTGAATCCTAATTCACAAGTGAATTAATTTTATTTATTTATTTTAATTTTACTTATTTATTGTGGACCCTGTTAGTTTGCGAGGGATCAAACTAAGAAGGAGCTTATATCAGCCTGGACCTATCTCAGATTTACTGAACCAAGGAAAATCTGTGCATCCGCTGAACTAATTTTTCAACCACAGGGGTGGCTACTAGGAAAGGATAAATGTCCAATCCAAAAGTAACCCGGGTAATGTCTAAATGGGGTCACAAAGGACCTGATCCAAATAGAGTGCCCACAGTCGATGGGGCCGATAAGGGCTTAATTCAACACCCTGGAGAAAATGTCATGGCTAGTCATATATTCAATAGGTATTTGGTGTCCAACTCAAGGAGAAAGTATGGGGACTCATATCTGCCAAGAGTGGTGTACTCACCGGGTGAGTCACTGTTAGCATAGCGAGCATCAACCAACCTACGGTGCCCATCGATTTGCAATAATCAGCCTAGGAAGAAAGCTCGAGGACTCACATCCTCTTATAACAGAACTGACTGTTGGGATAGTCTCTCTTCGGCTCGACAGGTGCTATCCGACCTAGGGTGACTACTGAGTGAATGCCACTGGGGGACTTAGATCAACTCAAAAGTAGTCAAGAAAAATGGGGCCTCTAGGGGACTTATCCTAAACCTCAAATATACTCAACTTAGTTATAACATGATGATTAATTCAAGAAGAAAGCACGGGGACTCACATCTTCTTAAGCAAAGTCAATCATGAGGTAGCTTACTGGTTGGGCAGTGAATCATACCATACTAACAAGGCATTCTTTGGTTTGATCAAGTTAGGAAGAAAGTGCAGGGACTCACATCTTCCAAACAAGTGACCACTTGGGTGACATACTAGCGAGCTAGCATGTAAACCTGATCTAGAGCAGTTAATGAGTGAGTACCATAGAGGGCTTACTCCCACATCAAAATAGCTCGAGATAAAAGATTTGTGTTTGTTGTGTTCATGTATTAAAAGGAATAGGATGCCTCTAGGGACTCTTACACCAACCTTAAAACATGCTGGGGAATTATGAAATGATGCAATGGATGGCAATAAGAATTCCAACTAAGAAAGGATGCTACTTTTGTTCTCTCACACCTAACTTAGTTATGCCAATCAAAATAGGATGCCTCTTGGGTTCTCTTATACCTATTCTAATAGCATCGAGAGATTGTGTTTTTATTATGAAAGAGGGATAGGATGCCACTGGGGGACTCTTACACCTACCCTACACATGTCATGATGGGTTCGCAAGAAAAGCAAATAACACTTCAAAAAAGAGAAGATTTGATGAATGGAATCAGATTTTGTTCTTTTTATTAATGAAGTGTTTTCATACAAGTTTTATTTCATGGGTAATATTTTTTTAGATAGAGCCCATTAATTGGAAGCATCGCATGTTCCCCTTTACAATTGATAAGCTGATAATATCATCCTTGGTAGGCCTTCTCTATGACATAAGGGCCTTCCCAAGTCAGTTCAAACTTACCTCCCATCTTTCAACGGGCAACAATTGGTCTCCTTAGTACTAACACAAGTTCTCCTACTCAAAAAGACCTTGGATGAACCAGCTTGTTGTGAGCTTGAATCATTTTGGCCTTGTACAACTCGAGGTTCTGGTACGCCTGTAGGCGACTTTCCTCCACACCTTCGAGCTCTTCTAACCGCAACTTTGCATTATGCTCTATAGAGATCTTGTTACCCAATGCTATCCTTAGTGATAAGAGTTGAACTTCTAAAAGAAGAATGGCTTCGGACCCATACACTAAGAAAATGGGTGGATTGAGTTGGAGTTCGGTGTGTGGTGCGATAGACCCACAAGGCTTCAACCAATTACTCGTTCCACTATCGTTTGTTGTCATCAAGAGTCTTCTTCAGTATCTGGATGAGAGTTTTGTTGAATGCTTCTACTAAACCATTAGCTTTGGAATAGTAGATGGTGGAGTATCTCTAATCTATACCATGTATTCTAGCGAAGCTATTGGTCTTCATGCTTTTGAATGCAGTACCATTATCAAATATAATTCATTGAGGCACCCCGAACCTATATATGATATAGTTCCTGAAAAACTGAAGCATGTGGTGAGCTGTGACCTCTGTGAGTGGGATGGCTTTCACCCACTTGAAAAAGTAGTCGGTAGCAACTAAGATGAATCGATGCTCCTCAAAACAAAGAGGATCGATCAGACCTACAATGTCGGCACCCTAACACTCAAATGTCCATGAAGCTAAAATAGGGTGTAGAATGTTGGGTAGTTGGTGGAGGACCACACCATGCACCTGACAGTGATGGCATCTCCTAGCTACGTCCATGCAATTTGTGAACATAAAAGCCCAGTAGTATCCAAGTCTTTTGATCTTCGACTTCATCTTCGGATCAGATTGATGTGCTCCATATAGACCTAAGTGTGCCTCAATTATAATGCCATGGGCTTCATGTTTATCTAAACAATGTAACCACATCTGGTTAAAGGACTAGTGGTACAGGGTGCCATCAAGAAGAGCATAGAAGAGAGCTCTCTGTTTCACCTGATGGGCTTAAGATTTCTCTTAAGGTAGTTTGTCGATGTTCAAGTAATATATAAACAGTTGCCTCCAATCTAGCTCCTTATCTATTTTGGCAAAGGCAACCTCCACTTCAAGAGAAAGTCTCTCGATGAGTTTCAAATCAATAAGGGATAAGACTTATTTATTTTGGACCCTTATTGAAATGGACTCATCTTCCGGACATGCCAACTCTTTGGCAAGTTTTGCCAAGGCATCTGCTACTACATTCTCTGCTCAGGGAACCTTGTAGATGGTAACTTCAGGAATCTGGGCCAACAACTTCATGGTATACTCATAGTAATGACAAAGCTTGGGTTTGAGAACCTGGTAGGACCCGACAATCCAATCGATCATTAACTGAGAATCCCCAAAGAAGTTGATACTCTTGACACTGATAGTGATGGCTAACTCCAGACCGGTAATCAAAGCCTCATACTCAACTTCATTATTGGTGCAATGGTTGAAAAGATAGTATTAGAATCACATCACATTACAGAGTTAGAAGAACTATTCATACCCCTGCCTTTCTTGTGAGAATAGATCATGGTGTTTCCCCTTTGTGAAAAGCAGCAGCATCATTAAAATGTGATTTCAAACTGTAAGAGTATCATGGACCAATGAGCCAAATGTCCGAAAAGCGTTGGCCATGTCATGAGGTATTGCATTTGATTGGTTCGGGAGATCAAGTTCACCTTATGAGAAAGCATGTGGTGTCCTAGCTTCTAAGATACAGAGATCAAAGCTAGGCAATGTTTCTCAATAGGTGGATAGTTTGCCAGAATCAGACGATGACTGAGGTAGTAGAGAGCGCTTTCCTTCCCCTCATCATTAGCTTGGGCCAACAAAGCATCGAGAGAGTCATCTAATGCAGCATTATAAAGGATTAATGGCCTACCCAAGATAAGGAGCTGCTAGAACTGACGACTTCACCAAGTATTCTTTGATGTCTTCGAATGCATGCTGGCACTTGTCATCCCACTTGAACTTGGCATCCTTTTTGACAAGTGCTGAAAAGGGGTTGCATCTCACTGATAGGTTTAAGATAAAGCGTCTTAGATACACCAGCCATCCTTCAAAGGATCTGAGTTGAGTTAAGCTCTCAGGAGGTAACATTTCTAAGATGGCTTTGATCTTTTCATGATCTATTTATATTCCCTAGTGTCGAACAAAAATCTAAGGAATTTCCCTGAAGCATCTCTGAATGCACACTTCAGGGGATCATCTTGAGGTTATATTATCTTAACCATTTGAAAACTACTCTCAAGTCAAAGAGATGGTCTTCCTTTTCTAAGCTTTTGATTACTAGATCTTCAACGTAGCACTCAACCTGATGATGGATGAGCTCATTGAAGATCTGAGTCATGGCCCATTGGTATGTAGCACTAGCATTTTTAAAGCCGAAAGGCATGACCCTATAATAGAAGATTTTGATCGGGGTTCAAAAAGTAGTGTTTATTTCATCTTCAAGAGACATCTTGATTTGGTTATAGCCAGATGACCCATCCACGAAAGAGAAGACTGCATGAGATGAGGCAATGTCCACCATTAACTTTGGTATAAGAAGAGGAAACTCATCCATAGGACATGCCTTATTTAAGTCCCTAAAATCGACATAAATGCAAATTTGGCCATTCTTCTTCTTAACTAGGACAACACTAGCTAACTAGGTAGGATATTTTTTTCCCTGATGAAATGAGCATCGATCAATTTCTTGACTTTAGAAATGACCTGTTGTTCAATTTCGAATCGCATGCATTTAGGAGCTTAGTTAATAGGGGTAATGTTAGGATCTATTGCTAGCTTGTGGACTACAATGTCAAGAGATAATAACTCCATGCGAAGCAGTCTTTAAACTCAGTCAATAGCTTGACTAAGTCATTAATTTTTTCTTCATTCGATAATGAACTAATGTATGTCGGGCGAGGATTTTCTTCTATCCCGAGGTTGATTTCTTTTAGCTTGTCGATTGTTGAATGAATCTCCACTTCAAATTCTGGCGATGCCTCTTTGACTTGGAGATCATCTAGATCATCTGAAGTTTCTAAACATACATTCTCATAAGAGTTGGGGATGTGTGAGAAGAACCTATCAGATTCCAAGTGATTGGTAACAACTAGGCAATAATCTTCATCATCGACTGGACCCACTATGTTGAATCCTAGTCCTGCTCTTGATTGTGCTTCCCTGCCTATATTGTTCCATAATTTTTTGAAGAATTATGACCTGTACTTGGACCAAGTGTAAGGAACTAAACCTTTTTGTATAAGATTTTGAACACAAGGTGAGTAAAAGTCAAAAGGTAATTCCATTAATTCTTTAAAAGTATCTTCCTCAAGTCCTGCATCGAGCTCTGGACTTGAGGATGATGAACCCAAAAAGAATCTCTTATGCTTCATGACATTGAAGACTTGGGGACTTCCTTAACTACTAAACCTTCAACTTTTTGAGGTGTAAGTGAGGTAAGAGCTAAGGTTCCCAACTACTACCGAATAGTTTCACATAAATCAGATTTGAATACTTTGCTTTGCTTGGATGCTTAGTCTTCATCTCTGGCTGGATCAAAAGCCACCTCCAATGGAACCCGCTGAGAGGAGTTGGCTGGTATACTAATCACATTAGACTCATCCTTCGAGCTAGATTCCAAGTCTATGTGAATAGTAAGGGTACTCCAATGAACTGGAACACGACCTCTATTGGCTGAAGACCAACTAGGCGGTCTCCTACCTCTGGAACTTTCTCTATTTCTGCCTTTGCCTCTGCATAGTGGAGGTTGAGCCATCCTACCCACATGTCCATATGATGGAATGAACTATGGGTGGAATGTGAAGATCATCTATTTCTCCTTTCTTGTCTACTTGGAATTTTCTTTTTCTTTTCATCTTTTTTATCTTTTCTTTTATTTCTTTTTCTTTTTCTTTTGGTTTTGCATTTAAATTTTATCCAAGTTCACGAGAAAGGGTATTTTGAGGAAGATAGTAGGTCGCATCATAGATCTCAACCTCTCTATCTGAGAATGGCTTTTCATTCCCATTGACATGGTACTCAATTCCATCTTTTTTGAACTTGATGCACTAATGAAGGGAGGATGGAACGATCTTGTTCTGATGTATCCAAGGCCTACCAAGGGAAGCAATGAACAAAGTATTCGAATCTATGATGTAGAACTTGGCTTCAGTCTTTCAGTCACCGATCTCCAATGGATTATAGAACCTAAAACCCGCTCACCTTGATTATTGAATCCTATCAACATCATCCTATCTCCTCGGAGAGTAGAGATGTCGATCTTCAAATAGGTGAGGGTCTTTAAACTCATAATATTTATTGATGCACCTGAATCCATGAGAACTTTGGAGAGTCTGAACTTGTCCATGTTGACTATAATGTATAGGAAATGGTTGTACTCCAAGTCCCCTAGTAGAAGGTCTTCATCTGTGAAGGTGATCCCTTGGGCTTCTTTTGCATAGTGTGCTTCCTCACTATAGCTGAGCTAAGCATATTGGGATCAAGGAGATCCTTGATTAGTGATTCCCTCATCTCTTTGGATAAGATAAGGGCATCATATAT
Source organism: Cymbidium sinense (assembly GCA_021442155.1). Lineage (NCBI taxonomy): Eukaryota > Viridiplantae > Streptophyta > Magnoliopsida > Asparagales > Orchidaceae > Cymbidium > Cymbidium sinense. Next base: position 13,275,444 of record CM038233.1, on the reverse strand, counting down.
GCTTAGCTTAGATGGAAACTTTCTTAGATAAGAAAGGACGTTGTAGTCCACCTTCGATTGGTATACCACAAGCATATCCAAGGGTGGAGCATCCTGTGGAAGGGCTTCTCAATCTTCAGTACCAAAGACTTATTTCCCTTTATTTAGAGGTGCTGCCCTAAGAGGTAGAACCTTGCCACAGTGGTTGACTTGCAATCTCTGTGGCAAGGCAAGTTCTACTTGCAAGCTCACCTATAGCTTCTCCAATGGGACTCTCTAATCGATGATTCCAAGTCTATCTCAAGAGGTGAATAGTATTGGAAGAAAGTCCAACTCTGAATTAGAAAGAGGAAGATCAAATTGTTTTAGTTAATTAGACTTGAAGAGTTATCATTAGGAATAGAAAAGGATAACTCATCAGAAGAAACACAGACGTAATTTCAATCAGCTTTATTCTTCAATTTCTTGGAAGTATTTGGAGGTAGAAAGTAGAAGTCAAGTAGAGTGAGTGGATTAAGGGATTTGATTCCCTTATCTACTGATACAAAAGTTCTACTAGTAGAAGAAATAGAAGAGCTAGCTGAAATGGAAGAAGTCACTGGTGTGGAAGCTGCAACTAAAGGCTAGAGTCTGGACACTGTTGGTGGCTATGCTAAGGGCTATCCTGGGCTGACACATGCTGTTACTACTCCTGCTCCTACTGAGCTCCAACTTTCTTAGAGTTGGCACTGGCAACTTGCAGACCTTCGTTGATGTTGGAGGTTTGAGCTGACTCATGCACCTGCAAGGAAAGCTTCTTAATCTTCTGAATTATTTTCTTAGAGGTTTTAGACAAAGAAATGTCCCAACCTTCTTTGGTTTTGGAAGGATAACTTGTATCCCCAAGGATTACCCTAATGGAACAAGAAGGTTGTTCCATTAGATATTTCTTTGGGATAATGACAGCATCGGTCTTGAAACTATGTTCAAGCCAATCCTTAAATGTAAAGCAATCCTCCAAAATGTGGTCTAGCATATGGTGGTAATGGCAAAAGTTTGGATCATGACTTTTGCCTACTTCCTCCGGTCTCCTAGGCTTGGATAGCTAAAAATCAGGTATCTTTAAGAGATTCTTAAATATTTTCCTGATTACCTCCCTCTTAAAAGAATAAGGTTTGTCTTTATGGTGAAGCCCTTAAGCATGAAGGCGACTATGCCACAAATATTATTCAAGAGAATCTCAATGCCATGTTGTTTAGTTTTCACACTTCATACTTAGGTTATGCCATCAGAGAATATAATCAACAAGTGACTCACCAGTCTTTGGGATACAACGATCACCTAAGTAACCCTTTACTCAAAGAAAAATCTCCAATTCCAACTCGAAATGTCTTAACTGAACCATTGGGCAGTTTAGCATACCAATCAAAAGTGATACCCGCTAGGCTACTGACAAAGAGTCTAAAGACTAAAGTATCACTGCCACCTGCGTTGCAACAACTAGCTCTGAAGTGAGCTATATGCTACCTCGGGTTCCCACTGCCATCAAAACTCTTGAAGAAAGGAGGCACGAATCCCTTGGGATACTAGATAACATCAAATTCCTCTGGGTAGGGTCTACCCTTTGGAGCTGATGATCCTCCTCTGGCTTGAGCCAAGGCTTCCTTCACTTACTGCTCAACCATGGATTTCAGATCTTTTTCATGTATGGAGGTGCTTTCCACTACCTTCCTATACCGACTAGTGTTACCTTGTTCAACGGGAGGTAGAGTCTTAACTGGATCTAAGACATGCACTAGTTCAGGTTGACTGACATCGACTGTGCTAGGATGAACTGGAGGGGCTAGCTTCTGAAGCACTGACACTACTATTAACAAGCCCTGCAACTGTTATGCAATCCTATCAATCTATTCATCTTTCTACCTTAACTAAAGTTGGATTTGATGGGCTGATTCTGTGGTGTCTCCTTGATCACCCTCATTACCTTCCATGGCCTACTTCTCCCTAAGAAGAGATCCTCTGGTTTCAACCATGCATACGCCAGCTAAATCTCCCATCAAGTCATCTTTATTAAGATTGAAGTTGACTCTTTCTTCATCAGACCATCCATACCCTAAGATCTCCTTTTTATCCATAAAATAACATATAATTATCTCATCTAAGGATCGATCTAACTCTACAGGTATAAATAGCTTGGTTGACCGGTGTGATTGCTATCATGAACTGAGAGGCACCAGACCTCACCTATATTTGGGGAGTCAATCTGCGTGCATCCACTAGAATAATGAGAATCGACTAAATATCGGTAACAATCTTGGGATAATCCTCTACCACTATTGCCACTAAACTGTCATATAGAATATCCATGATAGTCATTACCATCTCCACATCCAGCTGAATGGGTGGAGTTGGTGATGGAACGATCACGATGCTCCGAGGTCGCCACTCCTTTTGCACCACCACTGGGGCAGAAGGTCGAGCAAGAGAGCTCGGCCCTACAATAATGGGTGGTGTTGGAGGAGTAGGATCCCTTGGTCATAGGTGGATCACCAATGGGGTATGTTTCTCCCTGGATGTGGCCTTCATGGCCTTAGATGGAATGGGTTATGCTGAGACCTACACTGGTGATGGCGATGTGGGGTAGAGCGGTGGGGTGGAGACACCATCGACTCTCTGTGTACAAGGGCTACCCTCCTGTGATGGTTGGTCCCCATGAGGAGGATACTATCAGTATGATTGGTGAGGGTAGCGCACTGAGCTGAAAGTCAACCAAAGCAGAAGACTCTGACTGACGGCTAAACCTTTTTTGCTCTTTGCTAGTGATGTATGGTGTATGGGCCTCATGGGCCCTATCCTGACAGATCTGCCTCCCTACACTATGGGGGATAACAGATTATAAACGAGTACCGACTGAAAGATTACTTGGCATGTAAAGAGTGAAGGCTAGCATATGACCTCCTACTCTAAGAAACTGCTGGCTATAGATGTACCACTAGAGGAGGCAATGAACGGATACTCCTAGCATCCTCTCTATCTGATCCTAAGAGAGGATGAAACTAGTTTTTCATAACTAGTGGTGATGTGATCATATGAGACTCATCCATGGCTGACCTGGCAACTACCTCAAGCTCTCTGGCTATCCTAGTATGTAACCATTTGACCATACGATTCTTGTTTTTGTGTTGGGTGCGAGTAGGATGAGAGGAGTGTGAGCTAGACCAGTACTCAAATGTAGGGGAGGCAAGCCTAGAAATTAGGGGATCCATACCCTTGGAGGGTACAGATGATAGGGTTCTAGCATGCACCGGAGCAAAATGTGCAACTCGAGGATGAACTGGGACTACCAGTACTGTTGGTGCTAAAACCACTAAAGTTTGTGGTACTGCCACAGTTTTCCACTTCGGTGAAGAGATATCTGAATCAGAGGGTAAGTCTACCCTAATGACGGACTTCTGCCCATCCACCTTCTTCCTGCTCACTATTGTGAGGAGAATGCCCTCATAAGTGATCTTGGCCCCCTCAAATCCATGGCCAAAATGGATAAAATGGGTATGATCCAAATGAGGGAAGTCAGCCTGATCCAAGGCTAGATCCATGCCAGGGAAGGTAAAGACAAATTTTTGAGAACCTACCATTGCACTGACTGAAATTAAAACTGAAATGGTACTTGCACTGAAAAGAATCTACAATGAGAAACGAACTTGCATCAGTTTTCTGTCTCCATAGATTTCAAATTTTTGAATTTTAAAAATTTGAACCCACATCCAACAACTTGGAAGTGTTAAGTGGGGTTCAAATGAATTTGGAAAGAATGATTGAAAGAGGAATTTGAATATGAATCCAAACTTTAACAAATTTAAGCATGTTGAAATATGGGTTCAAAATTTTGATAGGATGCTTCCATAGGTTCATTTAGTTTTGAATTTGAGTTTTTGTTTTGGAGGACCCTTTCTTTAGCAAATTTGGATATGTTAAAGTAAGGGTCAAATGATTTTATTTTGTTTGATTGTTTTGGAATTTTTACTTACTTAGCAAATTTAGATATGCTTGGTGAAGTAAAATTGATTGTTTCTTTTGAAAATTTTGTCTTATTTTCATTTCAAAATTTTTGAAATTCTTACTTAGAAAATTTAGGTATGCTTAGTGAAGAATCCAAGTAAATTTTGTTTGATTTTGAAAAATAGGATTCTTAGCAAATTTAGGTATGCTAAGAAAATCCTAAGTGTTTCATTTTTTTTTGGAAAGTTTAAATTTTTGTAAAGGGTATGATCCTTAGCAAATTTCGTATGCTAAGGGGATCCTAAGGTGCTTCATTTTGTTTTTAAAATGATTGAAAGTGGAGTTTCAACTTTAGCAAATTTGGTATGCTAAAGATGAAATCCCATTTGATTTTATGAAATGGAAATTTCACTCAGTAAATTTGAGTATGCTAAATGAAATTCCAAATGGTGTATTTTTGATTTTGAAAATTGGAAACTCCTCCTTAGCAAATTTGGTATGCTAAGGGAAGAAGTTCCAAAGGTGTTTGAGAAATTTTTGTTTTGAGTTTGGAAATTTTACTTAGCAAATTTGAGTATGCTAGGTGAGGTTCCAAAAATATGTTTTGAAAAGTTTTGAATTTTTGATTTGGAAACTTTACTTAACAAATTTGGGTATGTTAACTGAATTTCCAAATGTGTTTGAAAATTTTGAAATTTTTGGATTTGGAGAGTTCACTTAACAAATTTGGGTATATTAAGTGAAGTTCCAAATGTGATTGTTAATTTTGATTTTGGATTTTGAATTTTTACTTAGCAAATTTTATTATGCTAAATGAAATTCCAAATGTATGTTTGAAAATTTTTGTTGGATTTTAAATTTGAGACTTCACTTAATAATTTTGGGTATATTAAATGAAGTTCCAAAAAGTGTTTAGAATTTTGAAATGTGATTGTTGATTTTGATTTTGGATTTGGAAACTTCACTTAGCAAATTTGATTATGCTAAATGAAATTCCAAAAGTGTGTTTGAAAATTTTTGGAAATATGATTGTTTATTTTGATGTTTTGAAAGGAGGACCTCCATTCAACAAATTTAAGTATATAGAATAGAGATCCATTTTACTTTTGAAATATGAAATTTTTTGCTTTGTGTGTGATTGTTGCTTTTTTTTTTTTGAAAGAGAGGAATTCCAATATGATTAATTTCCTAAATGATATTTTATTTTTAGTTGGGAATGAAATCTTCATTTAATAAGCCTAAGTATATTAAATGAAGATGTTCACATGTGCTTTTTGAAAATTTTAATTTTTTTACAAATGAATCTTCCATTCAATAATTGTGAATATATTGAATACAAAAATTCATATGTCCCTTTGAAAACTTTTATGATTGTGATTGTGATTTTTTTTCTTTTTGAAAACATGATTGTTCATTTTTATTTTGAGAATGAAATCTTCATCAAAGTGAATTGAAAGAAGATATTCATTTGTGCTTTTGGAGAACTTTATTAGTTTTATTTTTAAAAATCCCTACATATAACAATTATGGGAATTGTTAAATGAGGGTGACAAAATTATGTAGAAAATATTTTATTAAGTGTATTTTTGAAAAAGGTGCTTTTGAAAAGCAAAGTTCTTTATGGAAGTTTTATTATTTTTAGGATGAACATTTCCTTATCATGAAGATGATTAGGAGGAAGTATTTAAGATGTTTCTTTTTATTTTAGATCTTTTCATTTTACCCATTGGAGAAACCCAACGGTAGTTTTAAGACCAACAAGGAATGTGGTCCTAAAACTTAAAGATGTTGGCTAACTTAACTCAAGAATGAAATGAGCTAAGTTGCCGGAAAGAAGGATGGTCTTGGATTCATACCAAAGCACAAATCCACTATCGATATTCAAAGATAATGATCATTGACCAAAGATGGAGAGAGGAACCTTCCCTAGTGGAGTCGCCAGAAAAATCTGTGGAGAAAAATTCCAACACACATAATATAGAGTCACCTTCAAATATTTTGGTGAAAGGAGAGACAACATTATATATGTGGAAATTCATCTTGGTAAGATGTCACATAGATCCGCAGATGTACTTATTATGGTGATCAAATACGTCACAAGGTATAGTGTACTATCTCGAAAGATAGAAGTCACTATCCTTTAATGGAACCAATCACCTCAATAAGGACTCCTAAGGACGATGGGTCTACATATGTACCAGAGATTCTTTCCCTACTTTATATGGAAAAATAAAGTAAGGTTTATTATAAACTGGGTTTGTTAAGTTCCCTACAGGGGCAAACCCCCATAGTTAATTACATCCTAAGGGATGGGATCCCTTAGAAAAACTCTCGATTAAGGTAAATGATTATTGTCTCTGAAGATTTCAATAGGAAGGACTATCAATTGATTAGTTTATGTATTGAAGATTAAATGGGATTTATCCAAAGAGGGAGTTATTATGGAAGCCAAAATGTAGGAGATGCTCATGATCCTAAGAAACCTAGCAAGCATCTCAAACTATCCAATAGTTGGGCTTTATATTTTAGAAATTGATTTAGTTTGTTTGAGTTATATTTTTGTTAGAATTTTAGGACTTAAGATTCCTTAATACAAGATTAAAGAAATGCCTAAGATGTGAGGAATTATGCTTATGGCTTAAAGGGGAGAAGCAACCTCAAAATCTAAATCTAGGGAGCTTCGGTGAGGGCTGGAAGCACAACCTAAATCTTAGGTGAAAAGGGGTAATTGGTTTGCCTCCACAAGAGAGAACACACAACCCAATAGCTTGGACTTATAACCACCTGGGGGTGGCCGCCAACTAACTCTTACTATGATTTTAAATACATGTAGGCAAGTCTATATGCTTATGTAAGATAGGTAGGCTATTTTTATTTAGAAAGAGATTAAGTCCTTAAACTCACTCCCTAAAGAGACTAGATCATGTAAAGGGTACACTTCAAATGACCTAAATCTAATGCATTTCAAATTTCATTTTGGACAATTATTTTGATTCAGGCTAATAGGATTTTTATGACTAATGCATGAGAAATCAGATTATTAGCCAAAATCAACGAGAAGGTAGGAGGTGAGTTTCCACCACGGCCCTCAAAGGTCAAGCCGGGTTCTCTGCCAAAGATGGAAGCCCTCTAATCAAGAGTGAAATAAGATTCATTTGTGCATGCTATTATAAGGAAATGCTCATCCAACTAAGGGGTTGCTATTTCTTTTATCATGATTTTAATCATATACTTTAGGTGAGGTTATGAGTTGTTTAATTTTATTTTAAGTTGTTAAGTTGGGTAAAAGATTTATTTTTTCCTAAAGAGCCTAATCCACATCCAGGCCATACATAAAGTAAGGAAGAAACTAGGAAAGGCATGCCACTTAATGCAAATGCTAAATAAATCATCAAACAATTTATAAAGCAAATCGTAAAAATAATAAATGGTCATTTGTGGTCGGGCACAACCGCACAAACTCAAAAATATCAAATGTGGGTAGCCGACCTCTACCCTTATGCAACCTGGATTACAAATGAATTAAATTATAATTTAAGAAAAGGAATTCAATGTTATGGGGGTCTTCAAGCATTATTCTTCTTTCTTCTTCTTTCTTTTCTTTTATTTTTTCTTCTTTGGTTTGTCCTTTGGATGGTTGGAAGGTGGATGCTCCAAGGCTTCACATGGTGCATAAAATAGGATCTTATGACCAATGCTCATCCTAATCCCTATAATAAATCATTCTAGAATCCTAAATATACAAACTTTTACATGAGAAGGGAAAGGGAAATCTAACTAACACCTACAAAAAAAAGGTTAGTCAAATTACACCACACAAATCCCAAGCATGTATATTGGACTTATCACTCCACACATGGGTGACTAAGTCCACCTGGCCTATGGATTAGGCTAAGGGGTATAAGCACCTACAAGCAAGAAGCATTTATATTTTTATTTATGATAGCACCCCTTTAGCACAATCCCCTGCAGAAGAGAATAGTTATACTAAGCACGTCCTATCATTCATTCTATGAGGATACACCCTAACACCCAATCTAAAACATTCATCATAAAATAAAACATAACATCAAAACATGCACTGACCTAACCTAAGGCTAGAAGTGGTGACTTAGGCTAATGTGTGTGCTCTAAAGGTTTGTGTGGTATGCTTAGCTTAGGACTTTAGGTTTGAATTTTCTAAGTGTGAAGGACATGTTCAACTTAGAGGAGGGTTTCATTTAAGTTGTTTAGTGGTTTTGGATTAATTTTTATTTCATGTTTTAATCTGATTTGAGTGAAACCTATAATTAATTACTAAGTTATAAAGAGAGAGAAAGAGGAGAGAACTTCTCTTTCCTTCCCTAATCCTTAAGTAATTCCTAAGGTAAGTTCACATTTTAATTTCATTTAGGTGAATGTATTGATTACATCTTTTAATCAATCCTAAGTTTAGACAAACTCTAAACAAACCTATTCAAAAAGAAAGGCATTTTAAGATTAAATAAAATGAAACAAAATTCACATAACACACATTACTTCAATTCTTTCCCAATATATATAACATGCACATGGATGGAACCTAAGCATATCTATACATTAAAATGAGAATATTTAACACACTTTATGATGCATGCTAAGTAATCCATTTAAGAAAATTTAGAAGTTGAATATGCATGATTTTTCTTAAGTATAAAAGGTTTTCATTATCCAAAATTTCACATACATGCATGAAAGTAAGAAAGGCATAAGTGAGTATATGCCATTGTAAACCAGAGGTGTAAGTTACAAGACCTACTTAGGGCTACTTAAAGCCTCGCAACCTCGGGGTTGTCCATACTAATATACCACCTTCCTTAGGTACTAACATACATATAAAAGAAATGAAATGGAAAAAGAATATGCAAAAGTTTTTTAATAGTTTCATTTTTATTTATACAATTTATTCATGCAAGTATAGGCAACCCTTCTTAAGTGAGTGCATAGGGATGAATAGGGTTTGGAATTAAGTAAGTGTGGGGTTCTTTTCAAATGAACCCTACATCTTACCAACTCCTATTCAAAACTATGCTAACATAAGAAAGAAAGGAAAGGCTACACCAAACATGCTTTTATAATCCATCACATGAAAGCTTATAATTAGTGTATAAGAATAGCACACTTTCAAATTTGATGTTTCATTTATAGGTTTTGAAAATACTTTGGATTTAGTAGTGATAATAACCACTCATATTTACTTTAACTAACACATGCACATTTGACCTAAAGTAAACAATTTTCATTTTTAAAATTTTTAAACATGAAATTATGAATGCATGAATCACATGACATACAACTTAACATGTTGGGAAAGATCTAAAGTAATGCAATCATGTAAATAAACTCACTTTACTTAAATCCTAAAGATAATCTTAAGGAATAACAAAATTTAGAATAAATCAAAGTGAATTTTAAAATGATTTTTGTTTAGTTTGAAGTTTGATTTAATTTTGGAAATGTGAGATGAGTTTGCTGTTCCTAACCCATTCCCACATGTGTTTTGTATTTTTTTTGTTTAATTTTTAGATAATTAATTCCATTTTTAAGCATTGATTAGGTTAAGGTATGAATTAAGTAGCTTAATTAACCACCTTAGAAAAATTAACTAAGTAATTATGAGCCAATGAGATGACATAAAACCCATAAAGTATTTAAATTTGCAATGCACCTAATAATGAAAAGGCCTAATGCAATTTGGCTCATAATTAAAAATTAATTAAGCTAAGGGGTTTAGCTTAAGTACTTTTAATTTCTTTAATTAGACTTAGGCTATTAAACACCTAAGCATCTACCCATGGTAGATTAATTAAGTTCTAAAATTTTTTAGAATTTTTGAAAATTGTTTAATGGGGTAATTAATTAATTAACCCTTAATTAAGAAGGGATTAAGGAAAGAAAAGGGGGTTTAGGAAATAACATAGGGAAAATACCCCAAACTTATTCCATAAAACCCCTATTCATTGGATCTGACCTTAATCAAACTTAATCATAGGGTAAACCCACTAACCATACCTTAATTATCCTTAATTACATGAAGAGGGTAATTAGAGAATGAGCTAGAAATTTTCCCAATTAAGGCCTCAATAAATCTCAAGATAATTAGGGGAGACAAACATCATTCCCTAAAATGAACCCTAGAAATTTGAGATTAATTGATGACTTAATTAAGGAATAATTAACTAATTAAAATCCCAAAGAAACCCAAATTCAGAGAAAAGGGGAATTCAAAATCTATTGAAAACATTTTAAAAATATTCTAGATGAAATTATCTATCGATAGCATTTTTCCTTATATTTTTTGATTTTTCTTGAAGGAGTTATGAATTTTTGATGATTTCTGAATTAATTAGGAATTAATAATAATCCCTAACTAATCTCGCCTATCGCTCACGGCCGACCGTGGTGGCGGCGTGTCATCGCGCTTGTGAGAGCTTCCCACTTAAATATCACATTAAGGGGGCGGCTGGTAGTGCACGTGCTTTTATTCTTAATCGTCTGATCAAAGATCAAATAGGTGAGGGTACACCCACTATTTATAAAATGAATAACGGATATATAAACATGCCTAATAATCTCAGCTGTCCATCTAAAAGGCACGGATGGATGGCTGAGATGGGCCAAGTTCTTCCTTGAGGCTCACTGTGAACCGTCCATGATCCAAGGGGAGATCTAAGCCTGATCTAGCATAGATTCATTCAAGACTCAACCCACACCATCTAAAGGAATAGAGTGGCTTATCCAACGGTGGATTTCACGTGTAATGAAAATTCCTTTCATAAAGTCCAACACCTATCAATCTAAGTGGTCAAAAAATCACTAACCTCGTCGGAGGTGATCACCGACGCTTGGGATAAATGAGGTAGCTTCATCTAGTGGAGACGAAGCCCTGTTGAAGTTCCTAGGTCTTAAGGTTGAGTAAATCAATCGGTGGACCAACTCCTCTTCATTCCCTTTATGGCTTTGATTGAATTGAGTTCTTCCTTGTTGGGGACCTCAATTGGATGCTTGGGCAGGCTTGACTTAGCTCCTAGACCAAGTGTGCAAAAAGAATTTGGATGGAATCAAGTGTAGAAGAAGTTTGCTCTTTAATGGACCTCCCCTATTTTGCACTATGCAAAACTGAACAAAGAAAGATTCAAATCCTCTCAAGGGACCTTGGGAAAGCTCTGAGGTGGTTGCTAAGAGTTCCTAGGTTCCAATCGATCAAGAGTGAATTAAAATTTAAGTGAATTAGGGGGAGTATATCTCCCGTTATAGAAATTAGATGGCTGGCAATTTTGATCCAATTGACTCTATGGAGTGGGTTGTTTGGGTTGTTAGATCAATGCACATGGTCAGTTTGGCCAGAGGAGTAGAATGCTAATTCCCACGTGCATCAAATTGAGCTTAGGGGGGAGTTTGAAAATTGAATTTTGCTATAAGTGGTCGTGTTTGGTCCATGGGCCAAATGGGTTGACCCAAACCCATTGGGTTGGGTGCACCACTCACCACTTGGTCCCCTTGAGCTTTTAGGAAAGCCTCAAGTGATTGTGATGAGGGTATGACCAAAATACCCATGGTCTAGGCCAAACAATATTTTATGGCTTAGGGGTAAAAGGGGCATTTTGCTATTTTTCAATTTGGGTATGTTTGGTATGTTGAGAAAATAGGTTTGTTCAAGTTTCAATGGATTTGGAATCCATTTGATAGGGTTTGGCACATGTTGACCCATTTAGGTCAAAATGGGTCAACTTGGGTCAAGTTGACCAACTGGTCAAATTGGGTCAAACCAAGGGTTGGGTCAAGTTGACCTATTTGATCCATTTGACCTATTTGGGTTAGGTCAAGGGTAGGTTTAGGTTTGGTTAGTCATACGAAGTGAATTGGTATCTTTGTTTCCAATCAATTTGGGTTAAGTTCAATTTTATCATGTTGGGTCATGTTTAAGTCAATTTGGGTTGGATCTAGTTGGCCAATTGAGGCTTTGGTCAAGTTTCATAAGTGATTTGGGATGGACTTGACCCATTGGTTTCAATCAATTTAGCTTAGATCAAGTTTTGACACATTTTGGCCCTTTAGGTCAAAATCGGTCAACTTGGGTCAAGTGGGCCAATTGGGCTAAGTTAGGCTCAAATGTTGGCTTGGTCAAGTTCAAACATAGGTCATGAGTGAACTTGGTTAAATGGTTTCAATCAATTTGGCCTATGGTGAAATTTGGCTATGTAAAATTTTATTTTAGGTTAAGTGTTGACTTGGTCAACCCTTATGTTTGACTTGGTTTGACCCAATTTGATTGATTGATCATCCCATGATGATTGTTGATCATGATGAGAGGGGTATATAAGTTTGGTTCAATCCAACTTGGTTAGGATCAAAAGTTAGCTCATAAGGGTACTTCAGGTCACTTTGGGTTAAGTGAGCCTAAGCGAGTCAAATGGCTTGGTCAAAGCTTGATTTGAAGTTGATTGATCTTTTATGTGGAATTATGATTGAAATATAAATCCATTTACAAGTAGTTTGAAGTCAAATGGATTTTGATCCATTTGAAAATTTCATATTCAAAGGAAGAATATGAAGGGGTCTTGGGTTTGAGTTTTGATTTGGGTTTTGATTGTTTGATTGAAGTTTGGATTTATATATGAGATCATGATTGTAGGATTGATTGAACCATGAGAGAAAATCAAGATTTTGGCTTTATTTGAAAGTGATTTGGCTAAGTTCAAGATTTTGAGTTAAAAGGCTTAGATTTGATTTTGAGTTAATTTAAGTTTTATTTTTGGAGTTGGTTTTGATTGTTTGAATTTACATTTCATTTATATATGTGAATATAAATGAGAATATAAATGGTTCATTAGAAAATTTCAAGGATTTGAAGTGAGTACAATCATGATTTGAGTTAAATCCATTAAAGGGAATTTAAAGGATTTAAGAGAATTTTTAATTCAAAATTTAATTTTTGACTTGGATTTGATTGATTTATATTTATATTTCATTTATATATGAGAATATAAATGAGAATACAAATAAGTTTTGAGAAAATCCCAAAGGTTTGAATAGGTTTGATTAAGGCTTAGAGTTCATTTTGGCTAAGTCCTTTAATGAAAAATTAAAGGGACTTAAGAAAATTTTCAAGAATTGATTTGGAATTTTGAGTTTGATTTGATGGATTTGAATTTATATTTCATTTATAAATGTGAATATAAATGAGAATATAAATGTATCATGAGAAAATATCAAAGATTTGAATGGGTTTGAATCATGATTTTGGCTAAGTCCTTAAGAAACGGTTAAGGACTTAGGAAATTTGAACTTAAGAGTTTTTTATGGATTTTGATCATGGCTTTCAATTATAGGTTTCAATCATGGAATTGAATCATGAAATTATCTTGAGTTTGAGAAAATCAAATAGAATTGATTTGGAGTTTGACTTGAAAGAAGGAAAGTGAGGAATGGTTTAAGCTTACGGGTAGGAGAGTTTCCTAACACCCCTAAGGCATGACCTATTCCTAAAGATAACTCTTCTAAGTATTATAGGGCTAGGGCAGTGTGTCCACCTAATCATTAGATGTGTCTTAAGACTAAGGAAACTCTTAAAGTCTAAGAGGAGTCATATGTCTAAGATGGGGGTTTTGAGAGCTCATCCTAAAAATGAGGTCAACAACCCATAAGGAATTTAAATTTGCAATGCACCTAATAATGAAAAGGCCTAATGCAATTTGATTCACAATTAAAATTTAATTAAGCTAAAGGGTTTAGCTTAAGTAATTTCAAAACACCCTTTCATACTTAGGAAAGGGGTTTTAATTTCTATAATTAAACTCAGGTTATTAAACACCTAAGCATCTACCAAAGGTATATTAATTAAGTTCCAGAACTTTTTAGAATTTTTGAAAATTGTTTAAAAGGGTGATTAATGAGTTAACCCTTTATTAAGAGGGGATTAAGGAGAGAAAAGGTAGTTTATGGAATAGCTTAGGAGAACTGCCCCAATATTATTCCATAAAATCCCTACTCACTGGATCTGACCTTAATCAAACATAATCATTGGGTAAATCTACTAATCACACCTTAATCAACCTTAATTACATGAAAGGGGTAATTAGAGAATGAAATAGAAATTTCCCCAATTGAGCTCTCAATAAATCTCAAGAAGATTAGAGGAGACAGAGGTCATCCCCTATAAATTTTAGATCAATTGATGACCTAATTAAAGAATAATAAGCTAATTAAGATTCCCAAAGAAACCTAAATTCATATAAAATAGTAATTCAACATCCATTGAAACCATTTTTAAAATATTCTAGATGAAATTATCTTTCCATAGCATTTTTCCTTTTATTTTTCAGATTTTTCTATGAAGAGTTATGAATTTTAGAAGTTCTATGGATTAATTAGGAATTAATTTGGCATTTAACTAATCCCTACTTAATCCTCAACTCACGGAGTGACGCATGGTGGTGACGGTCAGCGCACTTTACACACATCACACTGTGAGGGTATGACTTAAACGTCACATCCCAAATGGCGGCGACGACGCACACACAAATATCCTCGGCCATCCGATCAAAGATCGAACAGTTAAGGATTCACCTGCAATTTTAAAAGGGTTAATGATATACTAAATGTGCTAAATAATCTCAGTTGTTCATCTAAAATGCATGGATGAATGACTGAGATGAGCCAAGTTCTTCCCTAAGGATCAATGGAGACTGTCCATTATCTAAGGGGAGATCCGAGCCTGATCTAGCATGAAATCATACAAAAATCAACTCACACCATCTAAGCACAATTACCAACCTATCCAATGGTTGATTTCTCATGCCATGAATATTTCTTTCATAAAGGACCAATATCTATCAAACTAAGTGGTCAAAAAACTACATACCTTGCTGAAGGTGATCACCAGAGCTTGAGCTCGATGAGGTAGCTTCATCTGGTGGAGATGAAGCCCTATTGAATTTTCTTGGCCTTGGGATTTAGTGGATCAATGGGTAGACCAAGACCACTTCTCTTGAGCTTTGATTGGGTATGGAACTCTTGGGCAGTGAGCGTGAGCTGGTTGGATGTGGAAGGAATTGGATGAAATCAAGTGTAGAGGAAGTTGGCTAATGGATTGAGCTCCCCTATTTTGCACTATGCAAAACTGAGAATTAGGGAATTCAAATCCTATCTAAGAAGCTTTGGAATGCTCTGAGGTTTTTTCTAAGGGATCCTATCTCTTTGGATGTAATTAACTATGGGGGCTTGCTACTGTAGGGAACTTAACGAACTCAGTTTAAAATAAATCCTGCTTTACTTTTCCATGTAAAGTAGGGGAAGAATCTCTGGTATATATGCAGACTCGTCATCCTTAGGAGTCCTTATTGAGGTGATTGGTTCCATTAAAGGGTACTAACTTTTGTCTTTCGAGATAGTACACTATACCTTGATGATGTACCCAATCACCTGAATAAGTACATCTGCATCTGCATGGCATCCAAAATGGATGAATTTCTATAAGGTCTTATCTTTCTTTTCTCCACAAATAAATTTGAAAGGTGACTCCTCTATAGAAATTTTACACCATAGATTTTTCTGGCGACTCCACTAAGGATGGTTCCTCTCTCCATCTTTAGTAAATGATCATTATCTTTGAATATCGATAGTGGATTTGTACTTCGGTATCAATCCAAGACTATCTATCTTTTTTTTGGCACTTAGCTCATTTCATTCTTAAGTTGAGTTAGCCAACATCCTTAGGTTTTAGGACCACATTCTTTGTTGGTCTTAAAGCCCCCATTGATTTCTCCAATGGGCAAAACTAAAAGATCTAAAATAAAAAAGAAACATCTTTTAAAGACTTCCTCCTTATCATTTTCATGATAAGGAAAGGTTCAACCTAAAATAAATAAATCTTTCATAAAAAACTTTGGTTTTTCAAAAGCACATTTTCAAAAATACACTTAATAAAATATTTTCCACCAAATTTTATCACCCTTCATTTAACAATTCTCATAATTTTTACATGTAGGGATTTTCAAAAATAAAACTAATAAAATTTTCCAAAAGCATAACTGAACATCTTCTTTCAACTCACATTGATGAAGATTTTATTTTCAAAATAAAATGAACAATCATGTTTTCCAAACATCACAATCATAATCATAAAACTTTTCAAAATGCACACATGAATATTTCTATTCAATAACCTCACATTTATTGAATGGAAAGTTCATTTGTAAACAAAATTAAAATTTTCAAAAAAAAAGCACATATGAATACCTTCATTTAATATACTCAAATTTATTAAATAAATATTTCATTCCCAACTAAAAAGAAAATATCATTTGAGAAATCCCACTAAAGCATATCTCACATATGTCTTAAGTTGGAATTCCTCTCTTTCAAAACAAAAAGCAACAATCATGCACAAAAATTTCATGTTTCAAAAATAAAATTGATCTCCATTCTTCATACTTAAATTTATTAAATGGAGGCCCTCTTTTCAAAACATTAAAACCAACAATCATATTTTAAAAAATTTCAAACAACATTTGGAACTTCATTTAACATACCCAAATTTTTTAAGTGAAGTCTCCAAATTCAAAATCCAATAAAATTTTTCAAAACATACATTTGGAATTTCATTTAGCATACTCAATTTTGCTAAATGAAGTTTTGAAATCCAAAATCGAAATCAACAATCATATTTCAAAAAATTTCAAAACACATTTGGAATTTCACTTAGCATAATCAAATTTGCTAAGTGAAGTTTCCAAATTAAAAATCAAAATCAACAATCATATTTCAAAAAAATTTCAAAAAAAACAAATTTGGAGTTACACTTAGCATAATCAAATTAGCTAAGTGAAGTTTCCAAATCCAAAATCAAAATCAACCATCATATTTCAAAAAATTTCAAAACACATTTGGAAGTACATTTAGCATAATCAAATTTTCTAAGTGAAGTTTCCAAATCCAAAATCAAAATCAACAATCATATTTCAAAATTTTTCAAAACATATTTGGAACTTTATTTAACATACCCAAATATATTAAGTAAAGCTTCCAAATCCAAAAAAACAAAGTTTTCAAACACCTTTTAGAACTTCTTCCTTAGCATAGAAAATTTTCTAAGGAGAAGTTTCCATTTTTCAAAATCAAAAATGAAATCAAAATTTTTAACACACCATTTAGAATTTCATATTAGCATACTCACATTTGCTAAGTAAAATTTCCATTTCACAAAACCAAGTGGGATTTCATCTTTAGCATACCAATTTTGCTAAAGTTAAATTTCCACTTTCAAAACATATCAAAGACAAAACAAAACACTTAGGATTCCTTTAGCATACCAAATTTGCTAAGGATCCTACCCTTTTCAAAAATCAAAATATTTCAAACAAATGAAACACTTAGGATTTTCTTAGCATACCTAAATTTGCTAAGAATTCTATTTTCAAAAATCAAACAAAATACACTTGGATTATTCACTAAGCATACCTAAATTTACATTTGCTAAGTAAAGTAAAATTTAAAAATGATCAAACAACACAAAATCAATTTAACCCTTACTTTAACATATCTAAATTTGTTAAAGGAAAGGGCCTCCAAATCACAAAAAAAATTCAAATTCAAAAAATAAATGAATCTATGGAAGCATCTTATCAAAATTTTGAATCCATATTTCAACATACATAAATTTGTTGAAGTTTGGATTCATACTCAAATTCCTCTTTCAATCAATCTTTCCAAATTCATTTGAACCCCACTTAACATTTCCAAGTTGTTGGATGTGGGTTCAAACTTTCAAAATTGAAAATTCAAAACAAAAAAATCTATGGAGACAGAAAACTGATACAAGTTAATTTCTCATTGCATATCCATTTCAGTCAGTATAAGTACTGTTTCAATTTCAATTTCAGTTTACTTTAGCCAGTGCAATGCCAGGTTCCCAAAAATTTATCATTACATTCCCCTACGGTATGGATTTAGCCTTAGATCAGGCTGACTTCCCTCGTCTAGACCATACCCACTTGATCCACTTCAGCTAGGGATCTGAGGGGGCCAAGATCACTTGTGAAAGCATTCCCCTCACCACAGTCAGCAGGAAGAAGGTGGTCGGATAGAAGTCGATCATCATGGTACTTACCTCATCGATTGATATCTCTTCAAAGAGGAAATGGCAATACCACGAACTTAGTTATACGGTTCAAGCGTCGTCGCGGCCAATTAGTTCATCCTAGAGTTTCCCATGTTGCCCCGGTGCATGCTAGCACCTACCATCTGTGCCCTCCAAGGGTAAGGCTCCCCTGCTTTTAGGGCTTGCCTCCCCTACATTTGAGTATGGGTCTAGCTCACACACCTCTCATCCTACTCTGCCAGAGGAACAGAACCGTATGGTCAACGGTTCTACACTTTGATATCCGAGGCTAGAGCGTGCTGACCATGGATGAGTCTCCCATGATCACTTCACCACTGGTTATGAAAAACCAGTTTCATCCTCTCTCAGGATCAAACAGTGAAGATGCTAGGAGGATCATTGTCACCTCCTCTAGTGGTGCACTTGCAGCTAGTAGTTTCGAGGAGTAGGAGGTCGTACATCGACCCTTCACTATGCTAGGTGCAGTCTGGATGCTAGTCAGTACCCGTTCAATCTTGATCGGTTATCCCAGTAGCGTAGGAAGGTGGATCCATCAGGAGAGGGCCATGAGGCCCATACATCACATTACTAGCGGAGTGAGCTTGACCATTCACCAGCTTTGGTCATTAGCTGTGCACTACGCATGCACCATCTGATAGTATTCTCCTCACAGGGACTAGCCACCATAGGAGGGAAGTTCCTATGCAAAAAGAGTCTGTAGTGTCTCCACCCCATTGCTCTACCCCACATCCGCCATCACCAGGGTAGGTTTCAACATCTCCCATTCCATCTAAGGCCATAAAGGTTTCATCCAGGGAAAAACATACCCCATTGGTGATCTGGCTACTGCCAAGGGATCCTACTCCTCCTACACCACCCATTATGGTAGGGTCAAGCTCTCTTACTTGACCTTCAGCCCCAGTGGTGGTGCGGAAGGTGTGGCGACCCTGAAGCATCATGGTTGTTCCTTCACCAACTCTACCCATATAGTCGGATGTAGAGATGGTGATAGTTATCATAGATATCTCATATGATAGTTCAGTTGCAACAGTGGTAGAGGAACATCCTAGGATTGTTACCCCGATTACAGCCATTAGCAGTCAAGAGTATCATTCTTCTAGTGAGTACAATCTGCAGAGGATTGACTCTCCAGTTATAGGTGAGATCTGGTGCCTCTCAGTGCATGATGGCGATCACACCGATTAGCCCAAATTGTTTATACCTACTGAGTTAGATTGATCCCCACACTATTTTATAGAGAAGAAGGAGATTTTAGGGTATGCAAGGTCCTATGAAGAGAGAGGCTTTGATCCCAACGAAGATGTCTTGATGGGGGATTCAACCGGTGTATGCATGGTTGAAAGAGGATCTCTTCTTAGAGATCAATAGGCCATGGAAGGTAATGAGGTTGATCAAGGAGACACCATAGAATCAACCCATCACCTCGGCAGAATTAAGAAAGATGCGATTGATAGGATGGCGATCGAGGACTTGTTAGCGGCGATTAGTGCTTAAAAACAAGCCTCCGGTTCATCATCAATCTCATCGGCTGAGCTAGTGCATGTCTTAGATCCAGTTAAGACTCTACCTCTCGTTGAGCAAGGTAGCACTAGTTTGTATAGGAAGGTAGTGGATAGTACCTCCATACATGAAAAAGATCTGAAATATATGGTTGAGTAGTAGGTGAAGGAAGCCTTGGCTCATGCCTAGGGTGGATCATCGGTTCCAAAGGGTAGACCCTACCTAGAGGAATTTGATGCTATCTAGTATCCCAAGGGTTTTGTGCCTCCTTCTTTCAAAAGCTTTGATGGCAGTGGGAACCTGAGGTAGCATATAGCTCACTTCAGGGCCAGTTGTTGTAATGCAGGTGGCAGTGACGCTTTACTCTTTAGACTCTTTGTGAGAAGTCTAGCAGGTATTACTTTTGATTGGCATGCTAAACTGCCCAATGGTTCATTAGAGACATTTGTTGAGTTAAAGCAACTCTTCATCAAAAGATCTATTGGAGCCCAACAAAGGGTTAATGTAGGTGATCTCGTTGTAGCCCAATAGCACTTCGGTGAGTCACTTGTTGGTTATATTCTTTGATGGAGTAACCTGAGTATGAAGTGTGAACCACAACTGTCTAAACATCATGCCATTGAGATTTCATTGAAGAATATCCATGGCCTGATCTCCTTCATGCTTAAGGGCTTCACCCTAAAGACATTTGAGAAGCTAATCAACAAGGTGTCTAGTCTACAAGGAGAGGACAAATAGTTTCCTTTTCCAGATCAGTTGCCAAAGAAAAAATATAAAAAGGTTTATGAGAAGAAACACGGGTAGTGCGATGGTTGAGAAGGCGAGTACCTAGAGATCGTCAGGCGACCACGATCTGACCTCCACCTCCTTTGCCACCAGGCGTACTTGCCTCCACCGTCTCCATGGCGACCACCAATACCACACCACTGAGTGGCATGCATATCGCCTCTATAGCTATGGTCCACTACTTTAGATAAGTTAAACAAACCTTATTCTTTTGAGAGGGAGGTAATCAGGAAAATCTTTAAGAATATCTTAAAGAAACCTGATATTCAACTACCTGAGCCTAGGAAACTGGAGAAAGTAGGCAAAAGTCATAATCCAAACTTTTGCCCTTACTACCATATGCTAGGCCACATTTTGGAGGATTACATTACATTCAAGGATTGGCTTGAACACAGTTTCAAGATCGATGTTGTAGTTATCCCAAAGGAATACCTTTTGAAACAACCTTCTAGTTCCATTAGGATAATCCTTGGAGATACAAGTGATCATACTAAAACCAAAGAAGGTTTGGACATTTCTTTGTCTAAAACCTCTAAGAAAATAATTTAGAAGATCAAGAAGCTTTCCTTTATAGGTGCCTGAGTTAGCTCAAACCTCCAACACCAAGGAAGGTTTGCAAGTTTTTAGTGCCAACTCTAGGAACTCAACAGCAGTAGCATCAATAGCATGCGTCGGTCCGAGATAGCCCCTTAGCATAACCACTGACCATGTCCAGACTCTAGCTTTTAGTTACTACTTCCACACTGGTGACTTCTACCACTTCAGCTAGCTCTTTTATTTCTTCTACTAGTAGAATTCTTATATCAGTGGATAAGGGCATCAAATCCCTTACTCCACTAACTCTACTTGACTTCTACTTTGTACTCCCAAATACTTCCAAGAAATTGAAGAATAAAGATGATTTGAATTACATCTCTGTCTCTTCTGATGAGTTATCTTCTTCTATTCCTAACGATAACTCTTTAAGTCTAATTAACTATAACAATTTTGATCTTTCTCTTTCTGGTTCAGAGTTGGACTTTCCAACTCTGAATACTATGGGTTCACCTCTTGAGAAAGACTTGGCATCATTCAATTCTGAGAGTCTCATAGGAGAAGCTGTAGGTAAGCCTGAAGTGCACGTAGAACTTGCTACCACCTTGACTCAAGAGATTATCTAAGTCAACCTCGACAGTGGCAAGGTTCTACCTCCTAGGGAAGCACCTCTAGATAGAAGAAAATAAGTCATTGGTACTGAAGATTGAGAAGCCCTTCCACAAGATGCTCCACCCTTAGATATGCTTGTAGAAGATCATCCAAAGGTGAACAACAACGTCCTTTCTCATCTAAGAAAGTTGTCATCTAACCTAAGCAAATATGATGCCCTTGTCTTGTCCAAAGAGATGAGGGAATCACTAATCAAGGCTCTCCTTGATCTTGAAATATGCTTAGCTCAGCTGACCACTATAGGTGAGGAAACACACAGTGCAAAAGAAGCCCAAGGGATCACCTTCACAAATGAAGACCTTCTACTAGGGGACTTGGAGCACAACCGTCTCATATACATCATGACATGGATAGTTCGGACTCATCGAGGTTCTCATGGATTCGTGCATCAACATTATGAGTCTAAAGACCCTTGCCTATTTGAAGATCAACATCTCTACACTCCGAGGAGATAGAATGATGTTGAGAGAATTCAATGATCAAGGCGAACGGGCTTTAGGTTCCATAATGTTGCAATTGGAGATCGATGACTGGAAAATTAAACCCAAGCTTTACATCCTTGATTCAAAAACTTCATTCATTTCTTTGCTTGGTAGACCTTGGATACATCAGAACAAGATCATTCAATCCTCCCTTCATTAGTGCATCAAGTTCTAAAAATATGGAATTGAGTACCGTGTCAACGGGGATGAAAAGCCATTTTTCAGTTAGAGAGGTTGAGATTTATGAGGATGCAACATACTATCTTCCTCAAAACACCCTTTCTCGTGAACTTGGACTAAATTCAAATGCAAATACAAAAGAAAAAGAAAATGAAGCAAAAGAAAAGATAAAAGAGAATGAAAAGAAAAATAAAAGTCCAAGTGAACAAGAAAGGTGAATTGAAGAAGAAGTGGATTCACATATCACATTCCACCCACAATTCATTCCATCATATGGACATGTGGGTAGAATGGCTCAATCTCCACCAGGTAGAGATAGAAGATGAAATAGAGGCAGTTCCAGAGGTGGGAGACCCCCTAGTTGGCCTTCAGTCAATTGAGATCATGTTTCAGTTCATAGGAGTACCCCTACTTTTTACATAGACTTGAAATCCAACTTGGAGGATGAGTCTAATGTGATTAGTATACCAGCCAACCCCTCTCAGCGGGTTCCATTGGAAGTGACTTTTGATTTAGCCAGAGATAAAGATTAGGCCTCCAAGCAAAGCAAAGTATTCAAATCTAGTTTATGTGAAACTATTCGACAGCAGTTGGGAACCTTAGCTCTTACCTCACTTACAAAACATAAAGTTGAAGACTTAGTAGTTAAGGAAGTCCCTAAGTCTTCCAGTAACATGAAGCAAAAGAGGTTCTTTTGGGTTCATCATCCTCAAGTCCAGAGCTCGATGTAGGACTTGAGGAAGATACTTTAAAGAATTAATGGAAATACTTTTTGACTTCTCCTTGTGTTCAAACTCTTATACAGAAAGGTTTAGTTCACACACTTTGTCCAAGCACAGGTTAGAATATTTCAAAAAATTATGGAATAATACAGGCATGGAAGCACAATCAAAGCAGGCCTACGATTTGACACAATGAATCTGATCAATGATGAAGATTATTGCCTAGTTGTTATCAATCATTTAGAGTCTGATAGGTTCTTCTCACACATCCCCAACTCTTATGAGAATGTGTGTTTAAAAACTTTAGATGATCCATATGATCTCCAAGTTAAAGAGGCACCATAATTTGAAGAGGAGATTCATTCAACAATCGACAAGCTTAAAGAAATCAACCTCGGGACAAAAGAAAATCCCACATACATCAGTTCATTGAATAATGAAGAAGAAACCAATGACTTAGTTAGGCTATTGAGAGTTTAAAGACGCCGCATGGAGTTGAAGAAATGCCGATTATCTCCTCGATGTAGTAGTCCATAAGCTAGTAATAGACCTAATGTTACCCCCTATTTATTAGACATGCGATTAGAACAACAATGTCATTTCTAAAGTCAAGAAACTGATCGATGCTAGTTTCATCAGGAAAAAAAATATCCTACCTAGTTAGCTAGTGTCATCCCAGTTAAGAAGAAGAATGGCCAAATTCACATTTACGTAAATTTTAGGGACTTAAACAAGGCATGTCCTAAGAATGAGTTTCTTCTTTCTATACTAGAATTAATGGTGGACATGCCTCATCTCATGCAGTCTTATCTTTCATGGATGGGTCATCTGGCTATAACCAAATCAATATATCTCCTAAAGATGAAAGAAACACTACTTTTTGAACCCCGATCAGAATCTTCTGTTATAGAGTCATGCCTTTTGGCGTTAAAAATGCTGGTGCTACATACCAAAGTGCCATGACTCAGATCTTCAATGAACTCATCCATCATCAGGTTGAGTGCTACATTGACGATATAATAGTCAAGGGTTTAGAAAAGGAAGACCATTTCTTTGACTTGAGAGTAGTTTTTGAATGGTTAAGACAATATAACCTCAAGATGAATCCCCTAAAGTGTGCATTCAGAGTCACTTCAGAGAAATTCCTTGGGTTTATTATTCGACACCAGGGAATAGAAATAGATCCTAAAAAGATTAAAGCTATCTTAGAAATGCCACATCCTAAGAGTTTAACTCAACTCAGATCCTTTCAAGGATGGCTGGCATATCAGAGATGCTTTATCTCAAACTTATCAGGGAGATGCAAGCCATTTTTAGCACTTGACAAAAAGGATGCCAAGTTCAAGTGGGATGACAAGTGCCAACATGCATTTGAAAACATCAAAGAATACTTGGTGAAGCCACCAGTTCTAGTAGCCCCTATCCCGGGAGGGCCCTTGATCCTTTACACTGCTGCATTGGATGACTCTCTCGATGCTCTAATGGCCCAAGCCAATGATGAGGGGTAGGAAAGTGCACTCTACTACCTCAGCTATCATCTAATCCCTGCTAAAGCAAACTATCCACCTATTAAGAAACATTACCTAGCTTTAATCTTTGCATCTTAGAAGCTACGACACTACATGCTTTCTCATAAGCTGAGCTTGATCTCCCGAACCAATCCACTATAGTACCTCATGACATGGCCAATGCTTTCTAGATGTTTAGCTCATTGTTCCATGATACTCTGATAGTTTGATATCATATTTGTACCTCCATGCGAAAAGGGTGCACTAGAATTTTAGCAAGACCCACTTTCTGCTGATTCTTTGCTTAGTGATGATCTCCCCGATGAACAAATCATGAACTTAGGGGAGGCGACAACCATCGATGGGAGATGTATTTTGATGGTGCTACTTCTTAAAGGTGAAGCACCATGATCTATTCTCATGAGAGAATAATTCTTCTAACTCCAAACCGTGATGTGATGAGATTCTCATACTATCTTTCCAACCCTTGCACCAATAATGAAGGTGAGTATGAGGCTTTGATTGCCGGTCTAGAGTTAGCCATCACCATCAGTGTCAAGAGCATCAACATCTTTGTACATTCTCAGTTGGTCATCAACCAAATTATTGAGTCCTACCAGGTTCTCAAACCCAAGCTTCATCATTACTATGAGTATACTATAAAGCTGTTGCCCTAGATTCCTAAAGTCACCATCTACAAGGTTCCTCGAGCAGAAAACATAGTAGCAAATGCCTTGGCCAAACTTGTCAAAGAGTTGGCATGTCTGAAAGATGAGTAGATTTCAATAAGGGTCCAAAATAGACAAGTCCTATCCCTTATTGATGTTGAAATCATAGAGAGACTTTCTCTTGAAGGGGAGGTCATTGCCAAAATGGACAAGTAGTTGGATTGGAGACAACCATTCATAGATTACTTGAACACTGGCAAACTACCTCAAGAGAAATCACACGCCCATCAGGTGAAACAGAGAGCTCTCTCCTACGCTCTTATTGATGGCACCTTATACAACCAATCCTTTGACCAATTGTAGTTATGTTTTTTAGACAAACATGAAGCTCATGACATTATAATTGAGGTACATTCAGGTCTATGTGGAGTGCATCAGTCCGATCCAAAGATGAAGTCGAAGATCAAAAGACTTGGATGCTACTGGCCTTCTATGATCACAAATTACATGGACATAGCTAGGAGATGCCATCAGTGTCAGGTACACAGTGTGGTCCTCCACCAACCACCCAACAATCTACACCCTACATTAGTTTCATGGCCATTTGAGTGTTGGGGTATCATACATGATCGATCCTCCTTCTTCAAGGGCATCGATTCATCTTAGCTGCTACCGACTACTTTTCTAAGTGGGTGAAAGTCATCCCACTCAGAGAGGTCACAGCTTACCATGTGCTTTACTTTTTTAAGAACCATATCGTATATAGGTTCAGGGTGCTTTGATGAATTATATCCGATAATGATACATCATTCAAAAGCATGATCAAGCCTTTAAGACACATGGTATAGATTTGAGATAGATACCACCATCTACTACCCAGAGCTAATGGCTTTAAGTAATTCAACAAAACTCTCATCATACTAAAAGAAGACTCTTGATGAAAACAAATATGGAATGAGCAATTGGTTGAAGCTTTGTGGCCTACGCACACATACAACTCCAACTCAATTTCTACCCCATTTTCCTTAGTATGGGTCCAAGCGTTCTTCTTAAGTTCAACTCTTCACTAAGGATAGCATTGGTAACAAGATCACTATAGAGCAGAATGCAATTAGAAGAGCTCAAGGTTTGGAGGAGAGCCACGGCTGCAAAATCTTGAGTTGTACAAGCCAAAATGATTCAAGCTCACAAGCACATCCTAGGTCTTTCCAAGTAGAGAACTTGTGTTAGTCCAAAGGAGACCAATATTGCCCATCAAAGATGGGAGGCAAATTTGAACCCACTTGGGAAGGGTCCTATGTCAGAGAGAAGGCCTACCAAGGAGGATCTTATCGGCTTATTGATTATAAAGGGAACACCTGATGCTTCCAATTAATGGGCTCTATCTAAAAAAATATTACCCATGAAATAAAACATGTTTGAAAATAATCATTAATAAAAAGTACAAAATATGATTCCATTCATCAAATCTTCTCTTCCTTTTAAGTGTTATTTGTTTATCATGTGAATCCTTCGTGACGTGTCTAGGGTAGGTGTAAGAATCCCCTAGTAGCATCCTATCCCTCTTTCACAACACAAACACAACCTCCTGATGCTTTTAGAATAGGTGTAAAAGAACTCGAGAGGCATCCTATTTCGATTAGCATAACTAAGTTTAGTGTGAGAGAACCCAAACGGCATCCTTTCTTAGTGGGAATTCTAGTTTCCATCTGTGGCATCATTTCATAATTCCAAGCAGTGTTTTAAGGTAGAGTCCCCGTGAGGCATCCTATTCCTTTTAGCACATGCACAATAATGAACACAAATCTTTTATCTAAAGCTATTTTGATGTGGGAGCAAGCCCTCTGTGACACTCACTCATTAGCTGCTATAGGTCAGGTCAACATGCTACCTCGCTAGGATGTCACCCCAGTGGTCATTTGTTAGAGAATATGAGTCCCCACGCTTTCTTCCTAACTCATTTGAAACAATGAGCTTGTTAGTATGGTATGCTTCACCTGCCGAAGCTACCTCATGTTGACTTTGTTTAAGAAGATGTGAGTCCCCGTGCTTTCTTCTTGAACTAGCCATCATGTTCTAACTAGGTCAAGTATATTTGAGATTTAGGATAAGTCCCCCAGAGGCTCCTTTCCTCTTAACTACTTTGAGTTGATATAAGTCCCCCAGTGGCATTCACTCAGTAGTCACCCTAGGTCGATAGCACTTATCAAGTTGAAGATAGACTATCCCAGCAGTTAGTTCTGATATAGAAAGATGTGAGTCCCCGAGCTTTCTTCCTAGGCTAAGTGTTGCAAACCGACGAGCACCTTAGGTTTGTTAATGTTCGCTATGCTGACAGTGACTCACCCGGTGAGTACACCACTCTTGGCAAATATGAGACCCTGAGCTTTCTCCCTGAGTTGGACACCGAATACCTATTAGATATATGACTAGCCATGTCATTTTCTACAGGGTGTTGGATTAATCCCTTACCAACCCCATCCCCTATGGGCACTCTAATTGGATTAAGTTCTTTGCGAAATCATTTAGACACTACCCGGGTTACTTTTGGATTGGACAGTTCCCCTTTCCTAGTAGCCACCCCTGTGGTTGGAAAATTTATTTAGTGGATGCATAGATTATCCCTTGGTTCAGTAAATCTAAGATAGGTCTAGGCTGATATAAGCTCCTTCTCAGTTTGATCCCTCACAAACTAACAGGTCCACGATAAAATAAACTAAAACAACTAAAAAAGAAAATAAATAAATAAAATTAATTCGCTTGTGGATTAGGAATTCAAGCCCCCAAAGGGCCCCTTTTTCCAAGCAGGCATCCTATCTTTAGGGAAGTCTCAGTAGAACTCCCTATAGAAGTTGTGTGACTACCTGAGTTGAGATAATCCAGTCGGTACTCACTCCGTAGTCACCATTAGGTCGGGTTCAATCTATTTTTCCATAAGCAGGTTACCCCGACAGTCATTCCACTTTGAAAGATATAATACTATGGCGCATTCTTTCTACCATGATTATCACAAACATTTGAGCAGATTTAGGTCGGGTTCGATTTGTTGCTCAAAGCAACCGATCACCCCAGTGGTCATTTCTAGTCAAATATGTGAGTCCCTGAGCTTTCTTCCCTTCAATTGATCATTCCAAATTGAAAGGAACTCCTTTGGTTGGATAGTTCTCCCATCAGCTGGGAAGCCACTCTTTTTGGTTCAGTAAATCTGAGATAAGTCTAGGTTTCTATAAGTTTCTTCTCAGTGTGATCCATTGCAAACCAACATAACCCATCAAAACAAACATATAAAAAAAATAAAAATTAATTTTGACTACCTTTGAGCTGATCTAAGTCCCCCAGTGGCATTCACTCAATAGTCACCCTAGTCAGTTTGATTTGCCCAAAGCAACCATCACCCTAGTGGTTTTGTTTCTAGAAGATAGAGTCCCCATGCTTTCTTCTTAAGACTTGGCCATTGTAAAAAAGGAATTTCTCTTGGTTGGATAGTCCTACCTTGTGTTGATAGGCTATTTGAATTGAATTAGTTAGGTCTAGGCCTCCATGGCCCCTATTTAGTGTGATCCATCGCAAACCAATAGAATCCATAACATAAATTAAAAATAAAATCAATCTTTGACTATCCTTGAGCTGATTTAAGTCCCCCAATGGCATTCACTCAATAGTCAGCCCTAGGTCGAGTCTAATTTATTGCCCAAAGCAACCAATCACCCTAGTGGTTCCTTATATCTAGAAGATATGAGTCCTCATGCTTTCTTCTTAAGACTTGACCATTATATACTAAAAGGCATTTCTCCTTGGTTGGATAGTCTTACCTTATGGTTGGTAGGCTATTCCCTTTGAATTGGTAAATTTGAGTTAGTTCTAAGCTTCCATGGCCCCTACTCAGTGCAGTTCATACAAACTTATGGGATCCATCATAATCAAAACAAATAAAACTGAAAATAAAATTAATCTTTGACTATCTTTGAGTTGATCTAAGTCCCCCAGTGGCATTCACTCAATACTCAGCCCTAGGTTGGGTTCAATATGTTGCCTTGCCAATAGATTACCCCAGCAACTAATCCCTACTTTGGAAGATATAAGTCTACCACACTTTCTTCCTAGTACAGCTACTGCATACCAAAAGGCATCTCTTTGGTTGGTTCATCCTACTATGTGCTTAGTAGATTACCCCTTTAGATAAATGGTTAGGTCCTCCATGGCTCCAACTACATCAAAACCAAAAGGGTTCATCTCAAAATTCAAACCTAACAAAAATTCAAAACAAATTCAACCATCTCCCCCAGTGGAGATCTCTCCCTAGTGAGATTCAAATCAAATCAAACCTTTCATCTCCTTGTAGATGACTTGAACCTACTTCCCTAGTGGAAGGTTCACACTCTATCCCTTAGTGGATTTCTTCCCTCTCTTATGTCTTGGACATAAGTAGAGCCACATTGCACTAAACTCTATTCTTTTTTTTCCTTAAGGATAGATTATTTCTGTTAGTGCTTGTGATCTCTTGGTGTTGTTGATCATTTCAACACTAATACATGTGTTCTGTCACCACACCACACCTTTTTTTTTGACCTCATTATTAGAATGAGCTCTCAACCCCTCCATCTTAGGCTTAGGATTTCTCTTAGACTTTAAGAGTTCCTTAGTCTTAAGACACATCTAGTGATGAGGTGGACACTCAACCTAGCTCTAGAGACTTAGAAGAGTTAGTCATAGGAATAGGTCATGCTTTAGGGGTGTTAGAAAAACTTCCTACCCTTAGCTTGAACCATCCATGACTTTCCTTCTTTCAAGTCAAACTCCAAATCAATTCTATTTGATTTTCTACAAACTCAAATCAATTCCATGATTCAATTCCATGATTGAAACCCATGATCAAAATCCATCAAAAATTCTTAAGTTCAAATTTTCTAAGTCCTTAACCCTTTCTTAAGGACTTAGCCAAAATTGTAATTCAAACCTTTGAGATTTTCTCATGATCCATTTATATTCTCATTTATATGCACATTTATAAATGAAATATAAATTCAAATCCATCAAATCAAATTCAAAATTCCAAATCAATTCATGCAAATTTTCTAAGTCCCTTTAATTTTCCATTAAAGGACTTAACCAAAATCAATCCTAAACTTTGATCAAACCTATTCAAACTCATAAGATTTTCTCAAAACTTATTTATATTCTCATTTGTGTTCTAATATATAAATAAAATATATAAAATGTTCAATCCAATTAAATTAGCTCCCAAATAAAACTTTGAGCAATATGTAACTGAACGAAAATCCTTAATTTTCCATTAATGGATTTAACCTAAACTGATCAAACCTATTCAAATTCATGGGATTTTCTCAACACTTATTTGTATTCTCATTTATATTCTCATATATAAATGAAATACAAAAATAAATCAATCCAATCCAATCCAAAATTTAAATTTCAAATTAAAAATTGTTTTAAATCCTTTAAATTCCCTTTAATAGATTTAGCTCAAATCATGATTAAACCACTTAAAATCCTTGAAACTTTCTCATGATCAATTTATATCCTCATTTATATTCACATATATAAATGAAATATAAATTCAAACAATCAAAACCAATTCCAAAAATCAAACTCAAATCCATTCAAAATCAAATCTAAGCCTTTCATGTCAAAATCTTGAACTTAGTCAAATCAATTCCAAATCAAGCCAAACTCTTGATTTTCTCTCATGGTTCAATCAATCCTACAATCATGAGCTCATATATAAATCAATACCAAATCAAAAATCTAACCCAAGAACACTTCATATTCTTCCTTTCAATATGAAATTTTCAAATGGATCTAAATCCATTTGACTTCAAACCACTTGTAAATGGATTTATATTTCAATCATAGTCCATAAACAAGATCAACCAACTTCAAATCAAGCTTTGACCAAGCCATTTGACCCACTTAGGCTCACCTGACCCAAAGTCACCTAAAGTACCCCTATGAGCCAACTTTTGATCTTAACCAATTTGGATTGAACCACAATCACATATCTCTCCCATCATGATCAACAATCATCATGGGATGATCAATCAATGAAATTGGGTCAAGCCAAGTCAAACCTAAGGGTTGACCAAGTCAACACTTAACCTAAAATGAAACCTAACATAGCCAAATTCCACCATAAGACAAACTGATTGAAACCATTAATCTAAGTTCACTCATGACCTATGTTTGAACTTGAGCCAAATAACATTTGAGCCTAACCTAGCCCAATTGGTCACTTGACCCAAGTTGACCCATTTTGACCTAAAGGGTCAAAATGTGTCAAAACAATCTAAGCCAAATTGATTGAAACCAATGGGTCAAGTCCATTCCAAATCACTTGTGGAACTTGACCAAAGCCTCAATTGGCCAACTAGACTTAGCCCAATTGACCTTAGACCCAACATGACTAAAGGGGTCATGTTGAGCCAAAAGTAACACTTGATTGATTGAAACAAAGATACCAATCCACTCCATATGACTAACCTAACCTAAACTACACCTACCTCAAATAGGTCAAATGGGTCAAATAGGTCAAATAGGTCAACCCATTTGACCTAAATGAAGTCATATGAGCCAAATTCAAAACTAATCCAAATTGAATCAAACCCACCAAAACATTTCAAATGGCTATATGAACTTGACCCTTGGTTTGACCCAATTTGACCAATTGGTCAACTTGACCCTAGTTGACCCATTTTGACTTAAATGGGTCAACATGAGCCAAACCCTATCAAACGGATTCCAAATCCAATGAAACTTGGACAAACCTAGTTTCTTCACATACCTAACATGTCCAAACTGAAAAATAGTAAAATGACCATTCTACCCCTAGGCCATAGAATAAATTTTATCCTAGCCCATGGGTATTTTGGTCACACACTCTTCACAATCACTTGAGGCTTTCCTAAAAGCTCAAGGGGACTTAGTGATGAGTGGTGCACCCAACCCAATGGGTTTAGGTTAGCCCATTTGACCCATAGACCAAACTCGACCACTTAAAGCAAAATTGAGTTTTCAAATTCCCTCCTAAGCTCAATTTGATGCACATGGGAGGTAGGCAATCCACTCAAGGCTTCAAATCGACCATGTGCAATGATCTAACAGCCTAAACAATCCTCCCAATTTGGTCAATTGGATCAAAATGGCAAAGAATGGTTCGGCCGTCCAATTGCCATAGGGGGAGATATACTCCCCTTAATTCAATGAAATTTCAATTCACTCTCTATTGATTGAAGCCTAAGAACCAAGAGCAACCATCTCAGAGCATTCCCAAGCTTCTTAGAGAGGATTTGAATTTCCTAATTCTTAGTTTTGTACTATGCAAAATAGGGGAGCTCAATCCATTAGCCAACTTCTTCCATACTTAATCTCTTTCCAATTACTCTTGCACACTCCATCAAATTATCATGTCAAACTTTCCCAAGCTCTGATTGAAGTCCCCACAGCAAGGAAGAGCTCAATTGGATCAAAGCTGAAGCTCAACTAAAGTGGTGTTGGTATACCAATTGATCCACTCAATCCTAAGGCCTAGCAATTTCAACAGGGCTTCAACTCCACCAGACGAAGCTACCTCATCGATCTCGAGCACCGGTGATCACCTCCAGTGAGGTATGGAACATTTTGATCACTAAACTCAATGTGGTGTGGAGCTTTGTGAAATAAATATTCACCTCATCGAACTTTGGTCATTGGATTTGTCGTCTATTTCACTAGATGGTGTGGGTTAATTTTGGTGTGATTCTATGCTAGATTGAGCTTGGATCTTCCCCTTGATCATGGACAGTCTTTCTTGATCAAGGGGAAGAACTTGGCTCATCTCAGCTATCCATCCATGCATTTTAGATGGATGACTGAGATTATTTAGCACGTTTAGTAATTTATTTATCCTTTATAAACTGCGGGTGAATCCTTAACCATAGATCTTTGATCGGAATGGCAGATATAAGCGTGCATCGCCACCTTTGTGAGGTGATAACTTAGCACATGTGAGGTGATAACGTTGTCCCTCATGTGATGTGTAAAGCACCGCGCCACGATCGCGTCGCTGAGCTAGAGGATTAGTTAAGCAATTAATTAATTCCTAATTAATTGAGAACTTCTAAAATTCATAATTCCCTCTAGAAAAATCAAAAAAATAAAAGGAAAAAATGCTATGGAAAGATAATTACATCTAAAATGTTTTAAAAATGGTTTTAATGGATTTTGAATTACTCTTTTCTCTAAATTTGGGTTTCTTTAGGAATCTTAATTAGTTAATTATCCTTTAATTAGGTCATCAATTAATCTCAAATTTCTAGGGTTCATTTTAGGGGATGATCTCTAATTTCTTGAGATTTGAGAAATTCTCTATTTCTAATTACCTCTTTCATGTAATTAAGGATAATTAAGGTATGATTAGTGGATTTACCCTATGATTAGGGTTGATTAAGGTCAGAGCCAGCAAGTAGGAGGTTTATGGAATAATTTTGGGGTATTTCTCCTAAGCTATTCCCTAAACCCCCTTTTCTCTCCTTAATCTCCTCTTAATAAAGGGTTAATTCATTTATTATCCCCTTAATCAATTTTCAAAAATTTTAAAAAGTTCTAGAACTTAATTCATCTACCTTGGGTAGATGCTTAGGTGTTTAGTAGCCTAAGTTTAATTAAGAAAATTAAACTTCAATTCACATGTGTGAAAGGGTATTTTGAAATTACTTAAGCTAAACCCCTTAGCTTAATTAACTTTTAATTTTGAGCCAAATTGCATTAGGCCTTTTCATTATTAGGTGCATTGCAAATTTAAATTCTTTGTGAGTTTTATGACATCTCATTGGCTCATAATTATCTAGTTAATTCTCCTAAGGTGGTGTAAGTAAGGATTAATTAAGCCATTTAATTCATACCTTAACCTAATCAATGCTTAAAAATGGATTTAATTATCTAAAAATTAAACAAAAATATAAAAGACGTGTGGGAATGGGTTAGGAACAGCAAACTCATCTCACCTTTTTAAAATTAAATCAAACTTCAAACTAAACAAAAATCATTTTGAAATTCATTTTGATTTATTCTAAATTTTCTTATTCCTTAAGAATGTCTTTAGGATTTAAGTAAAGTGAGTTTGTTTACATGCTTTCATTACTTTGGATCTTTCCTAACATGTTAAGTTGTTTGTCATGTGATTCATGCATTCATAATTTTATATTTCAGATTTTAAAAATGAAATTGTTTACTTTATGTCAAATGTGAATGTGTTGGCTAAAGTAAAATATGAGTGTCTATTATCACTACTAAATCCAAATTATTTTCAAAAATACATAAATCAAATATCAAATTTAAAAGTGTGCTACTTATACTTTAATTATAAGCTTGCATGTGATAGTTTATAAAGGTATGCTTAGCATAGGTTCTCTTTCTTCCTTATGTTAGTATAATTTTGAATAGGAGTTGGTAAGATGTAGGGTTCATTTGAAAAGAACCCGACACTTACTTAATTCCATATCCTATTCATCCCTATGTTATCACCTAAGAAAGGTTACTTATGTTTTCATGTATAAATTAAATCAAGTAAAATGAATCCATTAAACAAACTTTTGTATTTTCCTTTTCTATTTCATTTCTTTTATATGCATGATTGTATTTAAGGAAAGTGGTATATTAGTCTGGACAATCCTGAGGTTGCGAGGCTTTAAGTAGCCCTAAATAGGTCTTGTACCTTACACCCTGTTAATAATGGCTCACTTATGCCTTTCTTACTTTCATGTATATATGTGAAATTTTGGATAAGGAAAACCTTTTCTTCTTAAGAAAAATCATGCATATTCAACTTCTAAATTTTCTTAAATAGATTACTTAGCATGCATCATAAAGTGTGTTAACTACTCTCATTTGAATGTATAGATATGCTTAGGGTCCATCCATATGCATGTCATATATGTTGGAAAAGAAGTGAAGTAATGAGTGTTATATGAATTTTGATTCATTTTATTTAATCTTAAAATGCATTTCTTTTTGAATAGTTTTGTTTAGAGTTTATCAAAACTTAGTATTGATTAAAAGATGTAATCAAAACATTCACCTAAATGAAATTAAAATGTGAATCACTTTAGAAATTATTTAGGTTAGGGAAGGAAAGAGAAGTTCTCTTCTCTTTCCCTCTCTTCATAACTTAGTAATTAATTATAGGTTTCAACTAAACCAAATTAAAACATCAAATAAAAATAACCCAAAATGTTCTAGCCTTTCGGTTAGGTTGATGCATTATTTGATATTATGTTTTATTTTGTGATGAATATTTTAGACTGGATGTTAGGGTGTATGGTCGTAGAATGAATGGTAGGACGTTCTTAGTCTAACTATTCTTTTCTATAGGGATTGTGCTTAAGGGGTTCTATCATAAATAAAAATATAAATGCTTTTGCATGTAAGTACTTATGCCCCTAAGCATAATCCATAGGCCAGGTGGACTTAGTCACCCTTGTATGGGGTGATAAGTCCAATATACATGTTTGGTATTTATGTGGTGTGATTTAGCTAACCTTTGTTTTGCAGTTTTTGGAATGATTTATTATGGGGATTAGGATGAGAATTGATCATAAGATTCTCTCTTGTGCACTATGTGAAGCCTTGGAGCATCCACCTTCCAACCTTCCAAAGAAGAAGAAAGAAGAAAGAAGAAAGAAGAATAAAGCTTGAAGACCCCATAATAATGAATTCATTTGCTTAAATATAATATTCATTTGTAATCTAGGTTGTATAAGGGTAGACCTCGGCTACCCACATTTCATATTTCGGGTTTATGGTGGTGCCATTTATTATTCCTTTATTAGCTTTATAAATTGATTGGTGATTTGTTTAGCTTTTGCATTAAGTGGCATGCTTTTCCTAGTTTCTTCCTTGCTTTATGTATGGCCTAGATGTGGATTAGGCTCTTTAGGAAAAATAAATCTTTTACACAACTTAATAACTCAAATAAAAAAATTAAACAACTCATAACCTCACTTAAAGCTTAGGATTAAAATCAAGATAAAAGAATTAGCAACCCCTTAACTGGATGAGTATTTCTTTATAATATCATGCACAAATGCATCTTATTTCACTCTTGATTGAAGGGTTTCCACCTTTGTTAGAGAACCTGGCTTGACCTTTGAGGGTCGTGATGGAAACTCATCTCCTCCCTTCTCGCTGATTTTGGCCAATAATCTGATTTCTCATGCATTAGTCATAAAGATCCTATTAGCTTAAGTCAAAAATAATCATCCAAAAATAAAAATAAAATAAAATTTGAAATGCATTAGATTTAGGTCATTTAAAGCATGTCCCTTTACATGATCGATTCTCGTTAGTGTGTGAGTTTAAGGACTTAGTCTCTTTCTAAATAAAAATAGCCTACTATCTTGCATAAGCATAAAGACTTGCCTACATGTATTTAAAATCATAGGAGGAGTAGTTGGCGGTCACCCCCAGGCTGTTGTAAGTCCAAGTTGTCAGGTGGTTTTGTCCTCTCTTGTGAAGGCAAACCAATTACCCATTTTCGCCTTAGATTTAGGTTGTGCCTCCGGCCCTCGCTAAAGCTCTCTAGATTTAGGTTCTAAGGTTGCTTCTTCCTTTTATGGGCCATAAGCATAATTTCTCACCTCTTAGATATTTCTTAATCTTGTGTTAAGGAATCTTAAGACCTAAATTTTTAAAGAAAAATATAACTCAAATAAACTAAATCAATTTCTAAAATGTAAAGCCTAACTATAAGATAGTTTGATATGCTCACTAGGTTTTCTAGCATCTTGAGCATCTCCTACTTATTTCCCATTTTTGGCTTCTATAATAACTCCTTCTTTTGATCAATCCCATTTGATCTTCAAATGCAAACCAATCGATTAATAGTCCTTCCCTTTTGACATCTTCAAAGACAACAATCATTTAACTTAATCGAGAGTTTTTATAAGGGATCTCATCCCTTAGGATGTTATTAACTATGGGGGCTTGCCCCTGTAGGGAACTTAATGAACCCAGTTTAAAATAAACCCTGCTTTACTTTTTTATGTAAAGTAAGGGAAGAATCTCTAGTATATATGCAGACTCATCATCTTAGGAGTCCATATTGAGGTGATTAGTTCCATTAAAGGGTAGTGACTTTTGTCTTTCATAATAGTACACTATACCTTGATGACGTACCCGATCACCTGAATAAGTACATATGTGGATCTGTATGGCATCCAAGAAACATGAATTTCTATAAGGTCTCTTCCTTCTTTTCTCTACAGATTTGAAAGGCGGCTCCTTATAGAAATTTTTCACCACAACTGTTTAGACAAACATGAATCCCATGGAATTATAACCGAGGTACATTCAAGTTTATGTGGAGCTCATCAATTTGGTTCGAAGATGAAGATGAAGATCAAAAGACTTGGATACTACTATCTTCGATGATCACTACTACATGAATGTAGTTAGGAGATGCCATTAATGTCAGGTTCACGGTGTGGTCCTCCACCAACCACCCAACATTCTACAACCTACTTTGGCTTCATGGCCATTTAAGTGTTAGGGTACCAACATTATAGGTCCGATCGATCCTCCTTCTTTCAAGGGGCATCAGTTCATCTTAACTTCCACTGACTACTTTTCCAAGTGGGTGGAAGCTATCCCACTCAGAGAGGTCACAGCTTACCATGTGCTTCCATTTTCTGGAACCATATCATATATAGGTTTAGGGTGCCTCGATGAATTATTTCCAATAATGTTACTACATTCAAAAGCACAAAGATCAACAGCTTCGCCAGAAGACATGGTATAGATTGGAGATACTCCACCATCTACTTCCCCAGAGTTAATGGCTTAACAGAAGCATTCGACAAAACTCTCACCCAGATACTAAAGAATACTCTTGATGATAATAAACGATAGTGGAAGACTTGTAGACTTGCACCATACTAAACTCCAACTCAGTCTACCACTTTTTCTTAGTGTATGGGTCTGAAGCCATTCTTTCTTTAGAAGTTTAACTCCCTTCACCAAAGATAGCATTGGGTAATAA
Organism: Cymbidium sinense; assembly: GCA_021442155.1. NCBI lineage: Eukaryota > Viridiplantae > Streptophyta > Magnoliopsida > Asparagales > Orchidaceae > Cymbidium > Cymbidium sinense. The sequence goes on along the minus strand of CM038233.1, from coordinate 13,237,265 downwards.
GATCATTACAGAGCAGAATGCAAAGTTATGGTTAGAAGAGCTCGAAGGTTTGGAGGAGAGTCACTTACGGGCATGCTAGAATCTCGAGTTGTACAAGTCCAAAATGATTCAAGTTCACAACAAGCTGGTCTGCTCTAGGTCTTTCCTAGTAGGAGAATTTGTGTTAGTCCTAATGAGACTAATTGTTGCCCATCAAAAGATGGGAGGCAAGTTTGAACCCACTTAGAAAGTCCCCTATGCTATATAGAAGGCCTACCAAGGAGGATCTTATCAGCTTATTGATTGTAAAGGGGAACGCAGAAATATTACCATGAAACTTGTTTGAAAATAATCATTAATAAGAAGAACAAAAATATGATTCCATTCATCAAATCTTCTATTCTTTCGAAGTGTTGTTTATTTGTCTTGGGAATTCACTATGACGTGTCTAGGATAGGTGTAAGAGTCCCCCAGTAGCATCCTATCCCTCTTTCACAACACACATAATCTCACGATGCTTTTAGAATAGGTGTAAGAGACCCCGAGAGGCATCCTATTTTGATTAGCATAACTAAGTTAGGTATGAGAGAACCCAAGTAGCATCCTTTCTTAGTAAGGAATTCTATTTGCCATCTATGGCATCATTTCAAACCCCTAGTGTGTTTAAGGTAGGCACAAGAGTCCCCTCTGAGGCATCTTATTTCTTTTAACACATGCATAAAAATAAACACAAATCTTTTGTCTCGAGCTATTTTGATGTGGGAGCAAGCCCCCTATTGTACTCTCTCATTAGCTGCTCTATGTCAAGTCTACATGTTACCACTAGTTTGTCACCCCAATGGTCACTTGTTTGGAAGATGTGAGTCCCTACACTTTCTTTCTAACCTGATCATTACAAACCAACAAGCACCTTGTTAGTATGATGGATCTTCACATCCAGCTAGTAAGCTATCTCATGTTGACTTTGTTCACCCTTTAAACTTGCAATTGTCAAATGAATCAAAACCTATTTGACTCAAAATCACTTGTAATTGGATTTATATTTCAATCATAATTCCACATGTGAGTTCAACAAAACTTAAATCACAGCTTGATCAAGTCAATTGACCCACTTAGGCTCACTTGACCCAAAGTGACCTAAAGCACCTTTTTGAGCCAAATTATAATCCTACCCAAATTGGATTGAACTAAGCCCATCTAAGCCTCAATTGTGAGCAACAATAATCTTAGGCTGATCAATCACTCAAATTGGGTCAAAGCAAGTCAAACCTATCCTCATAAATCCTAACCTATTTGCTAAATAAAGTTCTCATTTTCAAAAATTCAAAACATTAAAACCAGAAAACACATTTGAACTTTATTTAGCATACACAAATTTGTTAAGTTCTCAATTTCAAAAATAAAAAATCAAACACATTTGGATTCTTCTTTTAGTATAGCCAAATTTGCTAAGTGAAGATCCACTTTTCAAAAATCAAAAATCAAACACCTTTGGATCCTTTATTTAGCATACCCAAATTTGCTAAGTGAAGATCCTCTTTTCAAAAATCAAAAATCAAACACATTTGGATCTTTATTTAGCATACCCAAATTTGCTAAGTAAAGATCCTCTTTTCAAAATCAAAAATATCAAAACATATTTGGATCCTTCATTTAGCATACCGAAATTTCCTAAGTAAAGATCCTCTTTTCAAAATCAAAAAATCAAGCACATTTGGATCCTTTATTTAGAAAACCCAAATTTGCTAAGTGAAGATCCTCTTTTCAAAATCAAAATCATAAAAATCAAACACATTTGGATCCTTTATTTAGCATACCCAAATTTACTAAGTGAAAATCCTCTTTTCAAAAAACAAAAAAAATCAAACACATTTGGATTCTTCATTTAGCATATCCAAATTTGTTAAGTGAAGATCCTCTTTTCAAAATCATAAAAACCAAACACAATTGGACTTTATTTTAGCATACCCAATTTGCTAAGTAAAGACCCTCTTTTCAAAAAATCAAAACAAAGAAGCAAAAATATTTGGACTTCATTTAGCATACACAAATTTGCTAAGTAAAGATTTCATTTCCAAATTCACACATGATTCACAAACAAGCAATAGAAAATAAAATTATTTTCAAACAACTCTTTTAGCATACCCAAATTTGCTAAATGAACAATCCCAAACAAAATCATACTCAAATTTGTTAAATAAAGGGTCCCCAAACATTAAAATAAAATTCAAATATGAACCAATGGAAGCATCAAAAATCTCTTCAAAATATTTGAACCCATTTTCAACATACACAAATTTATTGAAAATGGATTCTAAATTCAAAAATATCTTCTCCAATTATAAATTCAAAATCTCTCTCCTAAATTCAAAGAGCTCCACTTAACATATTCAAATTATTGAGTGTGGGTTCAAAATCTAAATCAAAATAAACAAAAGTTGGGATATCTCCTTATCTCAAACCTCTAAAAAGATTATTTCAAAAATCAAGAAACTTTCCTTGTAAGTTGCCAAAGACAACTTAGGTAAAGTAGGAGCTCAGCAGTAGCAACAGCTCATGCTTGCCTAGGATAGCCAAGTAGCACAACTACCGACCGAGCCCAAGCTCCATTCCACCGTTGCAGCTACTACTTCAACCGACACTTCTGCTTCAGCTAGCTCTTCTTCTAGTAGGCATCTTGTATCAGTTGATGAGGGCATCAAATCCCTCACCCCACTTACTTTACTATATTTCTACTATGTACCTCCTTCTAAATCCAAGAAATCGAGGGATAAAGCTAGTTTGAATTACATCTGTGTCACTTCTGATGGGTTGTCTGATTCTACAGACTCTTCAAGTTTAAATAATTATAACAACTCCAATCTTCCTCTTTCTGATTCAGAGATGGACTTTCCTTCTTTGAATACTATGGGTTCAACTCTTGAGATAGACTTGGAATCATTTGATTATAATGGTCTTATTGGAGAAGCTGAGGTGAGTCTGACGAGCAGGTAGAATCATCCACTAACCCGCCACAAGAGATCACCGAAGTTAACCTCCATAGTGGCAAGGTTTTACCTCCTAGGAAAGCACCTCAAGATAAGGGTAAACAAGTCATTGGTTCCAGTGATCGAAGCCCCTTGTTGACCTCATTTTTAGAATGAGCTCTCAACACCTCCATCTTAGGCATAGGACTTCGCTTAGACTTTAAGGGTTCTTTAATCTTAAGACACATCTAGTGATTAGGTTGACACTCTCCCCTGGCCCTAGAAGACTTAGAAGAGTTAGGAATAGGTCATGCCTTAGGGGTGTTAGGAAAATCTCCTACCCTTTAGCTTAAACCATTCCTCACTTTCCTTCTTTCAAGTCAAACTCCAAATCAATTCTACTTTATTTTCTCAAACTCCAATTCAATTCCATGATTCAATTCCATGATTGAAATCCATAATTGAAACTATGATTGAAATCTATGATCAAAATTCCACAAAAATTCCAAAGTCAAATTTTCTTAAGTCCTTAACCCTTCCTTAAGGACTTAGCCAAAACTATGATCTAGACCTATTCAAAACCTTGGAATTTTCTCATTTCTTATTTATATACTCATTTATATTCTCATATAAATGAAATATAAATATATCTCAATTCAATCAAAAGCAAAAATTAAATTCCAAATTAAAAATGCTTAAAAATCCCTTAAATCCTTTAATTTTTCATTAATGGATTTACAGTAAACTTTGATCAAACCACTTCAAACTCATGGGATTTTCTCAAAATATATTTGTGTATCTCATTTTATGTTCTCATATATAAATGAAATATAAATATAAATCAATCAAATCCAACTAAAAAAAATTAAATTCTAATTAAAAATTCAATTAAATCCTTTAAATTTCCTTTAATAGATTTAACTTCAAATCATGATTAAAATCTTTCAAATCCTTGAAATTTTCTCATGATCAATTTACATTCTCATTTACAATCACATATATAAATGAAATATAAATTCAAATAATCAAAACCAACTCCAAAAATCAGACTCAAATCAAATCAAAATCAAATCTAAGTCTTTCAAGTCAAAATCTTGAACTTAGCCAAAATCATTTCAAATCAAGCCAAACACTTGATTTTCTCTCATGGTTCAATCAATCCTACAATCATAAGCTCATATATAAATCTAAACCTCAATCCTTCAATTAAAACTCAAATCAAAAATCAAACCCAAAACACCTTCATATTCTTCCTTTGAATATAAGATTTTCAAATGGATCAAAATCCATTTGACTTCAAATCTCTTGTAAATGGATTTATATTTCAATCATAAGTCCATAAACAAGATCAATCAACTTCAAATCAAGTTCTAACCAAATCATTTGACCCACTTAGGCTCACTTGACCTAAAGTGACCTAAAGTACCCTTATGAGCCAACTTTTCATCCTAACCAAATTGGATTGAACCAAACTCATATTTGCCTCTCATCATGATCAACAATCATCATGGGATGATCAATCAATCAAATTGGGTCAAACCAAGTCAAACCTAAGGGTTGACCAAGTCAACACTTAACCTAAAATGAAACCTTGCATAGCCGAAATTTATCATAGGCCAAATTGATTGAAACCATTGATCTAAGTACAGTCATGACCTATGTTTCAACTTGATCAAGTCGACCTTTGAGCCTAACCTAACCCATTTAGCCCACTTGACCCAAGTTGACCCATTTTGACCTAAAAGGCCAAAATGTGTCAAAACTTGATCTAAGCCAAATTGATTGAAACCAATGGGTCAAGTCCATCCCAAATCACTTGTGAAACTTGACCAAAGCCTCAATTGGCCAACTAGACCCAACCTAGCCCAATTGACCTTAGACCCAACATGACCTAAAGGGATCATGTTGAGCCAAAATTGAACTTAACTCAAATTGATTGGAAACAAAGATACCAATCCACTCCATATGACCAACCAAACCAAAACCTACCCTTGACCTAACACAAATAGATCAAATGGGTCAACTTGACCCATTTGACCTAAAAGAGTCATATGAGCCAAAACCAAATCTAATCCAAATTGAACCAAACCGAAGACACCAAAATATTTCAAATGGCCATATGAACTTAACCCAACCTTTAGTTTGAACCAATTTGACCTATTGGTCAACTTGACCTTAGTTGACCCATTTTGACCTAAATGGCATGAGCCAAACCCTATCAAATGGATTCCAAATCCATTGAAACTTGGCCTAACCTATTTTCTCAACATACCAAACATACTCAAATTGAAAAAATAGCAAAATTACTGTTATATTCCTAGGCCATAGAATAAATTTTGGCCTAGCCATGGGTATTATGGTCATGCACTCATCACAAACACTTGAGGCTCTCCTAAAACATCAAGGGGACCTAGTGATGAGTGGTGCACCCAACCTAATGGGTTTGGGTCAACCCATTTGTCATATGGATCAAACCCAACCCATAGGCATAAAATTGAATTTTCAAACTCCCCCCAAACCTCAATTGATACACATGGGAGGTTGCCAATCTACTCAACACCTCAAACCGACCATGTGCAAAGATCTAACGGCTTAAATAACCCATTCCATTATGACAATTGGATCAAAATGGCAACTAAGAGGATGGCTATTTGATTTCCATAAGGGGAGATATACTCCCCCTAATTCAATGAAATTTTCACTTTCCCTTTGTCGATTGAGTAAGGAGAGTGTTAGGAGAGAACCCTAAGCTTCCTAGGAGATATTTGAAGTGAGCATTCCTCAGTTTTCCTTAAGCAAAAGTAGGGGAGGCCGATTGAATCTTCAACTTTCTCCACACCCAATTTCTTTCCAATTCCTCTTGCACACTTCACCTAGGAACTAAGTTGAGCTTTAAAGCTTCTATTGGGTTTCCTGATAAGGAAGGATCAAAATTCAATCAAGCCCCAAGGGAGTTGGGATTCACTAATCCACTCAACCCCAAGGCTTAGGAACTTAGGGCTTCATCTCCACTAGGAAGCTACTCATTGATCTGAGCACCGGTGATCACCTCGTGAGGTATGAATTTTTACCACTTAGCTTAAGGTGTTGGTCCTTTGTGAAAGAATTTTCATCATGAGAAATTTTGTTGGATTTGTCGTCTATCTCTAGATGGTGTGGGTTAAATCTTGTGTGATTCCATTCTAGATCAAGCTTAGATCTTCCCCTTAATCATGGACGATCTCTGTTGATCAAGGGGAAGAACTTGGCCCATCTCAGCCATCCATCTGCACATTTTAGATGGATGCTTGAGATTATTTAACATGTTTTAGAAATCAATTATCCTTTATCTGGTGAATCCTTCTAATCTTTGATCGACGATAAGGATATAAGCGTGTGTCCCGCCACATTTGGGTGATAATTTGTCCCTTGTGTGTGATGTGTGTAAAACATGCACGCATCGCGTCGCTGAGCTAATTAGGGATTAGTTATATGTTGAATTAATTCCTAATTAATTTAGAGAACTTCAAAAATTCATAACTCCTATAGAAATTTCAAAAAAATAAAAAGAAAATTGCATTGGATAGATAATTTCATTTAGAATATTTTAAAATTGTTTTCAATGCATTTTGATTTCCCTTCTCTCTGAATTTGGGTCTCTTTAGGAATTGTAATTAGCTAATTACTTTCTAATTAAGCTATCAATTAATCTTAAACTTCTAGGGTTTATTTTTGGGGATGACATCTGCCTTCCCTAATTTTCTTGAGATTTATTGAGGCTTTGATTAGGGACATTGTTAACTCATTCTCTAATTACCCCTTTCATGTAATAAAGGATAATTAAGATATAATTAGTGGATTTCCCCTATGTTTAAGTTGGATTAAGGCTAGATCCAGTGAGGAGGTTTTTTGGAATAATTTTTGGGGCATTTTTCCATTATTCCCTAAACCCCTCTCTTAATCCCTTTCTTAATTAAGGGTTAATCATTAATTATCCCTTTAAACAATTTTTAAAAATTTTAAAAATTTTCAGAACTTAATTAATCTACCTTGGGTAGATGCTTAGCTGTTCAATAGCCTGAGCCTAATAATGAAATTAAAACCCCTTTCATAAGTGTGAAAGGGTGTTTTAAAAGTACTTAAGCTAAAACCCCTTAGCTTAATTAACTTTTAATTGTGAGGAAAATTGCATTAGGCCTTTTCATTACTTGGTGCATTGCAAATTTAAATACCTTGTGGATTTTATATCATCTGATTGGCTCATAATTATAAGTTAATTTTCTAAGGGTGTAGGTAAGGGTTAATTAAGCCACTTAATTGCATACCTTAACCTAATCAACATAAAAATGGATCTAATTATCTAAAAATTAAACAAAATACAAAACACATGTGGGAATGGGTTAGGAATAGTAAACTCATATCACCTTTTAAAATTAAATCAAACTTCAAACTAAACAAAATCATTTTGAAATTCACTTTGATTTATTCTAAATCTTATTCTTTAAGAATGTCTTTAGGATTAAGTAAAGTGAGTTTGTTTACATATGATTACATTGCTTTAAATCTTTCCCAACATGTTAAATTGTATGCCATGTGACTTCATGCATTCCATAATTTCATGTTTTCAAATTTTAAAATAAAATTGTTTACTTTATGTCAAATTGCATGTGTTGGCTAAAGTAAAATATGAGTGGCTATTATCACTACTAAATCAAATTATTTTTTAAAATATAAATGAAACATAAAATCTGAAAGTGTTATTCTTATAATTTAATTATAAGCTTGCATGTGATGGATTATAAAGTCATGTAGTGTAGCATTTCCTTTCTTTCTTATGTTAGCATAGTTTTGAATAGTTGGTGAGATGTAGGGTTCATTTGAAAAGAACCCAACACTTAATTCCTATTCATCCCTATGCTCATCTAAGAAGTTTACTACTTATATGAATAAATTGCATAAACAAAAATAAAACTATTAAAACAACTTTTGCATTTTTTTCATTTCATTTCTTTATACATGTTTGTATTTAAGGAAAGTGGTATATTAGTCTGGACAACCCAGGTTATGAGGCTTTAAGTAGCCCTAAGTAGGTCTTGTACCTTACACCTCAGTTAACAATGGCGTTGTACTCACTTATGCCTTTCTTACTTTCATGTATGTGAAATTTTGGATAAGAAAACCTTTTCTACTTAAGAAAATCATGCAAAATTTTCTTAAATGAATTACTTAGCATGCATCATTAAGTGTGTTAATTTATCTCATTTGCATGTATAGGTATGCTTAGGGTCTATGCATATGCATGTTATATATGTTAGAAAAAAATTGAATTAATGTATGTTATATGGATTTTTTATTCATTTTTTTCTTAATCTTAAAATGCCTTTCTTTTTGGATAGGTTTGTTTAGAGTTGATCTAAACTTAGAATTAATTAAAATATTTAATTAAAACATTCACCTAAATGAAATTAAAATGTGAACTTACCTTAGAAATTACTTAAGGATTAGGGAAGGAAAGAGAAGTTCTCTTCTCTTTCCCTCTCTTTAAACTTTAATTGTAGGTTTCACTTAAAATATTAAAACATGAAATAAAATAACCCAAACACTTAAACAACTTAAATGAAACCCTCCTCTAAGTTGAACATGTCTTCACACTTAGAAAATTTAAACCTAAAGTCCAAACTAAGCATACCACAAACCTTCAAACACACATTAGCCTAAGTCACCACTTCTAGCTTTAGGTTAGGTCGGGTGCATGGTTTGATGTTATGTTTTATTTTGTGATATGTTTTAGATGGATGTTAGGGTGTATGCTCATAGAATGAATGGTAGGATGTGCTTAACTATTCTTTTTGGGGATTGTGCTAAGGAGCTATCATAAATAAAAATATAAATGCTTCTTGCTTGTAGGTGCTTATACCCTTAGCATAATCCATAGGCGGTGGACTTAGTCACCCATGTGTGGGGTGATAAGTCCAATATACATGCTTGGGATTTGTGGTGTGATTTTAACCTTTATTTTGCAGGTGTTAGTTAGATTTCCTTTTCCTTTTCATGTAAAATTTATATATTTGGATTTTGGAATGATTTATTATGGGGATTAGGATGAACATTGGTCATAAGATCCTATCTTATGTACCATGTGAAGCCTTGGAGCATCCATTCAACCATCAAAGGGAAGATCAAGAAGAAAGAAGAAAGAAAGAAAGAAGAATAAAGCAGACCCCATAAATGAATTCCTTTTTTAAATGTAATTTAATTCATTTGTAATCGGGTTGTATAAGGGTAGAGCTTGGCTACCCAATTTGATATTTTTTTGTTTGTGTGGTGGTGAACAAATGGCCATTTATTCTTTTGCTTAGTTTATAAATTGATTGATGTTTGTTTAACTTTGCATTAAGTGGCTTTTCTAGTTTCTTCTTTGCTTTATGTATGGCCTAGATGTGGATTAGGCTCTTTAGAAAAATAAATCTTTTACCCAACTTAATAACTTGAAAATTAAATAACTCATAACCTCACCTAAAGCTTAGATTAAAATCAAGATAAAAGAAAACCTTATTTGGATGAGCATTTCTTTATAATATCATGCACATGCATATTATTTCACTCTTGATTGGAGGGCTTCCATCTTTGCCAGAGAACTGGCTTGACCTTTGAGGGCCATGGTGGAAACTCACCTCCTAAATTCTAGCTAATTTTGGCCAATAATCTATTTCTCATGCATTAGTCATAAAATCCTATTAGCGAATCAAATGATTGTCCAAATAAAAAATAAAATGAAATTTGAAATGCATTAGATTTAGGTCATTTGAAGCATATCCTTTACATGATCTAGTCTCTTTAGGGAGTGAGTTTAAGGATTTAGTCTCTTTATAAATAAAATAGCCTAGCTATCTTGCATAAGCATAAAGACTTGCATACATGTATTTAAAATCGTAGGAGGAGTTAGTTGGACCCCCGGCGTTGTAAGTCCAAACTGTCGGGTGGTTTGTCCTCTCTTGTGGAGGCAAACCAATTACCCATTTTTGCCTTAGATTTAGGTTGTGCTTTCAGCCCTCGTCGAAGCTCCCTAGATTTAGGTTTTAAGGTTGCTTCTCCTTTGTGGGTCATAAGCATAATTCCTCACCTCGTAGGCATTTCCTTAATCTTGTGTTAAGGAATCCTAAGTCCTAAAATTCTAATGAAAAATATAACTCGAATAAATTAAATCAATTTCTAAAATATAAAGCCCAATTTTAAGATAGTTTGAGATGCTTGCTAGGTTTCCTAGCATCATGAGCATCTCCTACTTGTTCCCATTTTTGCTTCGATAAGAACTCCCTCTTTTGATCAATCCCATTTTGATCTTCAAAATAGAAACTAATCGATTGATAGTCCTTCCTATTGAAATCTTCAGAGACAACGATCATTTACCTTAATCGAGTTTTCTAATGGGATCTTGTCCCTTAGGATGTAATTAACTATGGGGCTTGCCTGTAGGAACTTAAGAACCCGATTTAAAATAAACACTTTACTTTTCATGTAAAGTAGGGGAAGAATCTCAGTACATATCGACCCATCATCCTTAGGAGTCCTTACTGAGGTGATTGGTTTCATTAAAGGGTAGTAACTTCTATCTTTTGAGATAGTACACTATACCTTGATGACGTATCTGATTACCTAAATATGTACATCTATGGATCTGTGGCATCTTACTTAGATGAATTTTAATAAGATCTCATCTTTCTTTTCTCCCACAAATTTGAAAGGCACCTCCTTGTAAGAGATTTATTAATCCACACCCCTCCATAGGATGCTCCACCCATGGATATGCTTGTGGAGGATCAGCCCAGAGTTGATTACAATGTCCTTTAAAAGTTGCGTTAACTAAGCATATATGATGCTCTTATCTTATCCAAAGAGATGAGGAATCATTAATCAAGGCTCTTCTTGATCCTATGTTTAGCTTCGGTGATCCTTGTTGGAGAAGGTGCATTGAGTCACATTCACCGACGAAGACCTTCTTCTGGGGAACATGGAGCATAATTGTCCCCTCAACAATATAGTGGATATGGGAAGATTTAGACTTTTTGGGATTCTAGTTGAACCAGGTGCATCGGTGAACATTATGAGTCTAAAGAGCATTGCCTACTTGAAGATTGACTTCTTTACACTCCAAGGAGATCGGATGATGTTGAGAGGATTCAATGAAAAAGGTGATAAGGCTTTAGGTTTCATAGTATTACCTTTGGAAATAGGTGACTAGAAGACTAAAGCCAAGTTCTACATAATTGATTTGAATAAATCATTCACTACTTTTCTCGGTATGCCTTGGATACATTAGAACAAGATGATCCCATCCTCCCTTCATCAATGTCAAGTTTAGAAGAGATGGAATCGAATACTATGTCAAAGGAAATGAAAAGCCATTTTCAGTTAGAGAGGTTAAGATATATAAGGATGCGACCTACAATCTTCCTCAAAATAAAAATGCATTTTCTCACGAACATGGTTAAAATTAAAATACAAAAGAAAAAGAAAAAGAAGCAAAAGAAAAAGAAAAATAAAAAGAAAAGTACAAGTGAACAAGAAAAGGATACCAAGGAATTTAAAACTGTAGGAGGAGTTAGTTGGTGGCCACCCCCAGACGATTGTAAGTCCAAGCAGTCGGGTAGTTTGTCCTCTTTTGTGAAGGTAAACCAAATACTCATTTTTGCCTTAGATTTAGGTTGTACTTTTGGCCCTCGCCAAAGCCCTAGATATTTATATTTTTGAGGTTGCTTCTTCCCTTTGTGGGCCATAAGCATAAATCCTCACCTCTTAGGCATTTCCATAATCTTGTATTGTGGAATCATAAGCCCTAAATTTCTTATGAAAAATTCAATTCAAACAAATTAAATCAATTTCAAAAATATAAAGCCCAACCATATGATAGTTTGAGATGCTCGCTAGGTTTCCTAGCATCATGAATATCTCCTACTTATCTTCCTTTGGCTTCGATAATAACTCCCTCTCTTTTATTAATCCCATTTCATCCTCAAATATGAGCTAATCAATTGATAGCTACCATATTTAAATCTTTGGAGACAATGATCATTTACCTTATTTGAGAGTATTCCTAAGGAATTTCATTCCTTATGATGTAATTAACTATGGGGGCTTGTCCCTGAAGGGAACTTAATAAACATGATTTAAAATAAACCCTACTTTACTTTTTTATGTAAAGTAAGGGAAGAATCTTTGGTACACATGTAGACACATTGTCCTTAAGAGTCCTTGTTGAGGTGATTAGGTCCATTGTAGGTAGTGACTTCTATCTTTTGAGATAGTACACCTCTCCTCAATGTCGTACCTGATCACCCTCAATAAGAATATCTGCGGATCTACGTGGTGTCAAAAATGCATGAAAAAGAAAAGATCTATATTTCTATCTTCATTTTATTTTGCAGAGAGTGAAGATGGAAGTATATATTTTATCCTTTAGAAATCTAATATAAAAATTTCACCACAGGATGGCAAGAGCTGACTATACCCATATGGTGATATCAGGGAAGCCTAAGGAGGTCTTTAAAGAAGGCAACAATCCTAAAGTTGATAAATACCCCATAGATCGAACTTTTAGTTCTAGGCCGGGCTGTATAAGAGCAAAGCTTGACTAACCACTTTCTTTTCTTTTTTTTGAGGTGTATAGAGGTACCCGACCTCACCAGCCTATTTTATTTATTTAAAGTTTCTTGATTTATTTTTGATTGCGTAGTAGAACTGCATACTTTTCATAAGTTTATTTTTGTGATTGTTGAGTTTCATGATAAAGTCTGGATACTTAGGCTCTTAAGAAAACTAAATTTTTCAACAAAATTAATAATTTTACTTAAGTTTTAATCAACTCATAACCTTACTTTAAAGCCTATGATCTTAGTCAAGAAATAAAAGATTTAGTAATCTCTTAGTTGAATGGTTGTATATTTTAAAAGCATGCATATATATTATTTCTCTCTTATAAATATGGGGTCTTCATTCTTGCACAATAAGAGACAGACTTAACCTGTGAGAGTAACCCCTTGTAATAGAGAATACCTCTTCTCTCTAATTTGGTCCATAATCAAATTTTATCATACATTTAGGCATAAATCCTCTCGAGCCTAAGTTCAAAAATTGATGAGTCAAAATGAAATAAAAATCTGTAAATTTTATAGCATTAGTCTAAATCATGAAATGCATACCACACATTGTTGACCTCACTTTTGGAGTAAGCTCCTCCTCAGTTTGGTCCATCGCAAACCAACAGAATCCATAAAAAAAATTAAAAATGAAATTAATCTTTGACTACCTTTGAGTTGATCTAGGTCCCCCAGTGGCATTCACTCAATAGTCAGCCCTAAGTTGATTCCTATTTGTTTCCCAAAGCAACTAATCACCCTAGTGGTTCTTTGTTTCTAGAAGATGTGAGTCCCCATGCTTTCTTCTTAAGACTTGACCATTGTATACCAAAAGGCATTTCCCCTTTGTTGGATAGTCCTACCTTGTGGCTGATAGACTACTCCCTTTGAATTGGTAAACCTGAGTTAAGTCCAGGCCTCCATGGCCCCTACTCAATGCTAAATTAATTAATCAATTAAAAACCAAAGTTAATCAACCTCTGAATTTCATATCTATAAGAGATTTATTAGTATTGAAATTACTTTAATTCATTTGACATTAATGAATAATGTAATTTCATATAAGAATAAAAAATTATTAATCAAATCAACTAAATCTAAATAGCCTAGAAGTTTAAAATAGCCTAGATTAGATTTGGTACCTTAAGTAGTTCATTCACTAAGCCTTTTGAGTTGTGATTAATAAGAAAAACTTCATGTTAACTGATTTAATTAAATAATGAAATTTTAACATACAATATTTCATTAAAACCAAACTAAATGATGAATCAAAAGTGCATAAGTTAATGAATTCTCCTAAGTTATGAAATTGAAATATAGTGGATCACTTAAATGGTGAATGATGAAATCAAAACTTATAAACTAAGTTTGAATCAAAGATTAACTCAAGTTAACTTATTCAATCTAATAAACATAAACATTAATGAAACAAATGAATGAAATCAATTAAATTCTAATTAAATTGATTAAATAATTATAACATATGAGAATAAAAAAATATTTAGTAAAAAATCTACGTCATGAAACTATACACAACCTGCATAATATAAAAATTAAATAACATAAAACATAAATGAATGAAACTATTTGAAACTAAATAAATCAAACTAAAATGAAAATTAAATTAAATCTTATCATGATAAATTATTAAACTTTTAGTTCAATTTGGCCAAATTAGTTTGGGTTTGGGTTTGTTTTAGGTTAAATTAATCTATTGAAGATGATTGTAGGAGTTGATTTCAATTAATTTGGGTTTAGGAATGATCTAGCTTAAATTTTAGCTAATTTGGGCTAAATGGATCAATTGGGTTTACTTGGTCAAATTGGGTTCAATTAGGGGTTGGATCATATTCAATAATCAATTTATGAAAGATTAGAGCCACTAATTTCAACCAATTTGGACTGAAATGAAGTTTGTCCCAATTTGGCCCTTTAGGTAATTTGGGTCAATTTGGATCGAAGGGATCAAATTGCATGGTTTCACTCAATTGATGGCCAAGCCATATTCAAGGATTGGATAATGATAGACTAAAATCATTTGTTGCCCTTAATTAGATTTATAATGGGATTTGGTTCATTTGATTCATATAGCCTAATGGGTTAACTTAGGTCTCATGATTGAATTGAAATGGTTTGACTTGAGTGATTACAATTGATCAATCAAGGATTATCAACAATCACCATAGAAGAAGTTGGATGGATTGATTTAATCCACCTTAGGTTTAATCCACCTTAGGTCTATTGGTTCCTATATTTAAGAATAAAGGTGATGCACAAGAGTGTATTATAGGAATTAAGTTAATGTCATACATTAAAATTATGGGAGAAGTAATGAGCATAGGTTACGATGTGATAAGTTTGACAATGGTTTGGTTTCATGCCGGGTAGATCTACTATGGATGCTATACATTTGTTAAGAGGGTTGATAGAGAAGCATAGAAAGTAAGAAGGATCTACATATGATATTTATTGATTTAGAGAAAGCTTATGATAAAGTCTCAAGAGATGTTCTTTGGAGAGTTCTAGAACAGAAAAGAGTTAATATTGGTTATATTCAAGTTATTAAGGATATGTATACTAGAGCTGTTACTTGTGTCCAAACACAAGGAGGATTGACAAAATATTTTCCTATTTCAGTTGGATTACATCAAGGATCAACATTAAGCCCTTATCTTTTTACTTTAGTTATGGATGTGCTTACGAGGCATTTACAAGAAGATGTACCTTGGTGTATGCTTTTTGCTGATGACATTCTTCTTGTTGATAAGACTAGAGAGGGAGTCCAACAGAAACTTGATTTATGGAGGTCAACTTTAGAGTCTAAAGGTTTTGTTTAAGTAGATCTAAAACTGAATATATGGAGTGTAATTTTAGTTGTAGAAGTTTTAGTGATAGTGTTGTGACTTTGGGTGATCAAGTTATTAATAAGAGTGAGCGATTGATATTTAGGCTCTATTGTCCAAAATGATGGTGAAATAGAGGAGATGTTATTAGTAGAATTCAAGTTGGATGGTTGAAGTGGAGGAATGCATCGGCCTATTATGTGATAGAAAAGTTCCACTTAAACTTAAGGGAAAATTTTATAAGATGGTGGTAAGACCGCAATGACTTATGGTGCGAGAATGTTGGCCAATTAAAGAGAAGCATAAGACTAAGTTAAGTGTTACGAGATGAGGATGCTTAGGTGGATGAGTGGCTTTACTCTTAGAGATAGAATGCAAAATGAGTATGTTGGAAAAGTTGGAGTAGTGGTAGATAAGATTAGGAGAGTCGCCTTAGATGGTTTGGGCACATAAAGCGTCAGATGACCGATTAGGAGAATAGATGCATTAGATTTGCCTTATGTTAAGAAAGGTAGAGGTAGACCTAAAAGACTTGGTTAAGATGTATAAATAATGATCTTAGTATACTTGAATTAGATGAGAATTTGACCGTAATAGGACACAATGGAGAAGGATTCATGTAGCCACCAGTGGGATTAAGGCTTATTGTTGTTGTTGTTGTTGTTGTAGGTTGAATTGAATTTTGAACTAAATGGGTCCTTTTAGGTCACTTTGGGTCAAGTGAGCCAAATAGGCTAATTAGGTTAGAATAGGTTGATTTGGGTTGAATTAAGTTTGATGATTGATTTAAGATTAACTTGTTGGCTTTGATTGCAATTGATTTGGATTTAATTAGATTTTGGCTCACTTGGAGATTTTGGGTTCAAATGGGCTAGCTTGGGTTATTTGAATTGATTTAATTGGATTGAGTTGATGATAGGTTTTGGATAGGTTTGAAATGATGAATTGAATGGTTGGAATGCTTTTGTGAAAATTGATTGGGTTTAGATCAATTGAATGGGTTTTGAATTAACTCCATAAGATGGGATCATGGGTTTAGTATAGGTTTGGGTTTAAGTTATTTTGGCTTGGAGCCTGGATATGAAATCAAATTCAATTGATATTAGCTAGATTGATTTAGAGTTGGTTTTGGATTTAGGGTTAGGCATGAGTCTTTGTTTAGGCTATAGGGTAGTTGAGTTCCCTTGGTCCTAAGGTTAACTTAAGCCTAAGGCATGCCCTTCTAAGTCTCGAGGCTTGGCTTAGTGTTCATTTAACCACTAGAAGTGTCCTATGACTAAGGATGCCCTAGTGTCTGGGAGAGTCCTAAGTCTAGGATGGGAAGATTGAGCCCTCACTTTAAAAGTCAATTCAACAAAGGCACCCCCAATAAGTGTGGTGTAACTGATAAGGCACACTACACATACTAGCATTGACTGAGTTGATCAACAATGTCCAGGAAGATCACAAGTACTAATGAAGACTATGCATGCCTAAATAAAGAGGTAGATAGAATCACCATCTTAGTGCAATGTAATTCATCTCATGCCACGGGCATAAGAAGTGCAAGGATTTTGTTTAATTGAAGATTGATTTCATGTCAAGGACATGAAGAAGGATCTATTGGGGAATTGCACATGAAGTTGATTGGATTAAAGATTGATTTATGCCAAAGGCATAAGGGAAATGTTATGGATTGACGTTTGATTAGATTAGATTTGACTTGATTTGAGAGGAAACCACTAGAGATTGAGGTTTGATTAGATTTAATTTGATTTGATTCAATAAAAATCTATTAGGGATTGGGGCTTGATTAGACTAAATTTAATTTGATTTATTGGTTGGGTTCCACGGGGTATTGATTTAGTTTGTTATGGTTTGATTGTCTTGTTATTGATTGATTGATTTTAATAATTGGTTTGAGTTTAGCTGATTTGATTTTATTGATTGATTTATTTTTAATTTAGTTGATTGAATAATTTGAAGCAGAATCCACTAGGGATACGTATTTGGTTGGATTTGTTTAATTTGGTTTGATCAATTTAATTTAATTTTGATTGATTTTGGGTTTCATTTTTGTTTGGATTTGACTCCACTTAGGGAGGTTAATTTAAAGTTAGGCTTGATTTTGATTTGGACCTTGTCATTTTACAATGGACTGCACTAAAGAGGGGATGTGCGAGCCTGAACCTACCTTAGATTTTTGCTAAAGAGTAGAAGCTATCTAACTTAAGGGTTTCCCATTACTTTATAATGACTATTCTAGGAAGAAAGCTCAGGGACTCATTTCTTCCAAAGTAAAATCAAGCCATTTGAGTGACTTACTGGCAGCTCTACAAGTAAAACCTGACCTAAGGTGACCACAAAGTGAGTTTCTCTGGAGGTCTTATTTTAACTCAGAATAATCAAGGAAATTCCTATGGAGTTTTACTAACACCGCCCCCAAAGATAGGATGCCTACTTAGGAAGAGGTGCCTCTAGGGGTCTTATCCTAACCAACAAGAGCTTTCATTTCATTTGTTTATTTGTTTGTTTAGCGTGGACCTAGTTGGTTTACAAGAAGCCACACCAAGAAGGAGCCATATGGGCTTTAGCCTATATAAGATTTACTAGCCCAAGGGATATTTTGTACATCTATAGTACAAAACTTTCAAAGGGTGGCTATTAAGAAAGGGAAACTATCCAATATGGTATTAACCTGGGTCATGTCTAGATGGGGTCATGAATATGTGATCTAAATAGAATACCCACAAGGAAGGTGCCTCTTGGGGTCTTATCCAAATCCCTAAAGAATAAATCCTATAGTATATGGTGACTGGCTTAGGGAAAAAGCATAGGGACTCACATCTGCCTGAGCTGTGTTATTCACTGAGTTGGTTGTCATC
The DNA here is from genome assembly GCA_021442155.1 of Cymbidium sinense. Classification (NCBI taxonomy): domain Eukaryota; kingdom Viridiplantae; phylum Streptophyta; class Magnoliopsida; order Asparagales; family Orchidaceae; genus Cymbidium; species Cymbidium sinense. The sequence continues at coordinate 13,218,999 of CM038233.1, read as the reverse complement.
AGTAAGGTGAACACCAACCAACCTAAAGTGCCCATCAATTTAAGATTATTGATCTAGGAAGAAAACATCAAGGACTCACATCTTCCTAAGTGGAACTGATCATCGGGATAGTCTGTCATTGGCTAGAAAACTACTATCTAACCTAGGAAGACTAAGTGGGGAGTCATAAAGAAGAACTAACCCAAGCTTAAAGTAGTCAAGAGGACGAGGAGCGACTGGGGGTCCTACCTTAATCCTCAAAGATAAACTCAGACCTAGTTAGTGCATGGTGGCTAGTTCAAGAAGAAAACTCAAGGACTCATATTTTCTTAAGAAAAGCCAACATCATGATATCTTATTTTTCATGCAATAATACATACAACACTAACAAGGTTCTCATCAAATTTTAATGGTTAAGCTATGAAGAATGCACGGGGACTCACATCCTCCTATGCAAAAGACCACTTGGGAGACACACTAGCTAGGTAGTGAATCAAACCCTAACTAGACCAGTTAATGAGTGAGAGCTATTAGGGGACATATCTTGACTCAAAGTTGCTTGAAAACATTTGGATTTGTGTTTGATATATTTTGTATTTATGTGTAATTTGTGTTTGTGATGTGCTAATGATCGATAGGATGCTACTTAGGTTTCTTACACCTACCTTAAACACATCACAGACAGGTTTGATATTCAAAACATCTTTGAAATTTGGAGAGATGATTTGATCAAAATAAAGGTTTATTAATGAGAAACTTTTTTTGAAACATTATTTATGGATAATATTTCTTAAGATAAATCCCATTGATATGAAGCATTGGGCATTCTCCTTTGTGGTTAATTAGTCAATAAGATCCACCTTGGTAGGCCATTTTTATCGCAAAAGGTCCTTCCAAGTGGGTTCAAACTTGCCTCCCATCTTATGATGAGCAATAATTGGTCTCTTTAGAACTAAAATAAATCTTCTACTTGAAAATCTCTAGCACAGACCAACTTATTATGAGCTATAATCATCTTTTCTTTGTACAGCTCAAGGTTCTAACATGCTAGTAAGCACCTTTTCTCCAAACCTTCGAATTCTTCTAGCTATAACTTGGCATTCTGCACAGTGGAAGTTCAGCTACCCACAGCTATCTTTAGTGATGGGAATTGACTTTTAATGGTAGAATGGCTTCAAACACATACATTAAGGAAAATGGGATAGATTGAGTTAGAGTTATGCAATGAGTGGTATAATTTTCAACTAACGCTCACTATCGCTTATTGTCATTGAGTATCTTCTTAAGTATTTGGATGAGATTTTTGTTGAAGGCTTCTGCTAAACCATTTGCCTGTGGGTAGTAGATTGTAGAGTATCTTCAATCTATGTTGTGTTTCTAGGCGAAGTTGTTGATTTTGGTGCTCTTGAATGTAGTGCCATTATCAGATATGATTTGGTGGGGTACTCTGAATCTATACACAATATGGTTCTTAAATAACTAGAGCACATGCTAAGCATTGACTTCCATAAGTGGAATTGCCTCTGCCCATGTGGAAAGGTAATTTGTAGCAACTAGGATGAACCAGTGACACTTGAAAGAAGGAGGATCGATCAGACCCATTATATAAGTACCCAAGCACTCAAATAGCCATGAGGCCAATGTTGGATGTAGAATATTTAGGGGGCTAGTCTTAGACCTACTTAGGATTGGTGATATCATTTTGCTTCGTCCATGCAGTCTATGATCATGGTCAACCAATAATATCAAAGTCTCTTGATTTTTGGCTTTCATCTTAGGACTAGATTGGTGAGCTTGGCATAATCTTGAGTGTACCTTGGTCATAATCTTATGAGCTTCATACATGCTTAAATAATGTAACCATGATCGAAGGACCACCAGAATTAGGTGCCATCCATGAGACCGTAGGAGAGTGCTCTTAGCTTCACTTGGTGGGCTTCAGACTTCTCTTGAGGTAGTTTGCCTTAGTTTAGATAATCAATGAAGGATTGCCTCCAATCTAATTTTTCATTCTTTTTGGCAACAACAACCTCCTCTTTAAGAGAGTATTCATTGATGAGTTCAATATCAATAAGATGTAGGACTTGCCTATTATGGACCTTTATTGATATGTACTCATCATCCAAACATGTCAATTCTTTGGCAAGCTTGGTTAAGGCATCTGCTATGGCATTTTCCTCTTGAGGAATCTTATAGATGGTAACTTCTAGGATTAGAGCCAACAACTTCATGGTGTGTCCTTATGGTAGTGATAGAGTCTAGGATTTAAAAACTTGTAGACCTAGTGATCTAATTGACCACTAGTTGAGAATCCCAAAAGATGTTGATATTTTGGATGCCTAGTGATATAGTTAACTCCAGATTGATAATCAAAGCCTTATATTTGGCTTCGTTGTTGACACAAGGATTTGATAGATGATATGATAATCTCATCACATCATTGGTCTAGCATTAGGAGAACTTTTATTACCCCCGTCTTTTCTAAAAGAGTAGATTGTGGTTCTTCTCCTCTATGAAAGGAAGTCATACCATCAAAGTATATTTCCCAAGGGTGAATGCTTGTGTCCCCTAAGTTCATAATTTGTTCATCAAGGAGATTATCACAGAGTGGAGAATCTATAAGAAATAGGTGTGCTGCTAAGAAATCTATGAATTCTTGTCCTCTCACCGCACTAGGGGTATGAATGTGATATCAAATTATGATAAAATCATGGACCACCGTGCTAATTGTCTAGATAGCATTTGCTGTGTCATGTAATATTACATTGATTGATTCTAGATATTAAGTTCACTTTATGAGAAAGAATATAGTGTCATAGCTTTGGGGGTATAAAGATTAAAGCTAGGCAATGCTTCTCAATGGGTAAATAATTTGTGAGGGATAGAATATTTCGATAAGAGAGTGCATCATCATTAGCTTGGGCCAATGAGGGAGTCTTTTAATATAGTAGTGTAGAGTATGAGAGGCTTGCTCGAGATAGGGTGGCTATAATTGGCGGCATCATGAGAAACTGTTTGATACTCTCAAAGGCATGTTAGCACTAGTCATCCCACTTGAACTTGGCATCCTTCTTGACTAGTGCTGAAAATTTCTAGCACCTACCCAATAAGTTGGATATGAAGCATATTAAATATGTGAAACACCCTTGGAATGATATTAATTGAGTTAGACTTTTATAAGGTGGCATTTCTAATATCACTTTGATCTTCTTTTAATCAATTTTGATTCCATGGTGTCGGACAACAAACTCAAGAAACTTCTCTAAATATACTCCAAATGAGCACTTTAGATGATTCATTTTAAGATTGTATTACTTTAGTTGCTCAAAATCTACTCTCAAGTCAAAGAGATGGTCTTCCTTTTCTTTTCTTTTGACCATGAGATCATCAATGTAGCATTTGACTTGGTGATGGATGAGTTCATCGAAGATTCGAGTCATGGCCTATTGGTACAAAACACCAACATTTTTAAAGTTGAATATGATCTTCAAGCACCATCTTTATTTGATTATATCGACAATAATCCATCTAAAATAAGATCATGAGATGAGAATGAAGAATTCTTTTGGACATGCCTTGTTTATATCCCTAAAATTAATGTATATGAGAATTTAGCAATTCTTCCTTTTAACTAGGATGACACTAACCAACCAGGTAGGATATTTTTTCTCTTGGATGAAACTAGCATTGATCAATTTCCTGACTTTAAAAATGACATTTTGTTCAATGTCTAATCGCATGGTCTAGAAACCTACTTGATGGTGTTAGCATCAAGCTATATCACTAGCTTATGAACTACTATGTTAGAAGCTAATCTTGACATCTCTTCATAATTATATGTAAAGTAGTCTTTAAACTCAATGAGTAGCTAACTAAGTCATTATTTTTAGTTTCATTAAATAAGGAATTGATGTACATCAGATGTGGATCACCTTCAGTCCCCAAGTTGATTTATTTGAGTTCATCAATGGTTGACTTGATTTCTTTCTCAGACTCCAAAGGTGCATCTTTAACTTGTAGATCATCTTGATTATTTGAAATTTCTAACCACACCTCCTCATATGAGTTAATGTGATTTAAAAAAAATCTATCAAATATTCTAAATGATTGGTGATGACTAGGTAATAATCATTGCCATCCATTGGACCCACTGAACCAAAGCCCAGTATTGGTCTTGATTTAGAGCTCTTGCATTTATTGTTCCATAGCATTTCAAAATATTCTTACCTGTGCTTAGACCATGTATTTGGAATTAAACATTTCTTTGCCAGATTTAGAACACACGGGGAGTACCAATCAAAAGCTAGTTATATTAATTCTTTATATGAATCATCCTCAAGTTCTACATCCACTTCTTGACTTGAGGATGAGGCTCCTGGATAGAGCTTTGCGACTTCACATTTGGATATGCCTTGGGGATTCCTTAACTACCAAACCCTTAACTTTTTGTGAGGAAAGTGGGGTTAGAGTTAAGGTTTCCATCTGATGCTTGATAGTTTCAAATAATAAAGATTAGGATACATTTATGCTTTGCTTAAGGACCCAGTCTTCATCGCTATCTAGCTTGAGTGTCACGTCCAATGGGATCTAATATAAAGATGAGTTGGCTGGTGTGCTAACTACAAAAGACTCATCTTCTAAACTATATTTTAAGTCTATATAGATAGCACTTGTACTCCTGGAATTCTAGGGTTGAATTAAGATTAAAGTTGATTTGCAGTTATAAAAATTACCTTCTATGAGGATAGAAGGCTTACATTTAATTCCTTAATTGACATCTACCTAAGGTTAATAAGGAATTCTTTTAGGATGATTTTTCATATTTATCCCTTTTTACAATTTTTTTTTTTTAGTTGATTCTTTTTTTTAAATTCATTACAGGGTTCTATTATGATGGTAAGAGAAATAGATATCACTATGCCCACTTCCTTTGATTTGGATTTTCTTAAGATTTTAATTAACTCCTTCATTTTAATATACATCCTTAGGTGTTTGTTACATTTGAATGTATTAGAAAAAATTGTATCAATTTAGGACTCTGTCATAATTTTCTTTAGCTTTAGTACAAGCTAAAGTAAGATCAAGAATAAATTTAACTTCAAGATTTTTTTCTTTTTTGAGATTTTTATTCAAACTTTGAGGTAATTTTCAAACTTTTTTAAATATAAATTTCTTTTCCACATTATAATGATATCAAATTTGTCTTGACTACACCTCGGTCTAACAAAAATGACTTAATTTTTGTTTCTCTCTTTTTGTTTTATTTCAAGGTTTGGTTCTAAGACCTAATGGTATAACTGTGGCAAACAAAGAGTTCTAGAACCATAGTTTAGAATGTTGGATAAACCAAAGATGAAATGGAGAGATATCAAATGAAATGAAAGGCAATCCTAACCAGTGAGTGGCACAAGTACACTGTTGATGTATAGAAATAACATCTTATTTCTAAAGATAGAGAGAGGAACCATTCCCCAATTGAGTCATTAGAAAATATCTCTGTGAAGAAAATTAATGACACTGTATAGAGTTTAAGAATTTCTTATTTTGATAATAAAATGTGTCATTAAAGAAAAAACATATTATCTCAAAAGATTAATCACATAATGGAATGTAAAGAGTTTTCCTTAACTACATGGGAAGTAAAATTGGGTTCATGGTTCACTATAAGAGCAAGGCTCTATAGTTAATTACATCTTAAGAAGAAGAACAGTCTTAATTAAATAAATAAATCATTATTTCTAAGGAATTTTTAAGTTAGCTTTCAAAAAAATGATCTTTGGAATTTTATTTGGGATTGATCCAAAGTGAAAAGAGTTCTTTTAGAAGATCCAATGAGATGATGTAGGAAATGCCTTTAAATAATGGGATGTCTAATGGGAATTTCTACTATCCAATCATTGGGCTTTAAATTTTGGAAATTAATTTAGATTTTGAATTAATATTTTCTCATAAATCTAGAGCTTAGATTCTAATAGTAGAAGACTGTAGAAATGCTTATGGTTGAAGACTTACTCCAAAGAGGATGCTTCAAAACATAAGTCTATAAATTCTATTGACACAAGTCAGATGCTCGATCTAATTTTATTTTTGGGAACTATCACCCATTCCTCTCACTTGAGGTAATAATCATATCTCTGACTCTTCTGGATTTACAACCAGCCTAGAAGGGCTGCCAACTAACACCACCTAAGTGCACTTTAAATCCATGATGTCAAATCTTATGTATGTGAGATAGCTAATTGTTGTTTTTTTAAGAAAGGATTTAAGAATACTAGATTCACTCCCTAATCATTAACATCACGTAGGGTATGAAATGCATTTAACTAATGCACATTTTCTAATTTTTATGTGTTTTGACTTATGATTCATATAAAGTCTTGGGACCCAAATTAAAATGCATTTACATTTTTATGCCTAATTGTCATGCAATTAGAATTTGTTATGGGCCAAATCAAGAAAATAACGGCAAACTTCCCCAAGAAGGTGGTTATCCTCATAATTCAAATACCCCTTATATGCAAGGGGTGAGGTACCCAATTCAAGAGTTCAGAGCAATATCATTACATAATTTTTAGAGCTAATTATTTCTAATTAAGTTTAGGTTATCCCTAGGGCTTTAATTTATGTGAGGTTTTGAATTTCATTTTATTTTTATGTTTGAGTTTTCTAGATTTACTTGGGTAGAAAATTTAGTTTTCCCTAAGAGCCTAATCCGCACAAGGAACATGAAGAGCATTCTATGTTTAAATCTAGCACCAATACACAAAAAAAAAGAAAAAATAGCTCTACCCTTAAATAACCCAGCCTAGAACTATAAGTTTAGATCAATGAGTCTTTTTTCTAGTATCTTCTCCTTCTTCGAGGACCTCCATTGAGTTTCATAAGGGACAAGTGTAACCATCTATTGGTAGGGTCAACTCTTGCTAATCCTAGACTCCATAGATTCTAACATAATTCTAAGCTCAATTTTATATTTCAAATTTAGAATAAATCCTAAACCTTCAAAATAGATGATAGGAAAATACAAATAGCACACAGTATTTATATTTTCAAATATACTAGCTTAGCATTAGCTGTTTACCGAGCTCACCTATTCTATTGGGCTATGCTTAAGGACTTAAGCATACCTGGAAGAAAATAATATTCTTAATTTATTTATGATAGTAGTCCTTTCTAGCATAGTCCCCTATAGAAGATAATGTTAGTTTTAAAAGAACATCCTATCATCTAGTTTAACAAGCAAACAATCATAGACATGCAGTCTAAAATAATACACCACAAAGACATTAAAAGCTCATCACGAGAATCACATAACAACCTAACCTATGTATAGGGTCCGTGACCTAATGATCTAGTCTGTGAAAGGAAGATCCTTATGTAGAAAGACTTTATTAAGCCATTTTAGTTCAAGTTTCAATTTGGAGTTTTAAGGTTGTTTGATTTACCTTTGGATGGTTCAATTTAAATGATTCAATGATTTTTTTCATTTTCAAGTTCGCTTTTATGTTAAAGTGAAGTTCAAGTTTTCAAGAATGAAGAGTAGAATAGACTCCATTTTGGGTAGAACCCATTCTATTCAACATTTTAAACCATAATGGAATGAAACCTTCATCTTAAGATGAAGATTCATCCCAAATGCCTAAATAAGATTCTTAAGTATCATAATTAATCATTTTAGATTCATTTATATGATTTGGGTTTTGAGTTCAATTTGGTTTAATGTTTCAATTTCTATGAAATTTAATTCTTTATTTCATTTCTTTGACTTAATTTGATTTTCATTCTTCATTTAGTTTAATTTTAATTTGAGTTGATTTATTTCATTTGATTTGAATTGGTTTTACATTTAGTTTTTATTATTTATGTTTATTGAATTCATGTTCATTTTATTTGGATTGAATTATGTTAATCTAAGGCACTTATGTTAGTGTTTTAATCCATTCTTAGTTAGGATTTCTTTGATTTGTTTGATTATGAGTTCATTAGCCTTAAAGTTTAATTAATCTTAACATGCATTATTAATTTCATTAACCCTTAAGTATGAAAGTAATCAAATTCCTTGATTTAGAATGTTGGAGATTTATCTTTGAATGTTCTGATGTTGGTGAAGATTATCACAAGTTATTTTATGAATTTTGTTATTTTATAAACATTTCAATTTATTATTTGATTTATATTGACCTAGAGATTTATAAAATCAATAATTTCCAATCCAATGGTCAATAGAGGTTTCATGCAAATTTCATATTTTCAAAGTTTCATTTTAATTAGATACATAATTAAGATGTAATTAGAATTTTAATTATTTATTAAAATTTTAATTATTTTATTAAAATTTTAATTATTTTATTAAAATTTAAATTATGCCTAATTTTATTATGATTAATTGGGGATTTTATTTTTCTTTGATTCCTCATGAAAATGGTTCCACATAGGGTTTGTTTGTAATTTTTGGAATTATGATTGATTTATTGTGATTTTCTTAAGTTCTTGTTAATTATTTGAATTAATTAATTTAATTAATTACCTGGTTATAGAATTTTTTTTGGTTTATTATATTTTAGTGGGTTTTATTGATATATTTGAGTTTATTATTGTTTATTATGTCAATTTGTAGTGATTCGATTCATTTTTATGACTTATCTCATTTAATCTTAGTTTATTTAGCAAAATTAAAGTTTAAAGTTTGAAATTTGATATCTCTTGAACTAGTTAGCAATAATTCATGAAAATTTTTTTATGGTGTATTTTAATCTCAATTTTAGTTTCCTAAAGTTTCATATCAATTGGATTAATGGTTTAAGATTAATTTGAGTTTAATTGATTTTATTTAAAGTCAAATTAAGCTAAATTTACCCAAAATTAATTGGGTATTTTTGTGTTTAAGGATTCTACTCATTGAGATGAATTCATAGATCCTCATGGAGATAAAATTCTTTTTATAAAGGACCAAACCCAAATGCTATAGAACTCAGTTGTGAGGCATACCTCAACTCTCGATCTCCTATGGTGGGATCAACTAGAACACCTTTGCCTCAATGGGATGAAGTCGTGGACATGATTTGGTGGCTTTCCTCATCTCTAAATGCTTTGGAGACCAATGTACAGCCATTTTACGTTGAGTTTGATCATTCTCCAACTCATTAACAATAGCAAGCCTCAGTGAAGATTCATTAGAGGTTTTCTTGACCTCTGAATGTGTTGGAACATTCAATTTGAGGTTAAACACACTCCCTATCATTTTTCCATTAGAGGCCAAACGTTTGGCAGCTGGATTTGGCCAAACTTTGGCTTGATTATGGCGAGAGGTTGGGGGAATGGTCCAAAGGTTGAGGGAATGGTCCAATTTTTTTTCTTCATCTTGTGAATGATTTGGGATAAAATCAAGGAGTGGAAAGGTTCTCCTTCTTCTATTTTTATACATGATTGAGAGCCATGTATTTGAGCTTTTGGATGGCTAGATTCTGGCCACCTATGGTGGGAAGCTCTTCCAAAGGGTGGATTTTTCCCCTTTGGTCTTCTCAATGTATTTGGATATGAAATTGAAAGGCAGGAAAGCATCTCCTTGTCTTTCCTCCCTTGGCCAAGAGCTAGATCCCATGGACTCTCTATTGTTCTTTTCTTCCACTTCATCATGGAAGAGACCAAGTCCTCTTTAATTTCCTATTTTAGAGACCCTCAAGTAATTGGAATGAATCTAAAATACTTTAAGCTGAGAGGTGGATGAGGTATGGAGGAGGGGAAATGAAACATAAATTCCTTTCATGGGTTCTAAGTTTTCTCTTACCTATCAATTCACCCCTTTCATATTTTTTTATAATTTTTTTAGCATCACCACTAAAGCCTTTAGGCTAATGTTTGGCTGCCCAAATCAAAACTTATATGAGTTTGAAGTTAAATCCAAATCCATTTGAATTGGATTGGACATTTGAACCCAAATCAAGCATTTATATTTGAAGTATTTGATTTTAATTAATACCTTTAATTTTGAGTTTAATTATATTTAATTGATGATTTATTAAGTTTTTATTTAATTAATCATTTATGATTTGAATTAATTTTGGATTTCATTTCATTTTAACCCATTTAGTTTAAATGGTTTAAAATTTATTTCAATTGGGTTCAAATGACTTATTTGACTCAATTGAATTTTTTAGGCTTTAATCATGTTTAATCACATGCGTGAGATGATTTGAACTAGTTAATTTTATTTGATTCTAATTTAATTTTTATTTGAACCTATTTGACCCAAATTGGGCTCAATGTGTTAAGCTTGGGTTTATTAGGTCAAATGATCAATTTGACCAAATTAGACCCAATGGTGGGTTGGATTATGTTTGATTATCAATTTTAAATGATTATAGCAATCAAATTGAGTTAATTTTAATTTGATTTGGGTTTGAACATAATAAGACCCATTTAGGTTCATTTAAACTAAGTGGTCTAACTAACCAAAGTAGAGCCTAAATAAAATTAAATTTCCTTATATTAATAATTAAACATGTTTATTTTATCAGTTGGAATGATTTTATTTAGCCAAATTTTGGTGGGTTGAGTTTTGACTTGGTGGCACTCACATAAGTCAAACCCATGTCAAATGGGTTGAGCAGATTTCACTTATTTGATTTAATTTGAACTCATTTTGATTAATTTAAATTTATTTTATTTTAATTCAAGTTAGGAATTTTGGTTGAGTCTACCAAAGCCCATTAGGTTAGATCAAACCCAAGGAAGGTGCACTAGGTCACTAGGTATGATGTCCTAAGCGCTTAATTAGGAGATTCGTATCTATGACTATGACATCCTAATTATTGATTTCAAAAGTGATGTTAACCTCATCCAAAATTGAGGTCAATAGCATAAAACTCCATTTTTCTTAGAAGTTAAAAGAGCTAATATAGCACTAATACTAAGGCTTTCTTAGATAAAACCCTTCTTTTGCCTTTTAATTCTACATCCTTAGTTGAATCCATCTTATATTGGCCTAAAATAAGAATTTATGAACCAAGAATCGGTTCTATAGTATGTTTTTTGTCCCTTAATGGTGCTAGCTCATTAGAAAAGTCCTTGGGGATTACATCAATAAATTCAAATAATATATCGAAGAACAAAGCAGGTATATGAAGATCTTTAGTATCAATAGAGATTTCTAAGAGGTCATTTATGGTCATTGAACTCTTTAGCTAAGTTTCTAAACTCTATAATTGTGATTTGAATTCTAAAAGGCACATATGTATTAAAATGTATATTATAAGTATCCTCGCTATTGATAGATGATAATATCACCATCAACTAGAGTTTTGCATTCTTCTCTTGATTCGGCTTGAGTTGTATTTTAGAATTGGATTTATGAGGAGGTGTAAGAAGAATTCTCTATTGGGGTGTAATTGACCTCTTTTTCTTAAGCTTTATAAAAAATAATTTGACTATTTTCTCATTATGTTTGAATACATAAGTGCTTTTAAGACTATAATGGATTACAATCAACTCATAAAGCCATGGTATTCCTAATAAGATATGAGTTATTATCTTTGGAAGAACAACATACAAATTTGGTTATTATAGCTACTTATTTTAAATTCAACAAAACTTATGTTAGTAAAAGGTATGGATGTGTGATTTACCTAATAAACTTACAATGGTTTTGGGTGAAGTTCTACTATAAGATTGGTTGTAGTGATGGCATGGGTTGATGCAACATTTATAACACTACCTCCATCTATTAGTAGTTTACACCTCTTTTCCTCAAATAAAATATACCTTGAGAAAATATTTCCCTTGCTCCAGTCTTCTTCTTCTCTAGAAGAAGTCATACATCGCATAACTAATATTGGGTTATCCATATTTGGAACCACTTCTTCATCTGATCATGGTGTGTCATCATGTATCTCTTCTATATCTTCTTCTTCTCCTAAATCTTTCAATTCATCTAAGAACATGACTTTTGCTCTACATTGATTTTGCATATGACCCTTCTTATGACATTTAAAGTAAACTATCTTTTTCACATTTTAAAAAGTAAATTTAGTTGAAATCATTTTAGAGGGGTTATTCAATGATGAAAGATTAGTTCTATCAATAGACTTTTGAGATTATAATATGGGTGGATATCTATAGGATATTTGAGCTTTCAACATGGATGTGGATATAATTTTCTTATACTTTTTTAGAAGTAAAGCATACTAAAAAGGGTTCTTAATTTCTAAAGATCATGAAGATCTACGTCATTCCTAATATTTCATCTTAAACAAATGAGAAATTTATTAGCTATTCACCACAGGTGATCAGTGAACTATGTTCTAACAATTAAGTCCTTAAATGTATTCATATATTCTACTACTAACATATTCCCTTATTTAAGAGTAGTAAATTATTCGTTTAGCCTTTTATCATGATTTCTAGGAAAATATCTAGCCCTTAGAATTTATTTCATTTCTACCCACATCATGAGTTTTCTATTGAATCTTTGTTCTTTAGCTAAAATATTATTTAAATTGATTTTTTTTATTTACTAATTTTATTTTAGTGAAAATAGTTTGCTAATAATCATCCATATGATACCAATCAAAAAAATTTCATTTGGGTTAATTAATCTAAAAATTTATTAGGGTCATAAACATTATCATACATTGGGGAATCTATTTTAACTTATTTTATAGGTTAATTTAATGTTGCATGTGATGCTCTTATCTACATGTGTTCCATAGGTTTGGCTTTCTCACAGGATAGTCATCTCCAAGATGTTCAAGATTTTTTTTTCCTATATTTTTTAGGTCATCCGAACGTGGTATAGTTAGTGGGGTTTAAAGCGTAGTACTCAAGATGTGAATTTGTGTGGTTAGGTTCATGTGGAGGTCTTCTATCTTAGTGAATTTCTCTTCACTTCACAAAGAGATCTCATCTACTCTTATAGTTAAGTCCTCTAGTTATTCCAAACTATTAGATTAGGGTGGCATGATGTAAACAAAAGATCATAAATATGATACTTCAAATGAAATTCTTGTTGAGTATACACCTTGTATATCTCATCATTTGATTTGATGATAAAAAAAACTTTGTGTAATAAGATGTAATAATTTGTTTACAAGATAAATTATCCACATTCATTGTTATGATTATCATTTTTAATTTATATTTTTATTTATGACTAGTATATATCCTTGAATCTACTAATTATTTATTTTAAGTATTTCAGAAAATTCACCAAACTCTGCTTGCTTAGTTAGATCAAAAAGGTTATATCAGCTTGACTAGAGGAGTTTGAGAATGGTCCTAAGTTATGCAAGAATAAGACATATAAGAGGTCAGTAATATAAAATTAATGGCTTAATCACTTTCAATTATTTTATTTAAACTTTTGTATATCTTTTTTATATTTTAAAATATCATCATTTCAAATTATCTTTTGAATTATTCTTATTTGATAATCTTAATAAATTTCATGAGTTCAAGTATCATCATTTATCATTTCAAGTAAGATAAATTTATTTCACTCTTGTTTTAGTTATTTAATCCATTTATTTATTTTTTTTTTTTGCATAAAATAAAACTATTCAAGAAGTATCCATATTATTCATTTTCTCTCTTCTACCCTTTTATTTTCCCCATCTTATTAAAATTATCATTCCCATTTTATTTTGGCCAAATTATTCATAGATTTTCGAATAATAATTTATGTGACAATTAGTATAATTAATTCCATATCATTATCATGAATTTATTAATTTTATTTTATTCAAATGATTTTTGAATTTTGAATTGAATCCTATCTTAAATTATTTTCAAATTAATTTCATTTATTTATGGCATGGTGTGGAAATTCCATAATTTGTTTATCATATTTAAATTTAATTAATTTAATCTAAGTTGTTCAAATTCAAATTCATGTGGACATTGAATTAAGTGCTTTTTTCAACTTTAATTTTCAATTTAGGAAACTTATGGCCGACACATTATTAACTAATTTTGATTGATTCAATCTATTAAATTATTTCATGAGTTTCTTAAATTGATCTAAAATTATTTACATGTGATTTATTTAATTTAATACCATATCATTTTCTCTCATTTTAGATTTTCAAATTTCAAATTTATTTGAATTTTGAATTTGAATACTATGAATTTCAAATTTTGAAATGCATTTATTTGTTTCCAAGAAAGATATATTTCTTTTAGGCAATATGTGGCCAACCATATCAAGTTTTAATTAAGTTTATTTGAGTTTATTTGAATTAATTTAAGTTAATTCAAATTTAAATTTAAATGAACCATGTATTTATACACTTTCCTATTTTAATTTTCTTCTTTATGGAAAGTACATGGCCCACCAATTTAATTGATTTTAATTAAATTAAAATTTTTATTCAAAAAAGCTTCCTAATTAATCTCCTTTGGTTTAAACTAATTCGTTGCATTGATTTTATTATGGAAAAACCCTTAGGCAAAAACCTCATGATATTTATTTTATTTAATTCATTTGATTTAATTCATGTGGCTTTCTTTTTTAATTCTTCTCAAATTAATTCATTAAATCATTTATATATCACACATCAACTTTTAATTGAAACCCATTTGGAATGTTTTGGCCTCCCCTTGTGTATTGAATTTTAATTTAATTGAACCATGTATTTATACACTTTCCTATTTTAATTTTCTTCTTTATGGAAAGTACATGGCCCACCAATTTAATTGATTTTAATTAAATTAAAATTTTTATTCAAAAAAGCTTCCTAATTAATCTCCTTTGGTTTAAACTGATTCGTTGCATTGATTTTATTATGGAAAAACCCTTAGCCAAAAACCTCATGCTATTTATTTTATTTAATTCATTTGATTTAATTCATGTGGCTTTCTTTTTTAATTCTTCTCAAATTAATTCATTAAATCATTTATATATCACACATCAACTTTTAATTGAAACCCATTTGGAATGTTTTGGCCTCCCCTTGTGTATTGAATTTTAATTTAATTGAAATTCAAATTAATTTTGAATTATTTCTTAATAGAACCCATAAATAATTAATGCTTGTTTAATTAAGTTATGAGCATTCCAAATACTTCCTCCAGTTTTTTTATCATCCACCTCATGATAAAATTGAATTTAATTTATTTCATATTAATTGGCTCCATTTATTTTAAAATTCAATTAATTTCTATAAGTATTTTCCTTTTAATTGTTTTCCCACTCTTTCTTTCATGCCATGGCCGAAATGTGTACGGAAAAAACTTTATTTAATGAGTGGATTTCATAACTTAATGTCTCTTGATTATCTCCACATTGGTTGAACCTATGCTAGTGAATTTCTTGGAGTTAAATTGCTAAAGCTCATCTCTCTTCTTCACTCTTTCAAATACATTTAATTGGAGACCTTTCTCAATTCTTTCAACCTTCTTTCAATCCTTTGATAAGCTCACATCAAGTTTTACTTCATTGTTCATTCATGTAAAATGACTTGAGTAAGATTGTTTAATTCATTTTGATCTTTTGAATCATTGGTTTTCATTTGTTTGTTTTGATTGAAAATATTTATATGCTTCATTGTTAAAGTTTTTCTCTAAGCTCTTTTCGTTATTGTTCCAAATAATTTAAAAGGTTCTCTCTTTATTTGATTGGATTGAAATCATATTCATAAGGCATTTATAAAAAGTGTTTCTTAGTTTTCATATTTTAAAAAATCATTGTATTTTCATTTCATGCAATCTTTTATAAAGTTATTTGAAATCTTGTATTTGGCTAAAGTTATTTCTTGCATTATTGTTTCAGGTTGAATAATACTTTAAAACATTCATATTAGCTTGTTTGCTTCAAAGTGTTTATTGCATAATTTCATTAGATTACTACTTTATGCAAGTCTTCATAAAGTCAAATTAGTTTAAGCATCTTCATAATAAATTATTTTCATGTTCATACATTCAAATCATCATTTCACCTTGTGAAAATATTTTTCAAAGAATCTTTTATTTCAAATACTTGACATAAAGATCATATCATTGCATATTTTTAAAATCAAAAAGAAACATATGCACATTCAACACTCTTTCTTATTTGTCTTAATATTATTTGTTTGGTCTTGTACAAAATCATTTTAAAATCAAAGAGATAAATTAAATTCTTGTATTTTTTTTCTTTTTTCTTGTGCTACTTATTTGGGGTTGTACTTGTCGAGCATAGAAAAGTACGTGTTGGGGTTATAGTTGCCCGATAAGGAAATCACATGTTGGGGTTGTACTTACCCAGAGTAGAAAAGTATGGGAGATTGATTGTAATCTCATTTTGTTTAGTGAATTCTTAGTCAGGGAGACTAAGCGTGGATGTAAGCCGATTTTTGAGTTTTGATGGAACCATGTAAATAATATATGTGCCTCTAATTTTTATTTTTCTAAATATACTTGACTACAACCTTATATGTTTTGTAACTAACGTTTCTATAATGTTTTAAAAATTAAGTTTTAATTTAAAATTATCTTAAATAATCTATTTCAACCCCCCCTCCCAATGAATTTATGTAAGGCTTGTATAATAGGCTAGGCTATTTAGTGAACTCTCTCTTACTCAAGTTGTCACTCAAGTATTGTGGCTTTTAGTTAAGTAGGGAAATGCTAGGCTTCATAAGCAAAGAAAAATATTTAGTAGCAACAAAAATATTCATAGGATTGTTTACCATAAAAAATTTAGCATGAGTTTCCAAGCGAAATCACTAAATCTATAAATTAAATAAATCCAAAAAAATAAAATAACCTTACTTGAATTTAATATTGATTATTTATGAGCACTTTATCTACTCCTCCAAACCATAGGCTTTGATACCAAAATTGATGGAAGGGGTCATGAAGAGAAGAGATCACAATGGATAGAGAAAGAATAAATGCTCGAAGGACTTCCACTCACCAAAGTGGAAGGGGTAAGAAAAAGTTATACTCACCCAAGTAGAACAATAGCAAGAGATCATTGAATCCCTCGGACTGTCAGCCACCAAGCTCTAACTAAAGAGTTTTCACTCAAAGTTTTATACACAAATAAATTTAATTCTTTATTTGTTCAATATAAGTTTTATACTATAAGAGAAGTGTCCCTTGGTGGAAAAACACATGGGACAGTCCCATATGAGTTAGATGGGTAGTGCATAGGCTCTAGACTGAGACCTATATATAAGAAAATAGATGAACTCACAATTTAATTCAACATTAGTTTATATGTTTGAAAATTGTGGCTTCAAAAGTAAGGATCAAACCTCTTTTCTTATGGTGCCTCAATATCTGTCTTATGTGAGCACCCTGCTAGCATCATAAGGAGAGGAAAAAGAGGAGGAGGATGTTGGATATGACTATTAGTTTCCCTCATTTTTTTTATTCTTGTATTTTTTTTCCTTTCCTTTTATTGTAGAACTTCTAGTACTATATTTTTTGTTTTAAAAAGACATTTTTCAATGCTTTTGTATATTTCTATGAATATGTCTTTCTATTTGAGATTTAAAAGCACGAGAATTTGAAATAATAACAATTTTCGAACTTAAAAATTGCATTAGAGTCATAGCACCTCAGCGCTAAGAATGCGATGCCTTATCCTCTGCTAGCCTATGAGGCATAAGATTAAAACCCAAGAGTTTAGTATTATGGCACTCATATGCGGCATTCTAGTGCTCCAAAGATAGTCATTTCTATTATTTTAAACCAAGGAGTTAGCATTTTGGTGCTCAATATGTAGCGATCTCAAGATAATCATTTTTAACATTTTTATTCGAAGGGTCAATGTGGCAGTGCTCGATATGCATGCTGTAGTGATCTTAAATAGTCATTTTTATCATTTATACCTGAGGGATTAGTGGTGCAATGCTCAGGGATCAATACTGTGGTACTATATAAAGACTTCCCTAGATGACCCAAGAGCTCAAAGCCCTTGGCATTGGATCCATAGTGCCTAGTAGCTATTTAATAAGTGCCTAAAATTTAACCATTTTTGAGAAATTTGATATTTCAACAGCATAACATTTTAGCAATGCAAGATTTCTCAACTTTTTAATGCATTAATACCCTTCTTCCTTGTTCCAGATCTATGATTAATAGAGAGAGGATTTCATTTCACATTGTAATTAAGTGTAAAGATAGAAGTTGCACTTAGACACAATGGCACTTCAAAGACTACCAAAGGTATGAAATTAAAGATTAGATCAGGACACCGATTACAAAGCCACGACACTAAAATAAATATGCATAAACCCAAGAGCTTAGCACTACGGTGCCACGTATATGGCTCCTTGGTGCTTTAGGATAGAGCACCAAGAGTTTCATTCCCAAGACCATGACCCCTCAGTGCCACAGAACAAGAACCCCATTTTTGAACTAAACTCTTTATAGAATTTTGCAATTTATTGTACAAATTTAATGAGATAACACCTTAGTAGTGCTAAATTCTTACTTAGTAAGTGCAAATGCACACTTCTCTATTTTTTGGATCCAACATCAATAAAGGGAGGTTTTTTTTCATGCTAGAACTAAATTTAATGTTTGAGGTATTTAGATTTCAAGATTCTAAAAATTTTTTAGTATGAGGCTTTCATTTTTGCTCTAGATCTAAGATCGATGGAGATGAACCTCTTTATTTCTCACTGGATTTAAGATCGATGGGGAAAATCTTGTTAAACTTAATTTTCAAAAAGAAACTCATGTGAATTAAGCATTTCTAGATGTTTTTTACACTTAGAATTGACAAGAGTAAGCATTGATATTATTTCTTGCATGAGAAGATCGATCTCGGTACAATGGGAAGTGTATTGTTTATAGCACAGATGTTGGGGGCAAGAACAGCAAAGGGATTTAGAGTGAGAGAGAAGAATGAAGGAAGAAGCAAGAGAGGGGCTGCCCCTTTTTATAGTGAATTTTCCCCTATGGGGGGCATTTTTTTGCTCTATATTTGTTCCCCACTCCTCTATATGGTTATTACTGCTGAGGCAGGAATGTTAGCTTTTCTTGAATTTAAAATGTAAAAGTTGTCGTGACAAAACCTCAGCATTGGAATAACAACATGAATAATGGCACTTCGACATCACCTTAAGGATATGAAACCTGAAAGATCAATGCTACGGTGCTATATTACAACACCATGATGTTGAAAGAAATATGCATAAACTTGAGATCTTAGCGTTGTGGCATCACACATCTAGTGCCCTGATGCTATATCACGAAGCATCAAGAGTTTCATTCTGAAAACCATGGTGTCGAGGCATTAGGCCTCAATGCCAGAGTGCAGAGAGTACGAACCCCATTTCTAAACTAGCTTCTTATATACTTTGATATTTTTTTTTCAAATTTGATAGCATAATGCCTTAGTAGTCCAAGATTCTTCTTTACTTATTATAGATGCACTCTTCTCCCTTTTTTTAGATCCATGATTAACGAAGGGAGATTTTAAAACTTTTAGTTATAGGACTTTCTTTTTCACTATGAATCCAAGATCGATGAACTTAAACCTCTTTATTTTTCCCTGGATCCAAAATCGATAGAAAAATTTTAATAAACTTAAATTTTAGAATGAAACTCATATGACAAAAACATTTCCAGAAGCTTTTTTACCCATAATCGATGAGAGTAAGCATTGATCTTATTTTTTGTATTGAATGAGATAGATGACCAAGAGTAAGAATAGTGAAAGCATTTAGAGTGAGAGCGAGGAAAGAAAGAAGAAGAATATGCAAGAAAGGGGTTGCTCTCCCCATTTTATAGTGAATTTTCCCTTGGGGAGGGGAGTCTGTCGTATAACTATTTCTCCTCTAAGTGATTATTATTGTTGGGGAGAGATCAGTGGATTTTTATGATTTTAAAAATTGAAGATCATCATGACAGCACCTCGGTGCTTGTATGACAACACTGTAGTGCTGTGTTATTTAAGTAGGCAACTGTTAGAGTCATTTGAAGTCATAGATTCTGTAAGGAGGTAACAACACCTAAGCACTACGATTGCAGTGTTGCGGTGCCCCAAGCTAGGATGTCTAACTATTTTTGCTTTCATTAATTTCTTAGATGCAAATAATACCCCATTTAGAACTTCTATCTTTTCTCCTTCATGAAGGATCAAAGGGTAGTAGAAAATCATCAGAGCCTCTTGATTATTGGGATTTGATGGTCATTGTATAGCCAAGTTCAAAGCAATAGGGGAGGTGCAAACAACATAGAACAAGTCATTCAAACTTCTAGAGGTCACTTGCATTAAAATCATTCTCTAAACTTTAAAGAGCAATAATGAAACTCCAAGTCCCTCTATGCTTCCTTTGAGCTCAAATTCTATAATTACTTGGGGAGTGGTGGTGACATTTGGCAGTTTAGGCAATCCATTGGGAGGCATGTGACCAAACTTCACTTGGAGGTTCATCCTAAGTCAAAGAACCCCACTAGTGCTTTAGTTCCATCAGACAAGCCTCTAATAATAATCTATCACAAAACATAGATAAACCCTTAGGATTTCACACTCTGTGAAATAAATGTGAGTGTCATTAAAATTTAACTGTAGATACCCCTACACTTTGCTTGATCCTTTCAGCTTAGGAAAATCTATGTAAGCATCCTTTAACTAATGAGATCAATGCCATCTTGGTTGATAGCATGTTGATGCAAACTAGAGAAGATGACCATTTTCATTTGATCTTATCATATTCAGATATTAACTCAAACTCATGAATTAAAGGTTTTGAATCCCTTAACATCCTAATAAGTTGTTAGTTAGTAATTCCACCTCATTTGATGAATAACCTTTTTCCATGTGGAAAGGTTTCTTAAAAGGGATTTAAGAAATTATAAAGTCAATATTAAATAAGAAAATACAATATAACTTTGAAAAATCAAAATAAATTTCAGAAAAATTAGAAAAATACAAATAATGCTCTAAAAGCTTGGGAAAGAGAGGATAACACATGAGAAATAAAATCTCTAAAATTTATTGTTTGGTTTAAGTGTAACCAAGCTTTATTTTATATAATGTTTATTGTGTCATTATCTACCTCTAGTAATAATTTCATTATATTTAGGTGTATAAATAATTAAGTATTAATTTTTAAAATTAAATAATTAGCAATCATTTGAAAAATTATTTAAAATTGTAAAAAATTTGTAGAATATATTTTTGGCTCTAGACATGTATTATTAAGAAGAAGATACTTACTAAAAACAACTATGGCTTCTTATCTTTGTCAAACAAAAAAATTTGGCATTTATGGTTAATTAAACAATAAATAATCACTTAAATGTTCCACATTAGAAAGAGTTTTTAGAGAAGAATATTAGAAAAATAAAACCCTCATTTATGATGAGTATTATAAGGTTAACTGA
Source organism: Cymbidium sinense (assembly GCA_021442155.1). Taxonomy (NCBI): domain Eukaryota; kingdom Viridiplantae; phylum Streptophyta; class Magnoliopsida; order Asparagales; family Orchidaceae; genus Cymbidium; species Cymbidium sinense. The sequence goes on along the minus strand of CM038233.1, from coordinate 13,197,702 downwards.
AAAGTATATTTTTGAATTCAAATCTTAAATACTTATCTAAATGAGTTGAAATTCTTATAGGATATTCTAATGATGTTTTCATCCCCTCCTAAGTATTTCATATAGTTTACATGAATTAAAAGTTCTTTATTTTAGAATGCCTAATGATTAGACATTTAATAATTAGTTATAAAATTACAAAAAAAATTACCAACATTGTATTTTAGTGGCTATTTACATTCACTTAGGGGTTGTTTGGGATCAATTTTGTTTCTTGTATTTTGTTTGTATTTTTTTGTTGTTTTTGAAATCATGTTTGTTTAGACTCTTTTTATGTGGTTTTATTTTTTAAAAAATAAATAACATTATTTTTAAAAATATTAAGTGTTTTTAAAAACAACAAATACAATCAAGCAAATTTATTTATAAATAAAACAAAGCAGAATAAAATAAAAACACAAAATAAAAATAATTGGATCCCAAACGGAACATAAAGGCACATAGAATAAATAATTTTGTTCTATGGTTTTACTTAAAATTCAAAATCATCAAAATTAGTGTTGGTTAATTATTAAAAATTCATTAAATCACTAAAAATTTAATCATCTTTAATTGCACCAATCACCATAATCAAACTTTAATTAACCCCTTTAATTAAATTTCATGTTCAAACGGCATAATGATGTTTTGATTGATCTTTAGATTGGTAAGACCACTTGGAAGAATCTTCATGATATGTTGATTTCGAAATGATATATGAATACATATATGTATTTTAAAATTCTCCATAAAATAAATGTTTTAATGACATCCAAAATATATAAAATCATGTAAATCATGAAAGTGTTCTTGTAATGTTCTTAATATATATATATATATAAAGAACATTTTACTATTATTCATATTTTTTATGAGGTAATTGCTTAAAATAATTAATAATTGACTATTAAATAAACCAAAAATTCCCCATCTCTTTATAGAAAGTCTTTGAGGCCCTCTTTGACCTTTGGAAATAATCCCATGGGGATTGAAATTTGTAAGTCACTTAAAAGTAATCTTAAATGTACATGTACTTATTTTGAATATTAAATTACATTAAATGCCATTCTAATTAGAAAATTCATAACAAAATTTGATAAAAATAAAATAATTACGTGGTTTTACTATTAGTTTATATTAATAGAAAAATAATAAAAAAATCATGATAAAAGTATTAAAATATTTTTATTATTTAAATATATAAATAATTCAAATAAATCACAAAAAATTAAATTTAGCACTAAATGACATGAAAATTTTATAGGAGTGTTAGGACTCCATTCTTAACACCATTGTGAAGTTTCATAATATTATGAGTTTTATTTTAATTTAAATATTTTATAAATCATAAAATAGATTAATAATTAAAGAAAATTTCAATGATCGACTGAAATCCCATAACTTTAGAGAATATTTACGTAATTTTAGGAGTTTCTTTTACCATGATTTAATATTTTTGTTTCTCTTTAATCAATAAATAATATTAAATTCAATAAAATTTCAAAATTAATTAAATTGTGATGAACTAATCTCTATTATATTTCTTTAATCCCATATATAATTCATAAGGCCATGAAATCTTTTGAGATTAAATAGATAGTAATTTATAATTCAATTAAAACACATCATCACCAACTAGATTAATTAAAAGCCATAAAATTTATTTACTTATACTTTTAAGGTGATTCCTCATCCATTGGTGAGGTGTTCACTCTATTAGGCATCAAAATCATTAAAATACTAAATTAAACTCAAATCTGAGTGAAATTATATTTTTAAAAATTTCTTTAAATTTATAACAACCTAACTATCTTGTACTTCATAAGACTAGCCACATAGACTTAAACCGTAGAAGGTATTAACTAGCAGCACATACAGACTGAAAACAAGTCCAAATGAGTCAGAATAGAATAATTATTCTTAATGGAAGTGAGACAAAACATCCCAAATTTTCTCTTGTTAGACTAAGTTGAGGTTCTAGCTTGGGTTGAAGCACCTTTAATGCTAAGATTGAGGTTGATTATTTCTCTTTTGCTATAGATATAAGTCCTAACCTCTCCATAATCTTATGTTTTTGGTAAATAAGTTCTATGATTCTAACAATATTGCAAATCAAAAGAAAAATGAATTTCAATTTCAAAAATAAATCTTAGTTCTTACTCTTTTGAAATTTGAAAAGAATTATTTTTATTTAAGCCAACTATTGACCTCACTTTTAGTGAGATTGACATCTATTCTTATAGTCTTAGAATTCAATATAGCCACTAGCATATTCCTCACCTAAAATTAAAAATCTTTTAGTGGATAGGAGAACACTAATCGAAATCTAGAAGGCTCATAGGGTTCAACCCTAAGATTAATCCCTGGCTTGGATTAGGTGAGACCCACTTACCTCAATTTCAAATCAAACTTGTACACACAAAACCAATTATAGACCAATACAAACCACAAATTTATCCAAACAATACACAATGCATATTCAATTTGTTCAATTAAACTAAGTTGACCTAATTTGACCCATTTGGGCCTAAAAAGTCTAAACCCAAAATTAACTCTAACAAATTAAAATTGAACGTACCCAAATTCTTTGAAACTTCAATTAAATTGAGTTGAAGCTTGATCAAGACTCAACATAGAAAACTTTCTCACCTATCTCAAGTTGACCAAAATGAACCCTATTGGACCAAAATAGAATCCAACTTGATTCAAATCAAATTAGATAAATTCAAATCCTTACAATCACTCCAATGACTTATTCTAACATTTCTCATGACCAATTACAACCTAATTTGTCTAATTAATTAACTAATCCAACTTAGCCCAATTTAACCTAAAGAGTTTAATTGAGCTAAAAGTCAATTCAACCTAAATCAAGCCAAATCAACCTATATAATCACTCCCAAATCAATAATTTGGACAATGACTCACTTAATCTTAATAGTCAGCCCTAGGTTGGGTTCAATCTGTTGTCTTGCCAATAGATTACCCCAGCAACTGGTCCCTACTTTGGAGGATGTGAGTCCATGTGCTTTCTTCCTAGTACAGTTGTTGTATACTAGAAGACATCCCTTTGGTTGGTTAGTCCTACTATGCGCTTAGTAGACTACCCCTTTGGATTGGTAAATCTGAGTTAGGTTTTAGCCTCCATGGCTCATACTTAGTACAGTCTATTGCAAACTAATAAGGTTCATCTCAAAATTCAAGCCTAACAAGTTCAGCCCTCTTCCCCAATAAAACAAATCAAATCTTTTTTTTCCTTAGTGAGAATCAAATCAAACCTTTCATCCCCTTGTGGATGACTTGAACCTGCTTCCCTAGTGGAAGGTTCACACTCTATCCCTTAGTGGATTCTCCCCTCTATCTTATGTCTTGGACATAAGTAGAGCCGCATTGCACTAAGCTCTTGATTCTTTCTATTGCTTGGGTTAGGGATAGATTATTTCTATTAGTGCTTGTGATCTCTGGTATTTTTGATCATTTTGGTCAACACCAATACGTTTGGTGTTCCTTGTCAGTCACACCACACCTATTGGGCGCCCTTTGTTGACCTCATTTTTAGGATGAGCTCTCAACCCTTCAATATTAGACATAGGACTCCTCTTAGACTTTAAGAGTTCCTTAGTCTTAAGACATATCTTGTGATTAGGAGGACACTCAACCTAGCCCTAGAAGACTTAGAAGAGTTAGCCATAAGAATAGGTCATGCCTTAGGGGTGTTGGGAAAACTAGTCTACCCTTAGCTTGAACCATTCCTCACTTTCCCTCCTTCAAGTCAAACTCCAATCAATTCTATTTTATTTTCTCCAAACTCAAATCACTTCCATGATTCAAATCTATGATTAAAATCTATGATTGAAACCCATGATCAAAACCCATCAAAAATTCCTAAGTCCAAATTTTGCCTAAGTCTTTAATCCTCTCTTAAGGACTTAGCCTAAATCATGATCTAAACCAAATCAAAATCTTGAGATTTTTTGACAACTCATTTATATTCTCATTTATATTCACATATATAAATGAAATATAAATACAAACCCATCAAATCAAACTTAAAATTCCAAATCAATTCATGAAATTTTCTTAAGTCCCTTAATTTTTCATTAATGGACTTAGCCTATACCTTGATCAAATCAATTCAAATCCTTGGGATTTTTTCAAAACTCATTTATATTCTCATTTATATTCACATATATAAATGAAATATAAATACAAATCAATCAAATCAAATCCAAGAATTAAATTCCCAATTTAAAATTTCCTTAAGTCATTAATTCTCCATTAATGAACTTAGCCTAAATCATCATCAAACCATATCTAAGTCATGGGATTTTCTCATAATTCTTTTATATTCTTATTTATATTGATATATATAAATATAAATCAATCAAACCAAATTCAAAAATTCAAATCCCTACTCTAAATTTTTCTAAGTCCCTTAAATCCTTCTTAATAGACTTAGCCCAAATCATGATTAAACCACTTCAAATCCTTGAAATTTTCTCATGATCCATTTATATTCTCATTTATATTCACAAATGTAAATGAAATATAAATTCAAACAATCAAAACCTATTCCAAAAATCAAACTCAAATCCACTCAAAATCCAATCTAAGCCATTCAAGTCAAAATCTTGAACTTAGCCAAAACAATTTCAAATCAAGTCAAACCCTTGATTTTCTCACATGGTTCAATCAACCCAACAATCATGAGCTCATATATAAATCCAAACTCCAATCAAACAATCAAAACCTAATTCAAAAATCAAAGCCAAAACCCTTTCATGTTCTTCCTTTGAATATGAAATTGTCAAATGGAACAAAACCCATTTGACTTCAAACCACTTGTAAATGGATTTATATTTCAATCATAAGTCCATATATAAGATCAACCAACTTCAAATCAATCTTTGACCAAGCCATTTGACCCACTTAAGCTCACTTGACCCAAAGTGACCTAAAGAACCCTTATGAGCCAAATTTTTATCCTAACCAAATTGGATTGAACCAAACTCATAATTGCCTCTCATCATGATCAACAATCATCATGGGATGATTAGTCAATCAAATTGGGTCAAACTAAGTCAAACATAAGGGTTGACCAAGTCAACACTTAACCCAAAATGAAACTTAACATAGCCAAATTCCACCATAAGCCAAATTGATTGAAATTATTGATCTAAGCTCACTCATAACTTATGTTTGAACTTGACCAAGCCAACATTCAAGCCTAACCTAGCTCAATTGGCTCAACTTGACCTAAGTTGACCCATTTTGACCTAAAGGGTTAAAGTGTGTCAATACTTGATCTAAGCCAAATTGATTGAAACTAATGGGTCAAGTCCATTCCAAATCACTTGTGAAACTTGACCAAAGCCTCAATTAGCCAACTAGACCCAACCTAGCCCAATTGACCTTAGACCTAACATGACCTAAAGGGGTCATGTTGAGCCAAAATTGAACTTAACCCAAATTGATTGGAAACAAAGATACCAATCCACTCCATGTGACTAACATAACCTAAACCTACCCTTGACCTACCTCAAATAGGTCAAATGGGTCAAATCGATCATTTGACCTAAATAAAGTCATATGAGTCATATTCATAACTAATCCAAATTGAACCAAACTAAAGCCACCAAAATATTTTAAATGGTCATATGAACTTGACCCAACCCTTAGTCTAACCAAAATTTACCAATTGGTCAACTTTACCCAAGTTTACCCATTTTGACCTAAATGGGTCAACATGAGCCAAACCCTATCAAATGAATTCCAAATCTCATGAAACTTGGCCACTTTATTTCTCCACATACCCAACATGTCCAAAGTAAAAAATAGCAAAATGACCATCCTTCCCCTCAGCCATAGAACAAATTTTGGCTTAACCTATGGGTAATTTGGTCATACCTTCTTCACATTAACTTGAGGCTTTCCTAAAAGCTCAAGGGGACTTAGTGATGAGTGGTGCACCCAACCCAATGGGTTTGGGTCAACCCATTTGATCCCTAGACCAAACCCGGCCCTATGAGTCAAAATGCAAATTTCAAATTCCCTCTCAAGCTCAAATTAAAGCACATGGGAGGTTGGCAATCCACTCCTTAGCTCAAACCAACCATGTCCACACTCTAATTGATCAAACAGCCCTCCTAATATGATCAATTGGATCAAAATGGCACAGAAGCTTGCGGTCGTCCGATCCTTCAAGGAGGAGATACACTCCGACTAATCAAATAAAAAATCATCACTCACCAATTCAATTGAACCTAGGAAAGCTAGAGAAGCAATCCCTTACCCTCCTCAAGCTTCTTAGAGTGAAATCAAACTTGAGATTCTCGATTTTGCATAGTGCAAAAATAGGGGAGCTCAATCCATTCTCCAACTTCTTCTTCACTCAATTTCCTTCCTATTGGTCTTGCATACTTCATCAAGGAGCTAAGTCGAGTGCACCTAAGCTTCTATTGGAGTTCCCACAGTAAGGAAGGATTGAATTGGATCAATGTTGAGCTCAAGCATAGGAAGAGATGACCCATAGGAGGATCTACTCAACCTCAAGTGCTCAAAACTTCAGCAAGGCTTCATCTCAACCAGACGAAGCTTCTCTAAGTGAATCGAGCATCGGTGATCACCTCGCATAAGGTATGGGATTTCTCAGCCATTAAACTCAATGTGGTGTGGAGCTTCGTGGAAGAAATTTTCACCCCCATCGATTTTCGACCGTTGAATTTACTATTGTCTATCTTTAGATGGTGTGGGTTGAGTTTGATTGGAATCCATGCTAGATCGAGCTTGGATCTTCCCCTTGATCATAGATGGTCTCTATTGATCAAGGGGAAGAACTTGGGAGATCTCATCCATCCATCCGTGCATTTTAGATGGACGGCTGAGATAATCCCACACGTGTAGAAATTCCTTTACTCATTTTAATATGCGGGGAGATCCCTGGCCGTCCGATCAAAACTTAGGAGATCTCAACCGTCCATCTGCGCATTTTAGATGGACGGCTGAGATAATCCCACACGTGTAGAAATTTCTTTACCCATTTTAAAATGTGAGGAGATCCCTAGCCGTCCGACCTTGAGATCTTCTAAAATTCATAACACCCTCTAAAAAATTCAAAAAAATGTGAAATAAAATTCTATGGAAAGATAATTAAACCTAGAACATATTAAAATTAATTTTAATGAGGTTTGAGTTATGCTTTTCTCTCAATTTAAGTTTATTTGAAAGTTTATTTTGTTAATTACTTTTTAATTAAGCTTCTAATTAATTCCAAATTTCTTGGGTATGTTTTAGAGAATGATTTATGCCTCCCCTAATTTTCTTGGGATTTATTGAAGGCTTGATTAGAATAATTGTATATGGTTTCCTAAATTACCCTCCTTATATAATTAAGCATAATTAGGGTATGATTAGTGAGTTTAACCTATGATTAAGGTTGATTAAGGTCAGATCCAGTAAGAAGGAGGTTTATGAAATAATTTTGAGGCATTTTTCCTAAGCTATTCTCTAAACCCCCTCTTCTCTCCTTAATCTCCTCTTAATTAAAGGTTAATTCATTAATTATCCCCTTAATCAATTTTCTAAAAAATTCTAAAAAGTTTCAGAACTTAATTAATCTACTTTGGGTAGATGCTTAGGTGTTTAATAGCCTAAGTTCAATTAAGAAATCAAAACCCAATTCATAAGTATGAAAGGGTGTTTTGAAATTACTTAAGCTAAACCTCTTAGTTTAATTAACTTTTAATTGTGAACCAAATTACATTAGGCCTTTTCCTTATTAGGTGCATTGCAAATTTAAATTCCTTATCGGTTTTATGTCATCTCATTGGCTCATAATTATTTGGTTAATTCTTCTAAGGTGGTGTAGGTAAGGGTTAATTAAGCTACTTAATTCATACCTTAACCTAAAAAAGGATCTAATTATCTAAAAATTAAACAAAAAATATAAAACACATGTGGGAATGGGTTAGGAACAAACTCATCTCACCTTTTCAAAATTAAATTAAACTCCAAACTAAACAAAAATCACTTTGAATTCACTTTGATTTATTTTAAACTTTCTTATTCCATAAGAATGTTCTTAGGATTTAAGTAAAGTGAGTTTGTTTACATGTTTTCATTGCTTTAGATTTTTCCCCAACATGTTAAGTTGTATGTCATGTGATGTCATGCATTCATAATTTTGAAATTCAAATTTTAAAATGAAATTGTTTACTTTATGTCAAATTTGCATGTGTTGGCTAAAGTAGAAATATGAATGGCTATTATCACAACTAAATTCAAATTATTTTCAAAACATAAATCAAATACTAAATATAAAAGTATGCTACTTATATTTTAATTATAAGCTTGCATGTGAAGGAATATAAAGGTATGCTTAGTATAGGTTTCCTTTCTTTATTGTGTTGGCATAGTTTTGAATAGGAATTAGTAAGATGTAAAGTTCATTTGAAAAGAACATAATACTTACTTAATTCTATACCCTATTCATCTCTATACTATCACCTAAGAAGGATTGCCTATACTTGCATACATAAATTGCATAAACAAAAATGAATCCATTAAACAACTTTTGCATTCTCCTTTTCTGTTGAATTTCTTTTATACATATGTTTGTAATTAAAGAAAGTGGTATATTAGTCTAGACAACCCTGAGATTACGAGGCTTTAAGCATCCCTAAGTAGGTCTTGCACCTCACACCTCTAATTAACAATGGCGTTGTCCTCGCTTATGCCTTTCTTACTTTTATATGTGCACGTAAAAATTTGGATAAGGAAAACCCTTTCTACCTAAGAAAAATCATGCATATTCAACTTCTAAATTTCCTTAAATGGATTACTTAGCATGCATCATAAAGTGTGTCTAACTTTATTTATATATATATATATATATATATATATATATATATAGATGCTTAGGTCCATCCATATGCATGTTATATATGTGGGGAAAGAAATGAAGTAATGTGTGTTATGTGAATTTTGATTCATTTTATTTAATCTTAAAATGCCTTTCTTTTTGAATAGATTTGTTTAGAGTTCATCTAAACTTAAGATAAATCAAAAGATATAATCAAAACATTCACCTAAATGAAACTAAAATGTGAATCTACTTTAAAAATTACTTAGGTTAGGGAAGGAGAGAGGTTCTCTTCTCTTTCCCTCTCTCCATAATTTAGTAATTAATTGTAGGATCCACTTGAACTAAATCAAAACATGAAATAAAATTAAACCAAAATAACTAAACAACTTAAATGAAATCCTCCTCTAAGTTGAACATGTTCTTCACACTTAGAAAATTTGAACCCAAAGTAAAGCATACCACACAAACCTTCAAAGCACACACATTAGCCTAAGTCACCACTTCTAGCCTTAGGTTAGGTCGGTGCATGATTTGATATTTATTTTATTTTGTGATATATATTTTAGACTGGATGTTAGGGTGTATGCTCATAGAATTAATGGTAGGGTGTTCTTAATCTAACTATTCTTTTTTCCAAAAGAAGAAAAGAAAGAAGAAAGAAGAAAAGAAAAGAAGAAAGAAGAAAAGAAGAAAAAAGAATAAAGCTTGAATACCCCATAATAATGAATTCCTTGCTTAATTATAATTTAATTTATTTGTAATATGGGATGCATAAGGGTAGAGCTCGGCTACCCACATTTGATATTTTCAGGTTTGTACGATGGTGCCCAACCACAACGGCCTATTATTCTTTTTCTGATTAGCTTTATAAATTAATTGATGATTTGTTTAGCTTTTGCATTAAGTGGCATGATTTTCCTAGTTTCTTTCTTGCTTTATATATGGCCTGGACATGGATTAGGCTCTTTAGGAAAAATAAATCTTTTACCCAATATAACAACTCAAATTAAAATTAAATAACTCATAACCTCACCTAAAGCTTAAGTTTAAAATCAAGATAAAAGATTAGCAATCCCTTAATTGGATGAGAGTTTCTTTTGAATATCATGCACAAATGCATCTTATTTCACTCTTAATTAGAGAGCTTCCACCTTTGCCAGATAAACTTAGCTTGACCTTTGAGAGCCATGGTGGAAACTCACCTCCTCCCTTCTCACTGATTTTGGCCAATAATCTGATTTCTCATGCATTAGTCATATGAATCCTATTAGCCTGAGTCAAAATAAATATCCAAAAATGAAAATAAAAATGAAATTTGAATTGCATTAGATTTAGGTCATTTGAAGCATGTCCCTTACATGATCTAGTCTCTTTAGGGAGTGAGTTTATGGACTTAGTCTCTTTCTAAATAACAACAGCCTAGCTATCTTGCATAAGCATAAAGACTTGCCTACATGTATTTAAAATCATAGGAGTTAGTTGGTGGCCACCCCCAAGCGATTGTAAGTCCAAGCTGTCGGGTGGTTTGTCCTCTCTTGTGGAGGCAAACCAAATACTCATTTTTACCTTAGATTTAGGTTGTGCTTTTGTCCCTCGCCAAAGTTTTCTAGATTTAGGTTCTGATGTTGCTTCTCCCCTTTTTGGCATAAGCTTAATTCCTCACCTCTTAGGCATTTTCTTAATCTTGTGTTAAGGAATCTTAAGTCCTAAATTTCTAATGAAAAATGTAACTCAAAAAAACTAAATCAATTTCAAAAATATAAATCCCAACTATATGATAGTTTAAGATGCTCGCTAGGTTTCCTAGCATCATGGGCATCTCCTACTTATCTCCCATTTTGGCTTTGATAATAACTCCCTCTTTCGATCAATCTCATTTTATCCCTCAAAAATAAACCAATCGATTGATAGTCCTTTCCTATTGAAATCTTCAAAAGATGATCATTTACCTTGTCGAGTTTTCTAAGGATCTTGTCCCTTAGGATGTAATTAAATATGGGGCTTGCCTGCAGAACTTAATGAACCCGGTTTAAAATAAATCTACTTTTTTCATAAAGTATGGGAAGAATCTCACGGTACATATCTCCATCGTCCTTAGAGTCCTTATTGAGGTGATTAGGTCTATTAAAGGCTATCTTTTGAGATAATACACTATTCCTCGATGGCGTACTCGATCCATGAATAATACATCCTGAATCTGTGGCATCCTAAAAAGATGAATTTTTTAGTCTTGCCTTTCTTTCTCTCCATAGATTTGAAGGCGACTCCTATGGAAATTTTAAACCAACATGGAGTTAAACCAAATTAAACAAATCAAATAAATCCGCTTCTCCTTAGAGAGATGCAAGTCCTTCCAATTCCCCCAGTGGAACTAATTAAATCCAACTTGAACTTGCTCCCCTATTGGAGAGTTCACATTTTTATCCCCTGCAGATCCTGAATTCTAATACCTAAGCGAATTTCACAACCTCTTATCCCCACTGGATGACTGGAACTTGCTCCCCTAGTGGAGAGTTCACCATTTTTCATCCCTGGTGGAGCACCAAGTCATAAATCAACAAATCAAATCAAATTTATCCCCAGCGAGATGTAAATTAAATCAAACCTCTCATCCCCCAATAAATGACTTGAACCTGTTTCCCTAGTGGAAGGTTCACATACTTAATCCCTAGTGGATTCCTCCTTCACTCTCTTATATATTTTTTTACATAAGTAGAGTCACATTGCACTAAGCTATTGATTCCTTCTACACCTCTGGTTTGGGAGTAGATCATTTCTGTTAGTGCTTGTGATTGTTTGTCTTTGTTTATCGTCTCAGTGAACACCAATATGTGCAGTGTGCCTTGTTAGTCACACCACACATATTGGGCACCCTTTGTTGACCTCACTTTTGGAGTGAGCTTTCAACTTCTTCATCTTAGACATAGGACTTCTAGAAATTAAAAGTTCCTTAGTCTTAAGACACTTCTAGTGATTAGGTGAACACTTAACCTAACCTTAGAGACTTAGAAGAATTAGCCATAGGAATAGGTCATGCCTTAGGGGTATTAAAAAAACTTGTCTACCTTATAACTTGAACCAAATCCTAACTTCCTTCTTTCAAGTCAAACTTCAAATTTAAATCAACTTCAAATTCAAATCAGCTTTAAATTCAAACCAACTTCAAATTTAAAACAACTTCAAATTCAAACCAACTTCAAATTGAAATCAACTTCAAATTCAAATCAACTTCAAATTCAAATCAACTTCAAATTTAAATCAACCTCAAATTCAAATCAATTCCAACTAAATGGATTTTCTCAAATCATGAATCAATTCCAAATTAAATGATTAAAACCCATGATTGAATTTAAATCTAAAAATCTTTCCTAAGCATTTTGATTTCATCTTATGGACTTAGCTCAAATCAAATCCAAATCACTCCAAATTCAAAAGATTTTCTCATAACCCATTTTATATTCTTATTTATATTCACAAATATATATGAAATATAAATTCAAATAACCAAAGCTAAATTCAAAACTCAAATCCAAATCTAATCAAAATCCAACCTAAACTCTTTCAAGTCAAATCCTTGAACTTAACCAAACCAAATTCAAATCACTTCAAACTCAAAAGATTTTCTCATGACCCATTTATATTCTCATTTATATTCACAAATATAAATGAAATATTAATTCAAATAACCAAAACTAAATTCAAAACTCAAATCCAAATCTAATCAAAATCCAACCTGAACTCTTTCAAGTCAAATTCTTGAACTTAGCCAAATCATTCTCAAATCAATCCAAATGTTTGGATTTTCTCTTCAAACAATCAATCCTTCAATCACAAACCAAATATAAACATAAACTTCAATCACCAAACCAAAATCAAACTAACCCAAATTAAACCCATGTTCACCCTTTGAACTTGAAATTGTCAAATGAATCAAAACCTATTTGACTCCAAATCACTTGCAATTGGATTTATATTTCAATCATAAGTCCATATGTGAGTTCAACCAAACTTAAATCAAGCCTTGATCAAGTCAATTGACCCACTTAGGCTCACTTGACCCAAAATGACCTAAAGCACCTTTTTGAGTCAAATTCTAATCCTACCCAAATTGGATTGAACTAAGCCCATCTAAGCCTCACATTATGAGCAACAATCATCCTAGGTTGATCAATCACTCAAATTGGGTCAAACCAAGTCAAACCTAGTCTTTGACCAAATCAACACTTAGCCCAAATGAAACCTAAACAAGCCAAAATCTATCATAAGCCAAATTAATTGATACCATTAATCTAAACCAATTCATAATCAATAATTGAACTTGACCAAGTTATCAATTGAGCCAAACCTAACCCAATTGGCTACTTAACCCAAGTTGACCTAAAAATTCAAAATGGATCAAATCTTGATCTAAGCTAAATTGATTACAACCAATGGGTCAAATTCATTCTAAATCACTTGTTGAACTTGACCAAAGCCTCAATTGGCCGAATGGACCCAACCTAGCCCAATTGACCATGAACCCAACTTGACCTAAAAGGTCAAATCAACTTGAAATCAAACCAAATCAAAATTGATTGAAACCAAAGCTTGCAAAATATTTCAAATGATCAACCAAGCCTAAATCAACCCATGAACTAACCTAATTGGGTCAAATGGGTCAAATTGGCCAACTTGACCCATTTGACCAAAGTGAACCCAAATGAACCAAAATAAAATATAAATCAAATTGAACCAAACCAATGATACACATAGGCTCCAAATGATCATTTGAACTTGACCTAACTCATGGTTTAACCCAATTTGACCAATTGCTCAACTTGACCCAAGTTGACCCATTTTGACCTAAATGGGTCAAATTGAATAAATTCAAACCAAATGAACTCCAAATCAATTGAAATTTGGCCCAACCTAGTTTTGAATCATTTCAAATCTACCCAAATCAAAATCAAGGCTAAATGACCATTTTAACCTTGGGTCAAAGGGTAACCTATGGCCAAATTCACTTAGAATTTGGCCAATTCCTTCTAATGACCACTTGGCATCTTCCTAGTGGACCATTTGGACACCAAGGGAGGTGGTGCACATGACCCAATGGGTTTGTGTTAGCCATGACCTAACCCAAGGCCAAACTGACTCCTCCAATGGAATTCTCAACTTGGATCACTCCATACACTCACCTAGCACATGTGCACTTCCTCTCCTCCACTCCTCTACCAAAATTGAAGCACATGGAATCCCTAACAACCTAAACAACCCATTCAATCCAAGAAATTAAAGGAAAACATCAAGATGGCTGTCGATATAAGTAGAGGGAGATATACTCCCCCTCATTCCAACTCAATGCACACACTCTGAATTTGATTGAGCCCTAGAAACTAAAACTAAGCTTCTCCAAACCTTGACAAGCATTCCCAAGCTCATTTCATTTCTTCCTCTTCGATTTTCTTCAAAGCCGAAATAGGGGAGGTGAGGGAATTTTCTAACTTATCTAATTCTCCATCAAACTTCAATTCACTTTGCAAGCACCATCAAGGAAGCAAGTCGAGCTCACCCAAAGCATTTCCCAAGTCTCCAAGCCATGGGAAGGGGGATTTCGATCAAAGTCGCAAGCCATTGAAGGGGAGCTTGGTCAACCCACACATCTAGTTCAAATCAAGGCTTGAAACTTTCAACAAGGCTTTGTCTCCACTAGATGAAGCTACCTCCTACATTGGAAGCACTGGTGATAGCCTTCAACGAGGTATGACTCAAAACTGATCCTCCAATAAAAATTGTTTGGTCTTTTGTGAAGGGAATTATAATCTCATTAGATCCTAGCAGTTGGATGTTCTCCCTACACCTCTTGATGGTGTAGGATGAATCTTTATCTAATCCAAGCTTAGGTGAGCTCGAATCAAGCCATGGAGGGCGGACGGCCTCCGTCTCCCGCAGCTTAGATAGGGATGAATCATGGGTCGTCCATCCCGGGTGTTTTGGATGGACGGCCTAGATTAAATCTCGCTAGATCTCTGATTTAAACCATTAATAACCACGGGATTAACCCTGGCCATCCAATCCTTGATTGGATGGCCCAGCATGATGTGACAACTTTAATAATGAATCCCATCGTGCCACATGGAAATTGTGTCTCGTCAGCAGTCCATGTGGTGTCGATGGGATTTTTTAATTAATTATGTATTTTAATTATCCTTTAATCATAGAAGTTCATAAATTCATAACTAAATGTAGAAAAATTTGAAAAATAGAAACTCAAGTTCATTTTAAAGATAATTCAAATGGGAATAATATAAAATTAAGTTTAATTGATTTTGAATAGTAGATTTCACTTAATTTGGGTTTTACTTGGAATATAATTATGTTAATTAATCCTTAATTACTTCAACAATTAATTTTAAATTTTTTAGGGTTGATTAGTGGGATGACCTCTACCTTTCATGATTTTCTTGGAATTTATTGTTGGAATAATTAGGAGAATTGCTTGATTCACCCCTAATCACTCCCTTAATTAATTAAGTGATTAATTAATTTGTTAAACAGTGGATGAATCCATTAATTAAGTTTATTAATTATTATGAAATAGTGAATGGAGTTAGGGAATGAGATTCGAATTCCTTTTCCAATCTATTCTCCCTAAGTTCACTCCATTTGGAAAACATTTAATTAAGTTGTAATTAATGGCTTAATCACTTTATTAATAAATTCAATTAATCTAAATTTCAAAATCAAATCATTCTAGAACTTAATCATCTTAATTCTTGTGTAGATTCTTAAGTGTTCAAAAGCGTAAGGTAAGTTTAACGAAATTGTATCCAACTTACATGTGTGGGAAGGTTATGAAAGTACTTAATGAAAATCCTTTATCTTAATTAATCGATAATTATGAGCCAATTGCATTAGGCCCCTTTTTTTCTTAGGTGCATTGCTGATTTAAATCCTATGTGGTTGCATATCATATGTTGGCTCATAATTATTTGATTAACTATGTTAAAGTGATACATGTAAGGGGTAATTAATGGACTTAATTTATTCCTTAACCTAAATAAAACATAAAATAAACTTGATAATTCTAAAAATTAAATTAAATCAATTCACACATGGGAGAAATAGATTAAGCCCAGTAAACTCTTTCTCACAAATCATTTTTAAATCAAATCCAAAACAAAAACAAAAATCTCATTAAAGAATGTTGATTCACTTTAAATGATCTTATTTCATAGGATTGTCTTTAGGAATTAATTAGGGTGAATGAAGCTATATGCTTACATCACTTTATTTCTTTCCAAGCATATTAAATATTGTATGCCATATGAAATCATGCATTCATATCTTTTGAAAAATCAATTAAATAAAATATTTTCTTTATGTCAAATTGCATATTTTGGCTAAAGTAAGAAAATGAGTGGATATTATCATTATTAAATAAAAAATATATATTTTCAAAACCTATAAATCAAAGATTATAAATGAAGGGATGCTACTTATAAAATACTTATAAGCTTGCATGTGGTTATAACATAAAATGTGTTATGTGATTTCCTTCTCTTTTCTTAACATGGGTTTGCATAGTATTTGCAAAGTGTATAGTTCATTTGAAAAGAACATAACACTTGCTTAAATCCATTCCTATACACTTCTATGTTATGGTTTAAGAAGGATCTTTACATTTACGCATATAAATTATACAACCAAATCAAACAAACAAACAAAAATATTTTGCATGATTCTTCATCCATTTGTTTTCTTTTTATACATGCATATGTATTTAAGAAAAGTGGTATATTAGTCTGGACATCCCGGGATTGCGAGGCTTTAAGTAACCTGAAGAAGATCTTGTACCTTATACCCCTGGTGTAGAAAATAATGGCATCGTACTCACTTATGTCTTTCATATATGTAAATGTGCATTTTAATATTGGATAAAAGAGTCCCTCTTTTCTACTTAATAAAATCATGCATCATGGAATATCCAAATTTTCTTGAACAACATCTCTTAGCATTCATCATCAAGGTGTGCTAAAACTTTACATTGCATGTATAGGTATGCATAGGATTTATTCATATGCATAGTATACATGTTGGAAAGAAATAAATGGTTGTGTGTTTTGTGATAGTAATTCACCTTAATTAATCTTAAGATGTCTTTCTTATTGAATGGGTTTATTTAGAGAAAATCTAAACTTAGGATTAATTAAAACACATAATAAAGAATTCACTAAGAAAAATCATTAATGAATCTACCTTAGAAATTACCTAAGGTAGGGATGAAAGAGAAGTTCTCTTCTCTTTTCTTCTCTTTATAACACTTAGTAACTAAATGTAGGTTCATTAAAATCAAATTAAATCATCAAATAAAATTAATAAATCGATTAAATCACTTAAATGAAATCACCCTCTAAGTTGAATCCTTCATACTTAGAATACTCCAACCTTAAAACCTAGCTAAGACATGCCACACAAGCCTTAAATGACACACACATTAGGTTATGTCACCATTTCTAGCTCTATGTTAGGGCAGTGCATGGTTTGATGCCTGATTTTATTTTGTGATGTAATATTTTAGATTGGATGTTAGTCTTCTGCAGAGGATTGTGCTTAAGGGGCGATATAATAAAAATATAAATGCTTTTGCTATGCAGGTTGCTTATACCCCTAAGCATGATCCAAATTAGGATAGGTGGATTTGGTTACCCATATGTGAGGTGATAAGTCCAAATTATTCCTATAACTGCTTGGGTTGTGTGGTATATTTGGCTAATCTCTGTTTGCCGATTTTGTTAGATTTATCTTTCCCTTTTAATGTAAATTTTGCAATTAATATTTAGAATGAATGTTATGGGGAAGTAAGGTGAACATTGGTCATAAGACCATGTCTTATGTACCATGTGAAGCCTTGGTGCAACCACATCCCAACCAACCAAAATAAGGAAAGAAACAAAGAAAGAAAGAAAGAAAGAAAGAAGGGAAGAAAAGAAAGAAATAAAGAATGAAGAATGAAGACCCCCATAACATGAATTCTTTATAAATTATAATTATTTATTTGTAATACGGGTTGTATAAGGGTAAAGCTCGGCTATCCATATTTTTTTTCAGATTGTGCGGTGGTACCCAACCACATTGGCCTCTTATTATTTTATGCTAGCTTTATAAAATTGTTTGATGTTTATTTTACTTGTGCATTAAGATGGCATGATTTTCCTAATTTCTACATTACTTTAATGAATGGCCTGGATGTGATCAGGAATTTAGGGAAAATTATATTTTCTATCCAATTTACCAACTTAAAATTAAAATTAAATAACTCATAACCTCACCTAAAGCCTAGGACATAAATCAAGATAATAAAGATTTAGCAACCCCTTAGCTGGATGTTGTATGTCTCACATCATGCATAAAAATCATCTTATTTCACTCTTGCTAATGGAGGGCTTCCATCTTTTCCAGAGAAAATGGCTTGACCTTTGAGAGCCATGATGGAAACACATCTCCTTCTTGTTAATTTTAGCCCATAATTAATCTTCTCATGCATTAGGCATATGAAATCACATAGCTTGTGTCAAATAAATTATCCAAAAATTAAAATAAAACTTAACAAAATTTGCATTAGATTAAGATTGTTCATGCCCTTCATGATCTAATCTCTTAGGGAGTGTGTTTAAGGATTTAGTCTCTTTATAAATAAACAACAGCCTAGCTATCTTGTAAAAGTATAAGACTTGCCTACATGTATTTAAAATCAGAGGAGTTAGTTGGCAGCCATCCCCAAGCAGTTATAAGTCCAACAGTCAGGTGGTTTATCCTCTCTTGTGGAGGTGAACCATATATCCATTTTTGCATTAGATTTAGGTTGTGCTTTTGGCTCTCGCCAAAGCTCCCTATATTCAGGTTATGAGGTCAATGTTTTCCTTTATGGGCTACAAGCATAAATCCTCACCTCTTAGAAATTTCTACGATCTTATGTTGTGGAATTGTAAACCTTAGATTTCTAATAAAAATTTAACTCAAATAAATAATCCTTCTCCAATTTCAAAAATATGAAGCCTAATCATAGGATAGTTTGGGATGCTTACTAGCCTTCCTAGTATCATAACTATCCCCTACTCATCTTCTTTTAGTTTGATAATAACTCCATCTTTTTTATCAATCCCACTTGATCTTCCAAAAATAACCAATTTATTGATAGTCCTATCTTTAAAATCTTTGGAGACAATGATCATTTACCTTAATCGAGAGTATTCTTAAAGAATCTCATTCCTTAAGATGTAATTAACTTTGGGGGTTTGCCTCCATAAAGAACTTAACGAACCCGGTTTAAAATAAATCATACTTTACTTTTTCATGTAAAGTAGGGGAAGAATCTCTGGCACATTCGAAGACTCATTGTCCTTAGGAGTCCTTATTAGGTGATTAGGTCTATTATATGATGATGACTTCTATCTCTCGAGATAGTACATCATTCATCAATGTCGCACCCAATCTCCTTAATGAGAACATCTGCAGATCTACGCGTGTTTCAACAATATACCAAAATTTTCATTTTTCAAATTCTCCCAAAATTTTGAGAAATAAAAAACCACACACATAATCTAGTCTCTTAGGGTGTGAGTTTAGGCTTTTGGCTTTCTTTCCTAAATATAACAGCCCATTCATCTCGCACTTGCATAAGACTGATCTACATGATTTCAAATCGCTTAGGTGGTGTTAGTTATCAACCCCTTCCAGGTGGGAAGTAAGTCTAGAAGAGTCGAGATAATTTTATTTTCTTAGATGAGAAAAAAATTAAAATTAGACTAAGTCGAGTTTCTGACTTATGTTAGAAGCATTTTTAAACTTAGGTCATGAAACATTTTATCAGAATAAGTCTTCAGCATTTATACAATCTTTTGCTATCAGAATCTAAGCATTAGATTTTTAATAAAATGCCAACTCAAAACTTTAATAATCTTAATCTCAAAAATATAAAGCCTATAAATAGGATAGTTGAAAAGCTTACTGGGTTTCTCTGTATCTAAAAGCATTTCCTCCTCAACTCCATTTGGCTTCCAAAAAAACTCTTCCCCTCTTGAAGCATTCCAACTTGAATTTCTACATTAACCATCCTTTTAATACACACTTTGAAATTCATAGAGATTAAAATCAATTTCTTTAATCAAGAGTATTCTTAAGAGAAATTATTTTTCTTCTATGATGTAATTAACTATATGGGCTTGCCCTTATAGGGAACTGTGAACCCTATAATAAAATAAACCCTGTTATACCTCTCCTCATAGTTCAGGGATAGAATCTCTAGTACATTGAAGACTCATTGGCCTTAGGAGGCCTTATTAAGTAATTGAATCCATTATAGGGTAATATGTTTATCTTTCAAGATAATATATTTGTCTTTTAATGACCTATTTGATTACCTAAATAAGTACCCCCAAGATCTAGTGTTCCAAATAAAATTCTCACATCATGCACCTCATATGCCATTCCATGTTGTCGAGCTTAAAGAGGATAACTATCAACCAACAAATACAGGGCGATATTATCCACCACGATGCATTTTAGTGATCGGCATGGTTGACTGTTATGACTTTCACATACCACGATTGCACTTTTGCGTCACCATACACCATGGCTTCTGATGAGTAGTACGTCGTCACACAGTCCTCTGTGAACAAACTTTAGTATTGATTAGGGAAAAAAACTGTATCACAACCCATGTGGCTTACTCCTCTCCTCAATTTGTATTCCACTACCAAGCAATTAATCTACTTAGATGTCCTGCATCTTCATCTTCATGAAGTTCATTTGCAGTGGCAAGCTCTTTACATGTGTTTGCAGATGCCCTCGGAGGATCTCACCAACTGATATTTCGTTGACTCATCTCTGTCATCAATGCCATCACATTTAGATCTCTAATGGAGTTAAGGCTTCATAGAGGTGTTGAATTTCAGCTTATTATGGAATTTTAGGTGCTATATATGTAATATTTAAACTTTAGGTGTAATATATGTAATCTTTGATGTTTTAGGTGCTTTGTAAGTAAATCTCCATAACTTTTTTTTATAATCGATTAAATCAACATTTTATTTTTGTTTATTGATTTTATGCTCATTTCATCATTGAATCTTTCTTATTATATTCATTTCAAGGTAAACCCACTTTCACATTCTTTAGGGTACTAATGAGCTTCTTGAACATCTTAAATTTGTCTCTGTTGAAGAATTAATTTTTGGTTACCCCAAACTTTGTATAATTGAAAATTTTCTTAGAGAATTGTAATTCATAAGGTGCGATAATTTTATCTCATTACCTAAAAAAACAAAGCTTGTTCTCACCAAACTTTTGATTGTAGAAGATTATATTGCATTGTTTGCCTATAGTCCATCATTATGGGCTTCCTTATGAGGCTACTAAAATGTTGACTATTTCATCATTTTTTTTGACAAATCGATTATATTGTAATTGTGCTTGATTTAGAGTGTGTTGATATTTCAACGACGTCTATGTTCTATTCTTCAATGATACAAGAGTTGGTGAAAGGTGATATATTTGAGATCTTTGAAGAAAAAATTTGAATCGATACAAAAAAGGAAAATTTATATAATGTTGTCTTGGAGTTGGTTCTATTCTATTTTAATCAATTTCATTTTTTTGGCCATAGCATTTTTTTTGTTGGTAATTAGCTACAAGTTTTAATGTAGAATGCTTAAGTTTGGGTTGAAGCTAATAGCTCCTCTCCATGATTTAAGTGGCTCTTAATATTGAAGCTATCTTCCTTGTATTATTCCTCAATCCAATAGAAAATGCTAGATGTTCCTTCATCAAATATTACCCATAATGCTAAGAAAATAATTTGAATCTTTTATGGGATCTTGTTGTACCTATGTTAGAGTGAAGCAAGAATTAGATTTTTACTATCTCAAAAATTTCCTTACAGTTGATGATGATGGACCTAGCCTTCAAAATGATGATTCCTTTTCCACTTTCTCTTACATGACACCTAGAAGAGGTGAGTGCCAATTGATCAAGTTAGTAAGCGCCTTGGAAGTTGTTTCCAAGAACTTGGATTCAAATCTTACCTTCATATACTAAAATCCCATCTTGAAGACTAGGGTGTGCTAAATAATGACGGCAAAATTTTTAAGATAAGCATAATTATAAACGTAATTAGCGGATTAGGCACGCTTAAAAAAAAATTTAGAAATAGGCACAGTCGCTCGTTTAACGGGCGACTGGCCTGAAAATATTAAATTAAAAAATAATTCTGACCAGCTGCGGTATTTTGATCGTATCGGAGTCGGTTGTTATTAGAATTTAGAGAACTTGGTATCGTCGGAATCGGCACAAAATTTTTCACCACTTTTATGTTGACCTAGAATTGAGATTATGGCACCTCGCATAAGAAATTTCAATGTTTCTGTTAAAAATTTTAGTTGCAATTTGGAAATTTTAAAAAATCAGCACGAAATTCTCTAAAAGTTAAATAGTCTGACAGTTTATGGTTAAGAGGATATTTCTATTACTCCGCTTGGAAGAAGCAATTTACTTAAACTGGAAATATGTTACATGGATAAATGGTGTCATGCAGTGCAATGTATATAGAAAATATAAAATAGTGCTAGAACAACATACATCAAGCTATCATATGATCTACAACTACAGACTATGCTAGAGTACATCTAATGATGGCGGTGCCTGCATGATGGAAGTGCGTCACTCCCTAGAGTAAAATGTTGCCGAGGACGATCATGCAGTGATCTTTGTTGATGCACATCATCTCCGTCATTGGTCGCCGGTCATCGAGAGGTGTAACATCTAGTATCTTCTGCGATGGTCCCGAGAAAGGGGCGTAATCGCATGCATCTGGCATGTAGGCGGATGCGTGAGGATACATGGAAGAGCCGCACTGCCAGACGAAATGGTGACATGCCTTCTTGGCTGGAGTACGGAGCTAGTGTGCCATATGGGTAAGTGTATGGACCGACATCTTGCATGGACGATGGACCTGCATCGAATCCTGTAGCATGTAGCTGACAAGACTGTGACGCTGCATAAGAACTGTTGGCTTTGTCTGCATCTCTATATCTGCTATCTGATATGTGCATGTCCTTCATAAGTTTCCTGCATAACTCCTCATAAGTATTGATTGAATGCTGAAAATCAGATCTCTCCCAAAATAAGCCTGGAATATATCCTGCGTGTCCAAGATATATTCCCTCTGTGGAGACAAAGAAATTATGTTGTCTGTTAAACATATAAATTTTTGAATGGCATAAAATTTTTTAGCACTTACCATCGCCTCTCCAGAGCGAGGATAGTAGGTGGTTGTATGGTGAGCCCTAAGCATGTATAAGGAGGCCCGTGATCGATACCACCTCATATGCACTCACTGGGTCAATGGGTGGAACCGCACCCACGGCAATAATGGCATCGTTAATGGCCTCCCGTAATTTGTAAGCTGGTGGTACTCAACCCGTCAATGTCGCCTTTCCCACTCCATCGACTCGCTGAAATGAAAGATCCATAGGATCTACACTCAGGTGATAGCCACGCCTGAACGGATCGATGGGAGGTACCACTCAATTGCTTCCCATCAATGGAACCCGAGCCAGCCATATCTCACGACCAGCCAAACAGACATCTGCCACTCTGGTGCGGATCTGCTGACCATAAGGTTCCCATATCACCTACAGTAGTCATATAGTAAATTTTATGTCTTCTGTGAAATTACAAAAAAAAATCAAAAGTGCACTTGGTCATACCTGGCTCTGAAGCAACCCATCAAGCTCGTCTCTGTATACTCTAACATGAGCAGGTGTCATCTCCCTAAGGTCACCCTCGTTCCATCTGCAACCAACACTCAAACAAATAATTACTACAATTATATTTTTAAAATCATAATTAAATCAACTACCATTAAAATAAATAATTAGCTAAACTATTAAATTAGCTTAACTCAATCATCTATCAAACAAACCTAAACCAATTATCGATCAACCCAACCTACTCCATATGAGGGAAATTATAAATTCATAACTCATTACATTCTCAAATATTAAGGTTGCTATATTTTGGGATACACCCAACTAAATAAATTGCGTTAAAGAGACAGCCAAAAGAATTAATCACATTCTTATATAATCACTTTTAACAGCAAAAAAATAGGATACTTAGAGATACATGTTCAAATAGCAAAGAGTAATTAATCACATTCCTATAACTCACTCTCCCCTCCAATCTCATTACACAACATAACGGTGCGATAATCATTTCACTAATATTATACCTAAAAATACTAAAATAAGTTAGATCCACAATATTGTGCCTACAAACATCATTAAGTACAACAAATGCATGTCATATTACTTGTTTTGAAAAAAAGCACAAAATACCTTTTTCCGCCAAAGGGCTTGGATCCTGGCGGCTGCGGATCAGTGGGGAGGCTCGACCTGCCGTGATGTGGCTGGCGTGAGCGGCCGGCAGAGATATCGCCGCCCTAGAAAACGAAGAGATCGATCCGATCTCGGTTGACGTTTTAAAAAAAAATGATTTAGCCGCCGTTAGGCGGGCGATATGCATCTTCGGTATAGTCATTAAAGCGAACGCGTCTTCTAAATTTTTTTAAGCGTGCCTAATCCGCTAATTACGTTTATAATTATGCTTATTTTAAAAATTTTGCCAATAATGACTATATATATATATATATATATATATATATATATATATATATATATATATATATATATATATATATTAGATTCTTGTCACATGTGATAATAGCAAGAACTCCTACTTATCACTGAATGACCTTGATCTTAAGCCATTTATACTGAAAATTATATTAAACTAAGATGGAATGAAAGAGCTTTCTTCACTAATTCAACTCCTTCGAACTTTCAAATTCAACAATATTTAATACAATTTGTTGAAAAGTCCGTGAATATGGTCATTACAATATTGAGAATTCAGCATGGAACACAAATTCATTGAATCTGCACAATATTTTTCATTTCAGAATATTAAACGTTCACAAATCCAAATCCCCAACAAAGAAAATTCAAGTTCAAATTGTACTGTAGAATTATAATTTCCAAAAAAAAAGATTTCTTGTTACATGTTTCAATTTATTTTCACCATTCATGGTCAAAAAAGAAATCTTGTAAACAAAGAAAACGGCTGCTACTTTGTGCCATCCTCAACACAAGTAACAGCACCAAACTAATTCCTAACACAAGATACAAGTTATAAAAGCCAAAAGAAGGTCAAGAGATCTGATCAATCATGAGAAGATGGGAGTTCAAAGATCCTCTCAGATATTGCATTCGCTAATGATGTTCTAAAGTTGGGATCTTTCGTCAAGACCACAGCCATTTGCTCGATCATGACCTTCTGAAACTCCAGAGAAGCTACCTCTGTGCTAACCTTATTCGAATCCGCGCGCCACCGATCATCCGTGAGATCGACGGTGACTGTCTGGCCGGTGAAATTAGGCGTCGAGCTTACACCGTGGCTCGAACGAGGCGGAGCTTCACCTTGTAATGGCGGCCTGTGATTGTGCTCACCTTCATATGTGGCAACCAAGATGGACAAATCATCAACACTTCTCTGCACCTATATTTAAACTTACAGTTGAGCATCAAATTCAAATTTTATGAACAAGAATTATCAATTATGTCTTATAGATAATACCTTCTTCTTAACTGGGCATGAAGGGGCGAAGGAGCATCTGAAATAAGCTCTCGGTGAAGGGTTATCTCTTGTAACCTTCTGCCCATATTTCCTCCACTGATAGCCATCTTTCACAACCTGTGAGCATATAAACCAATCAACCCATAGAATTCCTAAAATTTTCTTCCATTTCAGCAGATCTATGAACTGATACTTACCATGTTCATTCGATCAGATGGATCAGACTTCACACAAACCTTCGATACAGTCGATCTAGAATCAACCCTCAACTTCTGATGAGAATCGTCGCTAGACATGCTCTCCACGTGCGCGACGAAGCCGCTGCTGTCGTCGTTGCGGCTATCAGATTCGAGGCTTGCGCTCTTCCTTTTCTTCGTGGGGGATCCCGCTCCCTTCTCCGAAGGAGATGAGTTCATGAGATCAAGAAGCTGGTTATGAAGAGTGCTGTAACTCACAGTCATGGCACTCAGC
The DNA here is from genome assembly GCA_021442155.1 of Cymbidium sinense. NCBI lineage: Eukaryota > Viridiplantae > Streptophyta > Magnoliopsida > Asparagales > Orchidaceae > Cymbidium > Cymbidium sinense. Next base: position 13,171,676 of record CM038233.1, on the reverse strand, counting down.
TTCTCATTCAGCTTCCAATTCTCTTCACTTAGCTTCTGTATCTTCATCTTCATATCCTCAGTCTATTATATATACATAAATTATATCAGAAACTACGCAGTTAGATATGCTTGAAATAGGGAGCTGAGCAAGAAAGAGATACATACCTCTTCTCTACTTGGCGGATTCATTAGAATTTGTATCGGATTAGTCGCCAAAGCTCTCGAGCCGATCTGAATTTAATCAATCAGTATTATGCTTATCATCTCATACCATGAATGATGGAAGACGGCGATGAATACTAACCGGAGCTTCGAGGAGGAGGTTGGTCGGACCGACACTGAGGTCGAGATTTACAGTGGAGCAGCCGAGCCGAGGGGACGATTCCATGCCGGCAACTATGGCTGAAGGAAGTGGAAGGAGAAGTGGTTTTATTCTTGTAGAAGAGAAGGGAAAGGGTGATTGCTGTTAAGGAAAAAGGATTTGAAGAAGAGGAAGACTTGGAAAGCTTGAGGGTAGAATCTATGCTTATAAGAAGAAGAAGAAGAAAGGGAACTGAAAATTTCTTACTGTGTCTGATGATATCAGATATATGATCTCATCAAACTGATGTCATTATAAGAAAAATGAGGCCGGGAGGAGCACATAGTTGAGTTGGTGGTGAGATGTGGATAAAGTGATGAGGAGGAAGGAATGACTATATAGTGAATGAGGAGGAAAGTTTCCATTAGGCTGTCGGCTATGGGTTGAAGAGAACAGAGAAGAGGGGGGAGAAAGTATTGGCTGTGACTGGGGAAGAGAAGAATCTACTTGACTTTTCCTTCTTTGCTTCTTGGTCACGTTTTTGTGCATAGTTTTCTTTTTCTTTTTTTTAATCTTTATTTCGCGGTCATTATTTATGTCTTTGTTAAAAGAGGTATGAATTAAAAAAAATTATTTTGCAGGAATTAATTATATCCTGAAATGGAGTTTTATTTAAAAAAAAAAAAATTATGTTCGGATAAACTTTGAAGTTATTTATTTATTTTTTGAGATAATGCAATATGTTTATATTGTTCTTTTCTTAAAGAAATATAATAATTTTAAGATTGTTCTTATAAAATAATTTTTTCTGTTTTTTTATTAGCTAAAATATTAGATTTCTTCTTGCATCCTGACATATGTGAACTTACAAATCCGTCCTATGATTAATTTCACATTTAGTTTCGCTGTAATTATAAGTGAAAGAATTCGGCCAGCAGAGGTGGTAATACGCAAATTATAATTTTTATTTTTTTGGGAAAAGTTGAGTGGCCAAATTCAATTTGAAAATCTTGACTGTAATTTCCAGATTTGTATATAGTAAATTAGATCAGATCCGTTTTTTAATATGGACAACTACAAGGGTAGTGTTGCAATTTAATAATTGAATTGGGTTTGACACGAAAAGTGTAGCAATGTGAATGCGATAAAGAAATCGGCGGGCGAAATAATAGACTATTTGTGATAAATAATTTTCTTTTTTTAAGCATATAGTGTGTTATAAGATTAAATCATGCGTGGTTATAAGATTATTTTTATTAAAATTTTAATATATTTTAATTGTAAACTTTTAGTAGTTAAATCAAGACCGGATATTTACAAAGTATTTTTTCCCCTTAATAATATGTCTAAAATATTTATTTTGCAAATATAATTTTTTATAACAACAAAATTAACTTATAAATTAATATTTATGCAAGCTTTTATTTCATAGAATATAAGAAAAATGTAACATTAGAATAACTAAGAGTGTGTTTAGGACAGCTTTCTAGTTATTTTGTTTTTTCAGAATATGTCATAAAGCAAATCAGCTTCGTTTGACTATCAACTTTTTGGCTACTTTTCAAAAAATTTATAGTGAAAAAACTGTTTTGAAACAGAATGTTAGAGTGTGTGAAGTCATTTTTTTGAATTTTTTAGAAAAAAAAGACAATTTTTTTTTTGAAAAACTTTTTCCACGTCATTCTTTAAAAATTTGGTCCCAAACAGACCCTAATTCATATTTAGTGTGATTTGGCTATTAAAATTTATCTTATCAAGTAAGCATAATTTTTTTGGATAAAAAAAATTGAAAATTAATTAATGAGTTACTTTTGATCATATAGGCACTCGATCAGTTGTTTGTGTTGTTAATTGAAATGAGGATCATGCAATGATAATTAAAAAAAGAGTTTATTCTCTTTAAGTCTATATATAAACACATTTTGCTTATCATATTTTCATATTTTTAAGAGGGAGCAATTCAAAATCATAGAGCATTATGAAGCTTTGAATGCTTTAAGAGCTATCATATAATTACCCAATGTTTCAAAATTGATTAGGCATTCGTAGTTGATTGATTAACCTTTGATGCTTATTATCATCCTTCATCAATACATTGATTGGCTATGCACAATACCTCATCATCGCCAAACTTCAATATCTTTTACCAACATATTAGAAGATGGACTCTAATAATATAAATTCTTATATTGTTTTCTCATCTTGGCTAATTATAGTAAGGGAGAATCATCATAATCTTAAACTTAATGTGTGAATTTATTTCAACTACTAGCACAAATAAATTTTTCTTCACATGTTAAAAATAAAAATCTTTATCATCTGATTATATATTATTATTTTTATCTTTTTTATTTATATATGTAGATCTTTTTATCATAAATTTTCATGGATACAAAAGAGCTTAATAAATTTTATAAATCTACCCACATGGAAAGCTGCAAATGAATCGAGCGCTCGATTAGAGCTCATTCGTGATCATTTGATTAGCTAATTAAATGAGCTTGAACACTTTTGTAAGTACTTAATTGCTAAATGAACAAGCTTGAAAAGCTTACCGTTCAATGCATTTATGTTCATGAACAATATAGTTTAAAGGTCATGAACAACTTTGTTAAGGTGCTCGATTACAGCTCAATTAAGACTCGATTTAGGTTTGATCAAAAACAATATTATTTTTCTATTTTTTTTAGACTTAATAAGTTTTAATTGACACAACTCATGTATATTTCTTAACAAGTTGCTCATGAATAAGCTCGATTAAGACTGATTAAAGCTCATTTATTTTATTAAACAAACAGCTTTGATATGGCACTTAAAATACCACACAAAGAAATCTTGATGTCAAAAGCAAAGTTGATCCTAAGTTGAAACTTTGAGATCAAGCACTTAAAATATCATTGAAAACTTTGAGATATCAGTTAAATCCCTAAACAGCACTTAAACATGGAATGTTTATAGTTAAATCGAGCATCTCGACGAGCCAGATCTAACAAGCCCAAGATCTTATAATTCTGACTTCATTTGAGCATTCAAATTCTTAAAATACATTAAATGATCAAAGGAATCATTTTGAGTCATCCGATGGATTGGAGTGGTTCGGATTTTGCATGTATCTACAGAAACGTCACTCCTCTAATCTATAAATAGTCCCTCATTCTTCACATGGGGAGCCAAGCAGAGAGGAGAGCTCTAAAGCTCGAAAATCCTCCAAGCATAATCGTGCCACTCGACGATCGCTGACCGGTTGCAACCACTGCCATGGCCACCACGCCGACTCTGCCCCACCGTCGACTATCAGGCTGGGGCGCTATCGACCACCCCTCGGCTAACCATCGGCCGCCATCGCTGACATCATCGCACCGCTTTACTGCTGCCGCCGCCACCTTCGGTCATCATACCGCCGCCACCACTCATTACTCGCCACTACCACCACCATCGCCACTACCACCATGCCGCCATTGTTCACCATCATCTACTACCACTAGCAACTATTACAACCTGAACGTGACTATATAGTTGTTATTGTCTGATTCTGGGATTCCCATTGTCAGCCCTTCTCATATACAATTATGTAATCTCATATCGGAAAACTTTGTACTCTAAAACAAATACATAGTGGAAGATTTTTACTGGGCTAGGCCCTGTGATTTTTTACCCTATTCCTGGGATTTTTCCAAGTAAAAATTCTAGAGTTTTCTTATTAATTCTTCAAACATCTGTGTGTGTGCTGAACTCCGTAACAAAGCTAAGGCGTAAACTTTTTCTCTACCGCAACTGGTTTTCTAGCACGCAACAGTTTAGCGTCGTCTGTGGGAAGAGAACCCCTCAATCACAATTTCTGTGAACACCCACATTATGGCTAGGCTAAAGGCAATACTGAACAATGGAGCATCCTCTCTAACTCCGCCACTCAAACCAATCCTTGAACCAAGGACGCTTTTGCCCCACTGATAGTGTGACCCTGTCGGTGAAGGCGCAACAAGAATCTCTTTAGAAGATCATGTGCAACGAATGGAAGAGTCTTATAATGAGATGATCCGACTTTTACGAGGAACACAACATCCACTACCATAGCAAACACATCTTCCACAAGATCGATCGTTAGTCGTGGGAGGTCAAAATGCTAATGCGAGGCCTTCGCCATCGTCAAGTTTCTCCACTTCTGGGATCTTGATGCCTTCTCTCATCCATCGCTAATCCACTAATTGGTAGCTTTACATGTTCTCATCTTGCTGACTCCACTCATCATGTTATACATGCAGAATTACAATGCTTGGTGCGAAAAGAACTTCATTATAAAGATTGAAATCATCTTCTCTCTCATCGCGGCTATCATGAGTCTTCACCTCTGACTGAGGTTATTCTTCAACATCCCATTCCTGTAGGGTTCAAGCTTCCGAGCATCGACTCTTATGATGGGGCAACTAACCCATGTGAACACATCGACCATTACAGAACCATCATGCATATCCAACGAGCTCCTGACACATTGCTTTGTCAAGTTTTTTTAGTCACCCTTAAGAGTCAGGCCCGCACTTGGTTCTACTCCCTTCCAAGAGGATCCATCCATACCTTTGACGAACTCGCCAAGATTTTTGTAGAACAGTTTATTGCAAACCGAATGATCATTAAAGATTCCTCCCATCTCTTCGGCATTCATCAAAATGAGGGTAAATCATATAAAGAATACTTCCAAAGGTTCTCCTTAGAAGCTCGCCAAATACTTGGAGTAGACCCTAAACTATTAAGAGGAGTTTTTCTTGGAGGGCTCCGTCCGGGGCCTTTTTACTCATCACTAATGCGAGATACGGTCCGCTCATATGCCGACTTGGTTCATCGTGTGGAAGCACAAATTTTTACCAATGAGGCTATTAATGCCCATCACAAATAATTTGAACAATCTATAGAAAAATATAAAAGCGCCCTAGGGAATGCGGACCAACAATCCCATCAAAAGAAGCAATAAGTGCAGGAACTAACACCAAAAAAGGAATACACACCACCGAACACATCTCGTAACATCGATGGTTGTTCGAGATGAAGAAACCATCAAGTACATACAACCAAACTCAAAAAAATCGAGTAATATTGTCACTTTCATCAAGTCGACATACTACCGGTGCATACAAACAACTCAAAGAAGAAATCGAGGCTCATTCAACAAGGATATCTACGAGATTTTGAAGAATCAATCGACTCAACCAAACATAACTCCAACTGGGGCAACCATCATCACGTAAATAACAAAATAAATATCAAACAAGCTGGGAAAATTGAAATAATTAGGACCAACACTATCTAATCGAGTTCTCATTACCACCTCTGAAGAGCCAAAGTTAAAGAAATCTCATATTGATCATTTCATCACTTTTAATGACTCAGACTTGAAAGGAGTCAATGTTCCTCATCAAGATCCACTTGTCATCAGCGCAGGGATTGGTGACACATGCTATAATGTTAAGAGAATTTTGATTGACAATGGGAGTTCTGTTGATGTCTTACTTTACTCCACATTTCTTAGCATAGGCTTGGTTAGGGAAAAGCTCCAACCCACTGCAGGACCATTATACGGGTTTGATAATCGCCCTGTGCGAGTAAAGAGGACAATCACCCTTCCTATTGTCCTCAGAGAGTTCCCTCGACAAGTGGCTCAGTCAATCCAATTCATGGTGGTAAAGTCGATTCAAAGATACAACGCTATTCGGGCCCTCCAATCAATTTCGCGTCACTTCAGTATCTCATCTTAAGATGAAATTTTCAACCCCCGTTGGGGTTGGGGTGGTCTGTGGAAATCAATAGATAGCACAATCATGTTACCTTAGACAAGCTCAACCATGCCCTTCTATGACTCTCAGCATCGAAGATTTTAATTTTCAAGATGAAGAAGTATCCCAAAAGCTTCATCTGTAGAAGACTTGCTCTCTGTTGCATTATCGATGACCAACCACTACTTAGCTAAAGTTGAATCTCGCTCGCGAATAAAGGGAAAAAATTTCTTGCATAGAAATCAAGACATCTTCGCTGAGTGTGACTGATATGCGTTCTGGGTCAACAATGTGATCATGCACTCTCTCAAGATTGATCCAATATTCAAACCGATCATCCAAAAGAAGCAGAGTTTTGCACCTGATCGCCTCCAAGATATTGAACAAGAAGTTAACAAGCTCCTAGAAGCGGGATTCATACGAGAGGTACATTACCCTACATGGCTAGCAAATGTCATCATGATTAAGAAAACAAATGAAACATAGAGAATGTGTATTGATTACACCTTACCAAACAAAGCTTTCTACGAAAGATAAGATCCTCTTCCTCAATTAATCAATTGGTCGATGCTACCGACATCAAATGCTCGCTTTTGAATATTTACTCGTTACAAACCAAATAAAAATAGACCCAACCTGGGATAAAAGAAGCTACAATTTCAAACATATAAAAGGTTTATCTTTACCAAGTTATGTCATTTGGGTTAAGAATCTTTGGTCTTTACTATCAATAATGAAGATTTTTTAAGAGACATTAAGCCGCTGATGGAGGTATATGTGGATGACATGTTAGTAAAAGCTTGAAAGAATCATAGCATATTTCTGACTTAGAAATATACTTTAACCTTCTTCGATGTTATAACATGCGACTTAACGACCGAAGTGTGCTTTTGGGGATTTCATTGAGAAAATTTCTTGGGTTTATGGTAGCCCTTGCAGTAGGATACAGGCCGATCAGAAAATCAAAGCTCGAAAGATATGACTCTCAGAAGAATATCAAAAGAAGTTCAATGTTTGAATGGGCCAATTCTGCGTTATCCAGTTTCCTAGCCCATTTTGGGGATAAATACTTGTCATTCTTTAAAATATTAAAGGAGCTAAAAATAATAATTTTCAATGGACTGATGAATGTCAGTCTGCTTTTGAGAGGGGTATTTAGCATCTCCACCCTACTATCCAAAAGCCTAAGGAGAGATGTTATACTTATATCTCATAGTCTCTTCACGATAAGCTCGGTTTTAGTGTGAGAGAAGAAAATGGGATACGACTAATTTACTAAGTCGCAAAATTCTCTCATATAGAAAGTCGTTATCCAAAATAAGGTGGCTCAGCTTTAATTTTCTCGTGCAAAATTATCATACTTCCAAGATCACACTATCGGCATTTACACTCATTTACCATTAAAGGTCATTCTACAGAAACCAGAGGCATCGCGGAGGTTAATTAAATGGTCTGTAGAACTGGGAGAGTTTGAGATTCATTTCCTACCTCAGCTTGATATAAAGTCTCAAGTATTTACAAACTTTATAGTGGAATGCACTGCCCCAACTCCAAATGAGATATCTACTACATGCCTTTCGTCTCCTCAATGGACCCTCTATGTTGATGGAGCTTGAAAGACTAGTCTTGGGAGTAGAATCTTACTTATTTCCCCGAATACCTAGAGTATGACTAAAATTTCTGCAACTAATAATATGGTGAATATGGCTCTCAAAGGGGAGACTCATTATGAAGATCAAGACTTAGTGATCCGACTCTCGACTTGTCACCTCCCAAGTTGAGGAAACTTTAATACTCATAATCCTCATGATATCTCAACTTAGTAAAGTCTCTTCTTGCCCATTTCAAGACACATCAAATCATTCACATACTTTGAGAGAAGAATACTGGTGGCGCTCGCTAAGCTTTACATCTACTAGAGATCTATTTAAGAGAAGGCATGTTGAAGAAATATATTTTCCTAGTATCTAGGGTCATGGGTAATACAAGCAATTAATGAGATAAAGGAACTTTGTGGATGGACCCCATCATGTCTTTTCTACAAGAAGGAAACTTCCAGACCCAACTTCAATTCGTCTCAGAAATAAGCTTCAAACTTTATTATTATGAGGTGAACTATACAAATGAGCTTTTCTGGGCCATACCTCAAATGCTCTTTACCATTGAGGTGATTAAGAGAGGTTCACTGGGATATGTGGAGAACACCTAGGAGGAAGGGCACTAGCCCAAAATTATAAGGCAAGGGTTCTATTTCTGATGAAACAAGATACCTTGGAGTTCACAAAAAAATATGCAAGTTATTAATTGCACTCTAACCTTTCTTACATTCTACATACAAATCTCTCATCCCTTTAAAGCCCATGACCTTTTACTCAGTGGGGAATTGATATCATGGGACCTTTTTTAGATAGCATGACAAAAGTTTATCATTTTAGCGACTACTTCACTAAATGGGTGGAAGCCAAACCACTCGCTAAAATCACGGAGGCAAATGCTAAACAATTTATTTGGAAAAATATAGTATATCGATTCAGTCTTCCTGCAAAGATCATCACTGACAATGGAACCCAATTTACTGGAAAAATCTTTACGTCCTTTTGCAAAGATCTTCACGTTTAGTTCAATCTGGTAGTACATCCTCAAACCACGGATGAAGCTACCAATAGGACTATACTCAAAGGATTAAAAAAAACACATCTTGAGAAGGGGGGGCAATGGGTTGATGAGCTTCTAATGTTCTTTGGGCTTACCACACTACATCACAACCGGTGAGACACCATATAACTTGTGTTTCACGAAGCTATTATACCGGTAGATATCGGGTTCCAAGTCCAAGAGTTCGATCATGATGGTAATGAAGAAAAACTCGGCCTGACCTACTCCCCAAACTCGTGACATGGCCTACTTTGGTGCTTCCCCATCACCAAAGGGTAGCTCATCACTTCAAGAAGAGTAAAATCTATCCCATATCTGGTGACTTGGTCTGAAGTCTCTGCTCTGCAAAGGCCCTCAACACAATAAACTCTCACCTCTTTGGGATGGCCCATATGTAATATATGGTAAAGCCGAGAACATTCAAGCTCAAGGATCAGAGGAAAAACTTTACCTCAACACGAGAATCTCAAAAATATTATCAGTAATTCCTACTGCATAATTATTGCAACTTTTAGTTTGTCTCGTTTGTCATCTCCTCTTCAAACTCATATATGTATTAAAATCATCTTATGATTGTATCACCGACCTTATCAGAGTAATGAATTTATAGCTTTTTCTTTCAAGCTTGTTGCATATAAACAATCTCCTTCATTTAATCCTCACTTGAAATGTACAACTCACGTTGTATCTCGGTTGCATGATCAATCCCATGGGGACTTGATGGGTAGAAGTCAAGTAACACTTTGTAATACCTAGATAGGTCAAAAGGTCCTTGGTGGACATCCCGCGGCCTCTTCCATGGATAAGATGTCAAATAATGTTTTGACTAATACCTAGGATAGCAGGGTTTTGTAAACTTCTCACCTCGTCAATACAGGTTAGCGTCGTCAATATATTCCAATCACCCGGATAGATAAAAACAAAACAAGAGCATATCAAAAAATAAAAAAAATAAAAATTTCGTTGACAACACTAACATGATGATATAAGAAAGAATCAAAATTCAGATACAAAATGATAAATACATAGATAAAAGAAAAAATGCATCCTCAAGTGACTACATGATATCAACGTCCTCCTCACCACTTGAGATGCTCCTTGGACTCCCTCACTCCTTCATCTCAATCGAAGAGTCTTGATATTTGGTTGGGAGATAGATTCTTGATACTAGCTCTGGTTTTACAATATACTAAGCGGATTCCTTTTAGGAACCCTCGGATGAAGCCCTCCTCTAAACATTAGTGCTCCAAATCCTTCACTTCAACATCAAGAATATGATTACGAGCTTCCCGGACATGGTCTTCAATAGTATCATAAGCGGAGTTCTTAAAGTCTTCCAGTTCAAAGAGATTTCATTTGCTTTCCCGACATTATACTCCTTCTCGAAGCGATCTTGTAATACTTCATTCTCCAGTTTGAGAGCTTTCTTCTCTGCAAGTGCCTTGAGTCTTTTCTCTTTTAGTCTCGCCCTCACCTCAATCACTCATCGAGTGCTCCACCTCACCGAGAGAAAGAGAAGTCGACATGTTAGCTTCGTTCTACACCCGCGATCCTCCAAAGTCGCCACTTCTTTGGCCTTAACACTCATCTTTCGCTCATACTCACCTTGCGATATTTTACTTCACAAATTTAGATTTCATCTAAAGCGACAAATGAGCCATCGCCCTAATGTTTGAGTATAAAAAAAAATCATCACAAATATTACATAAAGAAAAAAGGAAAAGAAGAAAAAAGAAGAGAAGATAATGTACTAATTCATCCGCTCATTGGACGTCAGTCATGTGCTTTAACACCTCTTCGTGAATTTGCGGCTTTGAAATCCCCATTATGAGTTGAAGCTAAACTCTCGAGGCCAACGAGGCGAACATCTTCTCAGATATTTGGCGTAGTCACTTGCGTTATCTCTTCTTTAAAACATTGCTACCGTGATTTGTGAATGCTTCTTGAAAGAACCCTATGAATATGAGGAGACCTTTCATCACCTTTACTTGACCTTGATTGGAAAGTGAGATCTCCTCACGGATGGAAAGGCCAACCTTGAACATTCTATCTTCAACTATATATTTTTGATGGCGTAACTCATGTTGTAAGCTTCCCTGCGAGGAATATTAAGAGTTGCTAAGATTTCATTCTCTTCAATCAATGGATGGAAGGTCATTCAATCTTCCCCATCTCGGGAGGCCCTCACTCATTTTAAAAAAGAATCCATTAGACCAATTTCTAGATGGATCTAAAATTCTATCCAATTTTTTATGGCAGATAAGAAACATGTCCCTGAGCATCACATGTGAATCTACACATTCGACACAAGTATTTGATGTTCAAAGTAACATCATGCTCTCTAAGAAAGACAGTCAAACCAACGATGATCACTAAAGCTCGAAATGAAAATTGTGACAAAGCTACACCACATATTTCCTGTAAAATTTCCTGCGAAACACCATTAAACTATCTGATGTGACAATGGATGGTATATCATCTGTAGTTGTCATGCTATGGGTTTTCTTCCGACCATCACCCTGTGAAAATACATAATAAATAAATAAAGAGAGAGAGAAATGACAAAAATCTGAGAATTTTGTGAAGAAACTCACTCACCCCAATACTTGGGCATATCATTTTCCGACTCTGTCACTCACGGACAGCTTGGGATAAAATTTTTCTCCTACGATCTGACGAAAAGGATACACATACATATGAAAAAAAAAAGAAAAAAAGAAGAAGTTATTCCTCTCTCTGATGTTTGAAATTACACAAACTTTAGTCGTTGAATGAGGTTCTAATTAACGCTTCCATCTTGGTTATGTTGTTGAACCATCCATCAGTTTCAAGAAATCAATTTCCTAGTAGGAACTATGGTACTTGATCGCCTCCAACGGTCGGTCCAACAGTTACGCCTCTTTCGAGGGAAAATCAGTCTCGCCATTATGAACTACGGGCGCGATCTCCGAACCAGTCGGTCACGAGGGCAGTTAACTCCTCTTTCGAGGGAAAATCACAGCCTCGCCGTATGAACCATGGGCCTTGATCACCTCCAAACCCGGTCGGTCCGATGAGGACAGTTGACGCCTCTTTGAGATAAAACTGGAGCCTCTCCATATGAATTATGGGCCTTGATCGACTCGAACCGTCGATTAGGCGGGATTGGCGCCTCTTTGAGGGTAGCCTCGCCATATGAACCACATGCATTTATCGCTCAGAAGTCGGTCCACAAGGGCCTTGACTTGAGGAAAACCGCAACCCATATGTACCGGGCCGATCGCTCCAACTCGGTCAATGAGGATGGTTGACACCTCTTTTGAGGGAAAACCGCAACCATGTCGTATGTACCGCGGGCCTTTATCGCCTCAGAATGACCTTCTCTTAAGAAGAAGATGAACACTCGACCATATGAGGAGTGTGTCATCTCCCTTAGCCCTAAGGAGGGTTTTTATAGACCCCCTATATGGGCAAAAAGGTAAAATATCCAAGAAAAATGGCTGAAAATAGCTGAAAAACGTGGAAAATCGTAGAACACGGACAAAAATGAACAAAAAAACCCTCGCCAGTGGGCGTGCGCCCCTTCAGCAGCTTAACCCACTAAGTGCCCTCGTGCATATATCTGCGACCCGCCCTCTTTGTGATCATAATCTTGTGAAGATCTGTTCTCTTAAAATGTATGGTTAATGGACCCAAATTTCATTGAAGAATTTACTATTTTCAAGTATTTTGCGTATATATTTTTGAATGATTGAGATAATGTTATCCAAAAATAGAGCAACGATATGACACTTAAATACCACTAGTCATCGAATCTTGATGTCAAGCAAGTTGATCTATGTTGGCAGATCAAGCACTTAAAATATCATTGGAAATTTTGGGATATCAGTTAAATTCCTAAATAGAATTTAAACATGGAGTATTTATACTCAAATCAAGCGTCTCGACGAGCCAGATCTAACAAGTCCAATATCTCATAATTCTGACTTCATTTGAGCATTCAAATTCTTAAAATAAATCAAATGATCAAAGGAATCATTTTGAGCCGTCCGATGGAGTGGAGTGGTCGGATTTTGCATGTATCTATAGAAACATCATTCCTCTAATCTATAAATAGCCCCTCATTCTTCACATGGGGGGAGCCGAAGCAAGAGAGAGGAGAGAGCTCTAAAGCTCAAAAATCCTCCAAGCATAATTGTCGCCACTCGCGGTCCGACCACCTTGGTTGCCACCATCAACCACCGTGTCCTGCCGTACATCGATTCCGCAACCACCCGTGTGACCACCACCGACCATCGGCACCGGTCATTATTCTCGCCGACTAACCTCTCATCACTACCATCGTCGGCCGCCACCTCGGTGATCATCAGATCGTGCGCCGGTCATCACCATCGTCATCACCGCATCCATCGTAGATCCGCCATCATCGCCCGTACATTTCATTCTTCTATTTTTACAAACACGTGTTATATATCTGTTGTTGTCGATTCGATTCTCATTGTCGCTCTTCTCGTTTATTGTAATCCGCTATGGAAAACTTTGTACTCAAAACAAACACATAGTGGAAGATTTTTTCTTGGCTAGCAGATTTTACCCATTCACTTTTCATAAAATTCAGTTTTTTATTAATTCTTCAAACATTTGTGTGTATCTTGAACTAATAAAGCTAAAGATAAACTTTTTCTCTACCGCAACTAGTTTTCTAGCATAAGCTTATTTACTTCGATAATATGTGAATAGCTCATGAACAAACTCAAGTCACATGATTTTTTTTTTTTAAACAAGCTCAAGCTTAAGTCGACTGATAAAGATAAACAAGCTTGAATGTGAATAAGCACATACGGAAAAAATATTGTCAGTGTAGCTTTATAGGACTAATTTATTGAAATTAATGATCATAAAAAATGGCCAGTAGACAACGGCGTTTTTTTTATTTATCGCCCGAGAAAATAATGAGTATATGCGAGAAATTAAAAATATCTTCAAATCATATTTTTTTATTAAACATTACAAAGAGTATGAAGAAGGAGAATGAATCACGGAAATGGGCGTTGAAATAGTTCTTTAGGACTTTCATGCGGTGAGTACTTATCATGTCAGACTTCATATTTATTTTCATGATTTTTTAGAGATTCTTATTTACTCTCTGATTTGTTTCAATTTGTGAATTTTGGATCGTAGCTTATCCAAAAATAAATTCTTACAATTTTAGATTTCTTGTATTTGTACTTTTGTGTTTGTTTTTTTCTGCTTTGTTATCATTACAAATCCCTCTTGAAATATAATTGATTCAATTTTAGGAGATTTACGGTATATGTACCTGCATCAGATCTGATCTGTACCTCTGTCTATACCTCTCATCTCTGTATCTGTCTTTCTCATATCTCTGTCTTATCTCTATTCTCTGTCTTTGCTAAATGCATCTATACTCACTATTTTCATATCTATTGTTATATATATTTCATTGAATTTATTTTTTTAAAACACTAAATTTTTTAATATTTTTAAAAATAATTATCATTATAAAATATATTTTTTTAAATCAAAGTATAAATAAAACAAAATAATAATAATAAATAGAATAAATAAAATACAACGATGTCAAATAGTTTATAAAATTATTTATTTATCTAACATAGAATGGATATGCACTTTTTTTTTTGTTTTCATAATAGATAATTTGAGAATAAGTCAATAATATATATTTTTTTAAAGCTTTTAAAAACTCTCTAATTTGCTTATAAAATAAAAAAATAATTAAGAGGCTATCTGAGATTACTTAATTTCTCTATTTTTATTTACTTAATATACATTATAACATATAGTATATATATATATACTATTTTTTATTTATTGATTATTTTACTAGAAGAATAATCATTAAAAGCTATTGGAGTTACTCATAAATAAAGATTTTAATGAACCAAGCAAATGTGCAAGAATCACTGCATTGTGATTGAACAACCGTTGAATTTATGGATTAAAAAAGGATTAAGAATAAAGATCAACAAGAAAACTTTCGTATAAGCAAAAAAATCAATTAGCATTCCATCATAGCCTATTCAATGTAAGTAAAATACAAATAACAGTAGCGTTTTTTTCTTTATAACTGTCATAACAAAATAAAGGAAAGGAATGTATATTAAAAATGGCAACAATATAAACAGCTTTACTCAGCCTTTAATTAAATTTAATTTTATATATATATATATATATATATATATATATATATATATATAAAACCAGATTCTCGGATAGAATGAACTATTCAAGTTTAGCTCATTTTTTATAAGAGTGAGTTCTGTGATTTATAAAATTTATCGGAACAATGAAAATGGATTGTCATAACTCATTTTATTGAGTAATGCTTGTTTTAAGTTATATAAGAAATAAAATATTATATCAATTATGATTATATGTTTAAATTTTAATAAAAAATATGAGGTAAGAACCAATCTTTTCAACAAAAAGTAAAATAATTATATGAAAAACTACTGACTTTAAAAAAAAATGACAAAATACTCGATAGTATGGTGAGTAAGAGAGAAAATACCTTTTATTATAGGTGTCAAAATTTGACTTAATAAGTAATTATTAATCGAGTTGAAGTTGATCAATAATTTTGGTCGCATTTGAAAAAATTGACTTATTTAATTATTGATGTATTGATTGACCTGTTAACCAAATTAGCTTCGATTTTGACCGTCATTAGTTCGTTATTTTGACCCAGAACATTGAAATTCATTTTACTTGTGACTAATTTGACTCGATTTTGATTCAATTTTGACATTGTATAAATAGATCATTTGGGTCTGTACATCATTCAAGGTAGATCGGTTGGTCAAGTCTATCATTCGTAAAACTCAATCGATGTCCACTAACTAACTCCTTTGATGTTGCTGTATTTAAAATTTATGGCATCGTTAATATTGATCGGATCAAGCTCTTTTTTATCTGTCTTCATAAGAATAATGGATTATTATAGTTCTCACATTGTTAATTCTAAACTTCTCAAGAGGAGAAAAGCAAAAAAAATATTAAAAGGAGAAATAATAGAGAATAAATCACAATAAGATGGATGTACATAATACGAATTTTATCTAATATCATTTTTTAACCAAAATTAATATTACATTATAATAATTTAAGAAAATAACGAAGCAGAACGATGTACACAATCATTTTACTAGAAAATTATTGAATTGTGAAGACCAAAGTAGATAATTCAATTCAATTAAAAGTTCAAAATGATAGAATTTTTTTTTTTCAAAATAAAAATAGGCGTTCATAATAATATATCATACAATATAGAGCTTTATAGATCAATCAATCTCTTAATAATCTTTCAAATATCAAACGGTTTTCAAATTATTTTTAAAAATTATTTTGTTTTATTTATGTTTTGATTTGAAAAATATATTTTCTGTGATAATTATTTTTAAAAATATTAAAAAAATTTAGTGTTTTAAAAAATAAATTCAATGAAATATATATAGAGAAGAGTAAAAATGCATGCAGGTATAAGAATAGAATCAGAGAAAGATGCAGATATGAGGTATAGAGTGCAGTGCAGAATCTGAGGAGATGCAGTATAGATGAGAGAATGCATGCAGAGGTACAGTCTAGAAATCAAAATCATTACGTAATAATTTGTAGGGATTTGTTCTGTGATCATACAAAGTGAAAAAAACATGCAGTACAAATAAATCTCCTAAAATTGTCAGCATACCCATTCTTGGTTGGGATTTGTTCTTGATCACGACAAGCACGAATGAAACAAAACTGCGAGTAGAAATACGAAATCTCTAAAAAAATCATGAAAAATAAATGAAGGTGGTCGATTAGAGAGTGCAGTAGCGGTTCCGCTTGCATAAGTCTATTTAGATTTATCGCCCATTTAGATTCATTCTCCTCTTCATATTTTTTCAGTGCTCTCACGCAAAATAAAATCGTACGCCCAAATGAAGATATTTTTAATTTTTCACGTATACTCATTCATGATTTATTGGGTAACTAAACTGAAAAATAGCGTCGTTTAGTCTACTCATTTTTGGCCGATTTAATTCCACGTCATATCGATTAGTCCGTAAAATACGTCTGGGACTCGATAATATTTTTCCCCATACTTGACTCGGCTCAGTTGGATAAAATTCAAACTCACAATAAATTTGCATTACCGTTAAAAGAGAAGACATGTATTTCTTATGAATGTTCCCACGAATATATCTTTTTTTAAGACTTGCAATTATTAGATAGATATCAGAGAAATTAAAAATAAAACACTTTTTAATTTAAAAGGGAAGGATTAAGCTTCTAATTAGCTTTTAGCCTCCCTTTATTAAAGTTCTAATCCACCTGAACCTGGACCGCGTTTTGAATTATGAGAAGACAAATCACGTGCAATACCGCCGTTTTCAAGTATCTTCAAAGCCACATTTATTTTTTTTTTACCCTGCAAAAAAAAATAAATTATTGATTATTTCAGCAAATAAAAAATTATATATGCATTAGTCCATAGGCCCGTTTGCATTGCATTAAAATAAATAAATATATAAATAAATAAAAGTCATTTTGGCTTTAAAATGTCAACCCATGCTATAAATGTGAAAATGATAAATTTTATTTAATTTAAATTTAGACCCGAAAAGAATTTAGAAAATTATTATAGGTAACTGTTAGCTAACTCAGCTTCTAGTACATATGCAAAAGTTATTTAGCCAAAATCTCCTAACTCAATGGCCCTAAGCATTAGCCATTCTCTTAGATATATCATAAAATTGAGCATGAATTTTGAGACAATATATATTTAATTTTATAAAATAAAATTAAAAATGATTCAAACTCAGATTTTAATAATCAAATTGAATGTCTCAACAAGACGAGTCCACGACACCAAAAGCAAGTCAATACAAGTCCAAATGAGCTCAGATCAAGCTCAAAAGTGTATTTATAAACTTCAAGACATTAATTTAATAGTCAAATGATCTTCAAATTTGATATATTTATAATCGAATCGAGCAGAATCAAGTGGTTCAACGAGACGAATCTAACAAGTATAATATCACTCAAATCGGAGGTCATTTAGATTGCTAAATCATGACAAAATAATCCGTGATCAAGGGGATCAATATGTAATTTGACTCAAATACTATCTCCTGTTTAGATTAATAATGTAATTAACCCATCTCTACCACCCTAATATGCTATCATTCTAGCACTTACATATGGAGTATACATAAGCCATGATCACCCTCTCTTGTTGTAGAAAGGCCTAGTGATGTAGGATAAGTTGGGATGAATTTTATGAATTAAGAAAAAGAATATTCTCATACTCATTAGATTATGATTTATTCTAGTTTTAATTAGTATAAGAGATTAGATGATTTTTTAAGAAAAAGGGTGATAAGCTTGAAAACATGGATGAGGATGAAAATTATTTATTAATTAATCAAGTGTCAAATATTATAAAAGTCTTTTATTTAAAACAATATGAGGGAGAATAAAATACACAAACCTACCATTAAATTTAAATCTCCCACTAAATATTTACATACTAATATTATTTTCATACTTTATCATTATTTCCACACATATCATTAATATTAAATCTATCATCAATATTATACCTACTATTAATTTTATTTAAATAAACTTTATTCATTTGTTATGATATAAGAAATGGTTTACACATTTAGACCCACAATATAATTTCTTAAAAAAGCCTAACAATAACAAAATTCAAATACATAAAAAATATTTTAAGAGTTATATTAGAAACAAATAGATTTCTTTAATAGAAAGTAACATTATAAAAATTTATTTAAACAAATATAAAATAACATTTAACTTTCAAAATACACACACATTTATAATATATATATTTTAAATTTTAAATTAAATTTACTTCTATTTTTACTTTTTTTTTTCTAGCAAGGCATCAAAAAGACAAAGCAATCTCTACCATGACCTTTTCCCTAAAATGGAATCCCAAAATGTTTTTTTTTTGGTTTTTTTTTTTTTTTTATTTTGAAAATTTGAGGTAAGCCCAAAATTTTGAACAAATGCTTTACTTACCTTGACTTACTAGCAATGTTTCACCAATAGTAAATAGATTAAATTGTTCTATTACATAATTACTAAATTTAATTTTATATGCATATAATATCAATCAATATAATTAGAATATTTTTCTATCAATTTTTACTAGGAGATTTACATACATATCATACAATTCTTATATATATATATAATAACTAAATTTTAATATTTATTTATATAACATTTTAGCTTATCATATTACATTAAAAATACACTTATTTTTAAAAAAAGTGAAATATATAAATATAAAAAAATATTAGATACATAAATGTGAAAGTTTAAATGTTAAATATATAAATTTATAAGAAATATGGATATGTATGTAAATATTCCACTTTTATTTGAATAAGTTTGACGGCACCACGCGTGTTCCATATGCCACCGAACAAGCACACGGATTGAATTAATACTAATTATTAAAATTAAAATCTGATAAGCTTCATACGAAACACGAGGATCAGTTCACATCACGCACAACGTCACGTGACAGCAGGAAGCCGCCGCACGCAATTCCAACTATCTGCTATCTAGCTTAAGATGTTATTAAATAAAATCTTACTTTAATGGATATCTTATTTATGTCCTTTCTAAAAAATTTTAACTTTCTAAAACACTTCTTAAGCATCAAAGAGGGGTCTCATCCTCTATCACTATCCAAATAGATACTGTAAAAGCTGAACAAGAAGACATTCTTCTTAGATTGAAAAGAGAGCCTTTTAATGCTCATCTTCTACTGGAAGCAAAGAACATCAAAGAGAGATACAATGAGCTTATAAGAAATGAAGTTTCATGGGCTGCTCAAAGATCCAAAGCTCATTGACTTATAAATTCAGATGACGACATTAAATTCTTGTATAGCTCTATTAATGAGAGGCAAAACACAAATCGTATTCGAGGTCTAAACACTCCTAGAGGCTTTATTTCTGACTCAAATGCTATATCTGATGAAATATGCAACTCTTTTGCTGATTTGTTCAATCATCATAACCTTTTTGAACCCTCTAGGCATATTATTCCAGCCAGCCAGCAAATTTCTCCTGATCAAACTGCTTGGTTGGAAGGAGACATCTCTGACCAAGAAATTTTGGATGCTCTTCATAGCTTCAATGAGAACAAGTCACCTGGACCGGATGGATTCAATGTTAAATTTTTTACTTCTAGCTGGGAAATTACTGGAAAACAGTTTATGCTTGCTGCTCACCACTTCTTTAAAGTGGGGAAACTCCCTAGAGTATTCAAACACACCTTAATCACACTTATCCCCAAGATCAAGCACTCAAATCCATTATCTGACTATAGACACATTTCTTTATGCAGTTTCTTTTATAAGGTGGTGGCTAAAGTTCTGGCAAATAGATTAAAGCAGGTCATCCCTCATATTATTCATTCAGCTCAATCTGCATTTATTAAGGGTAGAGATATTTCTGATAATATCTCTATCGCCCATGAAATTGGTTACGGGTTTACTGAAAAAATGGTCCTAATTACTTTTTAGCCAAGATTGATCTTGAAAGGCTTTTTAATTTAATCAATGTCGCTTTATTGCAAGTATGGCCCAAAAAGGATTCCCACCAAAATTTCTTAATTGGGTCCAAGCATGCATCAATGACATTCCTTTTTATATTGTGCTCAATGGGGAAATTAAAGGATTCTTCCGCTCTTTAAATGGTCTTAGGCAGGGGTGCCCTCTCTCCCCCTTCTTATTCATAATAGCCATGGATTCATTTTCTTGTCTTTTGGAGGAGCAGGTCAATTCTAACAAATTCTTTTCTATCTCTATTGATAATAATTCCTCTTCTCATTTACTATTTCTTGATGACCTTCTGGTTATGGGAAAAGCTTGTCATAGCTCAATCTTGGCATTAAAAGATGTATTAAGCAGATTTGCTGATTATATGGGCTTGGAAGTTAATAAGGGGAAATCCTTAATCTGCTTTTTCAGATCTAGTCACTCTTACAATCTGTTTGGAGAGATGCTTAATATTAATATTAGTACTTTTCCTTTTAAATACTTGGGGCTCCCCCTCAATTCTGGTAAGCTGAAATCTTATCACTTTAACCCTCTTTTTGATAAGCTACAACTTTGGCTGGCTGGTTGGAAGAGTAAACTGCTGTCTTTTGGGAGAAGATACCACCTTCTAAGAGCTTCTGTGAACAACTATCTTAACTATTGGTTAAGATCTATTTCTTTCCTAAATACATTCTTAAAAGAATTTCTTCAATTATGGCTAACTTCTTCTATCATAATGGGGAATCCAAAACGCTTCATTTAATCTCCTTGAACAAAACTGTTATGCCTCGAAATAGAGGGGGTGTCGGGTTGCATTCAATTGATACTCTTAATGTTCTATGCAAAATTAAATGCATATGGAAAATATTTAATCTGTCTTCTCCTTTTGCCCACTGGTGTCAAAGCAAATATATCTCCTTAAGGAAAATTGATTCGGGTAGAACTTCTCCTTTGTGGAAAGAGTTGAAGCATTTGGCTCGTCTTTACAGGAATAAAATTCAGCTGCTTCCTGGTGAGAATTCTTCTTTATCTCTATTTTTTGATCCCTGGTGTAAGGGATTTTCCTTACATGAGCTGCTTGGAAATGAATGTTTTAGGCTGTTTGACAAACCTGCTAAAGCTTCGTTTATGGATTTTTTTTCATGAGGGATCTCATTATTCCCTGTATTCAATTGCTTTCAGCTGAATGCTATAATTATCTGAATAACTTTACTCCTAAGCAGCCTGCAAATTTGTATCTTTGGGACTCATACTTGGTTTTGAAATCTAAAATTAGTCTGAATTCTCTATTTGAACTGACCCCTAAAGTCAGTTGGGTACATGAGATTTGGTTCAAAGGTAATGCCTTAAATTATGCTTTATTTTGCTGGATGGCTTACAATAAAGGCTTGAAAACATCTGATACTCTTGCGATAAGAGGATTGAGAGTTACTCAATTATATTTTTTCTGCAAATGTGAATTGGAATCTCATTCCCCCTTATTCTTTGAATGTCATATATCAATGAAATTGGTTAAGAAATTACTCCCATGTGGCAGTTATATACTTATACCTACTACTCTACCACAATTACTAAGTGATATTAGTAGTATTTATCATAAAATTATGGACATATTTTGTTATCTTATTATTGCTATTATGACAACCCGTATATGGAAAGAAAGGAACTATAGGCTTCATATGCAGACAACTAACACATTTGAATGGCTGGAAAATCGCATTCGTTCCACTGTTGCTTATAAGTTAAGAAGATGGAAATTCAAGGAAGGGTGGCCTGTCGATATCTTACAAATTTTATATGGCTGGAGAAACTTTGTATAATTTTTCGATCTGTTCTCTTGGGAATTGCTGCTCCTTTGCTCGTACTGTTATTCTCTGTCGAGGCTGACAATGATAATCTTCAATTTATTTCAGATAGAGGCGATTGATGCTGTCTTATGCTTATTTTTCATGGCTGAAACCAGGTTATAATTTATCTTAACCAGATTCTAGGCTTATTGACAAAACTTCGGATGGCAGTCATGCTTGCCTGCTATGGACCTCTATCTTTATCTCTATGCTTAAATTTTTAACAAATACTACTGATATGAGTCCTTTCTTAAATTAACTGTTTAGCTTATTTTGTTTTGCTAATTTATATCAGTGGTTTTGTGTTTTTATTAATTCTATTTTTTCACTGATCAAATGTGACTTTTGTAAATTTTATTTTGTATTTAAATATTTGGAATGAAATTGGGCATCGTCTTTAATTTTTTCAAAAAAACAAAATCCAGCCACGCAGAGGTCTCATTTCCGCGTGCGGGACGGGCCCACAATTTAGGCGGCATGTCGGCAAGTAAACTGGCGTGGGCCCCAGCAGCAGAAAGACTTGACTGCTAGACCTTGACAGTCAACAGGCGTGAAAAAGGGGGCACGACCTTTGCTTTACCGAAACGAAAAAGGAAAATTTACATGTATATTACATAATTTTTATGTATTTATATATTTAATATTTTAAATTAAATAATTATTTATTTAATATTTTTATGCTTAAAAATTTATATTTCATATGATATTAAAATTTTGAATATTATATATATACATATATATATATATATATATATATATATATATATATATATATTAAAATTTAGTTATGAGATATATAATATATAATACATAAAAATTGTGTGATAGGTATTTAAATCCTTCAATGAAAAAAATATTATATATATATATATATATATATATATATATATATATATATATATATATATATATATATATATATATATAAATTTCCATTTTTAAATATATTTTGAAATCTATAAGAAAATTTAACAACTTATTAAGAGAGCTTTTAAGTCAGTTTTCTATTTTATTTGATTTTCAAAAAATAATTATATTTGTATTTAAGTATTAAATTTTTTACTATTTTCATAAATTTTTAAGATAAAAAGTTAATTTTGAGAACAAGATAAATTAGAGTATATAGCTTTCAAAATTATGCTCTTTGAAATTTTTTTTAAAATATGTATAATATTCACAATATATTTTCAAAAAAATAATAACTTTATAATAATTTTATAAAAAATTATAACTGTCTCAAATGAATCCTAAGTCAATTCTTATATAAATTTTACTCTCATAACATTAACTTATAAAAAAAACTAAAATAACAAATCAAATATTAAGAATCATATTAAAAATATATTGAGTGATATGACACTGAAAATTATACTAATCGAAGCACGAATCCTTGTTGAAAGTAAACTAATCCGAAGTTGAAAGTGGTCGAGATCAAGCACTTAAAATATCATTGAAAACTTTGAGATATCAATTAAATCCCTAAATAGCCTCAAACATGGAGTGTTTATATAATTAATCGCTCGATGGCGGATCTAATAAGTCCAAGATCTCAATTCGACTTCATTTGAGCATTCAAATACTTAAAATACATCAAATGAACAAAAGAATCATTTTGAGCCGTCAGATGAAGTGGGTGATTGGTTTGCATGTATTTACGTCGCCACCTCCCATAAATAGCCATCATTCCCATATGGGGGTCAAGTAAGTGAGAGGAGAAAGCTCTAAAGCTAGAAATCCTCCAAACACAATCGTGCCACTCGACGGTTGTCCCACCGCTAATCCGCAATCAATCTTCTGGTCTCCATCATGACGACCTTCATCGTCGATGGCTATTCTCCACGTTCACCATCATCACCTTCTAGCAATTTCTCAACTGACGTGACTATATGGTTGTTGTTTAGGATTTTAGGATTCATTCCATATATCTGATTATGTAATCCGGTTATCGAAAACTTGTATTCCAAAACAAATATATAGTGGAAGCTTTTCTTGGGCTAGTCCGTGATTTTCCTCTTTTCGAGGTTTTCCACGTTAAAATTTTTAGAGTTTTCTTGTTCACTCTTTAAATATATGTGTGTGTACTGGATTTCACAACAAGGTTAAGGCGTAAACTTTTACTCTACCGCAACTGGTTTTCTAGCATGCAATAGTTTGGCGCCGTCTGTGAAAAGATGATTCTCATTATTTCATCTTGTATGGCGACCAAGTTTTCCAACAAGATCAAACCACCATCCAGTGGAGCATTTTCAAGGGATGGCGAAGAATGAAGATTCATCAAACTTCATTCCCGATTTTGTCGGCTGGGGACAACTCTTAATGTCAAAATTTATCCAAATTCGGATATCTAATTGATTATCATTTCGAAGCGGCTCGATACGAAATACCAAGGTTAAGGAGCAAAGACTCTGACAAACAACCTCGGATAGGTCAAAAATCCTCAGCGGATTCAATTCGACCTCTTCCATACAGGTTAACGTCATTAAGTAATACTTTGACAAACAACCTCGGATGGGTCAAAAATCCTCAACGGATTCAATTCGATCTCTTCCATATATGTTAACGTTATCGAGCAAAGACTTTGACAAACAACCTCGGATAGATCAAAACTGCTTTTCATGCGGGTTAACGTCGAGCAAAAGATGACAAATAACCCGGATAGGTCAATCCTCGGTGGATTCAATTCGACCTCTTCCATAGTTAGCGTCGCCGAGCAAAGACTCTAACAAACAACCTAGGATATGTCAAAAGGTCCTTGGTGGACTTCCCACAACCTTTTCCATACAGGTTAATGTCATTAAGTAATACTTTGAAAAACAACCTCGGATGGGTCAAAAATTCTCAACGGATTCAATTCGATCTCTTCCATACAGGTTAACGTCATCGAGCAAAGACTCTGACAAACAACTTTGGATAGATCAAAACTCCGCACCTACTCCATGCAGGTTAACGTCATCGAGCAAAGACTCTGACAAACAACCGGATAGGTCAAAATCCTCGGCCGGATTAATTCCTCCATGAGTTAATGTCGCCGAAAGACTCGACAAAACACCGGATAGGTCAAAAATCCTCAGCGGATTTAATTCGACCTCTTCCATACAGGTTAACGTCATCGAGCAAAGACTCTGACAAACAACCTTGGATAGGTCAAAAATTCTTAGCGGATTCAATTAGATCTCTTCCATACAGGTTAACATCATCGGGTAACACCCAACAAACAACCTCGGATAGGTCAAAAATTCTCAACGGATTCAATTCAACTTATTCCAGTTAACGCGTCGTAACACCGACAAACAACTCGGATAGGTCAAAATCTTTAGCGATTCAATTGCGTCTTCCACGGGTTAGCGTCATCGAGCAAAGGCTCGACAAACAACTAGATAGGTTGAAAGGTCCAGTGGATTTCCCGACCTTTTCTACAGTTAAATCGTACGCTTTGACAAACAACCTCGGATGGATTAAAATCCTTGCGGATTCAATTCAATCTCTTCGCGTTAACATCGTGGTAACCTATGACGAACAACCTCATAGATCAAAATCATCCGTCGCGACCGCCATGACAATCTCTGCAAACACGACCGCCGTGTATCATCATTACGCTAGTCACCACGTCACTAATCGCCGGTTAACCGCCGACCACTCCGTCGACCTCAAATACCGTCACCATACCGACGTTGCCGGTCACGACCATCGCCATCTCGCCGGTCCACCATCATCGCCAGGTCTTCCCAACTTCTGCGCGGCCACCGCATCATCACCGTCGCGGTTGCCGTGCGATCATCACCTCAAACCCGGTCCGGCGAGGCGGTTGATCTTTCGAGGGAAAGTGAACCTCCGTATGAACTACGGCGTCCTCCATCGTCGGTCAGATGGCATTCGCTCTTCGAGGGAAGCTCGCGGTATGAGCTACGGGCCTTGATGCCTCCCGGTCGACAATGCGGTGATTAACACCTCTTTCGAGGGAAACC
Source organism: Cymbidium sinense (assembly GCA_021442155.1). NCBI lineage: Eukaryota > Viridiplantae > Streptophyta > Magnoliopsida > Asparagales > Orchidaceae > Cymbidium > Cymbidium sinense. The sequence goes on along the minus strand of CM038233.1, from coordinate 13,145,575 downwards.
GAGAGTCGCCAGATGAACTACGGGTCTTGATCGCCTCCGAACCGGTCGGTCCGACAAGGGCAGTTAACGCCTCTTTCGAGGGAAAACCGGAGCCTCGCCGTATGAACTACGGGCCTTGATCGCATCCGAACGACCTCCTCTTAAGAAGAAGAAGGACACTCAAGCATATGAAGAGTGTGCCATCTCCCTTGACCCTAGGGGGTTTTTATAGACCCTCTATAGGGGCAAAATTATCAAAAATCGTCAAAAACCATCATTTTCTCCCGACCATTCGCGTGCGTGTGGCGCATACCCTTCCAGCCCGAGCGTGGCTGAGCGTAACGCCTGCCGTGCTGGTGCCTGACCGGACCCACGCGCAGACCCACGACCTGCGTCCGCGGCCGCCACGACGGCGGCCATGACCAATCCATGGTAGCGCTCTGCCGCGCCGTAAGTTCCAGTGATTAACCAGAAATCTTGTATCTGGCGTATCACATTTGCTCTGCGGCCCTTTTCGCTTGTGATCATAACCTTGTGCTCCCATGAAGATTTGTTCTCTCAAAATGTATGGTTAATGGACACACAAATTTCATTGGAGAATTTGCTATTTTCAAGTATATGACATATATATTTTTAGATGATTGAGATAATATCATCCGAAAATAGGGGGCAATTGATATGACACTGAAAATTTTACTAGTCGAAGCACAAATCTTGGTGTTGAAAGTAAACAAATCCGAAGTTGAAACTGGTCGAGATCAAATACTTAAAATATCGTTGGAAACTTTGGGATATCAGTTAAATCCCTAAATAGCCCTCAAACATGGAGTGTTTATAGTCAAATCGAGCGTCTCGACGAGCCAGATCTAATAAGCCCAAGATCTCACAATTTCGACTTCATTTGAGCATTCAAATACGTAAAATACATCAAATGATCAAAGTAATCATTTTGGGTTGTCCGATGAAGTGGAGTGGTTGGTTTTGCATTATTCTGAGAGCAGTCCTCCGATCATAAATAGCATCGTTCCTCTTATATGGGGAAATAGAGAGGAGAGAGCTCTAAAGCTAGAAAATCCTCAAACCACCTGATCGATGCCACCACTTTCGACGGTTGTCGACCATAGCCATGAATTGCCACGTCGTGCCGTATCCTTGATCCTCATGGTCGTCGATCTCGGTAGGTCTCCATCATCCCTTCGCATTCACGTTTCTCCGCCATCATCATCGCTACCACAGAATCTGACCAACGCGTGATTATATGGTTTATGCGATTTTGGGATTTATTCCTCTCTCTGATATGTAATCCGTTATCAAAACTTGTCTCCAAAATAAATATATAGTGGAAGCTTTTTTTTTTCTTTTCCGATTTTTTTTCCTCTTTTGAGATTTTTCAATTAAAATTTCTGTAGTTTTCTTTTAAATATCTTGTATGTGTTTGTTTATACAAGGTTAAAGCGTAAACTTTACTTTCAAGTAATTGATTTTCTAGCACACAATATTGAGGAACTATTTTATAATTAGGATTGAAATGTTTCTAAAATTAAATACAAAAACTATGTTTTCACATACTCGAAATGCACACACTAAAAACATTTTTTTAGAATTATAATAAAATTTAGTTAATATAATTTCTTTAGTTAATAAATTATAATTAGTTTGTTCAGTTCCATTCAATTGAATTAATCGAATCTACGAGATTGAAGGGACAAGAGATTTTTGAAATAGAAAATTTATTATAGGTTCAATGAATTTGAATTGGGCAGACTCGATTTCCGCGTGAGATAAATCATCACGGCTGACATCATTCTGTTCGAGAACTTGACTAACTTTTTTTTTTTAATATATGATTTATAAAAATAATGTAAATATATTATTAAATTAAGTAAATCTTTTAAAATAAATTATCAGAATAGTTGGGGCTTATTTATGGCTATTAAAAAAAACTCATTATTCACGAAAAACTCTTATTTGTAGCTCGTGTTCCACTCATTTAGTTAACAAATAAGCTGAATACGAATAAATATTTCAAGTTTGATTTATAAGCAGGCAACATAAAAATCTTTTGTTTGATTGTTTGAGCTTCGAAATAATATATATATATATATATATATATATATATATATATATATATATATATATCATATTTTCAGGCATGGCTTTGTGGTTAAATCTTTTGATATGCAAACGATTAGCTCAGATTCGAATCTTCTTCTTACAGATTTTTCAAATTATTGTATTTTGAGCCATTTCAAATATGAGCCGAACACGAATAAAATAATTTTTAAACGAGCCAAATATGAACAAAGGTTCGGCTCGCTCAAGATTAACTCGTTTACACCCCTAGGCTGATCAGAGATCAAATACTTTTGGAGATTGGGTTAAGGGCTTTAACGGCTAAATTGCTCTTCATGAAAAAATATTAAATTTTTTTTATTATTTGGAACTAAAAGTAATTTTGATAATGCAAGTTAATGATGTTCTCAAGGAGCAAATCATGAGAACACTGTCAATAAAGATATTTAATTGTAGGAAGATATTTAATTCAATAAGTTTGTCGGATCTATTGTTCAAAATGATAATTAAATGAATGAGGATTTTATTAGCAGAATTTTAGTTAGATGATTTAAGTGAGGAATGCTTCTCATAGATTTAAGAGAAAATTTTATAAGATGATGCTAAGATCTGCAATGATTTATGATATAGAATGTTTGCTAATAAAAGTGAAGCATAAAATTAAGTATTATTGAGATGAGAATACTCACGTGGATGAGTGGCTTTACTCTTAAGAGATAAAATTAGAAATAAATATTGATGATATGAAAATTCTCACGAATCTTGATAAAAACATCGAAATTGAAACCGATCAAGCACTTAAAATATCATTGGAAACTTTGAGATATCGCTTAAATTTCTAAAAGCTCTCAAATATGGAGGTGTTTATAGTCAAATCGGCGTCGAATGAGCGGTTCAACAAGCCAAAGATCTTACAATTCGACTTCATTTGAGCATTCAAATACACAAAATACATTATATGATCAAGGGAATCATCATGAGCCGTCCGATGAGAGAGTGGTTTGATTTTATGTATTTATGAGACGCCACTCTCCATCTATAAATAGCGCCATTCATTATGAGGAAGGCCAAGAGAGAGGAGAGCTCAGATCCTCCAGCATGTCAGCACTGGCCGGTCGTCGACCACGCGTCGCCACCGCCATCGCGCGTTGATCCTGCGTCAATCTCTCGGTCTCCATCATGATGATTTCTACCAATGATTGTTCTTTTGCTGATTGTTTCTGCCCGGTGATTGTTCGCATTCTCGGTGATTGTTCCCGTTCTGCCAGATTGTTCCAGCATTTACCGGTGCTTCGTCATTTAATTCAAGCTTCTACTAAGCTGTTACAACTCGTTATTCCTCATATATCCTCTGATTCAGATCAGACGGAAGATCTTACTCAGAAATATATATGAAGCTTTTTTTTCTTGGTTCTGATTTTTCCCTCTTTTTTTAAAATTGAATTCTCTTGTTACTCTTTAAATACCTTGTGTGTTGGATTCACAAGAAGCGTAAACTTTTCTACATTTGGTTTCTTTACCCAATATATATATATATATATATATATATATATATATATATATATATATATATATATATATATATATATATATATATATGAAAAGTTAGTCTCCAATGGTGAGTAATATTAGACAGAGTCGTCTTAGATGGTTTGGTCATATAGAGTGTCGGACGTCCGATGATCCAGTTAGGAGAGTAGATGTATTAGATTTACCTTATATTAAGAAAGAGATGAACATAAAAAAATTTAGTTATGATGTATAAAAATGGTGTTAGTTTATTAGAATTAAATGATAAATTGGCACTTAATAGGACACAATGGAAAAGAATGATTCATATAGCCCATCCTATGTAGTGGTATAAAAGCTTATTATTATTGTATATATCTAATACTTAAATTTTAAATTTTATATATCTAATATTTCAATCTTCAGGATTACATCAAAAATATTATTATCGATCATTTTTTTAGTATTATATAACTTTTCGAGCATAAAAAAGTATTATATTAATGAATATGTAATTATATTTTGATAACAAATTTTTAACAATTCAATTTTTTTTCTAATTTATTTGCATTTAAAAATTTTGATAATAAGAAAAAAATGTGCGACTAGTGATGTCTTTTTTATTATATTTTAAATAATGTGTAATTAAAGCATAATTGTACAAATGCCAAGAAAGTAATATGGAATTAGTCACCGCGTAAATCAGATCTATTGGGTTTAGAAATTGGGAAGCTTAAGGCGTGAAGTCATTATTGACTAACAAACAGATGAAAAAAATTTAAAAAAAAAATTATCAAATTATTTATAAATCATTTTCTTCTATTTTATAATGAGCTTTTATTATCATATAAATTTATTTATTATAATAAAGTTCCTCTCATTTTTTTTCGGTAAAAATATTTTAAGAGAAAAATAAATAAAATAAAATTTTACTCATTATATATAATTAATGTTATTATAAAATTATTCTAAATTTTCACGTTCAAAAACAATTTAATGTCTAATGTTATTATGTTGTCAACATTCTTATAAAATATTAAAATTTTAAAGATTAATTCAAATAATTTTGCTTTATTTTTAAAATGAATATTTTCAAAATATAATTAATATAATTAAAATTAAAATTCTTATTGTTAAAATTTACTTTTTAAAATCCAACTTCCAAATGATATTCTTTTTTTTTTTTTGGGTGAGTGCCTTCCTTGGGAGTTAAAACATCTCACATTATCTAATGAAGTAGAAAGATAGAACCTTGTAATTTCAAATAATTCATATGTGAATGGGCAATAATGGTGATAAAGTGATGTTTTAGATTCAAATAATTCATTTGTGAGTTTGAAAGGTCTATTATTTTTATTATTTTGATCAATGTTATTGATATGACCCTGAAAATTCCTCTAGTAGAAGCACGAATCTTGATAAGCGGCGATTAGAAATGGCATTAAATAACTTAAAATATCATTGGAAACTTTGGGACATCGTTAAATTCTTAAAAGCTCTCAAATATGGAGTGTTTATAGTCAAATCGGCGTCACCAGCCTGGTTCCAACGACTAAAGATCTTACAATTCGACTTTTGAGCATTCAAATACACAAAATACATCATATGATCAAGGGAATCATCATGAACCATCCAGATGGAGAGGAGTGGTTGATTTTTTACATGTATTTGAGGCACTCTCCTCTATAAATACATTCCCATGAGAGAGGCGCAAGAGAGGAGAGGCTCTAAAGATCCTCCAAGCACAATCGTGCCGCTCGTGTCAACCAGCGCCGCCATTGATCTGCCGTTGTCAATCTCTTGGTCTCCATGATGACTTACCGGTGATTGTTTCCATTTCATTGTTTCGCTTTTACCGGTGATTGTTCTGCATTTACGCCAATAATTGCTCACGCAGTTCACCATCATCTACTACTAGAATTTACCGATCGGTTGTCATATAAATGTTGTTCCCTTATATACTATTATAATCCCAGATATGGAAGATTATGTACTAAAAACATACATAGTGGAAGCTTTTCTGACTAGGCAGGTGGTTTCTTCCCTCTTTTGAGATTTTCCACGTAAAAATTCTGGAGTTTTCTTGTTCACTCTTTAAATACCTGTATGTGTCAATTTCACGACAAAAGCTAAGTAAACTTTCACTCTACCATGGTTTTCTAGCATAACGGTTTAGTCGTGGGAAAGCATTCTTATTTCATCTTGTATGGTTTCCCAACAAGATCAAAACCACCATCGAGGTGTAGTATTTCAAACTTTTAAAGAGCGCAAGCGAAGAATGAAGATTCATCAAACTTCGTTTCTTCAGATTTTGTCAGAAATTGGGGGGAAACTCTTAATCTCAAAAGATTATTCAAATCAATATTTTGGATATCTAATTGATTATCAACTAGAGAAGCAAGTCAGCAATACCAATGAAAAAGACCAATGTTAAGGAGCAACTTTGGCTACAACTACAAATGAATGTTTGATTCAACCTCTTCCATACGTTGGCGTCTGAATAATATTCAAAAATCTCGGATAGTCAATAATCAGATTCAATTTCTCTTCCATACAGTTAAAGTCATCGAGTGCGGACTCGACAAACAACCTAGATAGGTCAAAAGGTCCTTGGTGGACCTCTTCCACAGTTAACGCCATCGAAAGCAAAAACTCCAAATAACCTAGATGGGTCAAAAGATCCTTGGTGGACTTCCTCTTCCATAGGTTAACATCATCGAGCAAAGACTCGACAAACAACCTGGGATGGATCAAAAGATCCTTGGTGGACTTCCTACGACCTCTTCCATACAGTTACGCCATCGAGCAAAGACTCGATAAATAACCTAGGATGGGTCAAAAGGTCGACTTCCCTCTTCCAAACAAAGTTAACGTCATGCAAAGATTCGACAAACAACCTAGAATAGGTCAAAAGGTCCTTAGTGGACTTCCCGACCTCTTCCATACAGTTAACGCCGTCGCCGTAACACCGATAAACAACCTCGGATAGGTCAAAATCCTCGGATTCAACCTCATCCATAGTTAATGTCGTGTAACACCACGATAAACAACCTCGACAGTCAAAATCCTCGGTGGATTCAATTCAACCTCTTCCACATAGTTAACGTCGCCGAGCAAAACTCGACAAACAACGATAGGTCAAAGGTCCTTGATGGACATCCTACCCCCCCCACAGTTAGCGTCGTGGTAACACTCGACAAACAACCTCGGATGGGTCAAAATCTCGCCGATTCAATTCAACATCTTCCATACAGTTAGCGTCGCCGTAACACTCGACAAACAACCTTGATGGGTCAAGAATCTCGCGATTCAATTCAACCTCTTCCATACAGGTTAAAATCCAGTAACACCGAACACAACCCGGATGGGTCAAAATCCTCGGATTCAATTCGACCTCTTACATACGGTTAACGTCGCCGGGTAACACTCGACAAACAACCTCGGATAAGTCAAAATTCTCGATTCAATGCCTCTTTCACAGGTTAACGTCGCCGTTAACGTTATCAAGTCACACTCTGACAAACAATCTGAGATAGGCCAAAATTATCGGATTAATGCACCTCTTCCACGAGTTAACGTCCGGGTTAATGTCGCAAGTCACTCGACAAACAACGATAGGTTAAACATCCTCATCGTCGCCGCCGCCGCCGCTGTCAGCCGATTCTCACATATCCCGGCAATTTTCACCGGTCACCAATCATGCGGTCATCCCGCCCGGCCCCGGCGCTATCGCCACGTCACTACGCCGCTGCCGCCACCCGTCGGCCGCCAACCACGGTCACCGCCCGCCGACCATCACCGCCGGCAATCTTGCCGGTCACTAACGTGCCGGTTATCCTGCATTACGGATGCCAGGTCGCCGGTTGCTGCCGACCACCTGCTCGGCCACCACGGCCGGTACCGCTACCATAGCGGTCCCAGCGAATATCGCCGATAATCTCTCGGTCATCTCCGCGGCAACCACCGGTCTGCCGTCATTATCATCACTACCGATGTCAGTCGCCACCATCGACAACCGTCGCCAGTTGCCGCTGCCGACAACCCCCGTCGGCCGCCAACCACTATAGCCGGTCACCGCTGCGTTATAGCGGTCGCTGCTGGCCATCTAGCAAACCTCGGTCATCTCGGCAACGCCGGTCCGCACAATTATCGTGGTCATCCCGCTGGCTAGTAGACAACGTCGCCGTTGCGCCCGACCACCTCGTCGGCCAACCATATAGTCACCGCCGCTGATTCTCAAATGGCGGTCATCGCTGACCATCGCTGTATATCCCGTCATCTCCGGACCTGCGGTACCACCATCGCCGTCGTTATCCCTCCAACTACGACGCCGTCGCCACCACCGTCGGTTACGTGCCGACCACCCCGTGGCCGCCAACCCTATAGTACCGGCCGCCGACTTGCCGGTCAGGCCGCCATTCTCACGGTCACCACCATCGTGCGTTATCCTCGCCGACCAATGGCCGGTTCGCCGTCAATCTTCGTCAACCCGCTCCGGTGATTGCCTCAAACCCGACGGTCGACGAGGCGGTTGATGCCTCGACGAGACGCGAATAGGCATGAGCGCATCGCTCAATCCGGACGGTCCGACGAGCGGTGCCTCTTTCGAGGGAAAACCGGAACGCGTAAATCGTAGGCCTTGATCGCTTCCAAACCCGGACGGTCCGATGAGGCGGTTGGCGCCTCTTTTGAGGGAACAACCGTATACCGGGCGCCTGATCCCGATCCCGACGGCGAAGGCCGGCGCCTCGAGGGAAAACTGAACAACGACGCGTAAAATCAGTGGGCCTTGAACGCCTCAAATCGGACGTCCGACGAGCCGGTTAGCCTTTCGAGGGAAAACGAACAACGATGCAGGGTCTTGATCGCCTCAAAGACGGTCCGGAGGCTTGACTCCTCTTCGAGGGAACAACGATGTAAATGCGTATCTGGTGCCTCAAAACCCGACGGTCCGTGGCGGTTGGACTCTTCGAGGGAACAACGATATGTAATCTGGCGATCGACTCAAACGAACCACTCCGAAGAAAAGGCATTGAAGAAGTGTGCCTTCTCCCCCTAGGGGTTTTATAGACCCACAGGAAAAGGTAAAATCGCCAAAACCGTTGGAAATTGCTACCGGCTCAAAAACCTCGGTCAGTGCGCATCCGGCCTCTGGCCGCATAATCTCCGACGGTCGCTCGACCGCTGTTCGTGTTTCGCAACTCGGCGTGGTGTGGCCGCGGTAACAGCCCACCCGCCGCCAGCGTTCGGCCAGCTTCAGCGACCGCTCCGGCGTTCCGGAGCGACCGATCTTCCGACCCACCACCGTGCGCCGCCAGCGGTCGCTTATGACCATAACCGACGGCACAGCGTGCGTGCTCATGAACCAGCGGCATGGCCGTATCAGCCAGCTTGTCGCCCTCGAGCTCGTTCGCACCCGAATGGGTCCGTAACCTTGAAATCCACCGCATACCTACCTGATATTTACATGACTTCAGTCATAATCTTGTGCTCCATGAAGATCACTTCAAAATGTGGTTAATGGACTGCTGCAGATTGAAGAATTTGCTATTTTGAAGTACTTGGCACATTTTTTTTTTTTTTGATGATTGAGATAATATCATCCAAAAATAGGAGATAACTGATATGACCCTGAAAATTCCTCTAGTTAATCTTGATGATGCAAGCAAAGCAATTGGCGAGATCAAAGCACTTAAAATATCATTGAAAACATTGGGACATCGCTAAATTCTTAAAAGCTCTCAAATATGGAGTGTTTATATATAGTCAAATCGAGCGTCTACGGGGTAGCTAAAGATCTTACAATTACTTCGCTTGAGCATTCAAATACAAAAAATACATCATATGATCAAGGGAATCATCATGAGCCATCCGATGGAAGAGTGGTTCGGATTTTGCATGTATTCTGAGATGTCACTCCTCCATAAATAGCCTCTCATTCCTTATGAGGAGGCCAAGAGAGAGGGAGAGCTCTAAAGATCTTCCAAGCATGTCGCCACTGACTGACCGTCGGTGCCGTTGATCCTGCCGTCGTCAATCTCTCGGTCTCCATCATGATGACTTCTACCAATGATTGTTTCTGCGTTTCGGTGATTGTTCCGCATTTGCCGATTATTTCGCATTTCTGGTGATTGCTCGCCAGTTCACCATCATCTTCTACTATTTAACTTGATCGTTGTCACATAACTGTTGTTCCCTTCTTACATACTATTCTATAATCCCGATATCGAGAAGATCATGTACTCTAAAATAGATACATAGTGGAAGCTTTTTACTGGGCTAGGCCCCGTGGTTTTCTCTCTTTTCGAGATTTTCCGTAAAATTCTGAGTTTTCTTTGTTTCTTTAAAATATTATGTGCTAGATTTCACGACAAAGCTAAGTAAACTTTCACTCCACCTGGGGTTTTCTTTCAAAGCTTATCATTGTGATTAGCTTAATGATCTTATAGTATGATTCATTCTTCAAAAAATGAGTCATAAAAATCATATAATATAATTCATATATAGATCTAATTAATTCAATTGATTTGATTTTGTAACGATTGTGTTTTATCTTTGATTTAAAACTAATTTTATTGCATGATTCATATCATATTGTAGATTTGGTATAGATTTGATTTTTTTTTTTTATATTATCATAAAATATAGCATCCCCATCATCTATTGACTAACAATAGAAAAAATAGATATTATTGATGATATAATTAACAAAAATTTGACTAAAACTCTATTGGATATAAGTAGTATAATTTTCGGGGAAATTTTTGTTCAAAAAAATCAATGACAATCTAAAATAAAACCTATCCAACCAAACTATTTTTCCCATTTTCTCTCTTTCATTTTCCCTCTTTATTTTTTAGATAACACTCTCAAAAGGGTTTTTGGCTACATAAACTTAAGAAATTCTTAGACTCATTGCCATGATGAATATAGTTTTTATCAAGGATTTATTAATATTCATGATTTTAATGGAATAGAGGGTCTGCATTCGATCAATTTAATTGGATAGGTTGATAGAATTTGCTAAATCAATTAAACCCTAATGAATCAAATTACAAACATAACTAATTAAATCAATCAAACAATATGTAGAACTAAACTAAACTGATTTGCAATATAAAAACTTCTTGAGATGAGCTAATGTTTAAGAAATATTCAAACTACCGAATGGCCTTCATGCCAAGTGTTTGAAGGTAGTTGCCAAGATTCTCCATATTATCTCATTGGAGACAACATACAAAGAAAGAAAATTCTCAATGTTGTGCTTATTAAAGTACATTATAATGTTAAGTCTATTAAGTGAGTGTCGTGATAAGAGTTTTAGAAATTGTTGTAAGGTAATGAATTTGAATCTTTCTATACCATAATAAAGTAACACTTTTATGGACTTGGGTGAGCACAAAAAAAGTATATTAAAATTCTATCTATTTTGAGGAAATATAAGCTTAAAATCCATTTAAAATGAATTTGGTTAGACTAAGTTATCACAATAAGTTTCTAACATTTAAAATATATTTTTTGTAATATATTAACTAAATAAGAAGGTGAATAAAATCATTTGAATTATCTCAAGAATTTACTATATTTTAATTTTTTTTCTTTCCATTTTAAAAGCCTCTTAAGATCTTTTTCACTTCAATTTCTTTTTGTTTGGTGTAATTTTTATGCCCTAATGTCTTAAATCATATATAATTTGTGTATGACTCAATGAAGACCTAAGTAATCTCGTCATAATTGATATAATTAATATATTTATTTGATCAATCAAATATGCTCCTAATTTTAAAAAAAAATTACTTTCATTAATAATCTATTAAATTCATCAATAATTTCATTTTTTTTTCTCTCAAATTTTTCTCTTGATTTTTTCTTTGATAATTCAAAGTGTGCTTTTAATGCTTTGGTGATTAATGACTCATATAAGTAATTTTATTTATTTTCCACACATCTAAATCACATATGCCTATTCTTAAGTAGTTTATTTTAATATATGCTACTTTCTAATGGTTCTATTTTAATCCATACTTCAATATTTGCCACATATTCCTCTTAATAAACCTATTTCTCTCACATTAAATATAAAATTTGTTACTGATAACTTTTATCACTTAATATTTTCTTTTATATATTATAGTTATATAATTATATATATATTTTTTAAAAAAATAGCTTTGCTAAAGTTTCTCATTATAATGTTTCAACTCAAAATTATATCATTTGTGTTAATATTACTTCAAAAAATAAAAAATAAAAAAAATTCAATTATGTAGCATATTTAGTTAATTTTTGAATTAGCATTAAATATACCACTAAAGAGGCTTCATATGACTTGACATAAAGGTACAAAGAGATGGTGAGTAGAGAAGAGATAAATATGGTGTATTTGGGATAATTTTTTAGTTACTTTCAATTAATGTTGTGTTTGGCTATCAGTTTTTTTTTTAACCGCCTTTCAAAAAGTTTTGTGGTGAAAAGCTACTTTTGAGAAATAGAGTTTTTAGAATGATAGCTGTCAAAAAGCTGTTATTTAAATTAAAAGAAATTTGTAATATACACAATAAGTTTTAAAAAAATTGATTTCTCTATAGTAGCTTTATAACTAACTTTTTAACAAGCTACAGCTATCCTAAACAAACCCTTCAATATTTGGTAACGAATAAGAAGTGAGATTCGATATTTTTAAAAGAACAAATACAAGAACACAACAAATTAATTTAACTTAACTTAGTTGCTTATAGTTAACACACATTAAGTGTTCAAAATTTACTATATTAATGCATGTAATAATAAAATACAAGAATGATTTGTTTAATCTTAATAATTTTTTAATTATATATTTTTTATATTTTTAGATTAAACTAGTCTAATGAGTTTTTGTTAGATCTAACTTTACACATTATTAAATAATAATAATTTTATGCAACTTCAATTATAATTTTTTTCTATTTAAACTCAATTTTAAACATGATAATCAGCTTTCAAATGAAGTTAGCCTCCTAATTAAGGTTTGTTTTGCACCACGTCATTAGCATGACTTTTGCCCTCATTGCCCTCAACCCGTTAGCAACAGCACGGCGACGAGACGTAGACCGCCAGAAAGGACCACAGATCGTGACAGCGATGACGAAGCACTATGACGAACGCTCGATGACCTCATCAATCACGCGCATTGCACCACGTCATCAGGTCACGGTCACCGGCGTCCCTCCCCTAATTAATCAAAACGGACTTCGAAGACCTGCATGAGCTCTTCCGGTCTTTGTTAAATATAAAAAGAAATCGAATGTAAAAAAAGTATTATTATTATTTCTCAAGAAGATTTTGCATATTTATTCAAATTAAGAGCTTTAGTGGTAAAATTATGATTCCAAAATGGTGGAAGTGGCAAATGCTTATTTTATTTGTAGTTTTATGATAATTTATAAAAAAAAATTTTTAGATTATAAATTGACATAAAATAGTTTATTTCAAAATTAAGGAACAACGATCATGCTCAGCATTGAATTGAGGATAATGATAAATTGAGTTTGAAATTGAAGATTATATATATATATATATATATATATATATATATATATATATATATATATATATATATATATACACATATACATACATATGTATACATATCTATGTATGTATATATGTATGTATGTATATGTATGTGTATGTATGTATGTATGTATGTATATATGTGTAAATAAATACTGCACAAAATTTGTGAGGATTGAGTAGAGATAAAGATTGTATGTGTTACCACCAAAGAAGTGACTAATTTAAAGGACAAGCACATGAGTGTCAAATTAAGATGATGATTGTGCCAACCTTTATGAATATTAGAGGTTGATCATTTCAGAGATTAGTGAACTAAGATTCATTAGTGATAAGCTTTATTATGTACTTTATTCAAGTTATATAAAATAAAAATCTCCTTTTATTTAGATCATGGATGTTAGTTTTTTTTTTTTTTTTTCATGTTTTATTTTGGCACAATAGTGACAAGCGTTATAAATTTTATAAGTTTAATCATGCCTCGTTATTTAAGTTAAGGAGGATTATGAAGAATACTCTTAAATTTTATTTATCTTAAGTTATTAGAATGTGGTGCTATCTTAAATCATATCTTATTGTAGGACGCATTAAACAACCTCATTCAAAAGTTTTGGCTTATTTCAAATTATTTTTAAAGTATTATTTGATAATGTTAATTAGAATAGATTAAATAGAACTCTTTAATTGGGACCAATTGCAAGTTAAATGAAATGTTATTTTTAGAATCAAAGATAGTAGTTGGTTTATTTTAAGACCATTATTTCTCTTGTGAGGTCATCATGACTATAACTTTGCTTAAGGAGTATGAGTTCAACTAGTGATTGTATGTGAAACTTGAAATTCAATTGAACATTTAAAATAAAAAATTTCATATTTATAGAACTTATTTGAGAAAATTAATTATTTAATTGTATTATATGATATTAATTATATTGCAAGATTATTTTAATTTAAAATAACTATATTATTTAAATAAATTTTAATTAAACTAATTTAAAATTACAAATAATCATAATATATGATGTAAATCATATTATATAATTGGTTTTCTTAACTAATCTAATTTATCTCTTAAAATTAAGGGATAAAAGAAGTAAATAAGATTAATATAATTGTATGATATGAATCATGCTATATGATATTTCTATGATTGGTGACAAACTTTTATATGATAACTAATTATACAAAATAGAGAAAATCAACAATCGTTTATGTTCTTGCTCTAAGTTATTTTAGAATAATTTATCTTTTACTTGATTTTTTATTAATTTAACTCATGTGTTTCTCGATAATTTTATTTTTAAATAAATTTAAATAATTGTCAAAGATAAGTTAGCTATTATTTTAAAACCATGCACTAATTCACACTCCTCAAGTCTATCATATATTTCAAGACTTGTCTAACTATAATTATGCTTGAGATGTTAACGTGAACAACCTTTCAAAGTTGCAATTAATGTTGCCTCCCAACCTTGACTTACTTTCCATGAAATTGAAATAAGAATGAATGATAGAAGAGAGATCCAACTGCAACAAAACCTACAGTGTTTCCCTTTTGAAAATAGGCATATTGAAGTTATCCCCCAATTTTGACTTGATTAGTTGTAGAATTGATAAATCAATAGATGAAATAACATCACCTTAAATATAATTGTGCCCATCCTAGCATGAACATCCTTTTGAAGCTATAACAAATGCTACCCCTAACATTAAAATTACTTCATATATTGTATCAAACATTGTATACTAAAAAAAAGTATCATAATAGAGAGTTCATTATCATAACATTATATAAGAATCTAGAACACATACAAAAGGATAAATTATGATCAATAGATGAGAGAAATAAGAAGGATAAATCGAGAGCAATACATAAGAGATATACAATGTTTTACATGAAAAATTGGAAATGGAATAGATCATGGGGCTCAGTCCATTTAAAATAATTACACTAGTATGTATCATAGATTTAAGTGATGGCTTTTCCTATAATTAGGGAAGATACTAATACAATGCAGTAAACATGAGCTCTAGAGGATGACTTTCACAACGAAAATTGGAAGATCTTTAAGGCAATAAAATTATATTCAAGAGATCATTTGTGGTATGTTCTACTCTTCTTCTTTGAGAAGGAGAGCCTATGCACACAAAAATATAGTATATGCCAGAGTTTCGGAAATCTTGGTGGATGCTGTTGATGGCATCAAATTTGTTAATGATAGCATGTATTAGTGTTATTATTAATGACATATATTGCCTTCCTTGGTGATAGCATATAGTGTCAACAGCTAACATTAACTTTCTTGGCCAAACTAATCGATTTTGATTATAAAATTCAAAAAATTGAACCTATCAAATTATGTTTCAAACAATTATATCAAATAGATTTTAGTTTGATCAGTTCAATTTAATTTTGCATAAATCAAAATATAATTGAAGTTAATAATCAGTTATATTTTTTTCATAAATAATAATATATTAAGAAAATTTATGCCATCCTTACATATCACACAATTCTAATATATTTACATGCCTAACACCTAAAGTTTGATATTTACTAATCTAATATTTTACTATGTTTAAAAAGATGTATTTTACTTTTAAAAAGTAAGTAATGGTAGTATTTTTGATGTGAAATTAAAAATTTAAGTGTTATAAATATAAATATTAAAATTTAAGTATTAGATGTAAATATATAATAATTATATGATATGTATATAAATTTCTTCAAAAAATTATTGAAAAGGAATAAATATAGCGGCGGCTTTAGTGGAAGACCGCAGGGGCTGGACTATGACATCGAAACCTAAAATAGGGACCTCAGATCGTGACTGCGAGGATGTTGAGCAATGAGAACAGTCAGACGACGTCATCGATCATTCGTAATCCGCCACATCAGGTGGTCACTTTCGCTCGCGTCACTCCAACTGGTGTCGTCACGTAATTTGGAGGCCCGATGGCCTCCTTCCTTTCCTTTGGTCTTTGTTAATGTGAAAAGGAAGGTTAATCTTAGGTTTACTTTTAAGAGAACTAAAGATTTTGAATGATTTAATTTAATTTCAAGTTTTTAATTTTGCAATTTTTTTTATATGAAATCCTTTATTTTAGAATTTTTTTTTGTGTAATAAAATAGAGAGGGATCAAATTTAATTATTAGTTATTAATTTAAAACTTATATAAATGTGATATCAATAATACAATTTGTGAAGAAAAAAAATGGAAAGCATTCAAGGATAGATGATTACTTTAAATATTGAGCTTGATTTGGATCTCGAATCAAGTAAAATGAACGGAGTAGTGAACTAAGATTTTGATTTGATATAAATTTAAAGTATGAAGTAATTAGGATGATGTGCTGACCGACTCATCTTAAGTTTAACTCAACAAAATTAGTCCAAATTTGATATATATGTTTTTAAACTATTTTTTTAATTGAGTGAGCCCATTTCATTGGTTAATAATGTTCAAAAAGTCCTTGAACATGAAGAATTTGCGGTTGCCATTTTTAAAGACTAGAGAAGTCTTGCTTGACTTATTATTTAATTAAAAGAAGTCATTAGAATATTTAAGAGTCTAGAATAAATATATATTAATTCTATTCTCATAACTTCCTTGTTTACTAATCTGCAAGGACCCTATTCGAAAATTAGAAAATAGCTAATATTTACAAGGTAGAATAATAGAATGATATTAAAATCTATAATATTATATATATATATATATTAAGAATAATATTTATGGCCATAAAAGTACTTTAATTAGTCATCAATATGAATAGATAAGTGAAATTTTACCGGGGAGGGGGAGGACCCTGCCATTGAAAATCAAGATTCATTAGGTTCAGAGCTACCTATTAATCTCCTTCCGATTAATGATTTGAATCAAACACCGGTAAATTCCCCCTCTTCTTGATTGTTTAAGGGATGGGATGGATCATGGTTCCCAAAGTTCTCCTCCATCAGAAGACCCTCTCTCCTCTCCTCAGCCCGGGGCTCACTGGTCCGCAGCTTCTCCAACTAGACAGTCTCAACGCCTCAGTGAGGCTGCGTCAAAAACTCCTCAGAAGGGTCACATTGAAGCCGAAATGTCTAAACCCTTTGGTAATAACAGTCCCCATGGTAACAAGCCTCATAGCAAGAAAAAAGGGCGGTAGCCTTGTTCTTACTCTATCGAAGTTTAAATGAATTTTCCAGTTTTTAGTAGTTGGAATGTTAGAGGCCTTCTGGCAGAAGGCAGAATATATGACTGTAAGAGAATACTGAGGGATTCTCAAGTCGATCTCTTTTATTTGTTGGAAACAAAGCTCTCCTCAGAGTCTTTAGAGGATTCTTCCCTAATGAATAAACTAAATCTTTTTCCTTCGGAAGGCAGGGTGGATAATTTTGATTGCTCTCCCGGGGGACGGATTTGGATTAAATGGAACTCTCTTCTCTCCTCTTTTACCAGTATTCACAAGTCGCCTCAGCTTATACATGGATCCTTCTCCCACCAGAATTCCTCTTCTATCTTCCTCACATGTGTATATGCTCATAACAATGCAGGACAGGATTCAACTATGGAGTTCCCTTTCTCAAATAGCCCAAGGTATGGATACACCATGGATTGTTATGGGGGATTTTAATAGCATTCTTTTTAGCAATGAGAAGAGTGGGGGGAACCCGATCCATTTGTCTAGAACACAGGACTTCAAGGATTGTATTTTTGATTGTGGTCTACTTGATATTCCTAGTTCAGGTCTGTTCCACACTTGGTCCAACCGTCAGGTGGAGAATCTTATTCAATCAAGAATTGATCGGGTCCTTTGCAACATTCACTGGGTGGATAGGTTTCCTCCTACCTTTTATAGAATACCGACCTCTCTCATCAATCATTCTCCTCTGATAACTTTTCTGAAGGAACCTCCTCTATCCTCTCATAGGTTCATGTTCAGAAACTATTGGGTCACCGAAGTTGTAAGTAAGGCTTGGAGCATTTTTGTGCTAGGGGCTCTTTTTGTGCTCTCCAAGAAGCTACAACTAACTAGGAATGCGCTGAAGAAGTATAAATGGGACGAAAACTCTATCTCCAACCAACTATGTAACACTAAATAGGAACAAGAACGTATCATGCTTAGTCTCGAGGCCGATCCCTCTAATATATCTCTGGCCAGGGAGGCAAAGGATATATGTGAAAATACCAAGCTTTGGCTAGAAATGAAGGATTGTGGCTTAAACAAAGGGCTAAGGCCCATTGGCTCAAAAATTTTGATGACGACTTAAAGTTTCTATATTTTTTGATCAAGGAAAGGAAAAACTCAAATCAGATCTCATCTCTTAGTTCACCGTAGGGGGATATAACAGATTCCTACTCTATAGCTGAGAAAATCTGCAATTACTACTCATCTCTCTTTAATCAAAACCACTCCTCCACTGTGGTGGGGCATGATATTCCGATTGGGAGTTCTCTCAATTCTTCTCAATGCAGAATGTTGGAAGCTATTGTTTCGGATAAGGAGATAATGGAAGCTCTCCATGCTATTAACGAGAACAACTCCCCTGGTCCGGATGGTTTTAATTCCAAGTTTTTTACTTCCTGTTGGGAGATTGTGGGGAAACAGTTTATGGTGGCAGCTCATTATTTTTTCAATACAGGGAAGCTTCATAGACTCTTCAAGCATAGCTTAATTACTTTGATACCTAAGGTGATGCACTCAAATGCTATCTCAGACTTTAGACCTATTTTTCTGTGCAATACTTTCTACAAGGTTCTAGCCAAGGTTCTTACTAATAGGCTGAAATTGGTTTTTCCCTCTATTATCAATCCTGCCCAATCTGCTTTTATTCAGAATAGGTACATAGTGGATAATATAGTGCTCGCTCATGAAATTTGCTTTGACTTCAATTCCCAAATCTTAGAAAGAAAGAGCTTCATGGCAAAATTTGATTTAAGAAAAGCTTTTGATATGGTTAACAGGAGTTCTCTTCTTCATCGTATGGAGAAAAAAAGCTTTCCTGCCATCTTTATTAGATGGATTTCTGCTTGTATCCTAAATGTTCCCTTCTCCATTGTGCTAAATGGGGAGATAAATGGGTCTTTCTGTTCATCAAATGGCCTGAGGCAAGGCTGCCGCTTTCTCCATTTCTCTTTACATTGGCAATGGATGCATTCTCATGTCTGTTGGAAAGGGAAGTTAATTTGAATCTTTTTTCCCCTCTTTTTATTGGTGATCAACAAGTGTCTCATTTGCTATTTGCCGACGATCTGTTGGTGACCGGCTTGGCTAATGACCAGAGTGCTTTATCTCTACAAAATGCTTTTGATAGTTTAGCTTCTTACCTTGGCTTGCAGGTGAACAAGGATAAGTCTCTTATTTATTTTTTCAAAAGTGCCTCATCAACTGAAAATTTCTGCCAAATTCTAAACATTGTTTAAGGCTCTTTTCCCTTTAAGTATCTGGGTCTTCCCCTGGCAGGGGGCACTCTTTGGTTGGAGCATTTCAATCCTTTATTTGAGAAGCTTAATGGTTGGTTGGCTAGGTGGAAAAGTAAATTCTTGTCTTATGGGGAGAGGTTTCAGTTGAGATCCTCAATCAACATCTATTTGGCTTTCTGGTTTAGATCAGTCACAATTCCAAAGGGTGTTCTGAAGAAACTCACTTCTTTTACTACCAACTTTTTCTATCATAGTGGGGTAATAAAGAAGCTTCATCTTATTTCGTGGGCTAAAACTACTATTCCTAGAGATAAGGGTGGGACGGGTTTGACATATGTTTCCACTTTGAATTTAATGTGCAAACTTAAAACATCGATGAAGATATTAAACCATCTTGTCCTTACGCTGTGTGGTGTTCAAATAAGTATGGATCCCTTTGGAGTAATGCCTTATCGTAGTTTTCTGCTTTTTGGA
Source organism: Cymbidium sinense (assembly GCA_021442155.1). NCBI lineage: Eukaryota > Viridiplantae > Streptophyta > Magnoliopsida > Asparagales > Orchidaceae > Cymbidium > Cymbidium sinense. The sequence goes on along the minus strand of CM038233.1, from coordinate 13,125,577 downwards.
AAGATTTGAGGAAGTGTGTTGTGCGGCTTAAAGAATACCTTAATATCAAAGTGGGAAATGGGACTTCTCTTTCTTTATACTTTGATCCGTGGTGCAATGGGGCTTCTTTATTTGATAGGCTGGGGCAGGACTGTTTTAAGCTTTTTCTTAAGCCACCTAATTCCAAAATCAGTGTTATTCTTTCACATGGGAATTGGATCCTTCCTGACAGCTTATGGTTAGGTGACTTGAACTGTTTCAACACTATCTTGAGTATTCTCCCTTCTTCTAAATTAGATCAGGTTCTTTGGAAGGATAATAAGAAGCTAAATTCAAAGCTCCTTAAGTCCTCCTTATTCTCTCATCTGGAGAGGTGGATTGGTGGGAAGATATATGGTTTAAGGGATGTGCGGTGAACTATGCTCTTTTCTAGTGGATGGCTCGTGTAGGGGGGTTGAGGACCTCAGACAAATTCAGCTCCATAGGGTTGGGTCCTACTATTACATGTCTTTTTTGCAACTCTGATCAGGAGACTCATAATCATCTCTTTTTCGAATGTCAATTATCTATGAGATTAATTAGGTCCCTCCTTCCGAATGGGCAGTTTTTTCTCCTTCAAGCTCCTCTCCCCCAGGTTTTGGCTGCGGGTTCTTTGCTATCTCACAAAGTGATAAAAAGACTTTACCTTTTGATAACATCTATTATGGTTTATGTGATTTGGGGGGAAAGGAATGCTCGCTTTCACCAGCACATCTCTTCTTCCTTTATGCATATGGTTCATAAGATTAAGATTCTAGTGGCTCATAAGCTTCAGAGGTGGACTTTGAAAGAAACGTGGCCTGCTGCAGTTATGTCCATTGTGAATTCATGGAGAAACATGGGCTTTTAATGGATTTTTTTTCTCGTTGATTACGCTTTTGTTATGACAATCCATGGCGCTTAGTGATATTTATTTCTTCGCTTGCAAACCGGACGATGATGTTTTGGGCTTTCCATGGTTGTGGGTGGTCCGTAAGTTTGGACTCTACCTGGGATGACTTTAAAAACTGTGGTTAAATTGCTTCCCGCTAACGCCAGACTATTTATCTGATTGATGTTTTGTTTCCCCTGGTATGGTGGCTAGAGTAACCGAGGCAGGGAGACAGCTACTGAAGGATCATTTATGCCGGAAGGACCCCTTTCATTGTATTTTTAGTGAGTTTTGACAACTGAGTCTGGTGGGTTCTCCCCTCTGTTAGGTTGTGTAGTTTTGTGCATCGGTCTTTCTCAGTTTTCAGGTATGCTTTTGTTTCAATGTGTAATTTCATTTTTAGTCCCTAATGGGATTACCTCCTGTACTCCATTCAGTTTTTGGGAATGACATTGGGCTATGCTCTTAATTTTTCCAAAAAAAATAGATAAGTGAAAGAGATAATGGACTATAGGGCCTTTCCCTACTTTCTAGACTATACTATGTGCTTTTTGGTTTGATTTCAATGCTCTGTTCATACTCAAATTTTGATTCTCTCTCTATTTTTAAAGAACAAATTGCACTACACAAAATAATAAAAAATAACTTTAGATCAACTTAATGTAGCTGACCATAGTTTATCCTAATAGTGAATGATATAAATGAAAAAAAAAATTATTATGATCTTGATTTCTATGATATGATTGAGAGAGGCAACGTCAATTCTCTATAATAGGGGTATGCATTATTTGGTTTTAACCAAAAAATCAAACCGAACCAAAGTTTTTGCGTAATTTGGTTCGGTTTTGAACTTAGTAATTTGGATTTTGATTTTAATTAATGAAAACTTTGATTTTTGATTTTTGGATCGATTCGTTAAATAAATATTTTGATGGAACCAAATAAACCAAAGTAATTATATGTAATACAATATTATTAATTTATATATAATAGGCTTATCTATTATACACTTATTTTTATTTATTTTTGAATACTTAGTAGATGCTTTTTTGGAGGACCATTATCCAAATTTTTAAAATATTTTGATCTCATAATATGATAATATGGTTCCATCAACTTCTAAGTTCAAAACAACGTTCAGGCAAGTAAAAATTAGTTTTAAATATTTTTAGCGCATAAAATAGTTAATTGTATTTTGATTATATTTATATTATTTTGCTAGCTATTATGCAATAAAAAAAATTATGTAAATAATTTTAAATGTAAATAACTTCATTTATCCAAAACCAAACCAAAATAATTGAACCAACTTATTATTCGGTTTGTTTGGTTTTGCATTTTATTTGGTCAGTTTGGTTCAATATTTTTAGGAATCCAAAACCAATCGTTTTTAAAAATTTATCATCCAATCCATCCAAATCAACCAAACGCACACCCCTACTCTATAATAAGAGATTTTTCTTAACTATTAGATATAGATCTATGAACACGAGTGTTTGAGAGTTATATGATCTTGATTTTATGATAGGATTGCATTCAGTTGTATGTCACATGAAAATCTTTATTAGAGCGAAGATGATCAGATGATGATGATCGAATGATAGTGAATATGAGCTCATCAAATCATTTTATTTATTGTTGAATTGGTGTTATCGAGATATTTAGTTTATCTATAAATTTATAGTTAGATCGATCGTAATATATAAAAGTTTTTTTTTTTTTTTTTTTGTAAATTATGATGAAATATTCTATCAACAATACTACAAGCAGAAGATCTCTCACAAAATGATTTCATTGTAAGATCCTTCTATAATAAAAAATAAAAAAATTGATAAATTTTGTATAATTTGTGCTAGTTGGAAATTCCATTTATATTTAATCATTTTGGATCAATTTCATCAATTATAATGTTAGTTATATATATATATATATATATATATATATATATATATATATATATATATATATATATATATATATATATATATATATATATATATATATATATATATGATAGAAAACCGCAGTAGATGAAAGTTTACAAATTACCATGTTATAAAATCCGAGACACATAGGTATTTAAAGAGTGAACAAGAAAACTCCAAAAATTTTTATGTGAAAAAATCTCAAAAATGGGGGAAAAAATCATGGGGCCTAGCCCAACAAAAATCTTCCACTATGTATCTATTTCAGAGTACAAAATTTTCCCATAACGATTACGTAATTATATATGAGAACAACAACCATGTAATGCCGTGTGGTAATGGGTACAGATGATGTGAATGAGGACGCCGAATGACAAAGAAGGTCGCCATGATGGAGACCGACAGATTGACGATAAGATCACGGCCGACTACGGCCAATGCTGGTGGTCGACGCACCATCGGTGGCAATTGTTGGAGGATCTTCAAGCTTTAGAGCTCTCCTCTCTGCTTGGCTCCCCTCATATGAGGAATGATGGGCTATTTATGATTGGAGGAGCACGCCTGAAATACATGCAAAATCCGAACCACTCCACTTCATCGGACGACTCAAAATGATTCCTTTGATCATTTGATGTATTTTAAGTATTTGAATGCTCAAACGGTCGAATTATGAGATCTTTTTTAGATTCGTCACAAGGCGCTTTGACTATATAAACACTTCATGCTTAAGAGATATTTATGGATTTAACTGATATATCAAAGTTTCCAAGGATATTTTAAGTGCTTGATCTCGACTAGTTTCAAGAGAATCAACTGCTTTTGACATCAAGATTCGCGTGTTTTAGTAATTTTATGACTTCCCCTATTTTTTTGGATAACATTATCTCAACCATCCAAAATATTTGTTCATATATTGAAAATAGCAAATTTTTCAATGAAATTCGGTCCATTAATCATATATTTTGAGAGAGATCTTCATGAAAGATATTATACAGCTGTGCAAGGCTGATGTGTACGCTGATGATTTTGGGGTTATGGACCCATCCACTTACGATCAGTATAAGGAAGATAATATGGGGCGATGAATGCATGGCGCGAGCGAAGAGCGTAGATGAGCAGAAGCGGCTGTGGCCGGGCGCTGACAGGAATGGCCAGAATGGGGCGCTCATACGAATGAAGCGGTCAAGATTCAGTTTGGCAGCTATTACGCTGTGAAGCGCCTGCCACGTAATGCGTCACCTGGTCGCGGGCATGTATGATGCAGGTCAGCTGGTAGACGTGGTGCGCATTTCTGCTTCGCATGCGCCAGAAATCACGATGATGGTTTATTTTCATCCATTCCATTTTCATTTGAGAAGCCATTTTTCTTAGATTTTGACTCTATGGGGTCTATAAAACCCCAAAGGAGAAGGCACACTTTCATGTGCCTTCTTTTCTTCTTGAGTGAAGGTCATCGAGGATCAAGACCTAGTTCTTGAGGCTCCGCTTTTCCCGAAGAGGTGTAACCGACTCATACCGACCGGAGGTGATCAAGACCGTAGAAAGCTCCGTTTTCCTTCAAAAGAGGTGTCAACCGACCGCCGGCCGACGGTTCTGAGGCACGACCGTTCATCAGGCTCCGTTTTCCCTCGAAAGAGGTCCATTGCTCGACCTCGGTTTGAGGCGATCAAGACCCATAGTTCATGTAAGGCTCATTTTCCCTCTGCCAACCTCCTCGGACCGACCGTTGGAGGCGATCAAGGCCCGTAGTTCATGAGAGGCTCATTTTCTCGAAGAGCAGACCGTTGTCTCCAACCGTGAGGTGATCAAGGCGTAGTTCATCCCGAGGTTTTCCCTCGAAAGAGGTGAAGCCTGTCGAGAGTGAGGCGATCAAGACCGTAGTTCCTACTTCTTTTGTAGAAATTTGATTTCTTGAAACTTCAATGGATGGTTTATGATAAGGTGGAGAAGCTGCTATTAAGAACCATCGCTCAAATCGAAAGTTTGGCAAGTACTGAGCATCATTAGAGTGGAGTATATTCTCTCTCTCTCTTTTTTCTCATATGTATGTGTATCTTTTTCGTCAGATCATAGGCGAAAAATTTTATCCCAAGCTATCCAGAGAGTCAAAAGGATACACCCAAGTATTGGGGTAAGTAAGTCGCTTCACAAAATTTCTAGTTTTTTGTCATTTCTTCTCTTTATTTATCATGTATTTTCAGGGTGATGGCGAAGAAAACCCATAACGTGGCTACAAACATATATCATCATCACTATCACATCGATAGTTTAATGGTGTTCCGAAAAATTTTACTTCTAATGAGTTGGTGGCCATTGTTGCTGTGTATCGACCGTTCACCTCCACCGATATTTTACTTTTCGAGATGATTCTTGGGACTACGATTCCCTTTGGCTCGAGTTGATTGAGATCTTCAAAATATGTGGTGTAGCTTTGTCATTTTATTTTGAGCTTTAGTCATCATCGGTTTGACTATCTTCTTTGAGAGCTGGTGTTACTTTGAACATCAAATACTTGTGTTAAATGTGTAGATTCACATGTGATACTCAAGGACATGTTTCTTATCGACTATAAAGAATTGGATAGAATTTTAGACGGATCCCTCTAAAATTGGTCTAATTCTTTTTTGTGAAAATGAGTGGGCCTTCCCGAGATGGGGAAGATTGAATGACCTTCCGATCCATTCTGATGAGAATGAGATCTTGGCAACTCTTAATGTTTGATGAAAGCTTACAACATGAGTTACGTCACATTAGCAAATATATAGTTGAAGATAGAATGTTCAAGGTTGGTTTTCCATCCATCCGTGGAGATCTCATTCTTTTTCCACTAAAGAAGTCAAGTAAAGGTGATGAAAGGTCTCCTCATATTCATAGGTTCTTTCAAGAAGCCCGTCAAAATCGTGGTGGTAATGTTTCTTCCTAAAGAAAAGAAGACATATGAAGTGACTACGTCGAATATCTAAGAAGATGTTCGCCTCTAGTTCCTCGAGTTTAGCTTTCAACTCATGATGAGAGAGTTCATTTCCATTCTCGAAGAGGTGTTAAATCATATATATGGACGCATCAACGAGATGAATTGAGTATGTTGTCTTCCTTCTTTCTTCTTTTTCTTCTTTTCCTCCTTTCTTTTGTGTAATATTTGTGATTTTTTTCTTTATAGGTAACTCAAACATTAGTATGGATCATTTGGGTGTCTCTTTAGATGAGTGGAATACTGAATTTGTGAAGGTAAAATATCTGCAAGGCTAGTATGAGAGAAAGATGAGTGTTAAGGCCAAAGAAGTAGAGACTTTGGAGGATCAACCGGTTGGAGAACTGAGCTAGAACATGTCAACTTCTCTTTCTCTGTAAGGAGAGGTGGAGCACTCATGATGAGCTAATTGAGGTGAGAGACAGAAAGAGAAAAGACTCAAGGCACTTGCAGAAGAAGAGAGCTCTCCTGGAGAAGAAAGCATTACAAGATCATCTAAGAAGGAGCATATAATGTCAAGCAAATGAAATCTCCTTGAAGGTAGTGGAAGACTTTAAGAACTCTGGCTTATCGGGACAATCAAGACCATGTCCAGGAAGCTCGTAATCATATTCTTGATGTTGAAGTGAAGGATTTGGAGCACCAATGTTTAGAGGAGGGCTTCATCCAAGGGTTCCTAAAAGAATCGCTTAGTGCATGGTAAGACCGGAGCTAGTATTGAGGATCTATCTCCCAGCCAAGTATCTGAAGACTCTTCGTCAGATTCAGGAGATGAAGGAGTTGAGAGTGAGTCCAAGGGAGCATCTCCTTGTGGTGAGAAGGACATTGATATCACCAACTGATATGATGTAGCGTCACTTGAGGATGCATTTTTTATCTATGTATTATTATTAGTGTGTATCAGAATCTTGATTCTTTCTTATATCATTATATCATCAATGAAATTTATTTTAGATGATACGCTCTTGTTTTGTTTTTTTACTATCAGGGTAATTGGTCGAATATTATTCGATGACGCTAACTATGAGATGAGGTTGAATTGAACTAATCGAGATTTTTGACCAATCAAGGTTGTTTGTCGTGTTACTTGATGATGTTAACTGTATGGAATAGGTTGGGATGTCCACCAAGGACCTTTTGACCTATCCTAGGTATCCCAGTGTTACTTGATAATGTTAACTGTATGGAAGAGGTCATGGATGTCCACCAAGGACCTTTTGACCTATCCTAGGTATCACCAAAGTGTTACTTGACTTCTTACCGTATGGAAGAGGTCCAAAGTCCCTTGGGATTGATTATGCCTCGATGAGATACAATGTGAGTTGTATATTTCTCAAGTGGGAGGATTAAATGAAGAAGAAAAAAGCTTGTAAGGACAAAGCTATAAATTCATTACTCTTATAAGTTTGGTGATACAATCATAAGATGATTTTAACACAAATATGAGTTTCAAGAAGAAATGACAACAACAACAACAACAAGTCTTTATCCTACTAAGTGGGTTACATGAAGAAGAAAAAAATGAGATAAATAAAGTTACAATAGAGAATTACATAATATTTTTGAGATTCTCATGTTCCAAGTTTGAGGTAAAGTTTTTCCCTCTGGATCCTTGAGCTTGAATGTTCTTGGCTTTACCATAGTTATAACCACATATGGGTCATCCCAAAGAGGTGAGAGTTTATCGTTGAGGGCCTTTGCTTGAGACTTCGTAGACCAAGTCACGCAGATATGGAGGTTTTACTCTTCTGTTGAAGTGATGAGCTACCCTTTGGTGATAGGAAACAGTCCGAAGTAGGGCCATGTCACGAGTTTTGGGGAATAAGTCCAAGTGTTGTTGGAATTTTTTTGCATTACCATCATGATCGAATAATTGAACTCTTGGACTTGGAACTCTGATATCTACTGGTATAATAGCTGCAAACAAACACAAGTTATATGGTGTCTCACCACCATGATGCGCGGTAGCCCAAAGAACATTAGAAAGCTCATCAACCCATTGCCCTCCTTCTCAAGATGTGTTTTAGTCCTTTGAGTATAGTCCTTTGGTAGCTTCGCACATTTGAGGATGTGCTACAGCCATATGCAGCAGCTGAATGTGAAGATCTTTGCAAAAGGATGTAAAGACTTTTCCAATAAATTGGGTTCCGTTGTCAGTGATGATCTTTGCAAAGACCAATCGACATACTTATATTTTTCCAAACAAATTATTTAGCATTTGCCTCGATTTTAGCGAGTGGTTCCACCCATTTAGTAGTAGTCGACTAAAATGATAAACTTTAGTTCCGATGTTATCAAAAAGGTCCCATGATATCAATCCCCATCGAGCAAAAGGCCACGGGCTTTGAATGGATGAGAGCTCAGGATGTGAGGGAGGTTAGAGTGCAACCAACGACTTGCATATTTTTTGTGAACTCCAAGGCATCTTGTTTCATCGCCAATAGAACCCTTGCCTTATAATTTTAAGGGCTAGCCCTTCCTCCTAGGTGTTCTCCACATATCCTAGTGAACCTCTCTAATGTAATCGGCCTCCTCAAGGTGAGAGGCATTTGAGGTATGGAGAAAGCTCATTGTATAGTTCACCTCATAATAGTAAAGTTTGAAGCTTGTCTTCTGAGATGAGTTGTTGGGTCTTCGTGAAGGATTCCTTCTTGTAGAAAAGACAGATGGGGTCCATCCACCTAATGTTCCTTTATCTCATCAATTGCTTGAATCACCCATGACCCTTGGATACTCAGAAAATGTATTTCTTCAACACGCCTTCTCTTAAATAGATCTCTAGTAGCAGATGTAGCAAGCTTAGCGAGCATCGAGTATTCTTCTCACAAGATGTGAATGATTTGATGTGTCTTGAAATGGGCAAGAAGAGACTTTAAAAGTGGAGGTATCAGGTGAGGATTATGAGTATTAAAGTTTCCCTCAACTTGGGAGGCACAAGTTGAGAGTCTGGATCACTAAGTCTTGAGCTTCACCAATGGAGTCTCAACCTGATGAGAGAGCCTCATATTCACCCATATTATTATTGGAAATTTTAGTGAAGTCCATACTCTAAGATATTCTTTGGGAAAATAAGTAAGATTCCCACCATCAAGATTCTGAAGCTCCATCAACATGAGGGTCCATTGAGGAGACAAAAAAGGCATGTAGTAGATAGTTCCTCGAGTTGGGGCAGTATTCCACCATAAAGTAAAGTACTTGAGACTTTATAGCGAGAGAAAATTTATATCAAACTCTCCCAATTCTATGACCATTTGATTAACCTCCCGATGCTTATGGTTTTAGATGACCCTTAATGGTAAATGAGTATAAACGCCGAGTAGTGTGAGCTTGAAGTATGGACGTAATTTTGCGCGAGAAAACTAAAGCCGAGCCACCTTATCTCGCAAGTGGATAATGACTTTCTATGTCGGGAGAATTTTTGACATAGTAAATTGGTCGTGTACCATTTTTCTCACACTAAAATTGAGCTTATCGCATGGGAAGAGATCAGATATAAGTATAACATCTCTCCTTGAATAGGCTTGGATAGTAGGTGGAGATGCTAAATACCCTTAGTTGCTCAAAAGCGACCGACATTCATCACCCACTAAAATTATTATTTTAGCTCCCTTTAATATTTTAAAGAATGACAAGTATTTATCCAAGCTAGAAGCGATAAGAAGAATTCATTCAAATATTGAACTTCTTGATATTCTTGAGGAGTCATATCTTTGAGAGCTTTGATTTTCTGGTTGGCCTCTATCCATGGGTTACCATAAATCCAAGAAATTTTCCACGTAACCCCAAAAGCACACTTGGTCGTTAAGTCGCATGTTATAACATCGAAGATTAAAGCATATTTCTAAGTTAGAAATATGTTGTGATTCTTCCAAGCTTTTACTAACATGTCATCCACATATATCCATTGGCCAAATAAGTCTTTAAAACCTTATTCATAAGTTGATAGTAAGATTTTTTAACCCAAATGGCATAACTTGGTAATAAGATAAACCTTTATATGTTTGAAATGTTGTAGCTTCATCCATCCATTTTTTATTTGATTGTAACGAGTAAGCATCCAAAAAATCGAGCATTTGATGTCCGACGTAGCATCAACCAATTGATCAATTCGAGGAAGAGAAAACTATCTTTCGAGCAAGCTAAGATGTGTAATCACACATTCTCCATGTTCCATTTGTTTCTTAACTATGACAACATTTGCTAGCCATGTAGGTAATCTCGTATGAATCCGCCTAGAAGCTTGTTAACTTCTTGCTCAATAGTTGAGGCAATCAGTGCAAAACTTCACTTCTTTGATCGGTTTGAATGGATCAATCTTGAGGGAGTGCATGATCACATTGGGTTGACCCCGATGTCCGGACTCCAAGCAAGATGTCTTGATTTCTACGCAAAAAGTCTATGTATTTTTCCTTTATTCGTCGAGAGAGATCCAACTTGCACGTGGTGGTTGGTCATCCGATAATGCAAGAGAGCAAGTCTTCAATGGGAAGCTTTCTATTCTTCATCTCGAAAATTAAAATCTTTGATGTTGAAAGTAATAGAAAGGCGTGGTTGAGCTTGTCTGAGGTAGCATGATTGTGTTATCTATTGATTTCCATAAACCACAACTCAATGGGTTGAGATTTCATCTTAAGATGAGATCCGAAATGAAAATTGATTGAGAGGCCTTCCAAAGATAAGCATGAACTTGACCACCATGAATTGGATTAAATGAGTCACTTGTCGAGGAAATTCACCAAGGACAACGAAGGGTGTGATTGTCCGCACTATGGATTATCAAACTCATATATGGTCCTACAGTTGGAGCTTTTCCCAACCCATGCTAAGAAATATGGAGTAAAATAAGACATCAGAACTCCCATTATCAAAATTCTCTTAACATTATAGCATGGGTCACGATCCCGTGATGAAAAGTGGATCTTGATGAGGAACATGGACTCCTTCTAAGTCCGAGTCATTAAAAGTGATGGAATGATCAATACAAAACTTCTTTAACTCTAACTCTTTAGAGGTGGTAATGAGAACTTGATTAGATAGTATTGGTCCTCCTGTGATTGTTTCAATTTCCCTAATTTTTGATGATTATTTTGTTGTTTTTTGTGATGCCGGTCTGCCCAGTTGGAGGTATGTTTGTTTGATTCGATTGATTCTTCCACAATGATATCCTTGTTGAATGAGCCTCTTGATTTCTTCTTTGTTTGCATATCTCATAGTATCCAGACTTGATGGAAGTGACAATATTGCTCCTCGATTTCGAATTTGGTTTCGTGGATGCAACCACTTGATGTTCTTCATCTCGAATAGCCATCGAGGTTACACGAGATGTGTTCATGTGTGTATTCCTTTTCTGTCGTAATTCACGCTGATATGCCATGTGGAGGAAGATCAGGTTGCCTTATTACTTCTTTTGATGGGAGGGTCCTCATTCTGGGCTTTATATTTTCCCAGATTATTCAAATTATTTACGATTAATAATAGCCTCATCGAGAGATTTATGCTTCCACATGATGAACTAAGTTCATGAAGGACTGTCTCGATTAGTGACAGTAAAAGGCGACGGAGTCCTCCAAGGAAAACTCCTCTTAATAGTTCGTCTACCTGGGTATTTGGCGAGCTTCTAAGAGAACCTCTGAAGTATTCCTTAAGTGATTCACCCTCATTCGATGAATGCCTGGAGAGAGAAATCTTTAATGATCCTCCTTTTGCAATGAACTGCTCCACAAAAATCTTGAAGTTCATCAAAGGCAGGATGGATCCTTGGAAGGGTAGAACCAAGTGCGAAGCTTGCCTCTTGAGGGTAACGGAAAGACCAAAGCAAAGGTGTCGAGCTCATTGATATGCATGATAATCAGAATGGTCGATGTGTTCATGTGGCCGCCATCATAGAATCAATGCTCGGAAGCTTGAAACCACGGAATAGGATGTTGAAGAATAGCTTCACTAAAGGTGAGGATTCCACATAGCGGGTGAGGGAAGATGATTGCCTTGAAGGTAAAATTTGTCTTGCATTAAGCATAATTCTACACGTATAACATGACGAGTGGGGTCAATGAGAATGTGTGCTATCAAGAATATGGATTAACTGGGTTGAGACGTGATGGATGAGTAGAACTAGCGGTGTCAAGGGAGATCAGATCACGGTGGCGAGAGGAACTTCAATGTCAAGGAGATTAGCATTTTGACCTCCCACGGCTAACGATCGATCTTGGGGGAGATGTGTTTGTCGTGATAGTGGTTATTGTGTTCCTCATAAAAGTCAGATCATCTCATTTTGAGAATCTTCCATTCGGCGGACACTATCTTCTAAAGAGTTTCCTATCGCGCCTTCACCGATAGGGTCACGCCTATCAGGGGGGAGTGAGGCAAAAGCTTGGTGTCCTTGGTTCAAGGATTGGTTTCGAGAGTAACGGTGGAATTGGAGCGAGAGGCTCCGTTGTTATGAGTGTTACGCCTATTAGTCATAACGAAGGTGTTCACAGAAATTGTGATTGAAGGGTTCTCTTCCCACATACGATGCCAAACTATTGCGTGCTAGAAAACCAGTTATGGTAGAGTGAAAGTTTACACCTTGGCCTTGTTATAAAATCCAGCACACACACACACACAGGTATTTAAAGATTGAACAAGAAAACTCCAGAAATTTTTACATGGAAAAACCTCAAAAAGAGGGAAAAAACCATGAGGCCTAGCCCAGCAAAAATCTTCCACTATGTATCTATTTCAGAGTACAAAATTTTCCGATAACGGGATTACAGAATTGTATATGAGAAGGGAACAACAATTATGTACCAATGCTCGCGTATCGGCAGTAGCGATGATGGTGAACGGACGCCGATCGATAAGAAGGTCATCATGATGGAGACACGAGATTGACGACGGAGGATCATGACAACGCGGCGGTGGTGGCGACCATCCGAGTGGTGGCATTGTGCTTGGAGGATCTTCAAGCTTTAGAGCCTCTTCTCTCTCTCCTCATATGAGGAATGAGGGCTATTTATATATTGGAGGGCGTCAGAATACATGCAAAATCAACCACTCTACTTCCTGGACGGCTCAATGATTCCTTTGATCATTTGATGTATTTTAAGTATTTGAATGCTCAAACAAAAGTCAATTATGAGATCTTGGGTTTGTTAGATTCATTGCCAAGACGCCGATATTATAAACACTTCATGCTTAAGAGCTATTTATGGATTTAACGATATCCCAAAGTTTCCAAGGATATTTTAAGCTTGACCGACTTCATTAACTGGGATCAAATTGCTTTTGACATCAAGATTCGTGCTTCGATTAGTAGAATTTTCAGTGTCACATCAATATATATATTAGATCATAATAAATACAAGAAAAATAACAGTGCTACTTTGATTAACATATTCTCCAATACTGTATATTCCAATAATATGTAATAAAGTTCATATTTTGTTGCATTTCTTGTTGATTTATGAAGAAATCAGATTAGTAGAGACAATATTCTTTTTGAAAAATTTACATACATAACACACAATTCTTATGCATTTACATACCTAACGTCCAAAATTGATATTTACAAATACAACACTCTTACTATGTATAAAAAAAATACATTTTACTTCTAAAAAATTAATGATTATACTATTTTTAAATAATATTAAAAAATTTAGTATTGTTTATATAAGTATAAGAATCTAGGTGTTAGATATGTAAATATATAAGAATTGCATGATATGTATGTAAATATCTCCTCTTTTTTTACTTTGAACATTATTAACAAATTTGGGTTTATAAACAGTTTGTCATCACTTAGTGGTTTGAGAGGTGAGGGTAACACTCATAAATTGGGGAAGGGTTGATTGATCCCTATTAGTTGTTTCATAAGATAATGTGGTGTTGTTTCATGAATAACATTGATCCTATAGAGCCTAGATTTAGAAGGGTTGATGGTTCAGACAATTTGATACAATTGAGTTAATTATCATCACTTATATGTCATGCTTTGAAACAACAAATATGATTTAATGGTTAGACGCGAGGAAGATTGGTGTAGATTATAAGCATAAGTTTGAGTGATACGTGTGTTGGTATTGATCTTATGCAACCTTATTTCTACTAAAAGTACTGATGGAGTTACCACTAGATCTCTAAGTGATAGAACATGGTTGTGGTGTTTATTTTTAGCGTATGAAGGACACCAAGCAGATTATAGGTGGGTACTTATTGAATTGATCGGGTATAACATTGAGGTATGATATACTATCTCGAAAGATAAAGACATCACCTTTCAATGGACCTAATCACCTATTAAGGACCCCAAGCATGATGAAAGATTTTTTCTTGCTTTACATGGATGAATAAAATATGGTTTATATTAAATCGAGTTCTAAAGTACCCACAGGAGGCAAGCCTCCATAGTTAATTATATCCTAAGGAAGGTGAATTCTTTAGGAATACCCTCGATTAAAGTAGACAATTGTTATCTCCAAAGATTTCAAGGTTAAGACTATCTAATGATTGGTTGTATTTGGAAAATCAATTGAGAAAGTTCAAGGAGAAGACTTATTTTTGGAAGCCAAAGGGAATAGGTAGGAAATGTTCATGATACTATGAAGCCCAGTGAGCATTCCAATATATTCTATGATTGGGCTTTATATATTTGAAATTGAGAGGATCAATTTATTAAAGTTGGCATTTTTGTTAGAAAGCTAGGACTTATAATCCAACAACACAAGATTATGGAAAAGCCTAAGAGGTGGAAATTTATACTTGTAGCCCGAAGGAAATAGCTACCTCAGATCTTAAATCTAAGGGGCTTGGGCATAAGCTAAAGTACGACCTAAATCTAAGGAAAATGGGTATATGATTTAACTCCACAAGAGAGGATAAGACATCCGACTGTTGGGCTTATAACCACTTAGAGTGGTCGTCAGCTAACTCCTCCTACGATTCAAATCCATGTAGGCAAGTCTTATGAATTCATAAGATAGTTGAGCTATTATTAATTTATAAAAAAAACTAAAGTCCTTAAATCCACTCCCTAAGAGACTAGAGCATGAGTGGTATGAATAATGACTTAATCTAATACAAGTTCTATTCAAATTTTATTTCAATTTTCACACTTCATTTTGACAAAGGCTTTAGGATTTTGATGCTTATATGCATGCTGAAAGTAGATTATTGGCTAAATCAGCGAGAATGGGTGTTTTCCACCACAAGGGATGCCCTCATAAGTCAAGCATTCTCCTATCCTGCAAGGATGGAAATCCCTTATTTTCAAGAATAAAATAATATGATATGCATGTTGTGAAATATTCAACCATTCAGCTAAGGAATTGCTAAATCTTTTAGTTATCTTATTTAATACCTAAGCTTTATAGTGAGGTTATGAATTATTTAAAACTTTAGTTATGAGTTGTAGTTTAGTAGAAAAATTATTTTTATCCTAAGAACCAATCGCATCCAAGCCACACATTAAAGCATCAAACATATAAGAAACTAAGAAAAATATATCATTTCTAATGCGCAATTTTAAACATAACATTAATCAATTTTATAAGACTAGTACAAAAGAATAAAAGGACGGTGATCAGGTACCACGTCGTACAACCCGAAAAGAAAAGATGACTAGTCGAGCTCTACTCTTATACAAACCAGAATTATAAAAGAATAATTACAATTGTAATGAATGAATGTTATGGGGGGGTCTTCATTCTTCATGCTTCATGTCTTTATTTTTCATATATTTGTTTGATTTGGTTTACTTCACTTCAAAGGCATCACATGGCCTCCTAGGACAAAGCTTCTAACTAATGTTCATCATTATCCCCCATAACATTCATCCTAATTTCTAATTGTGAAATTACATCAAAAATAGGAAAAATAAATCTAACTACACCTGCAAAATAAGTGTTAGCTAAACATACATATAACCTAAGCAATTATGTTTATAATTTAGGCTTAACATCCTACACATGGTAAATAGACCCACCTATCTTAGCTTGGATTATGCTAAGTGGGTTTAAGCAACATGCAAAAGAGAGCATTTATATTTATTTTTAAGCACCATTTAAACATAATCCCCTGTATAAAATATGATTAGACTAATCACGGCCTATCATCCAGTCTACGAAGCATACACCCTAACACCTATTCTAAAACATTACATCACAAAACAAAACATACATTGAACCAAGAACCATCCTAACATAAAGCTATTAGTAGTGACTTAATTCTAATGTGTGTGTTTGTGTGATATGTCTTGCTAAGCATTAGA
The DNA here is from genome assembly GCA_021442155.1 of Cymbidium sinense. NCBI lineage: Eukaryota > Viridiplantae > Streptophyta > Magnoliopsida > Asparagales > Orchidaceae > Cymbidium > Cymbidium sinense. The sequence goes on along the minus strand of CM038233.1, from coordinate 13,109,543 downwards.
GTTGTAGTTCTTTAAGTGTAGAAGGATTCAATTTAACATAAAGGATTAGTTTCACTTTAAGTTGCTTAGTTGATTTGAAGATTTTAATTTATATTTTCTTTTATTTCATATGATTTATACTTAGCAACTAAGTATTGTAAAGAGAAGAAAGAGAATTGTCCTCTTTCATCCCTACCTTAAGCCACTTTATAAAGCATGTTAATTTGATTTAATTCTCTTTAGTGAATGGCTTATTACACATTTTAAATTAATTCTAAGTTTAGGTCCACTTTAATAATCTCATTCAATATGAAAGGCATCTTAAAATTAATTTGATTGAATTACTATCATATGACATGTTAAATCATTTCTTTCCATCACATGTAACATGCATATGATTTAATCTTAAATGTATTTATACATGCAACATGTTTTAGTACACTTATATGATGAATGTATGTGTATGTGAAGTTTATATCATTTTATATGATTGAATCATTTAACCATATTAGTTTAAAGCTCTATCTAAATTCTTATATAAAAATACATATAAATAAAATTAAATAAGTATGTGTCATTGTTAACCAGGGAAGTGAGGTAATCAAATGACCTCCTTGGGGCTAATTAAAGCCTCGTATTCTCGGGATGTCCAAACTATATACCCATTTGCATTCAAACATATGTAAATTTACGTACATGAATATAAGAAAGAGAGCTCCCTAATCACATGATTAGTTAATTCAACAACTTAATCATTCATGAATGCATGGATTTTTGATAAAAAAAGAGGGGCTCTAATTCTATAATTAAATACACACACGCACATATGTATAAAAGACATAAGCTAGTACATGTCATTGTTAACCAGGGAAGTGGGGTAATAAAATGACCTCCTTGGGGCTACTTAAAGCCTCATATTCCCGGGATGTCTAGACTAAACCATAATTTCCTTAAATGTCTTTAGACTATTGAACACCTAAAGATCTACCCCTCAATTAATTAATTAGGTTCAGATGTGTCTTGAATTTTAATTAAGCTATTTAAGTAATTAATTAATCCATTAATCTTAATTAATTCCTTCTTGAAAAAGTGAATGAAACTTAGGGATAAGATTAGTAGAGAGGCCCCAATCCAATCCCTAAATCTCCTTCTCTTAAACAGTGATAAATGACCCAAATTAATTAATTAATTGTTCACAATATTAATTAACCCTTAATTAAATTAAGAGAGTAATTAAAGTTCAATTAGCTAATTTTTCTAATTAATTAGCCAATAAATCTCAAAAAAATTAGGAGAGGCAAGGTCATCCCCTTAAATAATCCCAAAAAAGTTAAGGTTAATTAATTAATTAATTAATTATGAAGTAATTAAGCTAATTAACTTTTCAATTAAACTTTAATTAAGCCTAAATCTCTGTTCAAAATTAATTAATGATAATTTTAATGAATTCCTCTCTAAAATATCTTCAAAATGAATATTTATTTGTATTTTATAATGTTTCTATTATCTTTTATAATTTTTCAAAATTTCAACTAATTTAAATGATTTTTTCATGATTTTTATAAAGTCTATTAATTTATTTTTGCTCAAATAGACTATTTGAGCTTCAGAATACAATATTTCTCAATCCAAAAATCCTTTTAACTTGAAATTTTTATGGTAGGTGTATTTTAACTTCAATTTCAATCCCTACAAATTTTAAACCAATCTGACGCATATTTTTTGTTTAATTAATGAAATTTAATTTTTATTAAAACTTAAATTAAGCTTAGAATATTCAGTCAAAATTAAGGATTTTAAGTTTGTTAGATTTCTCTCGAAAAGATGAATCCAATAAATCCTTATTATAATTTTTGATCAAGTATTTTACTTTTTATAAAGTTTTGAAGTTTCATGAGATTTAAACAATTTTTAAAATCAGAAATTAGCTGAATTTCCTACTTAACCTAGTCGACCACCATAGCAGGGTGCCATGACACCACATGATTGGTCGCGTAGTTCTGGCGGCATCGTGAGGCATGCCTGAGGCGCATGGTGTCGCGGCCGAGCGGATCTTTGCTTCCGTGAAATCTAAAGAAGGCGAAATCGAATGGATCTGGTGAAATCATGCATCCCATTGAAGTGGGATCGACGGTTCTTTGCTTCCAGCGATGAAAGCGATGCGAGAGGGGTTTACGAGATTTTTGCAATTTTCACGAAATCGAACAAAATTTCGTCCAAACGGGCTCGATTTTGCATCGATTCTCACCAAAAAAAACTCCCATTTTTGCATTGGGATTATGTAAAATGAAAGATGCAAGAGTTTTCTAAGAGAAATTTCAAAAATTGCTCAAGAATCATCACAAACAAAAGAACTTATGACAGGCTAAAGGATTTGGAAATTACCTCACTGGGGATGAATTTTGTATATGTTGTCACAGATGCGATAAAATCTTGGGATGAGTCAGACCCTTGCATCCTCTTGGGATGTTGTATCCTCAATGGTGCCTCCGGAATCCTTTCGGTTTGGTGTTCTTCTAGCCCAAAGGAAGTAGGGAATGAGTTTCTAGTTGCTTGGGAGAGCTCCTAGAGGGTATGTGATAGCAAAATGTGTTCTTTGAAGCCTCTCCTTCTCTTGTGCTTGGTTTCGGTCAAAATCACCTCTAATGGTGATTTTTTTTTGCTCCTAGTGGATGTCCTGTGGCTTGAGGTGGTTGGAAATAGCAGGGAAGCATCCTAAGTGGCTTAGTTTGTTGGCCAAGAGGGATTAATGGTGTCTTATGGGTTTTAAATGCTCCAATGGAGGGAGGTGAGGTGAATTCACCTCCCCATGAGTCATGGCCAACCCAACCACCTCTTAGGTCAAGTTGTTTAATGTCATTGGAGCCTAGGCGGACCAATGGATGAGTGTCAAGTGACCAAGTAAGAGAAATGACCATTTACATGGATTTTTTGTCTTATGTGACACCCTTGGCCCAAGGGTGGAGTGATCATTTGGTATTAGATTTGATTTGGACAGATTTGAAATGAGTCAAAAGTGAGTTGAACTAAATTTCATATCATTTGGAGTTCATTTGATTAGGTTTGGCTCAATTTGACCCATTTGAGTTAAATTGGATCAAAACGGGTTAGGTTGATCAATTTAGTCAAATTGAGTCAAACCAAGGGTTGGGTCAAGTTCATATGACCATTTGGAGTGTGTTGGTGTCATTAGTTTGGTTTAATTTGATTTATATTTAATTTTGGTTCATTTAAATTCATTTGGATTTAGTCTAATTTGACTTGTTATTGACCTCCAAGTATGTGTCATAAGTCGAGTCAAGCCCATAAGTTGAATTTGATAGGCTTCAGAAGTAACAGTACGTAAATCAAGGCTCAAAATGCATTGGACGTCATCAAAAATGGTAGAAATGACCTCCAATCGAAGAATGTACTTCTCCATCGCATTCAAAATGTCAAAATTGATCGAAATATAAATATTGCAAAATCTAACGATCAATCGATTAAGCGATTGAGCTATCGGATCACGCATAAAGTCGGGAAGTTTGATGAACAACCTCGCTCATGAACTTGATCATGTCGTTAGCTTTGAAAACTATCAAATGAAACTATTCGCTCAAAGCGAGTCATGCAAATGTAGAATGATTTGAAGTAATGCGTCGAGGTGAAATGCACCTGATATTTACCAAATCGCCCAAATGACCCTCGATGAAGCGCCATCATGTTCAGAAGGTCGAAACTAGTTAGGATATAAATATTATACAAGTTGATGATCAACCGATCAAGCGCTCGAGTCGTCAATGTGCTTGCACGCATATCGAGATCAGGAGGCACAGATGCAAATCAAATGACTTCCGTTTGTGAAATTGGTCACCTCATTAGCTTTAAAATATCAAAATCTATCAAGTAAGATTGTTCGCACTCAATTAGGATGAGTCTGCACGAATGTCGAACGGTCGAAAGCGGCGACGCATATTTTGAGTTGAAATTAACTCAATTTGACTCCGACTCGAACAAAACAACCTCCGATCGTGAAACGGACTGTACCGTTGCATTCAGAACATCGGAATAACCTTAAATTGATATATATATTAATCATATGATTTTATCGATGTAAAATTTCATTAAAGCCGTTTAATCAATTTAAAAATAAAACCTAACCTAAATCTCCTCATTTTCACTCAGCTCAACCCGACCCAATTCATCTTCACCCGATCGGCTCTCCTCCATGCGTCACCTGAGCCACTCTTCACGCACGTAGGAAATAAATAGAGGGCTTCGCCCTCTTCACATGATCGAGCTGCACGGAACGCACGCAAGGCTTCGACTGAAGCCTCTCCCCCTTCACACGTGAAGCCTTGGCACGCAATCGAACACCCCTAACCGCTCGGATCTCCCTCCCTTCATTCGAACTACAACCGTTCCCCCTCCTTCTGTCAACCGTTCCTCCCATTTTCCCTCTTCCTTCTTCCCAACCGCAAGCCACAAGAGCCCTCTCCCCTGATCCGAAAATCAAAAGCCCTTCTTCCTCTCCTCTTCCAAAATCGAAAAGGTAAAAACTTATTTTTTTTTCTTCCTTCTCCCCTCCGATTTCTCACTCATTCATAAACCAAAAAAAAGGTGAACCTTCTTCTCCCTTCTTCTTCCTTCTTCTCCTTCTTTCTTTTTCTTTCTTCCCTTTTCTTCCTCTCCATTTCCTCCTTCCTCCTTCTATCTCATATGTATATATATATATATATTATATATATATATATATATATATATATATATATATATATATATATATATATATATATATATATATTTCACTAAAATTTCATCTATTTCCCTCACAACCAATCCAAAAAATTTGTCAAAATTTCCCTCATTCTTTCCTTCCCTTTTTTTTGATTTTTCCCTCATTTTCTCAACCCTTAAATGCCCACATTTCCCTAATCTGAATTTCCTCGCAATTTACTTTCAGTGAGAACATGTAGAGGTTCTTCTTTCGATTTTCAGCGTCGTCCTCCTTGCATTACACTTCCAATCTTCACTTCAATCAAAGAACAATGAAGAATTTTTGGCATATCATGATGATCATGTGAGAAAATGAGTTAGACATGGGATCATGTGTGAATGTGGATATATGCTTGTGTTTCTTTGTATGTTTGAAGGCCTCGTCATGCTCATGAGTCTTGTGATGAGATGAAAAATCGAATGTGATGTCACACCTTCACTCATTACCATTATGGCATACAACTATCCCAGATCGCCCACAATTCGAAATGCTATCAAAATTTTGTCAGAATCTTGTGACTTAGAAAAAAAATGAAAAGTAAAAGAATCGGCTTAAGAATGTCAAGCAATGAAACCTAAAACTAAAATTCAAAATAAAAACTCCAAAAAAAAGGGTTGGAAAATAATATACAACAAACACAAAAGTAAAACAAAAGAGAGGTGAAAAGCACTTATGAAATTTATCTAAGTAGAGTTGAAAGCCCACTAAAATTTCTAACTGCTCTCTTTCAAATACTCCAACTCCAACCCTTCAAACAAATGGAATGGAATGTAAGACTCCCTCTTGGCCTTATTTATAGAAATTAGAACGGGTAGTGAATGGCCCACTTTCAAAAAAAAGGGGGGGAAATGAATGTAGAGTTTGAAATAAATCTCTTACGTGCATTGTAGCATAACTAACCTCAATGCAAGCACTTAAAATTTTGATATTTGAAGTTTTAGTTTTAATATCTAATTAAAAGCAAGCATTTGCATGGAGGGAAAGATCCTATGGATTTGAAGGTTGAATTGAAAAGAAAAAATATAACTATATTTATAATATGGGTCAACCTACTAGTAAGATTGAAATATCTGGGGAAGTTTCATAAAAATATACAGAAACTCATAATCTTATCTATAAAAATAAGAAATAAGTCAAACGAAAGACCTTCAAAAAGAGAAGGAATCAATTTAAATATTGTACTCTATTGATTCACAGAAGTCACTCTAAGGTATAAAACTTCCTTTAAAATAACAAATTAAACTGTCTTTTGAATCTATAGCTTGACTATGCAGATTATGGCAACACTTTGTACAAGCAGCAAAATCATTAATTAAAGCATTCTCAAATTCACCCATGGGCCCCACACTATCTTTGAATGCTTAAATTCAAGTGTTCGAGGATCTTCTGCGGGTTGGTTCAGTTTAGTCTTAAGACTTGGTGCGGATTAATAAAATCTAAAATTTAATGATATTATTATGATATCTTATCTTCAAAATAAAACTAATTACGTATGGCCAGATCGTCCTCATTATTAAATTAATAAAATTGACGGGATGAAATAGTGAAATAATAAATCACCCAGATGATGGCGTGTTAAATAAAATTTTAACGGAGAGATACTTCAATCAAAATATGATTATAATTTCAAAGCAAATTAACTTAGATTGAATCTCAATCTAAATGTAGAGTTTAAAATATCATTGAGCTATAAATATCTAAGTGAAATTCAATATTAAAAACTTAAAGCTAAAAATCCAATTCATCTTACACAATTATTTATCGGAGGTGACAAATTAAGAAAACCCTAGCTCACAAAGGAGTCAAAGTCAAATTAAGTACACAACTATGTTTACTCTCAAACAATCTCATGCCAGGAAGGACATGTCTTCCTCTAACTACATGGCTAAGAGCTCCATCATTATGTAATACACCTACAGGTGGTTGTCACAAATGACCCCATTATATCACGATCATGATTGTAGCAGTATGCTCAATGGCTCGCCTTTGAGTTGTGAACCAGGGTATACTTGATTGGACAAAGTCATCCTTGACTAAGTCATCTCCTAGAAATATCACCCCGTCTACAAGGATTTCTTGGATGACATAACCCATGTTTCGATAAGGATCATTCATCAAGTTGGTCGACCTCCCATTATAGACTAGGGACCACACCACCGTGGATGAGAATTGGGATCTAGATCGAGCACGTCATCATTCCCCCAACCATCCGGTTTAAGCTGAAATGATGAATTTCATAATCTAAATTTTAAACTCTACATGCTGCTACTATACGCTATGCATTAAGCGAACTAATGACTAGCTTTAATCGAAAGTTCTCTCTCACTTATTGGGAGGGGTAATTAACTATAGGGGTTGCGCCTATATGAAACTTGGAACTAGATCTAAAGTGCTCACCAAATGAAAATGAAATCTTAGGGTAGTGTCTTATCTACTATTCCATCCGCCTTCTGAAAATTACACTGACGCTTCAAAATCAAACTCTCTTCAATTCAATTTGAGAGATCTTGAATTTTTTGCCAGGAATTACCGGAGATGATTCTTTCCATCTTTGCTAGTCATATGTGCTATAGTAGTAATAAAATTTTTGAAAATTCAAAAATGTGTAATAAACTTAAATTACTAATGTATAAGGCTCTATATCGAATGAATTATTCTATAAAGTACATTTTTGTTCTGTAGTGACTCTGCATTTTGAAAGTATGGATAAAAAAATAATTACTAATTACTAATTTTCATCTTTCACTTTTGCAGAATGGATCTACAAAGTACTTCTTTCAGTCAAATGTGTGAACATCTAGCCAATGTATCAACACAAGAGATGTTAGAGCTACAATTCAATTTGGTAGCTTGAGTTTCCTAGTTATCGTAGTAGCAACTGGTATCCAGGAAATCTTATTTAAAGGCCTCAAGTTACTAAAGCTCCTACTAGCCATGTGTGTCAACCAGTTCAATAGCCAACCACTGTCAAGGAGTTCTCCTCACAGAGAACTTTAATTTTTAAAAAGCTAGGTCAATCTGAAGCCCCTGTGATGAAAAGAATCGTCAATGAGCATCTCGTGGTACAATTGTTCAAAACCTTTGTACCAAAAAGCATGAACTTCCTCATCAAAATTAACCGTAGAGAAGAAGAAGAAATGCTGAAAGAGCTGAGATTCTTCAAATGACCCAAGTGAACTAATAGCCACCGTAAGGAATATTCTTACCCACAATAACTTTGATAACCTAATCCAGATAAAGAGGAATAGCTCTACTGGTGAAGTAAAGTAGTCCTTCTAGAATCAACAATGTCAAGCTCCATCACCACAGAGGAGACAGCTTGAAACACTGTCTGTCAGGATACATAAAGTTCTCAAAGTAGCCAAGGATAAAGGCTTAATGAAAAGAAGATTTGTGGGCTATGATGGAAAATATCAAGCTCCACCAAGAAAGTTGACATCTCTTCTCAGCATCGAGAAAGAGCATGAGTATGACACTTGGACTGTATCCAAGAAATCACGATAAAGGAGAGAAGCCAATGTACAATGATGATGAGGGAAAGAAGCCAATTTATTCTAATCCACAACCAAAATTGGTATTAGAAGGCAATGACAAATCCCAAACTTTTTCAAGTGGTGGAGAGCATCCAAAAAAAGCAACAAAAGATGATGAGCGAATGCAGTCATCTCTTAAGGAAAAGATGAACAAAGATTATTCCTTTAGAAGAGATAGTGTGGCCAAATTATTTTGGCAAGTAGTCAAAGCTGGTTTGCAATTACCAAAAATTAAAAAGCCTGAAGAAGCTGATCAAGTCAGTAATCCAAATTATTGTCCCTATCATCAGATGATCAACCATCCTATTGAAGATTGTTATGTCTTCAAGGATTGGCTAGAAAAGAAGTATCAGCAAGGTGAATTTACACTATACGACAGTGTTCTAGTCAACCCAAAAAGAGAGTCTACAAAGATGATTATGTCCTCTTCTGTATCATCCATCAAAAATAAGAAGGAGAAATCAGTTCAAACTAAAGAATGGGAAACAGTAGTCTCCAAAAAGATCATGAAAATGCTGAAATAGCTAAAATGTGTCCCTAGTGTTAAGTGGAAATCACCACTTAAACCTATATTGGACTTGAAAGAAATGCCTAAACCAAGTATTTAGGCTTCTCAGCGTCATTCTGATAAGTCTAATTCATCACAAGATGAAGTCTACTAAATGCCTCATAAATCAAAGAAGTCAGGAAGATCAAGAAGAGAATTACAGCTCAAAAGATCATTAACAATTTAGAGGAGTATCACCAGCCGACAAGACAACCATTTAGGCTTGACTTTATGCCTAAACTTTAGCTAAATCGATGAAGAAGATAATGGTGAATCTTGTCCAAGACAGTGAATCATCTATGTAATATCAGATGTTCATCGGCATCAATTACTCCAAAATAACAAGGGTAGTCAGACAGACTCGACCAACCCGTCAAAATTATTATCAGGAAAGCAAGAAGAGCCTGAGGAGTTAACATCTTAATTTTGTTTAATGACTCAACAAAATGATAATAGTTCAGATGAAGATCCATGTTTTTCTGACGGAGAAGAGTTAGATTCATCGATATCATCACTCATGAAATGTATGAAGTTGAAAATTGAGTCTAATCATTTTGGCCAAACCTCCAGAATAAGAAGGGAATTTGAAGAAACTACATCTTCAAAAAAATTTGAGCAAGATAAGGTGATTCAAGTTCAGTTGAGAAGCGATAAAATCTTACCACCTTCATCAAAGAAGGGAAATACAAATAGAGACAAAGGCAAATAAATTGAAGTCAACGAAGATATCATTCCCAGAAATCTTAGAATAAAGCCTAAATTAAGCAAAAAAATAGATTATAATATTCTATCACATCTAAGAAATATCCCTGCACAACTGAGTGGGTACGAGGCTCTCTTGATGTTAAAAGACCTCCAAGAAACTTTGATATAGGCTCTCAAAGATCTGGAGAGTTATGAAGCTTACTTTGCTGAAAAATGCATGATCAAAGCATTGCAAACTCAAGAACTCTCAATAATCACATTTTCTGAGGAAGATCTTATGTTGGGGACAGCGGATCACAACCATCCTCTTTATGTTACTGAGAGTGATGTCATCATCAATCAAATATTGATTGATGTTCTTCTATCAATCTTATGAGTCTAAAGGTATATTATCACTTGACATCCAACATCTTGGGAGATAAATTGATGGTTCATGATTTCAATGAAAAAGGGCGAAAATTCTCTGGTTCTTTTGGGATTTATAAGCAAAATCATTAGGTTTTTGATTTTTCATGAATGGCAAGTATTATTTTAAGTAATGAAGAAGATGCTCTTCAATGAAAGATGATATGTAAATATTCTTAAAGAAAGAACAAGAAAGAAATAATGACTCTCCTAAAGCACTTGATTTTGCACCTAAATCAAGAAAATAGTTCCTCATTTGGGAAGTGACACGAAGGAGAAGATATTCTCCAAACCTAAGAACTTATAAGCTTTCAAGAAAGGCAGAGTATGAAATAAGTGATTCTGATTCAAACTATGATTTTGAATCTACTTATAAAAATAGAGTTTAAATGGTTGCATCAAGGAAGATAGCTCACTTAGTAGATTCAGATGACTCACTCAAAATTATACACATCCCACATCAGTGCTTCAAACAAATCACTCCACTGGAGGTTCATAATATTGAAGAATTGACAACATTCTATGTGCCACCATTGAGTGAGAGTGGCAGAATGGAAACTCTATTTTACAAATCTGAAGAGTCTCATACTCATAATTTTGATCAACTTGCTCAACAAAAATTTTGATGAGATAGTGCCAATAAAAATACCAATATAATATCCACAGAAATTACGTAATGATGCATAAGCTTGGAATTCATATTGAACTACTAAAGATATAACTCAAATCTTTAACAAGATGTGGAACCAAAGAAGTCCTCAAGCATCATGAAGAAGTGATAAGTTTATCACTAAAGGTCTTGGGTTCATCCACAAATCTCATCAAAATAAAGCTTGTTATAATATAATAGAAGCTAAGATCGAGACTAATAGTAACGAAGAAGATGATTCACATGAAATTCTTCTTAAAAATGATGAAGAAGTGGAAGCCAAGCCTGCACCTGAAGAACTCGAAGATGGTGGACAAATAGCTACTATAGATGAACATAAAAAAATCAACCTATGAGCTAAAGATGATCCCCGTTCAACTTTCATCAGTGCCCTTTTGTCTGATGAGAAAGTTAAAGAGCTAAAAATACTACTTTGTGGATTCAGGGATTGCTTTGCATGGACATATTCGGAAATGTCAGGCTTATCCCCTGATGTAGCCATTCATAAACTAGCTATTAAACATATGCAATGCTTGTTAAGTAAGCTCCTAGACGAATGAGATTGGAGATTGAAGAACATGTAAATGTAAACTAAGAAGCGATCAAGGGCTTCATCCTGGAGGAGAAGTATGCAGATTGGATAGCTAACATTATCCCAGTTAGGAAGAACGGTCAAATCCATCTCTGCATTGACTTCCGAGACCTAAATAAGGCGTGCCCAAAAGATGACTTTCTGCTTCCAATATCAAAACTACTAGTGGACAACACTTTCAACTATGACATGTTCTCATTCATGGACGGATCGTTAGGATACAACCAAATTAAAATGGCACCTGAAGATGAAATACATACATCGTTCATAACACATATTGGCTTCTATTGCTACACAATCATGCCTTTTGGTTTGAAGAATGCTGGATCTACATACCAAAGAGCCATGCATATTTTTGATGAATTGATTCACAAAGAAGTGGAATATTATGTTGATGATTGGTAGTGAAGAGCTTAAATCGTGAAAATCATTTTGAAGATTTGAGAATTATATTGGAGAAAATCAGAAAATAAGATCACAAGATGAATCCTCTAAAATGTGCATTCGGGGTATCCTCTGAAAAATTCCTGGGGTACATTGTACGTTACAGAGGTATTAAAATTGATCCTACTAAAATCAATACAATTATGGAGATGCCTCCACCAAAGAGTTTACGTCAACTTCGTTCTTTGCAAGGACAGCTTACATTCATCCGTCAATTTATATCAAACCTATCAGGACACTGTCAACCATTTGCAAGGTTGATGAAGAAGGATGCTCTGTTCAAGTGGGATAAGGACTGCCAAGAAGCATTCAATAGCATTAAAAGTTATATATTAAATCCACCAATCCTTATAGCGCCTACTCCTGGGAAGCCCCTCATTCTATACACAGTTGCATTAGAAGAGTCCCTTGGAGCATTATTGGCACAACATAATGAAGAAAGCAAAGAGAATGCTCTTTATTATATCAGTCAAAGATTAATAGGAGTAAATGAGATACTCTATGAGAAGCACTTTGAATTGATCTTCATGCAAAAAGCTTCATCATTATATGTTATCTCACAAGATTACCCTCATCTCAAGGATTGATCCAATAAGTACTTGATGACAACAGTCGCGTCGCAAGATGGGTTATAGCTTTTACAATTTGATATCACATGCTTCCATAAAGTAAGGACAAGTCTTAGAGATTTTCTAGCACAACCCATCTCTGCGGACTCTTCTCTTAATGACGACTTGCCCGATGAGCAAATTATGCTTATTCATGAAAGAAAAAAAATTACAAATTTGAAATATGTACTTTGATGGAGCCTCATCGATCAAACAAGTTAAACCTCTAAATTTCCCAAGGGCAAGAGTAGAATTGATATTGTCTTCATAACACTAGAAGGAGAGATAATGAGATGATCATATGGGTTGATTGAGTCAAGAACTAATAAAGTGAATATGAAGCATTAGGTGTCTTGAAGAAGCTATTTTCATAGGCATTCAAAACTTGCATATTTTTGGTGATTCTCCTTATTATAAATCAAGTACATCTATAAAATCAATAAGCTTGAGTTAACTTTCTATCACAGGCGAGTTCTTAAGCTTATGAAGCAAATACAAAATATCACACTAACTCGAGTCTCTCGATCCCAGAATAGCAAAGCTGATTGTTTAGCAAAATTATCTAAGAAAATGGCAAGTATGAATGGTGATTATATCATGATCAACATATTTACTCAACGAGTTCTAGAGCCAGCAAAGTATCAAACCCTGCAGGTAGAGGGATTATCAAATTTGACCCAACAAGATATAACTCAAGTCACTCCTCATACTCCCCAAAATCAACAATGAGTTATACCAAGAAGAGCTAAGAATGACATTGCTCAAAAGCAAGTGGAAGCCTTTATTTAGAAGAGCCACATGATTGGAGGCAACCCTTCATCGACTTTAAAGAAGGCAAATTACCAAACAATAAATCACTAGCTCAAATGAAGAAGAGATGCGCTATGCTTTCATCAACACTTTATATCAGATCCTTTGAACAAATATGGACGATGCCTAAATACAAAGATGAAGGTACCAAAGTGATGGTTGAAGTTCATGAAGGACTTGTGCACATAATCAGTCCCAAGATGGCAAGAAAGATCAAAAGGATGGGCTATTATTGGCCATCTATGGTGAGAGACTATAATCATGCTAAGAAGTGTCATGAATGTCAAGTACATGGGAATAAAATCCATCAACCTCCAAATCCATACCCAAATAGCATCGCCATTCAATGTTTACATATGTAATTCGACTACCCATCGACCATCACGGTCACTATTTCATCCTAAAATGACATTATTTCCAAGTGGGTTGAAGCTGCTCCATTTAAAGAAGTTACTGTTGACCGAGTGATCAACTTCTTCACCCATAATGTGGTCTATAGATTTGGAGTATCATGCCGAATAATTTTTATAATGGAATAACTTTTAAAAGTGCAAAGATTTATAGATTTGTCGATCGACATAAAATTGATTTGCGATACTCTTCAATTTATTATCTAAGAGCAAATAGTTTGGCAAAGGCTTTCAACAAGACATTGGTCAAACCGCCAAGAAGATTCTCACTAAAAATAAAAGAGAATGGCATACCACTTAGAGGCACTAGGTATCGAACCACCTACAAGACGCCTAAAGCCACTCTATTCATTGGTATTTGGAACTAAGTAGTTCTTCCGAAGTTGAGTTCTTCACTTCGAGTAGCCATCCAATATCTAACTAAGATCAAAATGTCCGCCTGAGAATGGAAGACGCCAATGAAGTTACAAAGCTCATCAAAATGGAAGTCTATCAAGCAAAGATGTCCAGGGCTTTTGACCACACTGTGCGGCCTCGAACATTCCAAAAAGGAGAATTAGTTTTGGTGTTGAAAAGACCAATTATCCACAATCAAAAATTTGGTGGTAAATTTGAGCCTAATTGGGAAGGCCCTTTTATCATTGAAAAAATGTACCAATGAGAGACATAACAACTCATTGACTTAAATGGTGAAAGACCAATGCCACCAATCAATGGTCATTACCTAAAAAAATATTATACATGATGGCTACATTCTCCAAGTATAATAGAAATTCTTCTGTAAGATAGGGGGTATTTTTTTAGTATATTTATTTAGGTTGACATTGTGCTTCATACCGAGATCCCTAAATAAATATACCCACTCTATATGAAAAACTTTTCTTTAAAAATTCCCCTATTACATAGGGGGCCTTTTTAGATATATATATGAAATCAATGTTACATGTTAAAACCCTCTTAAGAGCATATCAATTCAAATATTGGTGTATTTGCATATTTTCATCTTAAAAGTTCTGCTAAAGTGCTTTAGAATTACCCCTGCAAGATAGGGGCATTTTTAATTTATGTTAAGTTTTTTTGAGTTGACATCATGCTATAAGACGAAATCCTCGAATATATTCTAATTCAGGTTGATATCGAGCTTTACGTCAAAATCCCTGAATATATCGATAATTGTTATTATTAAGTTGCAAGTTTTTACAGGAACAAAAAAAAGAATTTATTTATACATATGAAAAGACAACCCTAAAATGTCAAAAAAAATTTATCTCCCAGATTAGCCAAATTCCGGAAATCAAGTCAGAAGAACTCCCGATTTTAGAAGCTTCAATCAATTAAGTTGGAGAAACATCAACCTCTACATCCTTAAGTCTAGAACATTGATGGGTTATAAAGGTCGAACTCAACAAACCCACAAATGAGTTGTTGACGCTCTCCTCACTCAACAAGCTGCAAGAAAAGGCTGTAATGAAAGAGTCCCCGTTGTGGGTCTGGACAAATCCACCAACCTACAAGTTAAAGACTCTAGGTTAAAGGTATCAACAAGCATATGGTCGTTCGGCGCTCCTCACTCAAATAGTAAGAAGAAAAGGCGTAGAGAAAGAGTTCATGCTCGTCAGTCCAATGATGATAGTTGTTCAATCTTAAACCATATCCAGCTTAGTGATTACAAGCAACCAGGATCCAAGAGATCTTTCTACTTGATCGATAAGTCAAGATAATATGAGGAAACTCTCAATTCAGAGCTGCCTCAAGTCAATCTTATATTGTCCGTAAGGTGTATATCTCAATATATTCTCAAATGATCTGATCAAGCTCAAAGCACACATCAAAGCCAACCTCTTCATCAAGTCCGTCAAAGTAGAAAGCACAGGACTGAGGAAGCAATTCCATAGTTCTACAAAATTGATGGCTGAACTAAAAGAATTTTGTGATTATTCAATCTGTTAAAGCACACATTCTAGATAACTCAACACTTGACCCTAAAGCGATAAACTAGAAGGTTGGGTCATCTGTATGCACCCTTCAATGAATTCGTCAAAGCAGCAAGCATAGGATTCATGGCACACATACACTTCCTAACAAGTCGATATGGACAAATTAGGTCAGTCATTCATCAAGTCCGTCAAGCTTAAAGCTAGGACAGAAGGAATTTCAAATCCGACCAAGCACGGATAAACCAATTCCCCAGCGAAGTCCTTCATCAAAATAAATAAACCAATTCCTCAAACAAATCTAATTAAGCACAAAGCTAAGATTGGAGGAAACTCAAATATGCAAAGACATAAAAGAAAGAGATCTTCAGCAAAGCCATTGAAGTCGAGAGTAGATGGTGTAAGAACTCCTATCTATTCGACAAGTTGATTCTGATAAATCGGTCAATCCTGTCATTTACCATGTCCTAAATAAGGCATCACACTAATGAGAAATCCTATCAGAACTCCATAAACTAGTGCAATCGATGCTAAAATGATCCAAGTTTTGTAGCCAGCACACAAAATGAGCCCAAAGTACAAATCAAAACTGATCTTTTCATCAAATCCCCCAAAGATAAAAAGCATAAGAGTAACAAAGGAAATGTTGATGTCCACTAATACAATAAGATAATACATGACTGATGAAAAGAAAAATAAAAAAAAGAAGTACATCATGGGAGCCTAGACTGTAACTCCTAAAGTTGTGCTAAATAAGCTGTTAAAGACTGCTGCTCACTCTCAGCCAGCTGTAAAGCATTAGTAGCTCTAATCAAAGCGACATCCACCATCTAGAGTGATCGGTAATGGTGTTGCTCTGCTCTATACGAGCTCTCGTCTTTACTTTCGACTGCTCTAATCATGGTAGTCAATGTCACTTCGGAAGAAGCATCTACCAAACTCTAATGGTCATGTCGTAGAGCCTCAGCATTCTTCTCAAACTCATCATGTGCTAGGTCAGCCGTCTCACTATGAAGCCTGACCTGCTCCTGAAGCTCTATCAATAAAGTGCTAGAGCGGATAATACTAATCGATCTCATCCGGTGGATCAAGAACTCTATGTCTCTACGAAGAGTCTCCAAATACCTGAGAACCTGCTCCTCCAAGCCAGTACGAGCTAAAATATCCAGAATGGTGCTCGCATATGATGTGAAGCTATCTAGTGACTCTGGTAAGTCAAAGTAAGCCAAGAAATCACGTCCCTCAAAAGCACCAAGCCGATCTTGCCTGTCGATTTGGCTATAGGGATGTCGATGGTATATCTCAGACTCATAACCTACATCAGGCACTGCAAGGAACAAATAAAAACAATCAGCATAAAGTAGAGCAGTAAATGTAAAGAATAAAGAAAGGGAGAAAGTACCTGGACATAATGAATCTGACTAAACTGGTGTATCATAAGCGATGTAATCCTCGATGATCATCATTATCTGATAAGCTCCAGAGCTATGTGCTGGCTCAATAGAGGCCTCACTAGGCATGAAATCCCTCACCTCAAAAGTCTCCCCAAGGCAATGGACAGAGTCAGGCTCAGTAGAGAAAGGTGGCTCCACATAAGGGATAGTAAAATCGAAAGTGGTAATATTAAAGGCCAGCACGTGCGGCGGCTCAACTCTAGAGTCCTCAATAATATCTCCAGTGCTACCTAACATTGTGGCACTTTGTCAGAAGTCATAAACTGCTGTGGAGGCAGACTCGTGGAACAATCAACTGAAGCCCATCAGCTCACATGGGTTTACACTACGTCTGCAGATGAAGAAACATCAATGTAGCTAGGAGAAGAATCTCTTGCTCTAACTCTATTATGAGAAGTGGTATTCTTAGCCCTAACCTGCTCGCCAACTGGTGCATCTATCAAGAATCAAATTAGAATATCAGTTACACTGAGTATATTTTGATAATAAAAAAAGAGAGAGGGGGGATAAAAGTATTGAAAGAGAGGAGGATAGTGATTATATCTCTAGCGCTATAATCTCCTGCAAATGGTAACTGACGATGGATCCTCTGATCTCGAGGAACTCCTAAAGACCTCATCCTGCATTCATATCTCCTAGAACCACACTCCAAAAAAGGACCAAAAGATAGTCGTACCCAGATGAGGTAGGTATAACTAACCCCCATGCGACCCTATGGAGGAACTATCCAAAAGTAAGCACCAGTACCAAGCCTCAGTAAATGTAGCCAAACAGCTGAAGCAGCAAAGTAATGTGTCTCAAGGGGAATCATCTTGATCCTCCTGAAATCCACTACACCAAGGATGAATGGTCTGCCATCACAAGCAGTCGACTGAAAGAAACTAAAGCTGCGTACTTCGATTAGGGGATAGCCCTCTATAACAACTACGAGATAACATAACCATCATGGACGATATCGAAGGTACTCACTCCGTCGATGGCCATGAAGTAAGGAATATCTGTCATTCTCATCAAGACTGTCAATAAGATCAACACCTATCAAGTCGGATGGTAAGCCGAGTATATCCGGCTGGTGAACCAACAAAAATCGATCTCTAACCAAATGAGGAGCAAAGAAGAGCATGTGAATCCTCTCCATCTCCAAAGTATAGGATGCTCGATATAATTATAAGACTATAGGATATCCTCGCTCTAAAAAGAATGTTGGATACTCAAAATAAGCAAAGGCACCATGTATGTGGAGATTAATCCAAGCATATAAGTACTGCCAAAGTAGAGTCACATCTCGCAGCTCTAGAGAACTAGAAATCACCCCAATATCTATAAATCACATAACCACTGGGGCGAGAAACTCTCGAGAGAGATCCTTCTAATAAAGCACACAGGCGAACTAAGCCCTCTATAATAGGAAGCATAAAAATGCAGAGTCATGTCACTATAAAGTCGGCTAAGAACAAATCCTTACTCAATCCCTATAGGGCTAGAAAAGTCACGTCTGCTAATAAAATAGGCTCTGCAGTCTCCTCAACTAAGTAACTATCATAAGACACACCCAATCGAAAAGGATCATGTAGTGCTATAGTCTCCTCAGATAGAGCATAATCTTGTAAGAATCTCTGAATCCATGTACTCACATGTAGTGCAGCTCGTGATCGTCTAGAACACCCTGATGCCCAAAAAGTCTAGTGATAGTGGTCTAGAAGATCAATATAAACAGAAGGCATAGCTAGCCTACCTCGTCGATCACAATCATCTGAAGGCTGCCTACAAAATAACTTCTCATTAGGTGGAACACACTCCTCATTGCGATAACCAAATACAAGAAGACCTAACACAGCCTATAAGTCCAAAAGAGTGACTATCAGCTCCTTCAAGCCAATCCAACAAATGTTACTCCTAGTATCCCAGAACTCCACTATTCCACGAGTCCAAGAAGAAGGCATACCCCCAAAGTCAAATAAAGATACATATATTGTCTCATAAACATCGGCTGTCTATAAAGTATCTCTATGAGCCTGTAGAACATACCTAGCCCATGTGACGTATCCATGTGGAAGTGTAGGAATCTACCAAGAATCGGCGGGTCTAATGAGCAGTAGGCGGTGGCAGTCTAGACTCGTCTACTCAATGTTAAAGCATCGTAAGACATCACAATATCTAACCCGCTTTGTATTGATTTATCCTAGACACTTGACTTGGGTAGCCACCCAATCTGCAAGATCCTCAAAAGCAAAGGAATCTGAAGTACAGTCAGGAAGTAGGGAAGAGCGTACGAAGAAACCCTGATAAAAATCATGTCCTCATAACATATCGATGTGCTGCTCAATCCTATCCCTGATATCAATCATGCGGATCATGTTCATCAATCTCCGACCAAATAGCCTCTTCACTAGGCTCAACAGATGATAGATCATCAAGTCTCCTCCAACGGAACATTCTCCTGTCAAATAATTAGAGAATTGACATAAGAACCCAACAGGGAGTTATACCACGAAGTGGTAAAAAGAAAAAAGAGAAAAAAAATGAAGAAAGTCAAAAAAAAGTCAACTAGTTTTCAACAAGCGCGACTCGCTCCATGCGCGAATCACATTTATTAGGGGCCATTTATTGACCTCCATATATGTGTCATAAGTCGAGTTAAACCCACAAGTCGAATTGACACTTGAAATGCGGTGCATAAATCGGCTCAAAATGGGCGTCATCAAAATGGTGAAACGACCGATCGACGAAGCACTTGTCGTTAAACATCAAAATTGATCGAATATAAATATTGCAAAATTTAACGATCAATCGATTAAGCGATCGAGCTATTAACGTGTCGGCGTGCATATTAGAGTAGAAGTGCTGCAACGATATCTGAATAACCTCCGTTCATGAAATTGATTATGTCATTAACTCAAAACATCAAAAACTATAAAATGAAACTATCCGCACTCAATTCGGACGAGTCTGCAAATGTCGAATGATTTGAACTGACAACGAGAAAATCGAGCCTAAAATGCACTAGACATCGCAAAAATCAACCCAAATGACCTCCGATCGACGAACGGAGTTTCGTCATCGCATTCAGGATGTTGAAACTGGTCAAGATATAAATATTGCACAACTTGATGATCAACCGATCAAGCGTTCGAGTCGTCAATATGGATGCACGTATATCGAGATCATGAGGTGTCAACATAAACCAAACTACCTCCGTTCACAAAATTGATCACACCATTAGCTTCGAAACGTTGAAATCTATCAAGTAAGACTATTTGCACTCAATTCGGACAAGTTTGCACGAATATCGAGCGGTCAAAAGCGGCGATGCATATTTTGAGCTGAAATTGACTCAATTTGACGTCGACTCAAACTAAACGGCCTCCGATCACAAAACGGACTACACTGTTGCATTCGGAGCATCAAAATAACCTTAAATTGATATATATATATATATATATATATATATATATATATATATATATATATATATATATATATATATATATATATATATATATATATTGATAATAATTTTATCGACGTAAAACACATTAAAGCCTTAATCAATTTAAAATCCATTTAAAAATAAAACTAACCTAAATCCCTCATTTTCTCATCAACTAACCCTATTCATCTTCACACGATCAACTCTCCTCCACACATGACCCGAGCCGCTCCTCTTCACGCACGCAGGAAAGAAACCGAGGGCTTTTCCCTCTTCAAGCGATCGAGCCGCACGGAACGCATGCAAAGCTTCGACCGAAGCCTCTCCCCCTTCATGTGTGAAGCCTTTCTAATGCCCTCATCGATCTCCTCCCTTGTTCAAGCGACGTTCTCTCTCTTCACAACCATTCCTCCCATTTTCCCTCTTCCTTCTTCCCAAAGAGCCCTCTCCCCCAGAAAATCAAAGCCCTTCTTCTCTCTCTTAAAAAGGGTAAAACCCTTATTTTCTTCTTCCCCCCTCGATTCTCCTCATTCGAAGGTGAGCCTTCTTCTTCCTTCTTCTCCTTCTTTCTTTTTCTTTCTTCTCTTTCCTCTTCCTCCTCCTCCATTTCACTCCTTCCATCATTTCCACAAAAAATAGAAAATTTCATCTCTTTCCCTCGCAAAACCAATCTGAAAATTCGTTGAAATTTTCCTCATTCTTTCCTTCCATTTTTTCCTGATTTTTTCCTCATTTTCTCAACCATCAAATGCCCCAATTTCCCTAATCCAAATTTTGCCACAATCTCCTTCATCGTAACTGGAGAAGAACAGTCATGAGGCGGGTTCTGCTTTCAATTCGGCGTGCCTCCTCAGATTACACTTCCAATCTTTCTCATCGAAGAAAAAATGAGGGGGTTCTTCTCTTGGTTTCTGACATATCTGACCCCATTTCCTTGTCGATCATTACAACGTGCAGAAAATGAGCAAGAACATGTGGGATCAATGTGTGAATGTGGATATATACATGCTTGTGTTTCTTTGCAGGTTTGAAGGCCTCGTCGTGCTCATGAGGGCATGACAAAATGAAAAATCAATTGTAGTGTCACAAGACACCACTCACTACGCTCATTAGGGCGTACAGAGTAAGCCAACATCCATTAGATGTCACTCCCCCTAACCGAAATGCTATCGAAACTTCGTCAAAATCTTGTGACTTAGAAAAAAAATGAAAGTAAAAGAATTGGCTTAAGAATGTCAAGCGATAAAACCTAAAACAAAAATTCAAAATAAAAACTCCAAACAAAAAAGGGGAGGGAAAATAATATACAACGAACACAAAAGTAAAACAAAAAATATGGGTGAAAAGCACTTACGAAATTTATCTAAGCAGAGTTGAAAGCCCACTAAAATTTCTAATCGCTCTCTTTCAAATACTCCAACTCCAACCCTTCAAACAAATGAAATGGAATGTAAGACAGTCTCTTGGCCTTATTATAGAAATTAGAAGGGGTAGTGAACGGTCCACTTTTAAAAAAAGATGGGAGAAAATGAATGTTGGAAAGTTTGAATAAGTCTTTTATGTGCATTGTAGCATAACTAACCTCAATGCAAGCACTTAAGATTTTGATATTCAAAGTTTTAGTTTTAATACCTAATTAAAAGCAAGCATTTGCATGGAGGGAAGATCCTATGGATTTGAAGGTTGAATTGAAAAGAAAAAATATATCTATATTTATAATATGGGTCAACCTACTGGTAAACTTGAAATATCTGGGGATGTTTCATAAAAATATACAAAAACCCATAATCTTATCTATGATTATAAGAAGCAAGACAAATGAGAGACCTTCAAAAAGAGAAGGAATCAATTTAAATATTGTACTCTATTGATTCACAGAAGTCACTCTGAGAGTAAAACTTTCTTTAAAACAATAAATTAAACTATCTTTTGAACCTATAGATTTGAAACTCTATGCCATCGAATTCACAACACTTTGTACAAGAGAACAGAATGTGTTAATTAAGGCATTCTCAAATTCACCCGCATGGACCCCGATACTATGCTAAATGCTTAAATTCAAGTGTCTGAGGATACTGCGCAGGTTGTTTTCGGTTTAGTCTTAGGACTGGGTATGGGTTAACAAAATCTAAAAATTTAATAATGTTATTATAATATCTTCAACCTAATAAAATATCTGAGAAGCTAATTATGTCATATGATAGTAGATCTAATCCTCTATTATTAAATTAATAGAGTCGACAGGATCTGAAAATAACGAAACAATAAACCACCCCAATGATGACTTTGTTAAATGAAAATTTTAATAGAGATACTTCAATCAAAATATGATTACAATTTCAAAGTAAATTAACTTAGATTGAATCTCAATCTAAATGCAGAGTTTAAAATATCATTGAGCTATAAATATCTAAGTGAAATTCAATATTAAAAACTTAAAGCTAAAAATCAAATTCATCTTTCACAATTGTTTGTCGAAGGTGACATTCAGAAAACCCTAACTCACAAAAGAGCCAAAGTTAAATCAAGTACAAAACTATGTTTACTCTTAAACAATCTCATGCCCAGGATGTGGCGTGTCCTCGGTATGGCGGCGAGACTCCACATGATGCGATTCTGAGTCCTCGACGGGTGATTATTGCCAAATGATCCCACTATATCACGATCATGACGTAGCGTATGCTTTGAGTTGTGAACCATAGGGTATACTTGATTGGGAAAAGTCATCTATGGTAGACTTAAGTCTGTTTCCTTAGACAAACACCACACTAGGTCTATAAGAATTTTTTGGACGACGTAACACATGTATTGTTAATAAGGATCTTCTATCAAGTTGGGTCGATTACCTCCTTTGACTAAGTAGACTAAGGACCACGACGGTCCGGGATGACGGAACCATGGGATCTAGATCGGACGCATCATCATTCCCCAACTATCCGGTTTAAGCTAAATAGATGAATTTCATAATCTAAATTTTAAACTCACTGTTATTATATGTTATGCATTAAGCGAACTAATGACTAGCCTTAATCGAAAGTTCTCTCTCACTTATTGGGAGGGGTAATTAACTATAGAGGCTTGTGTCTATATGAAACTTGGAACCAGATCTAAAGTCCTCACCAAATGAGGACGAAATCTCTGGGTAGTGTCTTATCTACTATTTCATCTGCCTTCTGAAAATTACATCGATGCTTCAAAATCAAACTCTCTTCAATTCAATTTGTCGAGATGTCGGTGATGAATTTTTGGAGCCCACACCCGTTATATCAATTTGGGCTATAAGTGGGTCAATTGAGTTTAATTGACCATTGTGGCCTTGACAAATTTAACAATCAATTTGGAATAAACTTGAGTCATTAGTTGCAATCAATTTGGATTAGATTTTGATTTGACCCATTTTGGCCATTTAGGTCAATTTGGGTCAACTTGGATCAAGAGGGCCAATTGGGTTAGGTTTGGCTCAATTAAAGGTCAAGACATGTTCAAATGTTAATTTTTGGTTGATTTGAATCATTAGTTTCAATGGATTTGGCTTAAGTTATAATTTGGCTAGTTTGGGTTCATATGGGTTAAAAGGTTGACTTGGTCAAAGGGTTAGGTTGACTTGGTTTGACCCAATTTATAATTGATTAACCTAGGATAATTAACAATCTTGACATGAAGTTTGGGTTGGCTTAATTCACTTTGATTTGGATTGAAGAAAATTTTGGTTCATGTAGGTCAAATTGGCCACTTTGGATCAAGTGAACAAATTGGATTTACTTGGTTTGATTTTGAGTTGAGTTCAATTTAGTTGAGTTTATATATGAATTTGGGATTTATATATAAATCCAATTGCAATTGTTTGGGTTTAAAAGAGTTTTGATTCATTTGAATATTTCAAGTCACATGGGCTAAGTTGAGTTTGACTTGAGTTGATTTTGATTTGGCTTGATTATTATAAACTTCATTTACATTTGGATAGGTAATTAAAGGAATGATTGATTCAGGAGAAAATCCATTAATTTTGACTTGATTTGGATGTCATTTAGTTGAGTCCAAGGAATTGGCTCAAAGGATTCAAATTTAGGTTTCGATTTGATTTTGATTTAGTTTTGGCTATTTGATTGTAGATTTGATTTATGTTTGGGAAGATAATCGAAGGTACAATTGATTTATAAGAAAATCAATTGAATTTGAAGGGATTTGAGGGCAAATTTGGCTAAGTCCATGGAGGTAGATCCAAAGGGCTTAGAAAGGGATTTGATTTATTTGATTTAGTTTGATTTAATTTTAATGATTTGAGTATAGATTTTAATTATATTTTTGAAGATGATTGAAAATATGATTGATTCATGAAGAAATCGATCAAGTTTGGATTGAATTGGATGAAAATTTAGCTAAATCCATGGGATCCAATCATAAGGCTTAAGGGAGATTTGATCAAGGGCTTCAATCATTTGATTTCAAATTTGGATTTGAATTGGTATTTGGATTTGATATTTGGATTTGAGTTCAAATAGAATTTGAGGTTTGGTTGGAAATTTAGATTTGAATTGAATTTAATAAGGGGTACATGGATTGGATTTAGGCTATAGGGTTGGTGATTTTTCTAAGTCCCTAAGTCATAGCCTAATCCTATGATTAACCCTTCTAAATCTCTAAGCTTAGATTAAGTGTTCACCTAATCACTAGAATTGTCTTATGGCTAAGAGAATCTTAGTATCTAGAATATCCCTAAGTCTAAGAAGAGGAGGTTGAGAGCTCACTCCAAAAGTGAGGCCAACAATATTAGATACACATTTAGAGCTAGTATTTTATGATATAAAAATTCTTTAGTTTAAACTAATGCATTCCTTTCTCTCCAATGTGATTACATCCTAGAAACATATTAGCCCTTCTAGCCTTTGTTTGGCAAAAATGAAGGTAGCTTAGTATAGGTTGCAATCAAAAAGATGGGGCAACTTTGTAGCAAGAATTTGTGAAAAGCAATGGTGCTACCAATATAAGAGGTGATCCATCAATAGATAAATCATTCGTGGGAGCAAGGTAAGCATAAGCTTTAAATCCAATTCTATATGCATACACAAATTCTAAGCCATTTATAGATGCTAATCTTAGGCCCTCAAAAATACGCATTGGCTACATTGACCTATGATGTTTTTGGCTATAGCATGTTGCCTTTGTATCAACAGTAGGCATCATTTGATTTATGTTGTAGTTGATCAAAAGGAGCCATGGTGATACAATCAAGTTTGACACCATTGACATACTTTAATATAAGATTATATTGGATGGCACTAGGGCAAGCAATACAAGTATTTGATGGCCACCCTTACATCACATGCAAAGGATATGTTTTAGGACATAAAAGAGTACAATCCTTATAAGATAATACCTTGCATGGTATAAATCACTACACCCCAAGAAGTGTTACTAAACTACCTTGGCGATGACTTTGATGTTAGTGGGAGAGACACCATTTTGTCCTCAAGTTTAATCAATTTTCTTATTATTATTGTACTTATGTTTTTATTCATTTAATAACATTATATTGATATTCTATGACAATCAAAGGTACTTGTACATTACAATACTCAACAAAAAAGAGTAAATTAGAAATTATCTTACATCACATTTATAGTACTACTCATACACCCGATCATTACTAAACTCCATATAATATGTATATATCATAATATTATCCTCATTAAGTTTATGTAACCTTCTAGTTGCCTTTGTGTCACTCTTCAAATAAAATGATTTTTCAATTGATATTTCAACTCTTATCAATCTTCTCTGGTTAGGAATTTTTGTTCTTGTCATTTGGAATTATGATATCAATTAACTCATCATACCAACTTCTTAGCATAATGACTTCCATATAGTTATTCCTAAGAGACAATCCCATTACAATTGTTATCTTTTTCAATATCAAAACTTATATCTATCTTTAGCTTCTTTCTTAAGATAAGATGATATCTCATATAGAAGTTCTATAACCCAACAAAATGATGCATATTCCTAATAAATTTTTGCTAAAGTAGTATTCATTTGAAATCATTAAGAAATTCACCATTAGAATTCTTTTTCATGCTCATAAGGTCTTGGTGCAACCTCAAAATCAACTCATTCTAATAGTCCATCCATACATATTTATTACACTAAGAAACTGATAACTACTCAAGATCTTTTGCTAGCTTCAATGTATAAAAAAAAAAAAAAAAACATCTTCATATTCTAATCTCAACAATGAATTCAATTGATGTTTATAATCAATACATCAATCCAATTAGCAATCCTCTTAAGCCTATTTATATCTTATTGCATTCTAAAAACTCAATCTTGTGATAGTGCTTCTACACTATTAAGGCTTGAAACTCATCTCCTACTTACCACAATGCTTTTTGTTGATCTTTAAAAAGGGCTTCTCTTGATACTCCCTTTATATTTATCACGCACATAATAGGACACAATGGAGATGAAGGATTCATGTAGCCGACCCCACTTAGTGGGATAAAGGCTTATTGTTGTTATTATTGTTGTTATCGTTATAACATCACATATAATTTTTTAAATGAACTAAGAATATCCTTCACCGAATTTCTTTCGCTATGATTCGCCATCACTATAATATAAAAAAGTTATAACAATATAATCATATGAATGTAAAAGAATAATGAGAAGAAAACTCAATTAACTTTCAAATATGATAAGAATATAATGTGGCATTTGTTAGCATCCTATATGATACTGATGATGAAGGATGTTGAGCGTGCTCAAATATAAACCTCTCTTTGTTTCACAGAAAGTGGTCAAACTAATTATTATGATAATCAGTAAATAAATTGGTGAAATAATTTAAATCACTAAATGATAGGATAAGACCTAACATCTATTTATTCTCACCATGAGAAGTAGTGGCAATAAGAAAATTAAAAATTAAATAACAAATCTAGTTAAGAAGCATAGACTCTATTGTCATTAAGCATCAAATGACAAGATTAAAACAATCAATTGCACCTTTATCAGGTGTTATCTTAACCAACCTTTTAATAAAAAAATACCCACCTAGCCAAAAAAAAAGGAAAAATTACAAATATAGTGCTGATGACATTAGAATTACCAGGAAGAACTACATAATCTCATTTTATATTCTTCAATTTATAAATTATTAATTAATCTGTACAAGTTATTAAAAAATAAAAATTACAAAACTTAAACAATATTCCACTCTTTCAAAAAAAAAAAAAAAAATTCAAAATTCGACCACAAAAAGATGGCTATGCAGCTTAAATAAAATGATCTGATATAATGATGATTGAGAATATATCAAAAGTTGCTTCATTATGTGCCTTGTCTTCACATTAATTTTATTTTCTTATATTTTATGTGTAGAATTATCACTCATCATGCGAATTAATTATGTTGATTTCGTCAATTCTTCTACAGGTATTATATTGTCATTAACAAGTTCTAGTTTATCTTCAACAACAAAGGGAAATTTATAAGACTGTCAAATTTATTGCAGATGAACATTTAATGGTAATTTATTCACTTGTTATAGAAGACAATGCAAGAAGAAAATTTTATAGATACCATCAAAATTGATCTGAAAATAATTTTGCAATTATTTCAATGATCTAACACCTAAACTATAATATTTAGGTGCACCACACTTAAAATCTTTAATATCACATCAATATCTTTGTCAAAATTAAAGGGGGATTTACATACATGCCACACAATTCTTATATATTTACATATCTAATACCTAAACTTCAATTTTTACATTAACAGCCAAATTTTTAATATCACATTAAAAGTACTATCATCACTTACTTTTTAAAAGTGAACTAGACTTTATAAACCATAAGAAAGTGTTAGATAAGTAAATATCTAACTTTAGGTGTTAGATATATGAATACATAAGATGTGTGATATGTATGTAAATCTTCCAAAATGAAATACATATTTTTATGCCATATACACACACACACACACACACACACACATGATTGGATGAAGTTGGCCACACAACATATGAACATATGACATGATATACACCTTTGATTGCTATCTGTGCGTGTGTTAAGAAATTGTGAGAGCAAATGAGAGCCAAAAATGTATAAAAGTGTGTAAAGTTGCAGTGAGAGCTGCTGTAGTGAGTTCTTTGTTTCAAGCAATATCATTTACTCTGTAATCTGAAGAATGTAAGGTTTCTGTAATGTGCTAAATTGTAAACTCTCTGTACAAACAATAGCTTTACAAAATCGATTAAAGTTGTGTAGTTAATGCAGCTTAAGTGTCAAACTCTGTAAGATTGTTTAGCAAAAAAATGATTGAAGTAATCAATTTAATATATAAAAAACTACAACAGCTGATATTAAGTTAGCAGTTTGTGATGCTTTTGATGGTTGTAAAAGGCATAACCACAGACGTTTACCTCAGCTCTGTCACTAGTTAATTATGATGAACAACGAATCCCATAGCAGGTTGTAGTGATAGCAGATCTTGAATTCCTTGTGATGAAGTAATAGCTGTTATAGTGGAGCAAATACGAGCTGAATTCTACTGTCACCATAAAGATTAAAGCTGAATTATAACAGATGCAAAATACATGTTTTGATATTGCGTTACATGTTTCAAATAATTCAAAAATACACAATGATCTTAAGTTTAATCATAATAGCACTCTTGATTTGTGTCCAATGCAGGGCAATTGATATCCTGTCTTTCTTGGCATGAATTACTAAGGGAGATCTTGCAAGTGCTCTTGTGATGAACCCAAAGACCGCACCTACTATATTTACAAAAATTTAGTTCCCTTATTATTGTTCTTGATAAAGCATTACATCCTCATTTTCTGTCTTATCTCTAGCTTTAATCTTCACTCTAAAATTTTTCATCGATGACTTTGAAATGAAGAAATTACTTAAAACTCATAGTATAAGAAAAACAAACACTTACTGATAAAGGCATATTATATGCAACTTGACTAGTTTTATGTTAATCAAAACTTGAAGGATAATACTCCAATATGTAATTGTGATCATTAACTTCTTCACTTTGTAAACACATCATGTTAAGGACAAATCCTTTTATTTTTCTTCTAAGAAAAAATAAGCAAAAACATCTTTGTCTATCTTTTTCAGTTTTTGGCTTTCTCCCTTCTTACTTTTGTTTTTGAATTCAGTCTAATATCTGTCAAACTTAAATGTTATGAATAGCCACTCTTATCCACCATAATTTCAATTCTTCACACTAAATTAAATAAGAAACGAATTGACAAAGAACAATAACTGAAATAACAACTTTATGATGGTGTTGTAAACATTTAATCAAGACTAACTTTTAAACTGAGAGAATCATATGTTGTTGTCATCTATTGAAAGAACAACATAATACATTTAGCATAACTCATATGGGACAAGTGCATTTTTTCTGCATTCAAATGATCTAATAAAGTTCAGGAGAATTCATATTAAAAAGCTAGTTTTCTCTATTGCTCAGACCTACAGAGCTTTAACCAATCAAGTTGTGCTAAATTAAAGTTTCCAAAATATTTTGTTCTCCTAGTACATATATAGCTAAGATTTACAGTAATTTACAGAACTTAAAAGTTATTCTGAACCAAAAACTATTATAAGACTTAGTGACTCAAACTTAACAGAGGTTTAAATTTATAGCTCAGACTTACAGAATGCTTCCACCAACGAAGCCACGCTAAAAAAATGCTACAGAACATTAGAAATTACACTATAAGAACGCTTTTTTAAGAGAGCTTCAAAATGCTTATGCTGTACGCTTAATTTTCTTATTGTGCCAAATAAAAAACTATAGTAGGAAGAAAATGATTGACAGCCTTTGGAATAAGACGCATGGAGGACTGCAGCTCGGAGAAAGCCATAGAGAGAGCCTGTGGAGGGATTTGGGTTCCACAATGGTGGATAGAGCTGAAATCATCTTCGTTAGAGAGCTTTAATTAGAAGAAGACGTGTATAGACTATTTCATTCACTTCACAAGAGATGAACAGAGGTAACTTTGAGAATTTAATTGAGGTGTTATGTATATGATGATACTATTTTAGGTGGTTGATATATAAAACAAGAAGTTCTGTATGATATGCATTTAAATCCCCCAAAAAAGTAGTCATTTTTAAAAATTTCGCACAATGAATCATAAGATATATAACATAAACTCATAATTTTGATGAAAGAAAAAAAATCAAAAACATTTGTATGTGATATTTCTTTAAACATGTGATATTTTTTATGTATTAATAACTAATAAAATTTGAAGTGATGATTATAAATATTTTGTAATAGCAGAAAAAAATAATCTCTGATTGATTCTCAATGTCAAGGAAAACAGAAGAATGAAAAAAAATAAAGAAGCGAAATCTTGTTTCGGCAACCAAGTTTTTTTTTATCTTCTAAACTAAGCTATCTCAGTTTACAATTTAACTTCACCTGTTACGGAAATCTCTCTCAAACACGCTCATTACAGACACCACACCTCAAAAGCACACTTAGCACCTTATTTATACTTACACACATAAACAATGAGAAGTAATGACATACTCAAATGAAAAACAAAATAACCTAGTGATTATTATAATCACCACTATATATACAAGAAATAAGGATCACACTTTTCAACAATCTCCGCCTTGATCTTTATTTTGAAACAAGATAAAATTGATGTTGTTAAATCTTACAACATCCAATTGAATTCAAGTAGAATTCAAACTTTGTAATGGAAAGACATTTAGTATTAATCAGTAGGAGTCTCTTCGAAAGCCATCTTCTCCACTTTAATGACTCCATTACTAACTATGTCTCTTATAAAATGTAATTTGATGTCTATACGTTTTGATCGCTCATGAAAGATTGGATTTTTCATAAGATATATAGCACATTGATTATCACAATATATATTGATATTTCTTTGTTTAAATCTCAATTCTTCGACAAAACCATAAAGCCAAAGTTCTTCTTTAATGGGCTCTGTTGCTACAATAAATTCCACTTCTGTTGTAGACAAAGCCACATCTCATTACAAAGATGATTCCCAGCTAGCAATACCATTAAAAACTGTAAAACATAACTTCAGATGGAACGTCTGCTATCAGCACAATCTGCAAAATTTGAACTAGTGAACCATTTAATGATATCTTCAGTTATAACTCCACCACCATATAGAAGCTTTGACACATCTGAGAATCCATTTAACAGCTTACCAATGTATTCTCAGTTTTGCCATATATCTGCTAACAATATTCATTGAATATGCATGATCCTGTATAGTAGAGACTGTTCCATATATTAAACTACGAATTGCATTTGCATATGGGATTTGATTCATATACGATTCTTTAGCCTTGCCCTTAGAATCATCTGCAGACTTCAACTTAAAAAGACTGGCTAAATGAGTCCTAACCGGTTTGGAGTCTTGCATATTAAATTTGTTTAGAACCTTCTCCAAATATTGTCTTTGGGAAAGAAATAACTTTCTTTCAAATCAATTTCTGATGATCTGAATACCAAAAATTGTAGATACTGAACCTAAATCCTTCTTTTCAAATTTTGATGACAATTGATCCTTCAAAATATCAATTTCAGCTCTTCTTTGCTTGCTATCAGAATGCCATCGACATGTAACAGCAAGTATGCCAGCACGTTTTCTTAAGACATACACAATTGTCAAATCTGCATCTACAAAAAACAAATCCCCCTGATATAATGATCAAACTGAGGTAGATGATTGTTTTAAACCATAAATTGATCTCTTAAGAGACAAACATAGTTATTATCTTTTTCAATAAAAGCTTCAGGTTATTGCATTAAAATAACTTCTTCAAGATTTTCATCTAAGAATGTTTGTTTTACAATTTATTTGCTTAGTACGCACATAAGAAGCACAACCAAAGGCCTTTAAATTACTGTAATTAGGGACACGTCCATAACTCCATAGGAGTTTTGGACCTCAATGTTGCCGACGAACATCTATTTATTAAGTAGTAGTCTTAAGTGCTTCACCCCATAAATCTCTTGATGCTTCGGCACAAGACATCATACATCTAACTCTTTCAAACAATGTCCTATTCATCCTTTCAGGGACCCCGTTTACTGAGGTGTATGAGCAACAGTTGAATGTCTTGCATAACCTTGGTAAGCACAAAATCTGTTAAACAATTTTGGGCAATACTCCAATCCATTATAAGTTTGTAACCTCTTTACTCTTCTTCCTACTTGACTTCTAATTACTGCCTTCCACTCTTTAAAGGCCTCAAGAGCTTGATCTTACTTTTAAGGCAGTATACCCATACCCTTCATGAGTAGTCATCTATCATGGCCCTAAATTACTTTGCAACACTTTTTATTTGAACTCTTAGCAATCCCGTAAGTCACTATGAATATAATCACCTATACCTTTGCTGCAATGTGTTTCATAATACCTCTCTCCATATCATTTCTTTCTTGTTGGACAATCCTTTTTTTAGATTATAAAACCATTATTGATCAGGTGTCATGTGAAATGAATAACCAGAATCAAGAGTCTATCCGTAACCAGGATTCTTGGCTGATACAACCAATACATCAGATGACTCATAACCTTATGAATTTGATACAACAACCTTGTCGTCTTCGTCATACCTATCTCCATGCCATTTCTTTCTTGTTAGACAATCCCTTTTGTAGTGCCCCTCATAGCAATGAAAATATTTTTTGAAGGTACTGATTTTGAGTGTGATTTAGACTTATATTTCTTGTTATTTCTTTGTTCAAATCTTCCTCAAGCTAACAGGCTTCCTCCATTCTGATCATCTTTTATTTCGGTTTTCCTCTGAAACTTCTTGGACATTAGAAATTCCTCAGTCATAGTTAGAATTTGTTTTCCATTTAACATTATATCTACAATACGCTCATAAGATTTAGGGAGTGAACTAAGAAGAATGTACCTTGATCCTCATCTTCAATTCACACATCTACATTCTTGAGATCAAGAATAATTTTGTTAAATTTATGTATGTTTCCTTAAATATTTGGTTTCATCCATCTGTAAAGTATACAAATATTTCTTCAAGAAAATACAGTTGGACAATGATCTATTTATGAATAACAATTCGAGTTTTTCCTATACTTCTACATAGCCAATGCCAGCTTAGCCACTTCTCTCAATCGAGTGAGAAAAGAATGGCACTATAAGCTTTCAATTGTATTTCTCTTGCCTTCACCCCATCCGTCATGGATGCAAGACCATCTTTCATAATCGCTTCAGGAAGTCCTTGATGAATTAACAATGCTTTCATCTTGATTCTCCATAAACTGAAATAATTTCCAACAGTAAATTTGTTGTTCTCAAACTTTTGTGTAGACATCATCCTTCTCATCTTTCAAAGGCTCTAGTACCAATTGTAATAGAAAAAAAAAATCTCTAATTGATTCCCAATGGTAAGAAAAAGGCTAAATTTTTAATTTAAGGCTGATTAAAAATTTAATAAGCTACATAAGTACACAAAAAATAAATTTAAAAATCCGACGTAGAATCCACATCAACGCCAGTCTACAGCAGCTTAATTTAAAAAAAAAAATTTGGACCAGCCATAGTATTTTGCCCGTATCAGAGTTATCCAGTGTCGGAATTGAGCGAGCTTGGTATCGTTGAAAGCGTAATGAAATTTTCCACGACTTTCATGTTAACAAAAAGCTGCAATTGTGGCCCGATGCGCAGCAATTTTTGTGAATACTCGCAAAAACTGCGGCGCCGACTAGAAATATTGGACCAGCCGCAGTATTTTGGCCGTATCGGATCCGACGTCGGAATTGAGCGAACTTGGTATCGTTGGAATCGTAACAAAATTCCCCACGACTTTCATGTTTGACAAAAAATTGCGATTATGGCCGGTGCGCACAGTTTTTGTGAATGCTCGGCAAAACTGCGGCGCCGACTTGAAATGTTGGACCAGCCGTATATTTTCGTATCGGTCATCCGTCGAATCTTAGCAGTATCGTTGAAATCGTAACGAAATCACCCACGACTTTCATGTTAATAAAAAACTACGATTGCAGCCCGGTGCGCAGCAGTTTCAGCATTTCAAACTGTGTGATTGATCAATTTCACCTTATTTTTAGCAATTATTCACCTTAAAAATATACTAAATTTCAGATGAAGCATAAACAGTCAAATGATAGCTCATCCACCTGAGCATCTTCATCTCTACAACAGTTAATGTAATTTTATGCTTCTCTTTTATTGGCCAACATTCAACACCATAAAGCATTGTAAATCTTACCATCATCTTATAAATTTTTCTCTTAAAGTAGTATTTTTTTAGCACACAATAGGCTGATGCCTTCCTCCACTTCAGCCATCTAAGTTGAATTCTACCAATAACATCCCCATCTATTGCACTAGCACTTTGATAAATGTCCGAAGATATCTACAATGTTCACTCTTTTGAATGATTCGATCATCCATTGTCACAAGCTCGTCGTGAGGCCTTTTACAACTGAAATTACACTTCATGTATTTAGTTTTAGATCTACTCAAATAAAGCCTTTAGACTCTAAGCAATGTATACAAAACCAAACCTTACACTTCATGGCACTAATTCACTTTGAAAACAAAACCATTCCAACAATAGCATAATAGCAATGTATACATAGAGTCACCATCCAATCTACATACAAAAGAGACAAGTAATAACAACCTCAACGACGGCGATTAATCATTGGGGTGAAGTCATCTCCGACTGGCTCGGAGATTGGAATCTGAGAAGTAGGAGCAGGTGGGGATAAAATAAAACATTTCTTAACATTTCCAATAATAAATAAAATCTCCAATCTCCAATCATAAAAGAGCTACACCAAATAATTATACAATTTGTCCATACATAAATATTCTAACAAAGTTGGAGAAACACACTTTAAACATAACTTCAACATACAATTACCTATCTCAGAAGTCTCTACGGTAAATATGACTATCGGTAGATTTAATTGGTAGAATTATAAAAGATTAAGCTAACAAATGAATATAATTCAAATTGATGATCTTTCTATATAGTAAAAAGAAGAAAAGAAGAGTATGCATGCAGGTTTATGATGTCACGTAAAAGAAATCGCTCAACAATCAAACCCTGAGAGGTATACATAAACATTTATCGGTAGCGTATGGTTATCGTAAAATATTTATCATATAAACTTTTATTTTTACTTTTATCATCCTTCCAGAGTCACGAAATACTCATTCAAACAGTATCTATTACATGGTCGTTTGCCAATTTTATTTGGCCTTTTGAATTTGTCAATTTGTTTGCTTATTTTATGCATTTGCGTCCCAAAGTCTGTAAAACTGAACTGGTTTCGCATTCATGGGATATAATTATACCACTATGCATTAATTCATGATTAACGATAAATCATTGAACTTTATAAAATGATAAGCGTGGCAATATGATCTAAGATTCATTATTATCCAACATGAAGAAAGCATACTCACAATTTAAGAAAGAAAGCGAAAAATCATCACAACTTGCGATATATGAAAAGTCATAATCATATGAACATGCATTTCATCATAAGAAATTAAGATATTTTTACCATAAATGTAAGAACGTAATTACCCACTTTAATTTCTGGTTTTCTTGAACCTCCTTTCCTTTAACGCTTTCCTTAATTGAAATTCCTATAACATAAGAATATTAAGTGTTAAAGTGATTTAATATATTGCATTAATTGATTAACATACCCCCTTAAATGATTCTAATCTAATTAACGATAATATAAATACCTTTCCTTCATAATATAAAATGCATTTCCCTTATAGGTTCTCCTAAATTTTGTACTCCCCTTTTCTTATTTTTCTTAAAATGATTTTCTTGAATGATTTTAAATTAATACTTTAACTTACATCTAGTTTATATTACTTATACCTAAATTAACTTATTGCTGAAAATCACTAAACTCTAAATTACAATTGTAAACCCTAAGTTAAAAGGCTTAAGATACTAATATTAACATAAAATTTAAATTAAAATAGTTACATATCTTATTTACATACCTCTTTATTATATTATATTCCTCTTTCTAAACCCTCACTCCCATCGGCTTCTTCACGTGACGCTGCGACTCAGTTCGCAAGACTCCTCCTTCCCTCTCACGTCCGAGACTCAAACAAGCGGCCGTGAGAAGTCTTTAGAGCACAACTCTTTCTTCTTCCTAGATGGCGTGACGCGACGATTTCCTCTTCTCCCTCGATTGACGGCGCTAGGTTAACATGCTTTCCTTCTTTTTCTCCCTTTCCGTTTCCTCTCTGTGTTTTGGGAAAACCGACTCCCCTTATATTTTTTCTTTCTGCCGCTGTGTGGCGGTTGATTTTTTTTTTTTTTGTTTGCTTGGTTATTACATGATTGGTTGATGGCCTCAGATGGTGTTATCTCTGCTACGCTTCATCTTCAACCGGTCGATAATTACCTGGATCACCGAGATGTAACCTCAGTATCTGATACTTGGTGGAAGGGGACAGTGGGGTACACCTTGTGCATATGCGGCATATAGATCGATGGATGACCATATATGTGAAGGCTCTTATGCCATGGTGAAATGAACTCAACTTCAGAAATGAGTACGAGTTGATGCCAAATGTGTAGCCGGGACCGACATCGGGGAGACGGACGAGACTACATCAAATCCAGTATGAGAAGGTCTGAGAAGAACTCGGCATCATCAGTATCGTATCTCGAAATGTGCATATTCTTTCATAGCTCCCTGCATAACTCTTCGTACGTATTTATTGAATAATGAAATTCCGTGTCCTGTCTCCCAAAATAAGGCTAAAAAATATCTTGTGTCTAAGATATGCTCGTGCTACAAAAAAATAAAATTTTTTGTTAATATTCATTAAGTATAAATATATAATTAAGATAAATTCTTACAGTACTAATCATAAGTCTCTCTCCAAGTGCTCAGGGATAATAGCTACTAGGAGGAATGGTCGAAACCTTCGTAATAGTGACATACCATCATCATATCGATTGATAGGTCAACGAGGTGTAACATCATCCACTGCGATAATCAGATCATGTCTGGCCTCCCACTGTAAGATATAAACCTGATGATAATTAAACCAATCCACATCCGCCTTCCCTCGACCATTCACTCGCTTGAAGAAAGAATCGATAGGCGCCACATCAACTCTAGGAGACAGACTAAATTGTCTCAAAACACAATCCGAGAGGTACCACTCCTCTTTTTCAAGGTAACCATAAATCTCGTCAGCAAATATCAACAACTCTCATGCATATTTGTTATCCGTATGCCTCCTATATATCACCGAAAATATTGAAAAATATAAATGACATGTATTCAATGTATAGGTAACATTATGAAAAAATTATCACGTAATCATAGCTCACATGCATCAAGCTTATCGTATCTCAACATGGTGGTGTCATCTCCGTAATCTTTTCCACCTACAAACACTCAACCCATCCAACTCTGGAAAAGATCGTGTAATGTAGATTGTCCCAATATGTATATGCTCAGACCAAACCTAGTAAGTGCAAAACCCAACCATGTTGGTCGCGCTGTAGACTGCAACTCTCTCTAGATGTGCTAATATAGCCCTCCTACAGTATCTGGCGAATAAATAACATCCTCCAACAATGGTTAGTCTTGTAAACTTGCAAGGATGTATTTAGCAGAAGAAAACAGCCAATAGTAAACAAAATATAAGCTCTGAGATACATGAGAAACTCAGCATCTGATAGATCTATATATCAATCTATAAAATGTCCAACGCAACCAGTAAAGGTAAACAAATCTATGCATGCGCCTGCCCCATATGGAACATATAAGTAATATGTGGCTAACAGAATTATAGTATATAACAATGCTCTGGATGCCTGCCTATGAACTCAACAATCGGGCCATGAGAGCCATCAATTACCCTCCCCTATCACTGTAGGTCCGACAATAGGAGAATCGTCAATCTTTACTCCTAGAATCATGGTCACATCCTGTAAAGTAACTGTCATCTCACCAACTGCAAAATGGAATGTGTTCGTCACGATAACCAATGCTCAACCAAAGTCGTAGCAGTGGTGGTCCAAATATTGAGGCGT
Organism: Cymbidium sinense; assembly: GCA_021442155.1. Classification (NCBI taxonomy): domain Eukaryota; kingdom Viridiplantae; phylum Streptophyta; class Magnoliopsida; order Asparagales; family Orchidaceae; genus Cymbidium; species Cymbidium sinense. Next base: position 13,071,177 of record CM038233.1, on the reverse strand, counting down.
GAGACACAGCATCGCAATCCTATAAACCTAGGGCAGTTCATTGGTCACTCTCTGAACATCAAAAGATGAGATGCTGCCTCAAGAACTGTCGCCTGCAAGAAACGAATTAAGCCATTATTAGAATTTTTCATTTGCATTGAGCTAGCTTTAAAAAATAATAAATCATACCAGATCTAGATATGCAGCCTATGTCTGTCAAGCAAGGAGTCGATATTGGGGTGAATCTCACCTGGTGCTGGCACGTAGTCTACTGGAGCCTCCTCTTCTCGGCGCCTACGCCGACGTCTACTTGCTCCTACTTCCTCAATTGTCATTCCACCTATTTGATTCATTAATTTGCACAGTACTAATAAAATTAAATTAGGAGTCTCAATGCCAAAATGACATAAATAAGTGCTACCATGAAGAACTCGTACACAACAAAAGTACACATAAATAAGTACACAAATAAATAAAACTTAGCAGGAGTACACAAACAAATACAGGTCAGAAGTACACAACAGAAATACATAAAGCTCGTACACAACAGAAACAAATATAATTTAGCAGGAGTACACAAACAAATACAGGTTAGAAGTACACAACAGAAGTACATAAAGCTCGTACACAACAGAAACAAATACAGGTCGGAAGTACATAAAGCTCATACACAACATGTGCCAACATACAAATTCCTATGTAATCGATTTTGAGGACAAGTTATTCGATTATGGCCAACATTTTGCACAGTCCACAAATTCTGTTGCCTCGCTGCACACTCTCATCCATTGTATTCTTGTATCTCCTTGTTCGTGGTCTTCCTGATCTCCTTCTGATATTTGGAGGTGTCAGATTAATCAGAGGAAGATCAGACAAATAAGATGGTCAATCGCTTCGGTCTAGTATAACATGAAATTCTCCTTTGTATGTCTGTGGTACATTTGCAATGTGTAGTGGCAGAAAATGTACTTTGCATGACTCAAATGGTTGCCTTAACACAGATATAACATATGAACATGGTATGTGATATAACTGTGGCTGCTTACATGTACAATTGCAACTGTTCTGTTCATGTAGTTCGACCTCGAATGACCTAGACAATATGTCAAACACCTGAAATTCATTTAAATTAATCCTTGTAAGTTCAGGACATCTTCTAGCTTCACGTTCATTTTGTTGCAGAATAACTTTGACACGCAGTGCAAATATTGAGTCGTTTTGCCCAATGGATTTGAAGCTGTCTCAAGGCATTTTGTGAAAAGTGATACAAGGTTGTAATAAATGAATGTAATTAGAGTTTGTATCGGCAATCCACGAGCCCGCTTCAGAACACCATTAAAATACTCTGACGCATTAGTGGTGATGATACCATAGCGATATCCATTATCATGAGATTAAGAAAGAACGATATCCACCATCATGAGTTAGCGACCACTTAAACAAATAAGAATGAATGTTTTAAAAAAAATTAGGGTTGTAAAAAAACCTCAAAACCTAAGTAGATCAACTCTAAATCCACCGAAAAAGTTCTCCAGCACTGTGCGTCGGCCGACAAGGGGTGATGGCAGCGGTGGCGTCGATGGCGACGACGAAGGCTGCGGTGAGCTCGACCAAAAATCCTCGCGGCTGGGGTCGGGAGTAAGGACAGGAGATCGGGACTTATGTCCTGATCTCGATAGGGGTTGGGTGAAAATGAAGAACGTCAGTCGCCCGTTGAACGGGCGGCACTAACTCATGATGGTTGATATCATTATGGTACCATGACCACTAATGCGTCATAGTGTTTTAATGGTATTCTGAAGCGGGCTCGTGGATTGCCAATATGAGCTCTAATTATATCCATTTATTACAACCTTGAATGACTTTTCACGACGCCTTGAGATAGCTTCGAATCTCATTGGACAGAATGACTCAATATTTGCACTGCGTGTCAAAATTATGCTACGACAAAATGAACGTGAAGCTAGAAGATGTCTTGAACCTACAAGGATTAATTTAAATGAATTTCAGGTGTTTGGCATGTCATCCAGGTCATTCAAGGTCGAACTGCATGAATGTAGCGAAACATTGGTTGTACATGTAGCGACACGTTATATCACATATCATGTTCACATGTTATAGCTGTGTTAGGGAAATGGCATTTGAGTCATACACAGTACGTCTCCTGCTACTATACATTACAAATGTACCACAGTACATACGAAGAAGAATTTGATGTTATACCAGATCGAAGCGATTGGGCATCTTATTTGTCTAATCTTCCTCTGATTGATCTGGCACCTCCAAATATCAGAAGAAGATTAGGAAGGCCACGAACAAGGAGATACAAGAATACAATGGATGAGAATGTGCAGCTAGGCAACAGAATTTGTGGACTGTGCAAAAATGTTGGCCATAATCGAACAATTTGTCCTTAAAATTGATTACATAAGAATTAGTATGTTGGCAAACATGTGTACGAGCTTTATATACTTCTATTGTGTACTTCTGACCTGTATTTGTTTGTATACTTCTACTAATCTATATTTGTTTTTGTTGTGTACGAGCTTTATGTACTTCTGTTGTGTACTTTTGACCTGTATTTGTTTGTGTACTCCTGCTAAGTTGTATTTATTTCTGTTATGTACGAGCTTTATGCACTTCTGTTGTGTACTTCTAACTTGTATTTGTTTGTGTATTCCTGCTAAGTTGTATTTGTTTGTGTACTTATTTATGTGTACTTCTGTTGTGTACAAGTTCTTCATGGTAGCACTTATTTATGTCATTTTGACATTCGACTCCTAATTTAATTTTATTTGTACTGTGCAAATTAATGAACCAAACAGCTGAAATGGCAACTGAGGAAGTAGGACCAGGCAGACGTTAGCATAGGCATCTAGCAGAGGAGGCTCTAAGTAGAACTGAGGGCCCGACGGTTAGACCTCCTGCATGGCGGAATAGAATGAGCATCCAGGTCTGCTTTGATTTTTTTAAAGCTAACTCAATGCAAATGAAAATTTCTAACAATGGCTCAATTCGTTTGTTGCAAACGATAATTCTTGAGGCAGCATCTCATCTTCTAATGTTCAAAAAGTGGCCTGTGAATTGCCACAGGTTTATGACTGGACTACGCGATGCTGAGCTAGATTGAGTTTCACAGCTCTAGTACATTAGATAGGACCACCACTGCTTACGACTTTGGTTGGCCAGTCCGTAAGCGAACCGCATTCATTTTGCGGTTAGTGAGATGGCATTACTTTGCGGGGCGTGGTCATGATTCAGGCATCTGGATTGGCGGCCCTCCGTTGTGGGACTACGGCGATAGGGGGAGGCGGTATCTGCACCGAATATGTGATGAGCTCATAAGCGAGCATCTGAAACGCGTGTTATATACCATGATCACATACAAATGTTACTTCGTTAGGTATGGGGAGCACATGCAGACTTGTTTACCTTTCTGATGGCTACGTTGGACATTTTATAGAGACTCATGCATAGATTTATCAGATGCTGAGTTTCTCATGCACCTCGGAGCTTATATTTTGTTTATTATTAGTTGTTTTCTTCTGTCAAATACATCTGGGTCCTAGGTTCACCTGCAGTACTTACCACTATTGGAGGATGTTGGTTTATTCAATAGATACTCATTAGGAGGGGCTCATTAGCATCTATCATCTGAGGAATTGTATGAATCTAGGGCGGCAGTATGGGGTGTTTGCACTTACTACAGGTTTGATCTTGGGAGCATATACATGTTGAACGACCTACTTTATAGGTACCTTTCCCAGTAGAGTTGGATGGGTTGAGTATTGGTTCTAGGTGGAACGAAGATTACTACGGAGATGACACCCATATTATTAGTATCTGAAGATGAGCTTGATGAGCATTCTGAGCTACGTATGATTCTGTGACAAATTTTTTCATAATGTTACCTGTACATTGAATACATGTCATTTATATTTTTCAATATTTTAGGTGATATGAGTCATACAGACAGCAGATACGCATGAGAGTTGTTGATATCTACTTAGCTGGACAAGAGATTTGGCTGGCTATGGTACCTTTGATCAGTTGAAAAAAAGTTGAGTAATACCTCCCGAATCATGTTTTGAGACAATTTGGTATGTCTCCTAGAGTTGATGTGGCGCCTATTGATCCCTCCTTCCAGCGAGTGGATGGTCGAGGGAAGGCGGATGTGGATTGGTTTGACTATCATCAAATATCTCCCAATGGGAGGTCATACATGATCTGATTGTCGTAGTAGATGATTGTTGATCTTCATATATGTATAAAGTCAGCCTAGTCAATTCGACGGACTTAGGAAAGTAACAATCGCATCGGGCTCAAAATGCTTTGGATGTCAGAAAATGATCAAAATCGACGAGCGGACTATCGCATTTATAACATCAAAATTGATCAAAATAAATATTGCATAAAAGCGGCCGATTAAGCAATGAGCTATCAATGTGTGAACGCGATATGAGTGAAGCTGCGATGATATCCAAACGACCTCCGTTTATGAAATTCGCTTTTGCTTCAAAATGTCACTATCAAATGAGGCTATCTCTCAACCGGTCGGACGATGCATAAATGTAATGATCGGGTGCCGACAAATCGAGGTTGAATGCTGGGCGTGAATCCCGGCCAAATGACCTCGATCGGAACGAACGCCATCGTGCATTCTCAAAATATAAATATTGCATAACATGATCGGATCAAGCATCAGTCAATACTAATGTCGAGAAAGCCGAAGCGAAAACGACCTCCGTTCGCGAAATTGGTTCTGCGTTAGCCAAAGCGTCGAAATCTATCAGTAAGACATTAACACTCAATTGAAAGTTTACGAAAATCAAGTGGTGGGAAATAATAACGCATTTTGAAATTGACAATTTTATCTGAACCAAACGGCTCCGTTGCGATTTGCGTGTTCGTTTGAACATTAATAACTTTGAATTGATATATATATATATATATATATATATATATATATATATATATATATATATATATTATCTAATCATATCGATGTAAAATGTACATTAAAGCCAATTAAGCACTTAGAAAATCAATTTAAAATTAATTTAACCACAACCAAATCCTAAATTACCACAAATTCCACTCAAATGACCCGTTAGGTTCGACTCATCCTCCGCGCCTCTCGTTCGCTCCTGCATGCAGTGGCTCCTTCTTGATCCTCCACCGCTCCCCCTCGATTCTCCACACGGGATCTGCCATGAATGACTCGAGCTCCTCTTGAGTTCGCTCCTCTCTCCAACTGATCCCCCTTTTTCTTCCTCCTCTCCAATGGCTCTCCCATTTCCCTAGTCCAATTGAAAGCGAACTTCCTCTCATCAACCCACAAGTAAAGCTAGCATTTTCTTCCTTTTTCCTTCTCTCTTCTTCTCTTCTTCATCTTCTCTTCTCTCAAACCAAAACCAGAAAATCATTCTCCCCTTCCTGATTTCCTTGGCAGAAATTCCTCTTCTTCTCCTCTTCTTCCTCTTCTTCCATCAAAACGTCCCAAACGAATTCCTTTCTTTTTTGTGTCAAGAGGAACACCATCATTAGGCGGGTTCTTCTCTCGATTTCCTACATCTCCCCTTCCATTTTTCCTCATTTTCTCCCAATCCGAAATTTCCAATTCCTTTTTTTTGCCACAACCGGAGAGGAACACCGTCATTAGGTGGGTTTTTCTCTCGGTTTCCAGCATCTCCCTTTCCATCTCCCTTTCCGACCTTTCTCTTTGTCGTAACCGGAGAGGAACATCGTCATTAGGTGGGTTCTTCTCTTGGTTTCCGACATCTCCATCTCCGTCCTCTTGCCGATCATTGCAACGCACAAAAAAATGAGTCTGAACATGTGGGATCAATATGTGATTGTGTATATGTATCTGCTTGTGTTTCTTTGCAGGTTTGAAAGTCTCGTAACACTCATTAGGGTGCGACGAGATAAAAAATCAGCTGCGGTGTCACACAACATCGCCATTACCCTTATTAGGCGTCAGAAGCCCTCTGTTAGATGTCCTGTAGAAATGCTTCCAAAATTTCGTCAAATTTTTGGACTTAGAAAATAAAATAAAAAAAGAGATAATCAAAGAATTTAAATGGAATTAAATAAAAGATTTTAATTGAAATTTTGATTATAACAAATGTGAAGTTACAAAAGCATAAAATAAATATAAGTGCACATGTTAAATTTGAAAGAACTTATATTAAGCCAAATAACTCATCGTTGGATAAGAACAAGTCATCCTTATGAATACTAAACTCTACAATGATTCATTTTAAATGACTCGAAAGAGAGGAAAAGTTTGATAGGAGGTTAGAAATGAGTTTAAATGGCTTGTTAACAAGCATAAAAGTGAGTCACCACTGATCATTATGATTACTTTCTGATTTACTTTGAGATAAATAAAATGTTTTGTATGAGTACATAGTTTAACTATCTGAAGTCTTAAAAAGCTTAAATGTCCATCCACGAATTAAGGAGGTTGATTAAGTGGTTCATCAACAAGCACAAATCATAAGTATTGATTCCTAATAAATGGTGGAGTTAGGGGTGAGGTGGCTTGATTGTTTGGTTTTGTTAACCGAATAAACCAAACCGTTATTCTAAAAAAACCAAAACCAAAGTAGACAAAATATAGAACCAAATAAAGAATTAGAGTTCGGTTTATTGATTCTTTTCCTAAAGAATTATAGAGGCATTAAAAAAAAAAAGAATTTTAAAGTTAACAAATAATAGAAATTTTATTAAAGTTCTTAAACTACATGTATATATTGATACAATATAATGTACAATGTAAATAATTTTTCATATTGATACAATTTATGAATGTAATACAAATAAAAATTATAAACAATTAACAAAGAAAGAAAAAAATAGTACAACATAATTCAATTGTATTAAGCCAAATCAAATGTTGACTTTCTACAGTTGTTCATGTAAAATAATATCTTCTCTCTTTCTCGCTGATATTGTTTGTTCCTTCAAATATTCATAGACAGCCTCTATGTCTGCATAAGAATTCATGAAAAAGAACAATTTTTAAACAATTTTGTGTTCACTGTTCTGAAAAATGAGCAAAGGCCTTCATGAACCTGTATTAGGCTATTAGCAAACAAGACAGGCAAGTGTCAAGTGCCAAGTCTGTCGGGACTTCGGGGTTGGTGAATTATCCGAAGGTTGGCAAAAAAGTAGTCAAAGGCTTTGACTGTATATTAGACAAAGAAACAATAGCGGCCTGACCAAATAATACAAAATTTAAATAAAAATACAAGAGGAAACCGAAATATAGGTCACAAAGAACACCGAGGTTCCCAAAAGAGTCACCAAAGGAGCGGCCAAAATAGCCACCCTCAACCAACTAACGCAATAACCAACCAAACTAATTCGACCACTCAATATATCCTCCTAGCCAACCACCATAGTAGTAGAAAACTAAATTTAGTGTAAAGACCAACATCAGTGATCAGTCATCAAGCCAAAATCACCCAAGATAGCCGGGGAAAGTGTAGAAGCAGATAGCAGCCACTAAACTCAACAAAGGCAAACGAAAATCTGATCCAGGTTAATAGAATAATGAAAAGACAAAAGATACAAAGCCAGTAAGACAAACTACAAGCCAACCAACATAACATCAATAAAGGCACCAAGCCACCCTGCCACTATAATAGCCACCAAATATCCTTCAGCCAACCAATCTTGGACAATACCCAAATCCAAAGCCACCGTAGCCGAAAGAGGAAGTCCAATATAGGAGGAGCTTAAAACCATAACCAAAAAAAAAAAAAAGCAAGAGGAAACCAGAAATATAGGTCACAAAAGAACACAGTGGGTTTCCCAAAGAGTCAAAGGAGCGGGAAAAAAACCGGCCAAAATAGCCTCCAAACCTAGCCAATACAACCAACCAAACTAATTCGACCAACATATCCTCCTAACCACCACCATAGTAGTAGAAAACTAAAGTTAGTGTAAAGACCAACATCGGTGATCATCATCAAAATCACCCAAGGCAGTGGGAAGGTGTAGAAGCAGATAGCAGCCACTAAACCCAACAAAGGCAAAAGAAAATCTGATCCAGGTTAATAGAATAGTCAGCAAAAGACAAAAAGATACAAAGCCCAGTAAGACAAACTACAAAGAATAACATCAATAAAGGCACCAACCAAAACCCGGTACCACTAGGCAACTAATAGCCACCAAATATCCTTGACCAACCAATCTTGGACAATACCCAAATCCAAAGCCAAGTAGCGAAGAGGAAGTCCAATATAGGAGGAGCTTAAAACCATAACCAAAAGAAACAAAAGAATCGGCAAAAATGAATTTACATTACAATTCCAAAGAGGCGAAGGAAGATTTGTACAAGTTTAAAAAGGCAATTAATTCAAGCACCAATGATAGCTAATAAAATATCTGTAACACATCCATAAATAAACCAATCACAAACACCCAAGAAAGAATCGAATCTGAGGCATATGACAAGGCGGTGAAAGAGCCACTCGGCCACAATGAGGCAATCTGATTATGTAGAGGCGAAGTAAGATTTGTATAAGTTTAAAAGACAAGGCAATTTCATGTTCTCAAAAGTAAAGGATGCCATGAACTTGATCAAGAAAAGGATTACAAATATGAAATATTTAGTGTCATCCAACATCCACGTTCTCAAAATCTACAAGAATAAATTATATATACTTCCATTATATTTGTAATTTGGATTTTGAGGGGAAGCTCGGTATAAAATATCTTTTATTATCAGATTCAAGTATAATATCTCGAAAAATATGATCACCATATATACATGCATCAATAATTTTGAAATGAAATTCTAAACTTTAAGACTTAAGAGGCAATAACACCAAAAAAAAAGTCACCGAGCGTCATTGATCTCATTTCATCATTCTTGCTTCATTGCCTAAACCCTAAAACTATTTGTATTGAAAACCTTAAGATAAAACTAAAACCAAAATTACAATCAAATTCGGTTTCTCATCAACATTGTAGCCTCCGTAAGTTGAACTTCTAGTCGGTCATTAAACTACAGAGGTTGTGTTTGAGTATCTCCGACTTGTGATATGTTTACACTTACAGAATAAAAAAAATTAAATAAATTAAAAAAATGAAAAAAAAAAAACATGCTTTAATAAATTACATCAATAAAACTACTTTGATTAAAGAGCGGCAAGGATCTTCTGATAAAGAAGAAAAAAAAGATAGATCGTTATAATTGAACTGATGTTAATTTATGTGAATCATATTAACAAATTGTAATGCTCAATCGCCATATCATCCATCTAGAATGTATCCCAAATATTATAATATAATGTCACATTTCTTAACATTACCGCTCAATATTGTTTTATTAAAGCCATCCCAATAAATCAAATTGTATTACTTGCATAGCATTTAAAAAACACTAAGATAAAAAAAAAATATCATATAAGTGCTTACATTATTTTTCCAAAACACATGCATCTACCGATCTACATACTACATGTCATACTAGAATGAAGCATAAAAACTAGATTATCCTTGAGAGTCGAGCATGAGATAAGATGATAAGTTCAAATCATAAGTTATACTATAATCGAAGAATGAGCCAATGATGTAAAGACTAAAGAGCATGTAATTTCATCGCTAAGACTTAAGAAGCAAGATGTTCATATTTCATAGACTGTAGTAGCAAAGTAACCAGAGACAAACACAAACTTCATAGTACTAGCTATTTTTTCTTTATCAATAAGAAAAAAAAAGAAATTCGAAACTTCTTCCAAAAGGGCTCTTCCACTTCCAAGAACCAACATGATAGATAAAACCCTAAACCATCAACAACCAATAAAGTCCACAACATGACACAATCACAATTCAGCCACAATAAACTAAACCAATAAACCAAACCGACCCACCGGCCATCGCCACCCAGTCAATCAAATATTCAAACCATCAACAAAATTTCAACAAAGGAAGGAGAGAGAGAGAGAGAGAGGAGTTGAGATAATGTGATTTAGTTACTGCTACGTTTCCTCAAAGAATAAAGTCCACGACAAGGACGACACATCACACCACAATGCTCACAATAAACCAAACCACGCCACACTAATCAAACATTCAAACCATCAACAAAATTTCAACAAAGGATGGAGTAGAGAGAGAGAGAGAGGAGAGAGATGTGATTTAGTTCTTACCTGTTGGCTGTTACCTCTCAAAGAATAAAATCCACGACAGTGACGACACAATCACAATTCACACAGGCTCACAATAAACCAAACCGATCCACTACTCACCCAGGCTGAATCAAACATTCAAACCATCAACAAAATTTCAACAAAGGAAGGAGTAGAGAGAGAGAGAGAGAGAGAGAGAGAGAGTTGAGATAATGTGATTTAGTTCTACCTGCTGCTACCTCAAAGAATCAAAGAGACTTAAATTCAAATCGATGTGAAGAGTGAATGAAGAGTGAAGACATAAGTCACGTAACTAGAACGTAGATGTAGCTATCGACATCCCAAGATCCGCTAGGCAAAAAAATAAAAAAGGAAGGAGAAGACGCCGCAAATGGAAAGTGATGAAAGCGAAAGCCCAAAAGATCGAGATCGAATCGGAAGGCCAAGCCTGAATGCCAATGCCTTATGCCCTACGAGACTCGAGACTCCATCCTCAAGAAGTGTATGGCATCGGGCCAAGATCGGCCATCAAGAGTCGAGGAATGAAAGGCAACACTCAACTCCAAGCGCCTCTAAGTAAATCGACTATTCGACTGACTCAACTCATCCAAGAACTCTACCTACGGTGACGAGAGGCTAAATAGTTCAAGTCAAGTCGGCCCGCCCTATAACCGAAATAATCGATTTTACCGTAAAACCGAAATTTATTAACTTACAACCGAACCAAAAATCATAAAATCGCATTAACCGATAATTTCAACCAAAAATCAAATAATGAATATAAAAACCGAACCAAACCGACCAATTAACACGGCTCGTTCGGGAAACTGCCTAATGCACACCCACAGGGAGTCATATCATATATTAAGTCAATTGGAATAATCCATGACTGAATTATACAGATACTTACAATAGCTTCAACGAGTCATTATTGAGATTTGAGTGCAACAAGTTCTCTAATGAATAATAGCCTTTCTCATAATTCATTTCAATCAAATTGAGAGAAGTCAATTCATTAGAAGTATGTGATAAATTCGAAGGCTTATCAATAAGCATAAGAAATAGATATGAATCTCTAATGCCCAAATACTAAAGAAGCAAAATATGAGATCTTTATTCCAAATTACAATATAAGTCTAAAATGCCTTCTCATGGGATCATACACATCGTATAAGCGACAAAAGTTAATTAAAACATTCTTAACCGATAAGCCACTACTTTGAATGTTTAAATTCATGTATGGATATTCTACTTCTTAGTTTAATCTTGGGGATTAACAACAAAATATTATAAGATTTTCAACTTGGTGAAATATCTAAGTTAATTCTGTCATATGATAGTATATTTGATCCTCTATCAAGAGCTAAACAGAATTGACAATATCTAAAGTTCTCAAATATATTTAATTCAATTAAAGATGATAGGCTGTTGAATGATGATTTCGGAGGATACTTCCATCAAAAATTCTAATTTCAAATCAAATTAACTCAAGTGTCAATCTAAAACTATTTAAATGAAACTCAAACATTAAAAGCTTCAAGCAAAACTCAATCCATCCGCGATTGTTTGTGAGGGTGATAAATTAAAAAAAATGCAAAATTTAATGTTAAATCAAGTATTTTCATGTTCACTCTCAATCAATCTCACGGGTGGGCGTGGCATATCTTCTTCGCGTGGCTTGGCGGTAGACTACGATGATGTAGTTATCGAGTCCTCGATCGAGTGGTTTTAACATTAAGCTCAATTATATTACGATCACGGCCGTAGTATACTCCAATGGCTCCCTTTGAGTTGTGAATCATGGGATATACTTAGGCAAAAAACCCTCTGTAGACTTAAGTTTGTCTCGGGACAAACATCAGTCTGAGAATTTCTTGTACAATATAACCCATGTGTTCGATAAGAATCATTCGGTCGGGTTGAATTCATTCTCCTCGACTAAGTAGGCCAGGCGACGACTGGGATGACGACATGGGATCGATAGACGCACTTATTCTCCCAACCATCCAGTTTAAGGCGAAATTTTAAATTCTAAAACTCCATATCTTATTGCTCTTCATTTAGCGATCTAACAATATGTCGAAAGTTCTCTCACTTATTGAGAGGGTAATTAACTATAAGGACTTGCGTCTATAGGAAACTTGGAACCAGATCTAAAGTCCTCACCAAATGAGGGCGAAATCTCTGGATAGTGCCTTATCTACTATTCCATCTGTCTTCTGAAAATTTCACCGACACTTTAAAGCACTCTCTTGATTGAGAGGTCGGTAGCGAATTTTTGGAGCCCACAATGATATTACACCTCTCGTTGACCCGGCTATCAGTCGATACATAAGATGGTATCGATCTTAGGCTTCACTGTACATGTTGAAGGCTCCGACCATTCCTCCTAGCAGCTATTATCCCCGAGCACGTGGAGGAAGACTTATGGTTAGTACTGTAAGAATTTATCTTAATTATATGTTTTTACTTAAAATTCTATTTTTTTGTAGCGCGAGCATATCTTGGACACAGGATATTTTTTAACTTTATTTTCGAAGAGATCAGGACACGGAGTTTCAGCATTCGATAAATACGTACGATGAGTTATGCAGGGAGCTACGAAAGAATATGTACATTTCAGATAGCAGATACAAGGATACAGATGATGCCAGTAATGCTTCTGCAACACCTTCGACTTCTCAGCCAGATACTCGTGGATTTGATGTAGGTCCGTCGTCCGTCCCTAATGTCGGTCCTTACAGTTACACATTTGGCAGTCCAGCTCCGTACTCATTTCAAGAAACCATGCTGAGTCCATTTCAGTCATGGCAGGCAGCAGGCCCTCACATATATAATCATCCATATGTATATGTCGCGCGCGGGTATTATCCCCCTTCCATCACTACTAAAGATACTGAGATTACACCCCCGCGGTGATCTAAGAACCAAACCAATGACCGAAGATGAAGCGGCGGCCTATCTCGCGTCCGCGACACCTACTCAATATACTCAGGGGGGGACTTCCACCACATCATCCGTGGATAGATGTTACTTGTCTCTTTTGTAGATTGGATGGTGGCTCTATGTATACATTGCTATTATGCTATTGTTGGAATGGTTTTGTTTTCAAAGTGAATTAGTGCCATGAAGTGTAATTTAATTGCTGGTTTTGTTGGAATGGTTTGATTTTGTATACATTGCTTAGAGTTTAAAGGCTTTCATTTGAGTAGATCTAAAACTGAATACATGAAGTGTAATTTCAGTTGTAAAAGACCTCACAACGAGCTTGTGACAATGAATAATCAAATCATTCAAAAGAGTGAACATTGCAGATATCTCCGGTCATTTATCAAAGTGCTAGTGCAATAGATGGAGATGTTATTAATAGAATTCAACTTAGATGGTTGAAGTGGAGGAATGCATCGGCCTATTGTGTGCTAAAAAAATATTGTTTATACTTAAAGAGAAAATTTTATAAGATGATGGTATGATTTACAATGTTTTATGGTGTTGAATGTTGACCAATAAAAGAGAAGCATAAAATTGCATTAATTGTTGCAGAGATGAAGATGCTCAGGTGAATGAGCTATGATTTGACTGTTTATGCTTCATCTGAAATTTAGCATATTTTCAAGGTGAATAATTGCTAAATACAAGATGAAATTGATCAGTCACACAATTGGAAACGCTGAAACTATTGTGCATCGGGCCACCATCGTAGTTTTTTGTCAACATGTTACGATTCCAACGACCAAGCTCGCTCGATTCCAATGTTGGTGACTCGTCTGGGACAAAATATGGTACGGTCGAATATTTCAAATTCATCGGTTTGCCAAGCATTCCTGCTGCGCGCATTGCAATTTTTTGTTAAAGTCATGGGGAATTTTGTTACGATTTCAACGATACTGCTTCGATTGACGTCGGATGACTGATACGGTATCACGTGGCTTGTCCAATATTTCAAGTCGGTCTTGCGGTTTTGCGGTTAAACTATGCGCCAAACCCTGATGCTTTTTTTTAAAGTGTGAAAATTTTGATTCCAACGATCCGCTTAATTCCTACATTGGATGACTCTGATACGGGCAAAATACTATGACTAGCCCAAATTTTTGAAAAAAAATTAAAACGTCACGCCCGTTCAACGCGGCAGCGATGGCGTGGATTCCGTCGAGTTAGAATAGCTAAATCTTGTATCGGCAACCAAGATTAAATTTTTAGGCCTATTTTTAATTTTTGTTTTTTTGTGCTTATTTAGCAAATTAAATTTTTAATCAGCCCTAAATTAAAATTTTAGCCCAAGAAAAATGGAAGATTGAAGAAAAGCAAAAATAGAATAGCTAAATCTTGTATCAGAACCAAGATTTCTTTATCCTATAAATTGAGCTATGTAAGTTTACACCTTAACTCCACCTGCTATGGAAATATCTCTCAAACACGCTCATTAGACACCAACACCTCAAAAGTACACTACCTTATTTATAGTTACACATATACAATGTGACGTAATAACATACTCAAATGAAAAATAAAATAACCTAGTGATTATTATAATCCACTATTTACATGAGAAATAAGGACCACACTTCAACATCTTTATTTAAAATGTTGAATATAAAAATAAGAATAAATTTAGAGTCTGTTTGGGATAGTAGTAGCTATATGAAAAAATAATGATGAAGGTGTTGCAGAAAAAGTTGCATTGGATAAACAATTTTTTGGGGGGGATTTACAATCTTACTACTTAAAATATTAGTATTTACACCCTAACCACCTAAACTTTAATATTTACACCCTAACCACCCGATTCTATTTGACGACACAGAACATCTAGTCTCCATTATTCCTCTCTATTGTCGTCGCCTCCGTCACACACGATTAACCCCATCCGACTTCCATTTCTTACGGAGTGAACCCCGTATCTTGCTACAAACCCCGTTCCCGATTTCGTGAAGGTCAACATCTAGGCAATCCGGCGTGTGAAACCCTTCATCGACCTGGCATCCCTGATACGTGGAGCCCTCCATATCGAGCTCGTTGACGTTGCCTCCCTATCGCGCGGAGCTTTCCATCGATCTTGTTATCATTGATTCACTCCTGTGTGCGTGGAGCCCTCCATCGACCTATCAAAACTAGCCCAGTTCATCTCCTTATCATCTAAATGGCATGAAGTACTTATTTTTGGTAAAATTTATTATTTTGCTACTAAATCAAGCATTATGTTTTAATTTACTGTATGAACTATTTCATTACATAAAAGTAAGAGCTACATATGTAAAAAATATTTTTATCTCAAGAACTATTCTATTTATATAAACTAGCCCAGTTCCATTGGATGTATACAAAAAAATTTTTAATAATTTCTTTATAATTTGAAATATCTATATATAAGAACTATTCTTTCTAATATCTTCATTCCAAATCATATTTGTATGTCAGTGGCTAAAGTCATTTCTCATGATGGAGGAAATATGAAAAGTTTACAAAGTATGTAGGTCATGGATACTTGTTTAATTCTAGACAATCATTATTCTAGTTCTAGTTGCACGATATATTTATAGATGAGCTTGGTCCATATATTAATGGTTATTTATTGAGCCCAAGTGGTAATGATATTTCTTTACCAATTGGAACTCAGTTTGATGATTCCATGAGTTTGAGGCAATTTCTTCGTTCAAAGATTATTAATGAGAATTTTGGTATAAAGTTCAAGGCCGATGATAGAAGAAAGATTATTGCAACTTGTTATTATATCGGATGCCCATAGAAAGTACGAGCTTCAGTTTGTGGTGATGATAAAACTTTTGAAGTGAGAAAATTAAAGACTTCGCACTTATACCCAAGTGTTAACAGATGGTAATAGACAGGCAACAATAAATTAGGTAGCTCATGAAATACAAGATTTGGTAAAAAAAATACCCAGACATACCTCCAAAATAGATTAAGAATAATTTAGAATTTAAATATGGGTGTCACTACCATATATTAAATTATGCTCAAAACAGGTAGCACGAGATAATATATTTGGATCAATTGAAGCAAATTATAATTTGGTTCCTACATTCAAAGCAATGCTTGTAGAAAGAAATCCTGGTTCTCACATCATTTTTCAATATAATGATAAAGACAACTCATTTAAGAGATTCTACATTAGTTTTAAAATGTGTATTGATGGCTTCCTTGGTAGTTGCAAGAGTCTCGTAGGCCTTGATGCTTGCCATTTGAAGTCCAAATATCTAAGGGTGTTGCTTTCAGCAAACGCTCTGTATAACAATAATGGATTATTTACAATAGCTTTTGCAGTAGTTGAGTCCGAATCAACGAGATCATGGCTATGGTTTTTAGTTAATTTGGCTATATCATTTCAATGTGAGGTCAATCCATTAGCATTCATTTTAGAGATGGAAAAAGGATTGGGTGAGATTATCAAATGTATTTCCTAATACAGAGCATAGGGTTTGTGTGCATCATCTTTGAAAGAATATAAAAAAATACCACCACTGTCATGGAAGCCCAAAGATTAGAAATATATTTTGGTTGACTATAAACACATATAGTAGATATGATTTTGATAAAAAAGTTATTGAATTATCTGAAATGAGTCCTCAGCTGCATGCTTATTTGTTTAGTCTTTCATACTAATGATCCAAATGTCAGTTTACATCCGAAATAAAAAATCACAACAATACCAATAACATGTCAGAGTCTTTCAACTCTTGGATTGGAGAAGCTAGAGACAAACCTATTGTTGATTTGATTGACAAAATTAGAGGGGTGCTTATGGAGCAAAAATTAGAAAGAAAGTTGATGTCAGCTTTGTGGAAGTATATATCGGTTCCTAAAATTGAAAAATATATTAAAATATCACAATAAAGAAGACATAATTTATTATCAGGCAATCAACCACATTCAAGAGAGGTTGAAGGGCATGATAAAAGGCATGAGGTGGATATACAAAATATGGAGTGTAATTGCAGATTTTGATAAATGATTGGTCTGACATGTATTCATGTTGTTGCTTTCATCGACATGAAAGACCAGTCACAATGGCATATATATGTTGATGAACATTACTATACAAGAAGGTAATTTATTTTTCTTAAATTAAAAAAAAAGTTTTAATTATATTATTGGTGCAATCTATATGATATACATATACATGTGTGGCATTGTCTTTTTCAACAGATATCAAATGGTTTACGATGGTGCAATTGCTATGCTCCCAAGGAGAGAACAATGGAATGTGCCCAAAGGTGGTCTTCAACTCGAGGTGTCAAATACATCAAGACTATGGGGTAGGCCTAGAAAAAGGAGAATATGTAGCTTTATGGAGAACTCTAGTAAGAAGAGTAAATGGATATACAAATGTGATCGATGTGGATGTTTGGGGCATCATAAAAGTACTTGCAAAAGCCCAATAGCTCAATCAAACTCAAACTTGCAGAAACTGCTTGTGAGACGTGAGATGGAATGTGATGACTTTAGATCAAAATGATATTTTCTTGTAATAACATGGAGTATCATCCTGTTGACCTCAATGCATGCGTCATAAGTCGAGTTGAGCTCACAAGACAAATTCGAGGCAATCTGTCTGCGTACAAATTTGAAATGCACAAAGCATCAAATCGATCAAAATGACCTCCGTCGACAAAGCGACTTCGTCGTGAGTTGAGCGTCGAATGATCGAATATACATATGATTCCGGTCGAGCGATCGAAGAAAATCCGTCGGCCTTTATCGCATTATATCGAAGTTTGGGCTGGCGATGTCAGGGGCTTCATTCATGAAATTGATAAACGTTAGCGTCGAAGCGTCAAAACCTATCAAATGAGGCTCGCTCATTGACAAGTGTGCGAATATCGAGCGAGCATCGCCGCAATTTTGAGGTGAAATCGGATTGACACCCACGACCAGCGGTATATCAAACAGATCAGTTGCGTCGGGGCATCATAACCTAAGATTAACATATACTGACCATGTAATAATGTCGACACAAAATTCAAAATTATGGTTAATAAAACACTTAAATGAAACCTTATAAATATCTACTTATACCTAACCCTAACCCTAACTCCTATTCACAGCCTTGACTCCAAAAAAAATTGAGCGTCATAAGCACACCATTCCCGTTCGGCCCGTCCTCCAGCGCCCGACCTTGTCGTGCGACCTCTGCTGACAGACCACACGCTGACCGAGCGTTGTCATCTCGCCTAGCATGACCGCCAGAAGGGCCCGTGTTTGGCCTTCTGTAAGCCGAGGCCAAATCACACATGATCGTCCCTTCTCCCACGCGCTCAGCCCTCTGCGTGCGGGTGAATCTATGCTCAGAAAATTCCTTTTATAGTTAATTAACCTCCCATCTTTGAGAGAGAACTTCGATTAAAAATTGTGTTAGATCGCTAATTATTTAGTGTATAATAGCAGCATGTGGAATTTAAAATTTGGGGTTTAAAATTTATGAAATTCATCATCATTAGCTTAAAGAGGATGGTTGAATGATGACGCAATCAAGATCCCACATGATTCCGTATCCCAGTTATCATACCTCTACCTACTTAAATAAATGAGTTACTCGACTAACTTGATCAAGAATCTGCCAAGAGCTGGATTGGGTGCCGCTCAAGAGAACTCAGATTCTCAGGCTGTGCCAGGAGACGCTTAAGTCAACCTTAACTAATATAAAGTTTTTTCCTTATCAATATAGCTCACAACTCGTCGTCATCAGAGCATCTGACTACGGCCGTGAAGTGATATAATAATGTATTTGGTGGAACCACCATCGACTCGTAAGGTGAATCGGATCATGAGCTCTACCTGCCAGCCAATCGAAGACACGTCACGCCCCACAAGATTGATTGAGTAATATGAAATACACTGATTTGACTTTAAATTTCTTTTGACTAGAACTTCTTAATTTGTCACCCCACAAACTACGAAAGATAGATAGATTAAGTTTTACTTTAAGTCTTTAAAGATTGAATTTCATTTAAGCATTTATAGCTTAATGACATGTTAGCTTTTGCATTTAGGTTGATACTTAATTTGAGTTAGTTTGATCTGAAATTGCAATTATATTTTGATGAAAGTATCCCCGCTCATTGAAATCTTCATTCAATACAGTCATCATCGGAGTGAATGTATTATTTTGTTATTCTTGATCCTATCATCTCTATTAATTTAAGAATAGAATCGATCATCATTATACGATAATTAAATTTCGATACTTTACTAAATTGAAATTCTTATAATATTATTATTAAATTTTTAGATTTTGTTAACCCATACCCGTTCCTAAGACTCAACCGGGAATCAACCCGTGCAGCAACCTCAGCCACCAAGTTTAATATTGATTTAAGCTTAAGAGATTTGAATAGTGTTATTTATTTTGATTGAGTCTTTATTACAAGTATAAGATATTAGATAAAATTTTGACAAAGATTTCATACCTCCCATACCGTCTCAGAGGTTACAGTGGCCTTCCCACCATGCCAAAAAGACATTTTATGGGTGGTGTAAACACCATATGAAACGTCATCCCAAAAGATGTAGAGTCTCTAAAGCACGATGTAACAAGGATTTTTCCGTCACGCCAAGAAAGACGCGTACGCATACTTATACACCTGGAATGTCAGTTTAAACAGTAAATTTATATTTATGGCTTACTTCACTTTTTAGCCTCCATCTATGTTTGACAAGATTTTGCAAAGATCCTAAAGTCATCCCCGCAGGGTCGCCGCATGCTGCCCACCATATCAAGAAAAGCGACGAGTCATATAAACATCACGGCCGAATACATCATCCCATCGTGCCAAGAAAATCATGTATATGTGACTGCATGAAAACAATTTCACACGCTAAGAAAGGCGGTACGGACTATGTAGTGCTAAATTCGAAATATCATCTTTTTTTGTTGTTCTTAAGACTGAATTTCGACCTCGACATCTCCCCTACCGATTTCTACAACTAGTTCACCCGCCTAAAAAAGACGCATGGTGGCAACAATGAAGTCTCCCAACCTATCCGTCTAAAAAGACACGCATAGGCTCTTCAAGTACCTACCATAAAATACAGATTTTTTCGTCACGCCAAAAAAGGTGTATACAAGTACTTATACACTCACAAGCAAGCAATTTTATACTGGAAAGGAACAAATAAAATGCGCGGCACCGCTGAGCGCAGACTGGAAGCGCGGGCGTGCTGGCGCATGGGGCGCGTGGATTCGGACGATCGCATGCGATTCTACCGCCAGACAGAAGCAGCCGACGACCGACGGGCCGAGTCAAGTCACCGATGGACGACGGCTGTCGGCCGCTGTCATGTTCTCCTCGGGAGGCCACGCGAACGGGTCGCTGCGAGAGGATGAGCCAAACGAGAACGGAGGGTTTGCAATGCTCGATTTTTTTGGAGTCGAGGTTGTGAATAGGAGTTAGGGTTAAGTATAAGTAGATATTTATAGGGGTTTCACTTAAGGGATTGTTTGGTTGGCTGAAAAATGAATGCAGTGTAAAAAAGAATGCAGTGTAAAAGGAATATAATGTAAAAGGATTACTATACAATTGTTTGGTCGAGAGTTTTCAAATTCATTACATTATTTTTTTCTGTTTAGTTAAAAAAAGTAATGTAAAGTATTTTGACACCGACGACTACCGCGGCGCATGTGGTGACGGCACGGTGGCGCTGTATACATACGAACGCATCGTGATTACTTTTTGAGATATGTAGAATTCCCAAATCTAATTCCAAATACATCGACCTTCGTAATATATTTGGAATATATTACATCACCTTGAAAATTTTACTTTACTTCAAGCCAAACACCAAAAAAGTTAAAATCCCTGCATTTACTTTACTTTGCACTCAAAATTCTTCCAACCAAACAACCCATAAGTGTTTAATTAACCATAACTCGGATTTTTGCGTCGATATTATTACATGGGAAATATATATATCAATCTTAAGTTATTTCGATGCTTCAAACGCAACGCCAGCATTGCTGCGACGGAGATTCAGTGCGTCGACCGCCAATTTCACCAAAATTGTGTGTTCGCCGCCGATATTCGGCAGACTTGTCCGAATTGAGCTGGCCTCGCTTAATAGTTTTGACGTTTCGACGCTAACGAGATCAAATTTCGCCAACGAGTATTCGCCCATCGCACCTACCGACTGGAGACAACGCGTCGGTAATTTCCTTCTTAATCGTTCGACCGTCGAATTATTCCGATCAATTTCGACGTTCTGAATACGATGGCGATGTCCGTTCGTTGATCGAAGGTTATTTCAACAAATTTTGGCGATGGATATTGCATTTTAGCTCTGATTTACGTGTTGTTGTATCCGATCGCTCGATATTCGAGCATACTCGCCCGAATTGAGCGCGGACAGTCTAATTTGATAGATTTTGACATTTCGACGCTAACGATTTGATCAATTTCGCGAATGGATGGATGTAGCATCGTCCGCACCTCCGACTTCGATATGCTTCATAGACATTAATTTCCTTATTGATCGCTCTCAATTGTGTAATATATATATTCTAATAAATTTTGAGATTTTAACGCGATGACGAAGTCCGTTCATCGATCATAGATCATTTTGACTAATTTTGGCGATGGCTAGTGCATTTCAGCTCCGATTTGCACGCTATTGCATCCGAAGTCCGCTGAATTCGTCTTGTGAGCTCGACTTCGACTTATGGCGCATGCACGGAGGTCAACACATCCATATTTTATATTTTTTTGTCGGAACCCGTGCTTGGCATGGAAATGAAGTTACCTTTAGCTAACTTATATTTTTTGCAGGGGGATTTACATACATGCCATTTTAAAGTATTGTATTTACATATCTAGCACCCTAAAATCATTATTTACCTACTTAACATTCTAAAACTTCAAATGCATCAAATATACCACTGGTTGTGCCGCCGGAAGCCTTTCATCTAACTCCGTAGACGGACTCTTGTTCCTGTGTGAAAGCAACTCCGCCTAATATCCTAAACACTCTCCTCCCCTCGCCTAAAAATGTTGGAGCGAGGAAGCAACAAACCCGTGAGCTTGAACGTAGATTTAGCGTAGTAAACGACTTAGCTGTGTTAAAAAAAATGAATGCAGCTTGATGGTGGCTAACGCAACACTCGCTTCAAGTCGATTGAGCTATGGAGCAGTGAACGATGAAGCTATAAAAAATTTAATGCGGGTTGATGGTGCAGATTTAAAGCAGTAATCTGTTTTAAATTTGACTGAGCTCTAAAACAGATTTATTAGTTTTATTTTATATTTGCTAGTATCACAACATAAATAATGATTTAAAGTAGCAATCTATTTCTATATTAAAGCATATTTGAAACAACAATATATTTTTAAATTGAAGTATATTTATAATCGATTGCATATGAGTTAAAAACTAGCATCAATTGACATAAATTTAAAAATCAATAGCAACTCTGTAGAATTTTAAAATTTTGCATTAATAGAATTCTGACGTTTACATTATTTGAAGTAGTTCTGCAAAAATGTAGAAATAGAATTCAGAAGTATAGAAATAGAAGTTGACAATTATGTTAATTCTAAAGGTGCATAATAACTAATTCAAAAGTATACAATTTCTATGGTTATAAGTAACCAAATCAACCCATAAATACAGCTATTGACTAGCTATACGTAACAGTTCATGTATAACTGCAAATATTTAATTGAACACTAAACTACAGTTATTTTATAATAAAACCACATTTAATTGCAGCTATAGACTACCTATGTGCAGCAGTTGATATATAAATTGTAGCCATTTGAGAAAACACTAAACAATAAACGAGATAACAATTAATTTATATGCATGACATGAACAGCTACTCGTATGACTACAAAAAAAAAATCAAATGTATAAATTCAATTACAGATTTAATACATATAAATGCAGCTACTGTTTTATATAACTATGACTTATATATATGCGAATAGCTTCAAGCTACAATCCAATGTATGACCGCAATTTAATATATAACTTCAAGATATCTGACTTGTTACATATTAACTAAGGTTCAAGCACAAAGATAAGGTTTCTGATGCAGCTCAATATATAACTGTAATGTTATTTGCAAATATATAACTACAGGTTTAAATTAAGTTGTAGTTAATATAACACTTCAATACACAAATATAGTTTACATCGGAGAAATTGTATTCAGAGAAGTAATAGTTAAATTTATGTGAGAATATTTGAATATTAATTAGTTAAGAACAAAATGTTTAAAAATAAGATACACTTGAAGGTACTACTTTTTTTTCTTTTCTTTTTTTTTTGATAAAAGTGCTAAGATTATATATATATATATATATATATATATATATATATATATATATATATATAATATTATTTGCTTGGTGAGATTTATCTTTGTGAACTCATTCCTCATCTACAGGTGAGAACAACAGTAGAAACTATGATGGAAGAGAAAAGCTTTAACATAGAGAAGAAATCATAGGGTTTTTTTTTTATTTCTTTTTATTTCTCATTTTGGACTACATATTCAAGCTGAAAAAAAAAGTGATGAATTTTCTGCTGCTTGGACCAGAAGAACCACTTGTCACAAGAATTAGTTTCCGAAGAGAACAAGCAAGCAGAGGTTCCTTGAATCAGTTGTTTAGGATTCAATCTTTGCCACCACAAAATCTAATAACCTATTTTATTATGCTATACAAGTATAACTATTAAGAGAGCGATGATATTAATGGCCCTCTCATTACTCTGGAAGTGAAAGACGATAAGAACAAGCAGAAAACCTCTTTATGCAGGAGAATGAAGGTCAAAGGCTTAATTTTTTCATTTATAGAAGTAATGAAAAGGCTTGTTGTTGTTGTTGTTGTATAGAAGTAATCAAAAGGCTTCTTATCTCCTATTAGTTAGATGCATTAGAAAATCTTTACAATTTCATCCTCGAAGCACAAAATAAATTGTATTATTTCTCCAAGTGATATAGTTTTTTTTTTTTTTTTTTGTTGATTCAGCAACATCAAATGCTGCCAACAGTTCTTTTAGTGGAAGAGCTTGAGAAGAATGCCTCTTAGTTATCAAGCTCAAACTCAGTGCCTTTGTATTTCGCAGAGGATGAAAATCTACTTTCAAATCACACATTGAAAATAACTCATCTCCCTCAGAACCTTCCTTCACCTTCAAACTTTGCAAAGGAATAATTTAAAGAACAACTAATTAATTAGAAAAATACATTGATGATAGATGTTGATAACAGTTACAACAAAAGATTTGAGGCCTAAAAATACACATTACAAAGTGCATAATAATCTCAAAATATCGCGTAGGCTTACTTAAAGTACAACATGACTACAACGATGATTCCGACTAGAATCGTAAAATAAAATGAGATTGCCTCAAGTCTAAACATACTTAAAATACAACATGACTATAACAATGACTCCGACGAGAATCTTGAAATAAAATATGATGACTTCAAAGTTCCCTCTAATCATCACATAGCAGGAGCAAAATGTCATGGATTGTTGGTTCATTCTCATCCACCCACTGGAAAAAATGACAATCACCTTCTGTTCGATTTTGAGGGCATCGATAGCATCTCCTTCCAGTGTTCACACTGCTTCTACAAGTATATATAATGGTTCATAAGTTGCATCTACAATATATTTGAAAATTTCTATAATAACTCCTACTTGCGGATGATTGGCTCCAACTCATTTCTTAGTAATACTACTAAAACTTCTTGGTTCTTAAAACCCAACAAGACCACCAAAAAGAAATTAACGAAATATTGAAAAGTAAGATTAGGAGTAAAATAGAGTACAAAACAAAACAATTAAATTTATCAAGCAACAAATCCAACACATCTAACATTGATCATTTAACTACACAAACAAAATAGACAAAATAAATTAAGAAAATTGATAATGAATACTTAAAAATGTGATATCAAATCATCACATATAATGTAAAGAACAAACCTAATATATATAAACTATTAGGCTTCAACTAAACTATGGTGTTTTGTTTGTTTTTTATCAAAGCCCTAAGCAACTAACAAAATATTTCATTCTCAATTTGCTTAAAATCTGAATCTCAACAGTTCAAATAATTTCTACTCAATTTTTTTAAGACATGAATTAATGTAACACAGATGGAACATGAGTTTCTACAAGTTATGTGTAGAAATTAGGGATATTAGAAAATAGTGGAATCTTAATAGTTCAATTAATTATATTGCAATGGTTTAGCAACTTAAATAACATACCTCGCTGGAACTTTTCCAGCCTCCACGGAACAAACAGGAACAGGAAGAGCCAAAGACGGGCTGTGACGATTTTCATAAGCTCGATGAAGGGCACCTCGATGAATAGGCGGGAAATAAGCGTGGGGTTGAAGCAACAACGTTCTAAACAGAGGAGACAGGAGTTCACTCCGTAAGAAATGAAAGTTGGATGGGGTTAATCATGTGCGACGGAGGCGATGACATCAGAGAGGAATAACGGAGAGTGATTGTTTTGTGCGGTCAAATAGAATCGGGTGGTTAGGCTGTAAATATTAAAATTTAAGTGATTAGGGTGTAAATACTAATGTTTTAAGTGGTAGGATTGT
Source organism: Cymbidium sinense (assembly GCA_021442155.1). Classification (NCBI taxonomy): domain Eukaryota; kingdom Viridiplantae; phylum Streptophyta; class Magnoliopsida; order Asparagales; family Orchidaceae; genus Cymbidium; species Cymbidium sinense. Next base: position 13,045,474 of record CM038233.1, on the reverse strand, counting down.
AAATCACCCTCTTTTTTTCACAAAAGTAAAACCGCAACTTCTGACCACCATTGCAAGTAGCTAGGTCAGGCTCGAAAACACAATTTTCCCATCACAAATGTCTCAAAATACAACTAAAATGCAGTCAAAACGTAGTATCCAAACAACACTTCATTGCGATACAGCACCGCATCGCACTGTCATCGTCACCATCACTGCCGCTACAAATGAGGCCCTCGGTAGGAGTATGTGAAAAAACCCATTAAAATTTTCACCAACTACATTTTTTCATATGTCGCTCCTCAACTTCTAACACCACACTCATCACAATAATCAAGCAGCCAACCATGTCATAGTGGCAAATTACATATACCGAGGTATGTGGCACTATTTACCAAAGCACAGGGTATTAACTGTAGAAAAGGTTAAGGTCCATACCGGCCGTTTCTGTCCCCGTCGTCGCTTGGCCATGCCCAGACAATATCCTTCAGCCTCGGTCGACCGTCCTCTTCATAGAACTTAACATACTCGAGCGAATCGCCGGAATCCTTTGAGAACTCCACGATGGCGACTCCGTCCGCCGCCTCGAACACCTCGATGATCAGGGCCAGGCGCCCCTTTCTTCCTTCCTGCCTTCCCTCCATCCTCACCTTGAACCCATCTCTATCTACCCTTGCTACCACAAAACACAACCCTTTCCCTGTGCTCTCCAGCGCCTCCATGATGACTGATGATGAACGCCGAGACGTTATGTTCTTCCCTTCCTCCGTCTCCCTCCGCCCTCGAAGATTCCCGAAAGCCCTAAACCATGGATGAGATTAGGTCGAATGCGTTGTAGAATCTTGGGGAATCCCCCGATTCCATGCCATCGGACTCCGATTTGGTAGCCGAAATCGAGATCTGCGATTCTAGCTTTAGGGAAATCGGAGCTGGGATCGGCATTGGAGAAGAGGAATCGGCGCAGCGGAGCCATGGGAGACGGAGGATCTCAGGGAACGAGATGCACTTCTCAGGATCAGTGACGAGGAGACGGGATACGAGGAAGCGGGCATCAGAGGAGAACCAAGGTGGTATCTGATACTCTCAACGGAAAACTTTGCGATCTTTAAGATGCATGTTTTTATACTAAACAGTCACATTTAATTATTTCTAACTCATCTTCGTAGTTAGATCCGGGATTGATTTAACCTTTACTTAATTTTTCGATGATAAACAAGAAAATCATGTCAACCACTATATTTTAGCAAAGAGTATCCGGGCCTATCTAGTGTCTCAGTGCTACTTTCACCTAAATGCCCCACTACTGTAGTATCGGTTCAAAGTATTCAACATATTCTTCATATAATTCATATAATAAAGACAACATACATATGATTGCTTTCATCTCCTTCATAGATCATGGGATAAAGAAACTCAATGACAACAAATTTCTCATGGCCCATAATTGCACCAAATGCCATCGAAGGTTGCATTCTACCTAATATTTTTCAAATTTTTCTTTCATTTTGCAGATCATGTGATGTGTTCATCGAAGACGCACCATCATTCAAGACTTTTTTTATATAGTGTAGAGAAACAAATTAGATGGAGTATTCGTTATCGAAATGATATTAGTTCCTCATTAAAAAATCAAGAATATCACAAACTTTTCTTAAATCAGAAATTTTTTGCTTAACGTATGTAATCTCTACACATCGATCTAAATGTCTTCTAAATTGTAGTTGCACCAAGATACCTATAGCCTTTTTTTCTTGCAATGAATACATTCGCCTTTTTTCTCGCCATCCGAAGAACAACTTCTTTAAACTCCTCCCAAACACGTTTTCTTTCTTTCTTTTCTTAATTCAATTGGATTTTCAAGATCGCCTATATTATCACCCTTGTCAACCAAATCATTAATAACTTCATTCTCCCCTCAATATTATTAACATCTACATTACTATTACGCTCATATCAATTTGGACACCCACAAGGATTATCACCGCTTAAATCCAACACATCCTCTCCAAGTGGTGTTGCCATTTTAAATCTAAAATAAAAAATGATAAATTACAACATAATGAATGAAGAAGATAAATGATTTATAAAATATTAAAAAACTCAAAAATACCAAATTGTTCACTGTACATTTGCACTTTGTAATAATAAAAAACTCAATACTCTGTCTTCTATTCAATAATTCTGTAATTCATTGCAAAATAGAAACCAATTACCAACATAGAAAATCATTTCATTGCCACCGACATAGCGATTTATAAAGCATAATGAATTAACAAAAGAATAATGAACTCCCATTACATAATATGTTTTATAAAAAAGGCACCAAATATGTCATAATGAATTATAGGTGATCAAGTCCAAAGACAAATCCTACCTAAAATAGTTGGAAGAAGAGATAATGATCATAAATGATAAAACTACATGATAAATACTTTTACTATAAATCGAAAGTTCACACATATATATCATCATCCAACAACTCACCAATAAAAGAATTGAACCATAAACCATCAAAATAACCATAAACAATGAGGTTAGAACCAAGTTAATGGAACCCTAAACAAAATTGATTTCATTGTTGAACAAAGAACAACCTACAAGTTACATAAACAAATCCAAATAATTAACACAAGTTGCACAACCGAACATAGCCATTACTCACTAAACCCTAATCTAAAAGAACATCACAAGTTGATTCACAACCAACATCAAAACCAAAGAACATCGATTTTAGGATCAAGTCCATCACAAATCCTACCTAAAATAGTGGAAGAACCGAGATAATGACCATAAATGATAAAACTACTTAATAATTATTTCTTGCCACTATTTTGACCAACTCAAGAACAAGATGAAGTATGATGTTAAGCACAAATAAAACTTGAGTAGCCTACATACAATTAAATAAACCTTATAAGATTCGCCAAAGGAGTATTCACCAATCCTCCATGTCTTTTCTAAGCAATCTCTTTGTAAGAAGGAAGATGAAGGATGATGACAAAATTAGCACTTGAATCATAAATCTCTCCAAGAGAATGATGAAGCATAATTTGGCCAAGAGAGGAGAATAGATTAGTAGAACCCTTTCCAATAAAACATAACTCTAATATATAGAAAAAGGATGATGCTAAACAAGTGCGATAATTAAAACACAACTCTAATTAGAACCATTTCCACAAATCTGAAAGTTCACACATTTACCATCATCCAACAACAATTGAACCATAAACTATCAAAAAATCATAAACAATAAAGGATAAGGCACATTGCATTGAACCGGTTATCAACCCTAAACAAGTGCGATAATCAACACAAGTTACACAACCGGTTACCGAACATAGCCATTACTCATTAAACACATAATCCAAAAGAACATCACAAGTTGATTCACAACCGAACATCAAAACCAAAGAACAGCAAAACCTAATTTCAAATGGCTTCACACACCTAATCGGAAGCATCATCAAATCGAAATACCATATGTAAGCATAAAGAAAATGAACCTGGCCAACCAAGATTAAGTCGATCTTGCTATCGAGTGAGAAAAAATTTGAAGCCAGGAAGATGAGGGAACTCAAACCGAGAACCTGAGAAGCAGAGCGGTAGGAGAGAAAGGAGAGAGTCGAGAACCAAGTGGCGAAGGTGATTGACGAGCAGCGAGAGAGAGGCGAGGCGACACTCGAGAAGCTTGCAAAATTAGGGCGTGGGCACTCGACTCAGAGCGATCATATAAGTGGTAGAATCGGAATGCAATGTCAATCGCCGACGCCCGCTGGTTAATATTCTCATATCCCCGAGCCTCGACATACAACGAACCGAAGCTTCCGCTAACGAGCTCGAGCTCGCTTTAATATATCGAACCGCTTTAAGCTCGAGCTCGAGCTCGATACTCAAAATGACCAGTAAATGAGCCGGATTTCAAGTCGAGCTCGAGCCGGCTTGGGAGCAGGCTTGACTCGGTTGCACCCCTAGCCATGTTTATCCTCCATTCATGATTTGAGCGGTAATCCTTAAGGGGGTGTTTGGCAAGGAATTTACTAAAAATTAGCTGGCTAAATCATGTAAATCCTACCAAATACCATTGGAGGATTTAGTAAATTAGGCCGTAGAATCCTGCAAATTGAAATCGATAAATCCGATTTGTTAAATCGGTTGATTACAGATTTAACGGATTTACGATCGAGTGAAGTCGGCAGATGGTAATTGCACTCCTTGTCTCAACTCCTTCAACAACTCCTATTTCTTCTTGCAAGTGACTGCCTGCTCGCTTTTCCTCCGTAACTTCATACCGCATTGTGCATCTTGTGTCTCTCTCGATGGATTGCTACAAGTAAGTTGGTTCCTTATGGTGCTGCATCGTGCATCTCTTTGTGATTTTTTTTTCAGAAAGGTTTGTTTCCGAGATTAATATTCCCACGTAGAACTTTGATCTTGAAAGTCCCTTTATTAAAACATGCTAATGTTTTCCTTTTTAATGTTCAGAACTACTTTATAATCTTTTAATGAGTTATGGTGAAGATTATTTATTTTATCATTTTGAATACTGAATATTATTACACATATTTTCATATACCTTAGATGATCTGGAAAAGATCTTTGTTTTCTCATTTTGAGTGTTGAATGCTATTACACATGTTTCATATACTTCAACTGATACGAGAAAAATGGAACATTTGAAAGTACTCGAAGGAGCCAGTGAGAGACTGCATTTGTTTAAAGCTAACTTATTAGATCAATCAGAAAGTTGAGACACAATCTTTTTTTCTTTTCTTCTTGAAAAACTTTTAATGGAGGTTGTAAATCCAGTTAAAGCATGGAATCACTAGGCTAAATGGGGCAAAATCAAAAGAAAAATTACTTTTGTAATTAATAGTTCTAGACAATTTTTTTTTCACTATCACTCAATATGGATACCTTGGTTCAACTTGAGTTATTAACTTAACATCAATTTCGAATGTGATTCTTGTCAAGCAATTTTACTCTAAATAAATTATCTCAGCAATCATTTCTATGTTATAAATTAATTGAGATACTATGCAAGTAGATACTGAAGACTTTCGTTTAAGTAGATCTATAATCGAATATATGGAGTGTAATTTTAGTAGTAGATGTAGTGGTGGGGTTGTGACAAGGGTGACCATGTCATTAAAAATTGTGAATGTTTTAGATATCTTGAGTCTATTGTTCAAAGTGATGGTGAAATAGATGGGGATGCATTAGTAGAATGCAAGCTGGATTGTTGAAGTGGAGGAATGAATTAAGCCAATTGTTTGATAGAAAAGTATCGCTTAGACTTAGAATAAGTTTTATAAGATGGTGGTGTGATGGAGACCTACAATGCTTTATGATGCAAAATATTGGCCTGTAAAAGAGATGCATAAATTAAGTTTTGCAACCACGATGATGCTTAGGTGGATGAGTGGCTTTATACTTAAGAGACAATATGAAATAAATATATACATGAAAAGGTTGGAGAAGCACCAATGGCAGATTAGATTAGAGAGAGTTGGCTCAAATGATTTGTTCTCAATCAGGAGAGTAGATGTATTAAATTTGCCTTATATTAAGAAAGTCGGAGATAAACCAAAAAATACTCAATTAGAAAGTATAATAATGATATTATTTTATTAGAATTAAATGAGAATGTCATTTAATCAGAAAAAATAGAGAAAATGATTCATGTAGCCATAGTAGGATAAAGGCTTGTTGTTGTTGTTGTTTTCTTGCTTATTTACTCTCTCATCTCCCTTCTTTTTGTATTCATAGATTTCAGATTCTTTTCTCATCCCTTTCTGACACTAGTTTTGCATCATTAGCCTTCCTCATTCATATTTCTGACTGGCATACAAACCAAAATCTTCACTCACCCACACCCTCCCCTCCACAAATCATCCCCACTATCACACAGATGCATTGGTTGTCTTCTAAGCATTTGTTTTTTATTTTCAGCATCATCCTTATCATCGTTGGCCTAATCACACTAATTTAGGTCTACCTAATATTTCTCATCATCCTAGTAATTTATGTCAGCTTAATGAATCTTTTCATTCATTCTTATTAAGTGGCACATGAGGTGTTTATTTTATTTTACTTTATCGTTTCACAACTATATGGATGGGTTTTCAAGCATGGTAATGAAACTCTAAACAGATAAGTGCAAAGATTTTGTAGGATGTTGTGTTCTAAATATGGATAGATTTTGGATTGAAATTGATTGACATTCTAACTTATGCAAGCAATCACAGTTTCTAACATTCCAAATTTTTATTAATTAAAAATAGGGTTGATCCATCTCTGCTCTGTTGGTTGACTTGCAGATGGTCTCTCTTACATAGGTGTCTCATGGAAGTCCTGATTCAAAAACTATTTCCATCAAACTTTTCTCAAGCCACTCTCTAATCACGCTTAGTTTTAGTTATACGATATGTTTGAGATGGTTAACGTGCGAACTGACATTCCAGTTTTTCAAGTAGATCTTTTTATAACTCTTTAGCTACAATATAAACCTACCTTTGACATGAAATCAAATCTGCTGTTTAATATCACCATACCTTCAGTTTTAAAGCATTAAGTAAATCCGTTTGTTTTAAATATGCATATAATGTTGTCTGATAATTTATTTCAATTGCATAAAGTGTTTCTTGAATCTTGTAAATATATCAAAATATGACTTTGGAGTTTCAAATCAAAAGAATAATATACACTGCAATATTTATTTCAGGTATTTACACATTACGATTGATTTTGTGTACTCAGTGTATTTATATTTTTGTGAATATATCAAATATATGACTTACTTAATTCTCAAATCAAGAACACAAGAGATATAATGGTAGTAGTATATTTCTTTAAAATCGTTCTGCATGTTCATATGAGTATTGGGTCATTTGACTTGTTGCAAGCTATCTTTCTTGAGTTTATTTTCCTGTTATATTTAAGACTTTAGTTGACTTATTTAAGATATACATAGTTTGTTCATATTATCAATGTTATTGGATATTTACATATAGATTCATTATGTTCTACAGTCATAGCAATTGTGACTCTTTAAGATATTCCCAAATAGGTTTCTTAGACTCACCATCTTTCTTAGCCTTCTTCAAAGTATTATCTTTGGGTCATGCAACTTTTTTTGTAGATCTTATGAACCTTCTGTACACTCTTTTTTGTTAATTCTTGGCTATGGTGTTAACATAAGATTATATTTTGCTTCATTTCTAGCCATGATATATTTAATCTAGTCCATTGCTTTTATGTTAGTTTTATAGTTCTTTTATTATATAGGTTATTGGCTTGTCTTTTTCTCTTAGTTATGTATTCCTAATGCACGTAAATCTTTGGATGATATGTCACATACATAATAGTATTATTCAAATTTTCACACACAAAATTCACTATCTTCAAATTAGACATATTTCTCAATATATTATTTCCTAAATAAATTTTTTGACTTTAAAATATATTCAGAATGTCATTGTAATATTTAGAAGCAAGCTCAAAAAGTTCAGTTGCTCTGAAGAAATTTAAAAAATGCAATTGAAAAAAATGAACTGTATGATGTCGTGTTAAGGTCTTAGAAATTATCAATGTTGGTGATATTGCATCTGATCAGGAGTCAACAAATATCAAGTATATTTTAGTAACCAAATACCAAAAATAAGATATTTGTTATTCATGTGAGAAAATTTAATTTCAATAATATTATTCTACCAATATAACGATCATTATTTTATTCATACAAAAATTTCAATTATATTTGTAGATATGAAATGATTTTTAAAGGGGAAATCTAAAGATCACGCTTCGACAAGTTCGCACATTAATGCAGGAGATGATTTACCAACTCATGAAGAGAATACACGAAGCACAAGTAGAGTTCCAAAATGGCCAAAATATCATAACGTTATTTTCGGGGACATACTCTAGAAATAATTTGTGTAGGGCAATATTTGCAACGGTGCAATAAAGAGAGACAAATGGCATGAGGTACTTGCCACATAAAATAGAAAATTAGGAATAAAATACACAACCACCATAGTTATGACATGCTATAAGAATATGAAAGTAGACTTTCGTATGTTATATCAACTAACTAATCGTAGTGGATGGGGTTGGGATGAGACGCTGCATATACCAGTTGCACCAGATGAAATATGGAAGAGGTGATTCGGGTAAGTTAGTTTATTTACTCAAGATTTAGAGATCTATTTTGTTAAAACTATAAATCTAATGATGAATTTTATCTTATCAAAACATGAAAACTCCAAAATACGACGCTTTAGATGAAACCCCTTTCAACAGTATTTCATATTTGAAAAGATTTGTGATGATAATGTTGAAACTGGTTTATAAGCATGCTCAACATGAAGCAATATATCAAGAGGAGGAACTGAAACTTAATCAACAGATAATCATGAGGTAGAACCGATTATCGATAATTTCATGTCTAGCCACGGAATTAATTTTGTAGAGGAGGCAAGAGAAAAAATAGGAGACTTTATAACTCACTTAGATCCCACTGCTTCTGATCAACCTAAGCCAAAGCGATCATTAGGTGACAATCAGCTAAATCGTTGAAGAGAGAAGAAACCATTGGAGCAGGACATATTGACAAACATGCTTAATAAAAATATTAAAAACGCAAAAAAAATTCATCAAACTATGAATAAATATTGCTCATACACAATTGATGATTGTCTGACCAAGCTATATAGTATTCCTAACATCTCAATTGAGGGTATACTTGCTGTGATAGACACGATCAAGGATTACAGTGACAATAAAGTTATACTAATGAGGTTGGAAGATGATTTGCTATGTAGCTGGATAGAATACATAATAACAACTCATCCATGCTTCTATAGATCATCAGCATGGCTTTAGGTTGAATTTGGAGTAATCAATTTTGTATTTAGGCTTTCTTATTGTACCATTAAGTTGTACTTTTTATGTCAAATCATGAATGTTGTGCTCCTTTACTCAATGTTATTTTATTATTTTCTTAGTTAAATTTGATGTTATGTTTATGTAATATGTATTTCATGTGATTTGTATTCTTGATGCAATTTCTTAAGAGCCTGAACTGCGTTGAAATATATGTGATATGTATTTCATGTGATTTGATATCTTGTACTTTGATTATATCACAAAAATGGCATATAATGCTAGAAGAGGGCTGCTAAGCCAGTTTATTTTTTAATTGATAATTTCTTGGAGATGATTAACGCTATCAATACCTTGCTTCTATTTATTATCGATGATGATGCTCAAGCATCCGATGAACAAGATTACATTCAAAGACCTATGTTTGATAGATAATACACTATACATCAATATGTACTTGATATTCTTAACAGACATTCACGACATTCTTACATTTGCTTTAGATTGCCGACGTAAGCATTCATACAGCTCAGAGATCTTTTGATCAGTCATGGATTATTAACTGACACAATGAACATGATGGGGGCAGAACAATTAGGCATTTTTTAAGAGGTGTTACACATGCTCATAGTTATAGATAGCTTTGTGAATTTTTTTAATATTCATTAGAAACAGTTAATTGCTGCTTCAATCAGGTGTTGTAAGCCATCATTTTATTATCCGATGAGTTCATCAATCTACTGCAGCACAAGATGATTATCATTCATTTATACAGGGTAATCCCCAATTTTATCCATTTTTCAATAATGTCATAGGTGCAATCGATGAAACACATGTACCAGCTGTTGTCAATTCACGATTGCAGAATAGATATCGTAACAGAAAAGCATTATCTTCATAAAATATTATGGCTACTATTTTATTCGATCATCAATTTATTTATCTAGCTTCAGGTTGGAAAAGATCTGCAACATATATGAGAGTTTTACGTTGGTCAATTGAGAAAAGAGATTTTCATGTTCCATAAGGGAAGCATTACTTAGTTGATTCAGGTTACGCCAATACAGACAAATATATTACACCATTTAGAGGCTTTCGTTATCACCTAAGCGACTATCATGGAGGTACAACTCATAGATATACAGGACCACAGGAGTTGTTTAACCATCGTCATGCACAACTACAAAATATAGTGGAGAGAACTTTGGGATTTGGAAAGAAAGATTTCAGGTCTTGACTCACATGAGCTGATTTCCTTTGACTGTACAGGGTGACATTGTAATTGCGTGTGTGGTCTTACACAACTATATTGATCTTTATCATGGAAATGACTATTACTTTAATACATCTCAAACATAAATGCAACATGATAGAAATTAGAGAGTGACCGTAATAGATGATGCACTCGATATGCATACAACTATTGGCAAAAAAGTTCAAGGAGATAGTTTGAGACATATAATAGCTATTATAATGTGGGAAGCACGGGCAAGAAAGTAACTTTATAAATTAAGAAAATATAATATTTGATTATATAGTACTAATATAATTTCTTTGCATATACAGGAATTGGGGCGGAGTCATCGCAATGCTTGACGTTATGGAAGGAGTTGAAAAATGCAATTGTATTATCATAAAAAATTTTATTAGATCTAAACAATGTAACATTTATTTATATTTTGTAATGAACATGATATATTTGTTAAATGTTGGATTTTAATTTCAATATCATATTCTTTTGTTGATTTATTTTCATATTCTTTAAAATATTATTATTATTTAATTATAACAGATTTAAATCCTCAAATAACTTACCAAACATCTTTCTGGATTTAGTAGGATTTAATAAATCTGTTACCATACACTTTTCAAGATTTAACAGCTCGGGATTTACTAAATCCAGATATACTAGATTTAGTAAATCCTACTTAAAATAAATCCAATCTGTTGCCAAACACCCCCTTAGGGTTTCATTTGTTCTCATCCTTATCGTTGCCTCATCAATCATACTCGTTTGATGGTCCTTTGCCTCTCTCGCTCATAGATGAGAGCTCGCTCCTCTCACTCATGTCTCGTCTATGAGCCTCTCTAATATGAATTTCTTCTCTCTGATCTCTCATTCCTTACCTCGTGCGTCAAATACATTTTTTTATTGATTTTATTCTCTAACTTATTTATGGAAATGGATTACAAGTGGGGTTTTGAGTTTTTATGAGTCCTTTTGTATGATTCAAGTTTATTAGTTGTTGTTAGGGTTTTATTTTGTTTCTATAACTCTATTTAAATGATATATTATGGGATCTTGTTGTTTATTATAAACCTATGTTTGATCTAATGTCTAATATTTTTCTACAAAATTTTCTTTGAATATTTTCAGAGATGAGGTGATATTTTTCTTGTTGTTTGCTTATTTAGCTTAATGTTAGCCCGATGAGAATCATTGATCTTTTTCAATTAATTGGTCAAAGGGTTTATTAAAAGGTCGAGCATGATTGTGCTTTTGCTATATTGGAAATTTTGACTGAATGGATTAATTATGTTTAAAGCATATTTTCTTTTGCTAAGATGGAGGCCAACTAGCAGTGTGGGTGAATTGTGAAGACTAAGGAATGTGGTTTGGAAGAAAATGGGTATACCTTCAACGTGAATATTGCTTGACTCTATATGAAAATGTGGATTTATTTTATGTTAATCTAGAAAGATTGATTGTTTATTTTCATATAAATAGATGTTAATTGTAAAAATATGATATATATATATATATATATATATATATATATATATATATATATATATATATATATATATTAAAGGTACTTATTAATTTGATTTATTGTTATTGGGATATTTTTTTGTATGATTTGTTGTTCCTTTATGATTTTCCTTATGTTAAGAAAGGTAGAGGTAGACCTAAAAAGACTTGGTTAAGATGTATAAAAAACGACCTTAGTATACTTGAATTAAATGAGAATTTGACACATTAAAGGACACAATGGAGACGAAGGATTCATATAACCGATCCCACTTAGTGGGATAAAGGCTTGTTGTTGTTGTTGTTGTTGTTGTTGTTCCATTATGATTAGGTTGTTAATAGAATATTTTTATTTAAGATGTGGCATAAATTTATGTTTTTTAAGTTAAAGTTTAGGCACATGCATTTAGTGATTTTTCATGTGATAATTTATTTTTATTTTTAGTTTTTCATAATGTCATCATTAGAGCATTCCTAATCTGCATCAACTAGCGAACGACTACTAGTGCCCCAAATAAATATGGGTGATTATGCTCAAAATGTCTCTCAATCTATTAGAACTATCAATACAAACATACAAATTAAGAAAGCAGAAAGAGGAAATCAACAACTATATGTGAGTACTTTATAGATGTTATATTTAATTCCAAATGGCTGAAGTTTCTTCTTTACAATGTATTTTATGTGGGGTAAAATTTCATAAACCAAAATCAAGTACAACTTCTGAGGCACATTAAAGAATGTGAGAAGATAAAATAAAAAAAGCAACAACTCATTGACAAAAAATAGAAGATTAAACTTTTTGTCTTCTCATGTTGAAACAAAAGTGAGTATCCCAATATTTTATGATCCAAAAAACTATGAAAACAACTAATCATAGAAGTAATTACCAAGATGATAATTATGCATGAATATTCATTCATGATAGTTGAATATACTCAATTTAAGATGTTGAAAGTGTTGAATCCTAATTATGAGAGCCTTTCAAAAAAAAATACTAAAAAAAATGATTGCATGAAATTGTATGAGTGGGAGAAAGAGAAATTAAAATGTTGCCTTCAAGATGTTCATTGAGTGTCATTAATTGTGAATTGTTGGACCTCCAATCAAATTACATGGTACATGTGTTTAAGTGCACATTACATTGATGAAACATGAAAGTTGAAAAAGTGATTATTAATTTTTTAAGCTAGAACCTCCTCATACTAGCACTTACATATGTGATGCTATCTATGATTTTTTATTGGAGTAAAAGCTTCAAGATAAAGTTTCTACAATTATCTTAGATAATATAAGTAACAATGATGTAACAACTAGTTCTCTAAAAGTAAATATTTGATTAAGGGAAAAGTTGCATTTTCATGATATTTTTTTTCATGTTAGATATTATATATATATCCTAAATATAATGGGCTAAGGGAGGCTCAAAATATCATTCAAAATATTAGATAAATAGTAAAGAATCTAAAAAAATCACATGCTCTATTGCATAAGTTGGTAGATGTAGCTAAACAGCTATGAGCTCCAACCACAAGGTCTTTAGCTATTCATGTTCCAACAAGGTGGAACTCAACTATCAACATGATTGAATCTGCATTTATCTATCGTAATATTTTTGATCACTATACAGTTAGAGATAGTAATTACAAATAGTTGCCAGCTAAGTCTGATTGGTTGAAATATGATAAAATTAGAAAATTTCTTTCACTTTTAATAATGTAACTAAGATAATCTCTGCTAGTTTTATCCTACAACAAATATATTTTTATCAACTGTTATGCATGTGAAAAAGAACCTGATAGAGAAATTAATGTTAGAAGATGATTATACGAGAAATATGGCTCTGAGTATGTAGATAAAATTTAATAAATATTGGAGAAATGCAATCTTCTAATATCAATTGCAGTTGTTTTAGACCTCAAATTGAAATTAAGTTTATTACTTATACATTTCCAAAAATATTTTTCGCAAATGAGGTGGATCATAATATTTAGTTAGTTCAAGAAGCTCTATGAAAAATACATGTTACGATATTAATTTACCCCTTATAGTTCCACAACTAATATTTCACAAAAGGAATCTTCTTCAACAGTTGATTACATGATTTTTCCATCTCATCTTGGCTGTATACTTGGATTCAAAGATTTTGTAATAGTTTTTGGCTCCATGGAACCCTCCAAGCCTGATTTACAAGTATATCCTAAGGAGAGATTATTTGTGTGTATTGGTAAAAATTTTGATGTGCATGAGTGGTAGAAAATGAATACGCTCAAGTATTCTTGGCTTTTTATTATGAATCGAGATATTTTATCAATTCATATAACTATAGTTGCTTCAAAATCTACTTTTAATATCGGTTGCAGAGTATTGGGTGATTATAAAAGCTAATTATCAACTAAAATTATTAATGTCTTAGTATGTGCAATAAGTTGGATTAGATCTGCTCAAAAGTATATGAAGACGCCCTTAGAAATCCCCTATAATATAATTTTTTTAAATCCTTTAATTTTTCTTACAATTTATAAGTAAATACTAAAATTTATCTCTTCTTTTTTTCTCTGCAAGAGATACTAGAAGAGAAAACTTAATGTGCAACTTCCGAAAATTTAAAGTCAATGTCCAACAAATTATTTAATTCTTCTAGAATTTTCATATTTATTGCAAATCGAGACACTCTACTTTCGGCTTACCTTATATGCGTAGTTACTTATATGGTATTATATTGTATTGTGTGTGTGATTTCATTTGTTTATTTCAGCATTGCAGGTATAATTATGAATGTTAATTGCATTTGAAGCTTTCTCTTTTATATATGGTATGACACAAAATTGTGCAATCATATAAAAGATTAGATGAGTTAAAAGTTTATTTGTCAAGCATCCAAAGTTGGTTCTAATGAATATTTTATTTTAAATATTGGTTAGAGAGGCTGTGATTATTTCGAAGATGATGATATCTATTATAGTTGCTTTAGAAATGAATTCTGATATATTTAAAGTTAGCATGACATAATAACATTAAACAACCATTTAGATTAATTCTGATAAATCTAAAGTTAGCATGTCTTAATAATAATACGCAACCCTTTATATTATAAGTGAAGTTAATATTTAATTTTAAATCTGAGCCTCCATATGTGGTATATCCACCAGTTACTTTTTAGTTAATTCATTGTTATTATCGCTACTTGGTTGTTATGGTGATAGTGTTATACCATGTATGCCTATATTTTATATGCTGGAGCTATGAGTTGCTAGTTTGTTGTTTAGTTTACTCATTAGTTTTTTTTTTTTTTTTGGAAGAATTGAGGGCATAGCCCAATTTTAATTCCAAATGAAGAATGGGTTACAGGTATATAACAAGAACATTAATGGACATAAACTAACAGTAGAAATTAAAGATCAGAAAGAGAGACATAGTTTACCAACTGAAAAAACAAAAACACATAAACCAAAACAAAGGGAATTAGTAAAGCATGTAAAATGAAGGGGACTCAAATCACCAAAAACTGGAGTGTTCAGCAAACCAAAATCATCAGGGATGAAAGCCAATGAGGAGGAGGGGGACCTGCGGTTGCCCTCACAGCCATTCGGGTGGGGGAGGATACCACAGAGGAAAAACTGCCCAGATTGCTGAGAAGGCCCTCCAAGCAGGCTCCACCAATCATAAGGAATGCCAGCAAAATTGATCATCATTGTCCACCCAGAAAAACAAAAATGCGCAGTAACGTCGAGAAGCACAGGTATGATAATGCAAATAGAAGTAAGGAGAGCTAGCTAAGGTGGTTTAAAGCTACACCACTGTTGTATCAGGTCCTGGACATGTCTTGGCCAAGAGTTCTTGAATTTTCATCTATTCAGTTTCACAGCAACCCTTGTTCGAATCAGAGAGATAAGAGAGGATATGTAAGAAGAGTTTAAGGAAAATAAACGATTGTTTCTTTCTCTCCATAAAGAATAGATCAAAACAACTGTAATTAGGTAATGAAGCCTAGTAATCACTTTGTCAAATATTCATCCACATAACTCAGTATCTGTTGAAGGGAGGACTGCATTAACATGAATTGGTCATTTGGTATTAGAGCTCTGACCAATTTCATAGAAAAGGGGCATTCAAAGAACAAGTGAGAGTGAGATTTAGAGTGAGAATGACAGAAGCAGCAGACAAGGGATGACCCAAGTCCCCTCTTGGCAAGAATATCAGAGGTTTTAAGACCACTCTTAAAGGCCAGCCAGCAGTATAATGCATAATTAATAGCATGACCCTTGAACCAAATTTCTTTGCTCTAGCACACAGTGGGATGAGATTCGAACATAGCCTCCTTAAACTCTTTATTTGAAGAAGGTTGCAAATTATTCCACACAATAGAATCATCTCCACCCATAATTGGGATAGATAGAATCTTATTAGAACATCTAGGATAAGCAGCAGTGAAATTTGGAGGAAGATTCCAATGCCCATTTAGAATAATAGAGCTTAAAGTGGCATTAATAGGGAGCCCCAGAAGTTGGGACCCTTTAGACCCCAAGATGCTTGATAAGGAGGAACCACCACACCAAGGATCATGAAAGAGGGAGAACATTTGACCACTACCAATCTTATAAATGACCTTCTCTTTAAATCTACTTGTTGTCGACTTTATCACTTTCCAAAGAGGAGAGGTTCTATAAAGGGAGGGATTCCAGATAGAAACATATCTCGTCTTGCACCATTTTGCAAAGAGGGATTCCCCCATACAAACTTTCCATAGAGCTTTAAGATTGCATATCAGATTAAGAGAGGAGGTAGAGAGAAGACCAATACCCCCCTTATCCTTAGGTAGGGTAGTACGGGCCCAGGAGATAGTGTGGAGCTTCTTAGCTTCCGTTGATTGATAGAAGAAATTTGTTGTAAAGGAGCAGATTCGCTTGATTATACCATTAGGGATGGCAATGGAATGAAACAGTAGGATAGGTAGTTATTTACTGATGATCTGATCAATTGGAGCCTACCATCGAGAGAGAGAACTTGCATTTCCAGCCAGCCAGCCACGCATGGAGTTTATCAAAGAGGGGATTGAAATGAGCCATCTTAATAGGACCTATAACCAATGGTAACCCAAGGTACTTGAGAGAAAAAGATCCCTGCTTTATGTCAAGAATATTAATAAGATCATCCACCTCCTTACAGTTTTTAGAGAAACAAATAGAGGATTTATCTTTGTTGACCTCCAGCCCTAGATATGACTCTAGGGACTTGAGGTTAAGCTTAAGGGAGTGAAGTGTGGAATAGGTAGCTTCTCCCATAGCCAAGAGGTCATCAGCAAATAGTAGATGTGAAATATTGCAATCACCTGAGGAGAAAGGATTGTACAGATGAAGGTTAACTTCCCTATCAATAAGACAGGAGAAAGTGTCCATGGCTATGGTGAAAAGGAAGGGGGAGAGAGGACAACCCTGTCTTAACCCATTTGTAGAGGCAAAAAAATCTTTGATACTGCCATTAAGCACAATTGAGAAAGGGACATCCATGATACAAGCTTCCACTCATTTTATGAACCTGTTTGGAAAACCTTTGGTAAGAAGTCTGTGGATGAGGGAGTGCCTGTTGACCTTGTCAAAGGCCTTCGAGATCAAATTTGGCCAGAAAGTAAGTGAGGTTCTTATAAGAGGTGAATTCATTACATATCTCATGTGCCATAGATAGGTTATCAACAATGTCTCTCCCTTTAATGAATGCAGATTGAGCTTGATTGATTAAGTAGGGGAGAAACTTCTTAATTATGCTAGCAAGGACCTTGGCAATAACCTTGTAGAAAGTGTTACATAGGGAGAAAGGACGGTAATCTTCAATCAAGTTGGAATGCTTGACCTTGGGAATGAGGGTAATTAAGGTATGCTTGAAGCGTTAGGAAGCTTATTGGTTTTAAAGAACTCGATCGAGTTTAGAGAACTTTGTAGTAGGATGAAGGGAATACCTCAAGCCGCTTGGATTGCAAAGAACCTGATCGAGTTTAGAGAGTATAGGTTTATCAGTCTGTTGGTTAGACCAGGTGTAAAACAGTCCAGTGCTAGGGAGCTCCAGAATCTCACAATCATTGATATAATTCATGAAGTCTAAAGAGTTATTTAAAGAGGCCAGGTTATCTCCCACTTTATCCTTACTAACGAGAGTATAATTAAAATCTCCCATGAGGATCCACGGGTTATTGATAGAGCTAGCCAATTCTCTGAGAGAATTCCACAAGGAGACCCTAACTTTGGCATCATTATTTACATAGATGCAAGTTAGGAGAAAAGGGTGGTTACCAGGGGCCGAAACACAGCCGTGAATTAATTGGTGATTCATGAGAATAGGATCAAATGTCAACCTATCTGAGCACCACTTAATCCAAATGCGACCACCAGAGGAGCAGTCAAAATTAGATACACTGGATTCAGAGTGAAACATTGTGAGATTATGGTGGGGGGAGGAGTGATGGGAGAAGTTAGATTGAAGCTTAGTCTCAATGAGGCATAAGAGGTCCAGGTGAAATTCCTTGATAATCTTGAAACAGTCATGCTTCCTACAGCAGTTGATAGGCCACGAACGTTCCAGCATCCCATGGATGGTTGGATCATTGGGAGGAAGAGGAGGTGGGCTTCTTGCCCTTCTTTTTGTTCCCCTTTTGAGGAGTGGTGGAGGGGTTGGTAGAGGATTTGGAGGAATCCCCCTCCTGAGGGGTTTTACCCGGTGTCTTTGGGACCTTCTCATTGACTTTTTGATGGTTCAAACGGCTTGGAGATACTACAGCCGAGTGAGTGATGACCCCAACTGTTAAGGAGCCACCATTTGTTTCAGTGAGGGCAGAGTCTATATGTGCCCTTAAAGGTGATGGTTCCTCTTCCAGATCAAGGGGATCTTCAAGAGAGGGGGAGAGAATATGAGGATGATTCAGGTCATTTATAGCCTTAGTAGAAGAGGGGGGTTGAATTGGATCCTCCATCGGGGTTTCTTGTGAGCTTGATATTTCGATAGAAGAGTATGGAATGACTCATGAGGGGATGAATCATTCTTGGAGGGTTTATCGATTTAGAGAGAACCGCTGCCAGCCTCCTGGGGTGCAACGGCTTATAATCACCACGATTGTTAGCTTGGGCGTGTAGGTTTTAGGGGACAAGAATGATGAGAGAAAGTGTTGCACAAGGAGCAAACCGACAGCTTCCAATCATAGATGATATCCTGATTGAACTTCTTGTCATTTAAATTGATAGGAATAGAATCTGGGATGGAGGAGGAAGTGTTAATCTAGACACAAATGCATGCGAACATAATTCTAGCTTTAGAGGCAGTAAGGTTATCTATTGCCAGAGGAATGCCTATACGGCTGGCCACCTTAGAAAAGCCTGATTCATTCCAACAGCAGAGAGGGAAATTCGGGAGTTTGATCCAAATTGGAAGCTCAATTCTTCTTGTTTCGTGAAAGCAAACTCATGGCCTAGCCTTTGAGGAAGCATGGACCGTTGTCCTAGACATGATTGTAATCCCCTTGACATGTGAATTTGAAGAGGAAGAAATCGCCTTCCAGGGTTAGGAGGTCAAGATTACCTTTGAACTTCCATTTCTTCTTTATAGCGGCTAGCAGGGAACCATAGTATGGACGTTTCCCAATAGCATGACCAATCAGAGAAAGATGTCGTTCCTTTTGGCCTTCAGAGAGCTCTTCTTCAGAGAAGGAGACTTCTTGAGAATTGGAGGGAATGAAAGAGAGGGGAAGGGCTTGACTTTTTCCATTTTGAGCTAGATGGAGGTCCTTCCATATGCAAGGTCGATTTGGGGTAGGATTTGGGAGGCCGAGAATATAAAATTGAGGGAGGGAGGAGGGAAAGAGGCGTGAAGAAGCGGGTTAGTTGCTCTGGGATCCATACCTATCAAGGACAGGGGGCTGACCTCCGGCCAAGCCAGAGGTCTGACGAGGGTGGGGGACCGAGGGTGGAGGATAATAAAAAGGGCCAGGGGAGAGGAGGGGTTGAGGAGGAGGGGGGCTAGAGAACTTTCCGACGCAAGCCCTAGACGCATTTTGCAAGCCCTAGAAACTCATTTTCCTTTAGAGAGAGAAGGATGAGTTAGTTTACTCATTAGTTATTATTCTTATTGATGTTTGGAATATGGGTACAATTCAGGATATTTTAGAAAATTCATAATATCTTTGATTCATTTATTGCCCGATGATATTCTGCAATTCATTTTTGTTTCTTGTGCAGTTAGGCTGGCTTTTGATTTGTTGTATGCTAGTCTACAACTTATTCGTTTCTTGTGAATTGTGTTAGATTTTGATTTGTTATTCTTGTGCTGGCTTTCAATTTATTGTTCTTGTGCCGGCTTTCAGTTTGCTATTCTTGTGCTAGCTTTTGGTTTGTTGTTCTTGTGATGCCTTCTGGTTTGTTGTTCTTGTATCGGCTTTTCCTTTGCTGAATGTTGGTTAGACTATTAGTTTCGTTTGCTACCTTTCGGTTTGTTGAATGCTACATTGTTTTACTGAGAAGTCCTAAAAAGTTATGCTATTTTCTCATGCACAAGGACAATACACCTAAGGGGCTAATTTTGGTGTTCTATTACTTTGGTTGAGCGATGATGAGAACACTTATATATATGTGGTTCAACCAAATAATCTTTCATTCTATTTTGTTGTGGCTGTTTGACTTACATTTTTATTGCCTTTGGATGGAACTTATCATAGACATGTGCCTACTATTTATATTGATATTTTAGACTCTGAGCTCAACAACAACAATAATTATGAATATCAATTATAAATAATAATTATTTTTTTAATTTGGATATGTTGGCCTTACTTTTATTCAGGTTATCGTTTAACGTTATATTACGTCCAAGACTACATAAAATGAATTGAGATTCAAGACTCAAGAGAATCAACAAGTATTCAAGTTGGATTGAAATAGAATTTTAATTGTATATATAGAATTTTGAACTAATTCGAGCCAAAACGAGCCACACGAGCATATTTCAACTAAAACTAGCCGAATAAAAGCAACATGTTTTCGAACAATTTCGAACATGAGCCAAATTCGGACAAGTTTATTTTCAAACGAGTCGAACACGAACAAATATTAAACTCACTCTTATTTGGCTCATTTACATCCCTACTTTGAACAATAAATGGTTCATTACGGGATCAAATATTGGAATAATAGACCCCCATAAGCTAGGGGAAGTTGTTGTTGGTTCTATTAGTTCGGTCAATAATTATCATCACCCATACTGTGCCACATTGCATAGTTTACGCTTTAGAAGGGGAGAGAAAAGAAGCAATCAAGATGCTCCCAAATTTTTTTAAAATTTAATTCAAATTTGGAAAAGAATTAATTTAATTTAAGTAAAATTTGTTTAATTAAAATGGAACTTAAAAACTTATTGGGATATGCTGAGTGATAAAAAATTTATGATAATATAAAGACTTTTGTGTTCTAATTTTACATAAGAAATTTTGAAATAAATAAATAAACAAAATATAGAATATATTAAATTTTTATGTGAAATTTTGAGTTAAAAAATTATGAGGCTTGACCTAGTTGAAATAATCAATAATCAACTACATATATGTAATTATAATAATTCACTTTATTTCACATTGGGGAAGACAAATTACAAAGTTCAAAGTCCTTGATTGACTTTAATGAATATTGTAAAAAGTAGTGGAGAGTGATCTTGGTGGTTGGATGCTGGTGTCAAGTGATGAAGGTTGGATAATGAAAGTGGGCAACAATAGTCAAAAGATAATAATTAAATAATTATAGTTGTGGCAACAATTACATAATGATAATTGCATAATTATAGTTGAATCGCAAGCAGGTGTTGCACGCTAAAAACGGCGATTTTGGATGATTTCGGGCGGGTTTTGGTGATTTTGGTCAGTTTTTGATGATTTTTTACCCTTTTGCCCATAGAAGGGGTCTATAAAAACCCCTCTAGGGCCAAGGGAGAAGGCACATTCTCTTATTTTTGAGAGAAGGTCGTTCGGAGGCGATCAAGACCCGTAGTTCATACGGCAGGCTCAGTTTTCCCTCAAGAGGTGTTAACTAACCTCGTCGAAAGCGGGTTGGGCGATCAAGACCCGTAGTTCATGCAGCAGTCGATTTTCCCTCGAAAGAGGTGTTAACTAATCTCGTCCTTGGCGGGTTGAGGCGATCAAGACGTAGTTCATATGTGGAGCTTTTCCTTGAAAGAGGTATTGCGACCTCGTCGACCGGCCGGGTTGGTGATCAAGACTCGTAGTTCATACGGCAAGGCTCGATTTTCCCGAAAGAGGTGTTAAGCGACCTCGTCGGACCGTTGAGGCGATCAAGGCGTAGTTCATGACAAGGCTCTAGTTTTCCCGAAAGAGGTGTCAAATGACCTCGGACCGGGTTGGCGATCACCGGAGATGGGGGGGTTGGAAGATGCGGCGATGGTGGCCAAACTTTTGGTCGATGACTTCTGCGATTGGTGGCGAGATAACCAGACAATGGTGGTAGCCGTGAGATTATGCAATAATTCAGCGGTAATAGCAGCGAGCCGTAGCGATGGGCTGATGGTTAGCGGCCGGGGTGGTGAGCGCAATGGCGGCGGTAATAACAGTGTAGCAGCGTCGGTATTAGAGATGATCGGCAACGATAGTAGTGACAGCGAATTGCCAGCGATAGCAGCAAGATGACCAGCGGTAGTCAGCGGCGAACCGGCTTCTGATGGTTAGCGGCCGAGAGGTTGTCGGCAGCAATGGCGGCAATGGCAATTAGCTGGCGTCGGTAGTCAGCGATACCGGCAGATAGTGGCCAATTCGGCAATGGTTGGCGATTTTCTTTGACATATCCGAGTTGTTTATCAGTATGACGATAGCGATGGCGTTAGGAAAGGTTCTGAACTTCGAGATTTTGACCATCCGAGGCGTTTATCAGTGTTACAATGATAACGTATGGAGGTCGAATTGAATCCGGCGAGATTTTGACCATCCGAGGTTGTTTATTAGAATTATACGGCACGTATGGAAGAGGTCGAATTGAATCCGTGAGGATTTTTTGGCCTATCGAGGTTGTTTGTCGAGTGACTTGATTTAACATTATGTTAACTGTGGAAGAGGTTGCATTGAATCCGGTATTTTGACCCATCCAGGTTGTTTGTGAGTGTTACGTTGACGTGCTTTGTATGGAAGAGGTCGAATTGAATCGGCGAGGATTTTGAATCCATCGAGGTTGTTTGTCAGTTACCGATGACATTAACACTATGGAAGAGGTAGAATTGAATCGGCGAGGATTTTGACCTATCGAGGTTGTTTGTCGAGGGTTGTGCGATGCTGGAAGAGGTTGAATTGAATCGAGAATTTTGACCCATCCGAGTGTTACTCGATGGCGTTAACGCATGGAAGAGGTCGAATTGAATCTGAGGATTTTTGACTATCTCTAGGTTATTTGTCGGTGTTACCGATGGCGTTAACATATGGAAGAGGTGTGGGATGTTCACTAGGACCTTTTCTATCTAGGTATCGAGTGTTACTTGGCTTCTTGTATGGAAGAGGTCCGATCAAGTCCCCTTTGGATTGATCATGCGAATTGAGATACAATATGAGTTATATATTTCTCAGTGGGAGGATTAAATGAAGAAGAAATAAACATAAGGAAAATCCATAAACTCATTACTTTGATAATGTTGGTGATACAATATTGTCATAAGATAACTTAACAAAATGGGAGATATATTTTTAGAGAGAGTTAACAAAGGACAAGAGGTGGAGAGGAAAGGACAAGCGGGATAAATTAAGACTATAATATTTATACACCAATGATTATATATAACACTTTTCAAAGACCCTCCATATTCTAAGTTTTAAGGAATATTTTTCCTGGATCGTTGGTCATAGCTTGGGTTGGTCATCGATAACGAAGTGGGAGCGGGTCTTTAGGCAAAACCCTCGAGGTACTTCTTTATCTTGAAGATTAAAATTCTCGATGTTGAAGGTCACCGAAGGGCGTGGTTGAGCTTGTTTGAGGTAACATGATTATGCTATTTGTTGATTTCCACAAACCACTCCAACCCCAATGAGAGTTTGAAATTTCATCTTAAGATGAGGTACCGAAGTGACAGAAGATTGATTGGAGGTCTTCCAAATATAGCGTTGTATGCGACTTGACCATGAATTGAGGCAGTGACTTGTTGAGAAAATTCTCAGAAACGGAATGGTGATCGTCCCCATATAATGGTCTACTGTGTTGAAGTTTTCCTTAACCATACCCATGCTAAGAAAGGTGGAGTAAAATAAAACATCAACGAACTCCCATTATCAATCAAAATTCTCTTAACATAACATGGGTCACCAATCCCTTGCGATGACAAGAGGATCTTGATGTGGAACTTGGACTCCTTCCAAGTCGAAAAAGTGATGGGATGATTAATACAAGATTTTTTAAACTCGGCTCTTCAAAGCGGCGATGACTTGATTAGATAGTAGTGGACTGTCGTTTCAATTTCTCCAACTATTTGGACTATTATGTTGTTTACGTGATGATTGTCGGTTGCCCCAGTTGGAGCTATGTTTTATTTGAGTTGGTTGATTTTGCATAAATTGGCAGATATCCATTGAATAAGCCTCTCTCTTCTTTAAGTTGTTTAGCCTCATGTATGTCCATGACTTTGATGGAAGTGACAATGTCTTGATTTTACGAAGTTGGTTTGATAAATGTGGCCACTTAATGGTCTCTTCATCGAATAGCCATCAAGAGCGTTAACGAGATGTGTTCGGTGGCGTGTATTCCAGTCATTGATGTGAGGGCCGTGGAGGGAGATCACGACTGCCTTGTTGCTTCTTCTGATGGGATTGTTGATCTGTGTTTCCTAGAGCACTCTTACATTTTCCTGTGGATTGTTCAAATTATTTTCGGTGGGCATTAATAGCATCATCAGCAGAAACTTGCGCTTCCACACGGTGAACCAAGTCGGCATATGAGCGGACCGTATCTCGCATTAGCGATGAGTAGAAAGGTCCAGGATGGAGCCCTCCATGAAAAACTCCTCTTAGTAATTCAGGGTCTACCCCAGGTATTTGGCGAGCTTCTGAGGAGAATCTTTGAAAGTAGTCTTTAAGTGATTCACCATCATTTTGAATCGGAGAGATGAGAGGAATCTTTAATGATCCTCGGTTTGCAATGAAGCGTTCTACAAAACCTTGGTGAGTTAGTAAAGGTATGGATGGATCCCCTTGGAAGAGTAGAACCAAGTCAGCTTGTCTCTTAAATAGCAGGAAAGACTTGACAAAGCAGTATGTTAGGAGCTCGTTGGATATGCATGATGGCCGTGTAATGGTCGATGTGTTCATATGGGTCCGTTGCCCCATCATAGGAATCATTGCTCGGAAGCTTGAAACCTACGGAAATAAGATGTTGAAGAATAGCTTCAGAGAAAGGTGAGGACTCCTCATAGCCACGGTGAGAGGGATGATGATTTCTATCTTGAAAGTGAAATTTATTTTGCATTAAGCGTCATAATTACACGCATTATAACATGTAGTCAAGGGCGAATGCGTCAAGCTACCGCAATAATTGGTGGATTAGCGGTCGGTTGAGTTACTGCGTGATGGATGAGCGAGTGGCGAGGGAGGTGTGTTTCTCGGTAGTGGTTTGTGTTCTTGAGTAATCATCTTATTTGAAACTCTTCCATTGGCACGATATTCTAAAGAGATTCCGGTACCTTCCTGATCACGCTTTCGGGGGAAGTGAGAGCGAAGGTTGGCGTCCTTGGTTCAATGATTGGTTTGAGAGTGGCGGGAGTTGGGCGGAGAGCTCCGTTATGCAGTAATGCTATTGGCCATAACAGTTTCACAAATTGATTGATGGGTTCTTTTCCACAGCGCGCTGTCTTTAGAAAACCGATTGCGGTAGAGTAAAAGTTTAGCCTTAGCCTTGTAGAAATACACATTTAAAAGTGAAAGAAAACTCAAATTTTTGAAAATCTCAAAAGAGGAAAAAACTGCATAAAATCTTCCACTATGTATCATTTGAGTACAAAATCTTCCGATAATGGGATTACAATTGTATATGAGAAAGGAACGATTATGCGTCGTTGGTGGTAACAATTGCTAGTGGTAGCGAGATGATGGCGAACAAGGAACGGCGGCGATAAAGGTCGTCATGATGGAGGCAGCGAGGTTGTGGCGAGGATCGGCGGCGACGGCGGTGGTTGGCTCAGTGGTACGATTGTGCTTGGAGGATCTTTAAGCTCTCTCTCTCTTGCTTGGGCTCCCCTCATATGAGAATGAGACTATTTATAGATTGGAGGAGTGGCGTAAATACATGCAAAATCTAAACCACTCCACTTCATGGACGGCTGAATGATTCCTTTGATCATTTGATGTATTTTAAGTATTTGAATGCTCAAATGAAATTGTAAGATCTTTGGACTTGTTGGATTCATTTCGTCGACTCGATTTATTTACATCTTTATATTTGAGCTATTTTTAGGATTTAAGCGATATCCCAAAGTTTAGGATATTTTAAGAGCTTGATCTCGACGGTTTCAACTTGGATCGACTTGCTTAACATCAAGATTAGGTGCTTACTAGTAGTATTTTAAGTGTCATATATATATATATATATATATATATATATATATATATATATATATATATATATATATATATATATATATATATATATATATATATATTGTTCAGGTTGTGTCAAGTCAATTGGATTGAAGTTAAGTCGAATTCGAATTAAAATTTTTAACTTGTTTAATAAATGAATTAGATTCGAATTAAATCTAATCAAATTTGGATCAGTCTCGAATCCATCATGGATCTCTCGACATTGTTAAATGTCATTTTTGCCGTCTCCTTATCGTCGTTCTTCCATTTCCCACGAACTGGCACACTTCCTCCTCAGTCGTGCACATTTTCCCTTCTTCCTGCGCTGCGCTGAGCAATCAATACCCTTCTCCCTCCTCAATCCGGCGCGCGAAAGTCATTCTCGTGTGGTTAATCCTCTCGTGTGCAATCCTTCTTCCTGTGGCGTTCGTCTCCCCTTGCTCCACGGTCCTGCTCCTCCCTGGACTTCTAATTGGTATTTTTTTAAATTTAAATCTGTGAACAGACAAAGTATTAATATTTAAGACTATATTACATACTATTCCTCTTTCAAGATAAGTATTCATATTTCAGAGCAACTTTATATCTTCATATCTTATTTATGTAGGGCTTAATCCTCTTCGTTTTGTAGATGGAAATGATTGAGCATATTTTGATCACTTTAAATTTAGAGGATCCTGTGTTGAGGTGAAGAACTATAACAGAAGAAGATATGATGGAGGTAAACAAAAAATAATTAGAAATGAGAAGGGGCTAATCAATTTTTTTATACTTGATACATTCTCAGAAAATTAATCATCCGAATCTCAAGGCATTTTGAAATGCTTGATCCCATCCTTTTTAAACTTACGGTCAAGCGGCGTCTGATTAAACGACATAGCATCATGGTCGATCCAGAGCTCGACTGGATCAGTATCGGCATGAAAATGGATCACGATCCGCCAAATGGTCACCAAAGCCCGACATATTTATATAGTCGGTCGGCGGCTCGTCAAGGCGAATCCAAATCCAAGATCACCCAATTCAGACATCATTAAGGCAGATCATCAAAATACACCGTCGATCGGGGATCGCCTTGGGGCCGTCAGATGGGAGTGGTTGGAGTTTTCCAATTTACAAGGCACACTCCCAAAATCTATAAATAGAGCTTCATTCTCACCTTAGAAGGGAGAATCTGATTTGAAGACCAGAGAGCTCTGAGAACCACCAGTCGACCTTGACGCCGACGATCTATCACCACCAGTGCCACCACCAGTAGTGCCTGAAGATCAGGAGCTCGCCCTTAGGAGATCGCCCCCAGAGGACTAGAAAAGACCGATTGCCGCTCCTTTCTCCTGAAGATCAAGAGGTTGCTCCCAGAAGATCGGTTCTGCCGCTTTTGGGAAACTTCTCCCTTGGGTTGGAGTTGGCCAGATGTATTACACACTGGAATATTATTTCGCCCACAGAAACACCTTCTTCTCAGAACTAACGAGAAGCGAGGTATCTTTTGAACACATGGCGAAAGTTCTGGCTGAAAGGCCCGTGGTTTTCCTTGGGTTTTTTATAACCCCTGTGTTCATATCTCCTGCTTGTGTGTTGGATAATTTTTGGGCTACGATGAAGATCTCGCATCTACTGGAATAAAATTCTCTAGCAAACAATCCTGGGCAATGGGTTATTCCGGTCGACATCGAGTCCAGAACCATAACTTTGATCAGGCACAGCGGCGATAAGCCGATTCCATGCGGATCTCCTGAGACGCGACATGTCGGCACTCAGAATGGCTTCTATCGACAAAAGTTGCTCGAGGTTTCAGAAGGGTAAAGCCCGACCAATATCTGTTGGGGACCTCGTCCTCGAGTCTCATTTCAGGAAAAGATGAACAAACTCTCACCGGTTTGGGAAGGCAGGTATGTGGTGGTGTCTAAAATCAAGCGGCCGCGTTCAAGCTTAAGGATAGTATGGGAAGACTCTCCCGCATTGCACGGAATGCTACAAACCTCGAAGTACTACCGGTGATGTATCGACTTTTTTATTCTAGTGAATCACGAAAACATTATCATCGTGTATGTTTGTATTGCAATTGTTGTTATCGAATTTTGCTCGATACTGTTTGTTTACTTATTGTCCAACCTTGGCATCAAGGTGTTTGGATTTATGTTTCTATCTATGTTAAAGTTCTCATACTTATTGTGACTTTTTTGCTTATGCTTGCATTTTAAAACACGGACTCAAGAGATCGCTATTGTTGTATCTCATTGAGTAAGATCGATCCCGAGGGGTGATCGATCTTCTATCTGAGTTAGCACCGAGTAACGCCGATAAACAACCTTGGATAAGTTGGCAATCTATAGACGCCTACAACTTTCTCCATAACAAAGTTAACATCATCGAAAACGCCCGATACACAACCTAGATAGATCGAGAGGTTCGAGAGAACCTCTATAAATATATTCCGTAAGTTTGTCATCAAGTAACTCGTAATGATCTTAGAATAGATCGAATTATCCTAAAGGGATTCCATGATCTCTTCTACACAATCTTTATCATCGAAAGTACACTTTGACACACAACTCCTAAATATTCACAAATAATTTTGTGGATTGTTAATATTTCTCGCAACATACAAGTACAATCAACCGTAAATAATATACTCAGCCCTACTTTGGATCAAGCGTGTCCCCTTCAAGAAACCTGATGAAGCCTTCATCAACACACCGCCGCCCAAAGCCTTCACCTCTACATCATATACGCGTGGTCTCGCCTCGAACGTGATCCTCAGATGATATTCTGAAGGTCGAAGTTCTTGAAGTCCTCCACGGCCCGGCCTCCCGCTTCTACCCGAGATAAGGCGCCTCTTTCGAAAGGCGAAGCGTAACTCTGCTTCTTGCCTCAAGACTCAAACCTTCGTAAAAGATCTTCGATCCTTTCATGCGAACCAACCTCTAGCCTCCACTAATTCATCCCAGTCCGCCAACTTCGACAAAAAGAAAGAGAAGTCGCTTGAGTCGCCAACTGGTCTGCACTCATCAAGTTGATTCTCCAACACCTGACATCTCTTTTACTTTCTCCACATACCGCTTCTTATATTCACCATGGAGAAACTTGACCTTCACGAACTCAATTCCATATTCAAAGACAATGTTCATTTTGAAGTCAAGTTCTTGCTTCTTCAAGATCTAAATAAGAAAATTACGCAAAGGAAATGGGAAATAAAAGATGATGAACGAAGAATGATTACCGCTCTTCGAATGCACCTACGCAGAATGATTCAACACGCCCTCGAATGAAGATCCTTGGGGACGACTACTGGGGCCCGACTCTTTTCTGTATCCGATATCACCATCACCTCGCCTTTTCCTCTTCTCTATTGGAGACGGGTCCTTGGAAGAAGCCGAGGACGCCGGGAGATCGAAACCTCTTTGTTGGGCTTTCTCAACGAATCGCATAAGACCGCCGGATGAATAGAAAGCTCGAACAAAGATTCCTCCGACAAATGTTGATATATCGAATCTCAAATCAAGATCTTCAATATTCGGAATTTAGCAGGATATCTTCATCACCAACTCAGGGAATGGGTAAATCTCGCCTTTCCCCATTTCTCGAGAAGACCCCACCATTCTTCACAAAAAAGAATCGCTTGCCCAACTCTTGGGAGGATCCTTCGTCCGGAGGTCAGAACTCGCAGTTTACCACGTGCATCGCAGTAAACTTGCACATCCGGTAGCGGGATCAGAGTCGCGCACCGCATCTAAAAGACTATAAGTCCCATCACGCCATTGCCTCGCCAAAACCGGGAAATGCAAACCTCGTGATGTCGACAAAATGGCGATCATCTCGGGATGGGGAAACCGCAATCCCGCCCAAACTCATCTCGTAAGTGGTGAAATACCCCATGAGAGATTGGGCTCTATCGACTTCTTCTGGACACTTAAGAACCAAATCATTCGAAATAATATTTTTTCCAAGCACGATCAATGTGTCTCGTGATCGAATTCCCACCAATCTTCCCTCCCATTTTAGAAGGTTCCTCGCCGCCTCCGTTACAAGGGGTCTGACGTGTCTCTTTCAAAAGATTCTCACCCATCTACAAACACCGCAACTGCACGATCGAGATGAAAATTATTCCAAGAAGAGTGCCCAAACTCCCACCGGGGAGGGCTATGCACTGCTGTGAGGTGGATCCAAAAGAGTGCCCAAACTCCCACCGGGGGGCTATGCACTCAAAAGGAGAAGAGGAGATGAGAAAAGTGTGCCTTTCCTCTTACCTGGGGGGTTTTTATAGACTCCTTCTAGGGGCAAAAGCGTAAAACCAAAACCGCCTAAACCGCAAATCAAAAATCGCCGTCTGGGGCGCTTGGCCGCTGCCATCAAGGCTCACAGCTCACAAGGCCCATGGTCAGGCCAAGGCTACCACGCTGGGCCACAAGGCCTCGTGGGGACCGGTCAATCCATACTGATCCGAATACTGGTCCATTGGTCAAACTGCCCACTCCACGGTCCACGGGTCAAATACCCATCCCGGCACCACGATCCTCGCGAACTCCGGCCGCATTGATCACGTGTTTAAACTCCAGCTCAACCCCTTCTGACGCAACCGGCCAGACCGATTCGTAGTTCTCGCCGCTTCGCCCTCGCTCAAACTGACGGCCGCTTCGCGTTTCGCCAGAACCTGGCCGGATGACGAAGCCCGGCTGGCGCGCAGACGCGCCAAGGTACTGGCTTGATGCCATGGGCCCGCGGGGCCGCCAAAGAAACCCGTTCGCACGGATCGATCCAGTAACCTCAAAATATCGCAATATACATACCTATTTGCTATCCTTCCACAAGTTATATTATCTTATGAAGATCTGCTTCAAAATGCGCATTGATGGACTCTCAAATTTCAAGTTATTTTCAAGATGACATATATTTTTGGATGACGAGATAATGTCACCCAAAAATAGAACGATACATCCTCGAAAATTAATCAGCATGAATCTCAAGGCATTTTAGAATGCTTCGATCTAATCACCGATTTCAGAAACTTAAATAAACCGACTGCGGACTCTAACATAGAACATAAACAAAGCAATCTCGATCCAGCTCAATCGACGATCAAGTATCGAAAGATGAAAATGGATCTAATCCGCCAAATGGTCACCAAACGACATATTTATACGATCGAAGCGCTCGTCAAGACAATCCAACGAATCCAAGATCACCCAACATCATTAAGGCACCCATCATCAAAATACATCGTCGATCGAGGGGATCGTGACCGGCCGTCCGATGGGAGTGGTTGGAGTTTTCAATTTACAAGGCTGCCACTCCCAAAATCTATAAATAGCTTCATTCTCACCTGAGGAGACCGAATCACGAAGACCAGAGAACCAAACACTACGCCGACGCATCTATCACTACCGCGCCACCACCAAGAGCTCAAGATCGAGCTCGCCTTAGAGAGATCGCCTCAGAAGAAAAGACCGCACGCCATTTTCTCCTCAAGATCAAGAGGTTGCTCCCGTAAGATCGCCTCGCCGCTTTTGGGAAACTTCTCCCTTGGGTTGGAGTTGACCGATATTGTATCTACACTAATATTGTTTCCGCTCAAACACCTTCTTCTCCAACTAACGAGCAAGGACTCAGATCTTTGAACACATAGTGAAAGTTCTGACGGCAAGGCCCCGTGGTTTTTTCCTTAACGGGTTTTCCAATAACCCCGTGTTCATATCTCCCGCTTGTGTGTTGGATAATTTTTGGCTACGAAGATCTCGTGATCTACCTGGAATAAAATTCTCTGACGCAACAATACTCAAAGAGGGGATTGTAGGAATTTGTCCCCGTTAAGAGGACATGAATTTGAATTATATTATCATATTAATGAATCTTCACCCAAGGTGTACAAGTTGACAGCAAGTGATCTTGACTCATGAAAGATGATTGAATAGTGCAATGGTCATACCAGGTTGTTGTTATAATAAGATGTCAATAGAGATATTTTGGTTTCAAAAGAAGGTGGGTGAAGGATAATCATCATTGCGTGGAGTACCAATGTTCGATGAAGAGGTTTCAGCTGTTCAATGTATAAAATGATGATATTATATCGGTGCTTTGATAACTTATTGTATTTCAAGCAAGCCCTTCGGATCCATGCTATCATACATAATTTTGCAATAAAAATAAAAGCTAGTGATAAGAAACAAATAATAGTGATATGCTCTTATCGTAGATGTTCATGGAGGATACAAGCTTCATTGTCTGCTGATACCCAAACCTTTGAGGTGTGAAAGGTGGAAGGAACACACTCATGCCCTAGAGTAAATAGAGCAGAAAACAAGCAAGTCACATCTTCTCGAGTAGTTAATGAAATACAAGATTTAGTGAAGAGAGAAGTAGATATTCCACCAAAACAAATCAAACATAATTTGGAGACATTTTACGGATTATCTTTGCCTTATATGAGGCTATGATGTTCAACAAAGCAAGCCAGAGATCTTATGTTCGGATCAGTGGATGAAAATTATAAATGTGTTCTTATATTATGTCGAGTTTTAACAGAATCAGGATCTCACATCGCATACGATATGATTGATAATTATTTTGAGATTTTATATGTTAGCTTAAGCAAGGATTCTTATGTGGTTGTTAACATTTGGAACCCATGCTATAGATCAGGAAAATAATTTATAAGCCATGTCAACCTCCAAACATCAGTATTTCTTTCAATGCATAACCGAGGCAAGTTTACCTTTTTAAAATCTTAAGCATGAGCACATAGTATAGCCATACATATCTTCAAAGATATGATTTATCTCAAATTTAGATCATGGTAAACCACATAATCACCACTTTCAAACACCCACTACAGAAGAAATGAAAAATATCAATCATCCTACTAGTTCTTCTTTGAATCATTATTAAGAAAATTTCGATCATAATGATCCAAAAGCCCCTTTATGGCTAAAAATACAGTCCAACAGCAATATTTAGGCAAAAGTAAATCAAATCTTTGTCTAAGCGAAGATTAATTCATACATTGGTAAAAGCGACTCAACTTAATGTAAGGTACACTGGTAAAAGTAACTCAACATAATGTAAGCTACACTGGTAAAAGCAACTCAACTTAGGGGTTGTTTGGTTGCCTGCATTTTAAATGCATTGTAAAAGAATTCGATAAAAGGATTACTTATGTTTTGTGGAGTTTTACAATTCATTTTACTTTTGTTTTAAAAAAATGTAATGTAAAGTATTTTGAAAGTTTTGACGCCTTGACGACTAAGCAAGTGGAGGACGGTGGGCATTATGATTGGCCAAGCGGCAATGCATGGGGCGGGCGGCCACATCACTTTATCGTTTAATTCAAATACAGAAAATGGTCTTTCTAATGTATTTAATATATATATTACATCGAAAATTTACTTTACTTCCAACCAAACACTCAAAAGTTAAAATGCGCGTGATTTGGTTTACACTCGACTCAAATGCATAACCAATGCCCCATTAATATAAGGTAAACTCAATTAATAGACAACAAATTTATCATAAAATGAGGCACATAAAAACATTGTCAATAGTGATAGTTAGGGATTTTGGGTTTACAAATTAAGCAAAGAAATCTTCAATCCTTGTAATTGAAGCAAAGATGTTTTGAGGATGCGGGAGAGAAGGCATGTGAAGGAAGTGATGTAAGAGTGTAAGCGTGAAAGGGGATGTAGTGTGAAAACTAGATTAAAGCTCTGGATGGTGTGTGAGTTTGGTGGGAGGACAATAGATGAGTGAGCAAAGGAGGTAGTCTTAAGTTGGAGAGCTAAACCCTAAATAACTTTAAGCGCTAAACCTTAAATGTGATTAAGATGGAGATAGTTTACCTGTAGACTCTGTAGTTGTCGTGAGGCTTATTAGGGAAGAGAAGACAATAGGCAAGCGTTCATGATGACATTAAAGAGGCAGAAAGAATGACATTTTAACAAAGTTGAGACGGCAGCATCTCCGTGGTAGATATGAGGTATTTGACTATTTAGGGTGGCATAGAAGTAATATTTAACTTTTCTATGTTGGATATGTAATTAAGTATGTTTTAAGTACTATGTAGGTAAATGCCCCAACGAATAAAAAGTTTCTGAAAGTGTAAAGAGTTATGTTATGTAAAAGCCCATTAAGTTAATTCTCGAACTTTAAAATGGTTGGATGGGCTTATTCTAATGGGCCTACACCAGCCCATTAATTTAAAGTCGTAACAAGCTCCTGCACAGACCGACAAATTGAAAATAAGAAAATATATTTTAAATAAATGTTTTGTACCCAAAATATCATATGATTAAAAAAATAGTTTCACGATATATATATAATATGATATATATATTTATATAAATTTATACAAACTCTTATCAATAAAACACCTAATTGTTTACTTTATTACTTATATTATGTTCAGCCTTAAATATTATTAATTTTTACAAGTTTCAATTATTTTTTTTATAAACAACATTAACTCAAAAATAATTTAAAGTGTTTATACAAACCCATAATAAATTTTAAATGTCTAATTCAAATGAATTTAAGTTTACTTATTAAAATTTAAAGCAAAAATTAAAATAATATTCTCAGCCATCACCTGGTATGAGGTATTATTACATTGCTTGGACTGTAAGAGTTTGTTTTAAGCTAAGACAGCACTTTCAGAAAGATTTTATAGAAGAAAAATTATTGCTCATTTTAAAATTATTTTTTATATAAATTATTATAAAATATTTATTAAATTTTTTCTTATTAATGAAAAAATATTAAAGATGTTTTATACATACATATATACATAGAAGAAGAGTCCAAACAATTAAAATAGTAAGCATTAGACTTTAGTAGTAGTACATATGGTATTTAGGTCATTAATAGTCATTAGATGATGCCTAATTGAGAACATCAAAAATACAATAATGGTGGGCTAATAATAATAATATTGTTGATATTTCATATAGATATTTGTGATCTCATTTGTTGCTAAGTTCTCTACACAATATTTTTTGGTAGTGATTGTTTAAAGCGTAATTCCAATATACACGCAAACTAACATTTCGTATTTGAAATGCTTTGGAATTTTACTTTCAGAACCAAACGCTTAAATGTTCAGCGCAGGAATGCAGAACGCAAAGAACCAAAATGTAGAGCGTAGTTATCTTCGATCATGATTGAGTACACACACAATGATATAATGGACATTACAAGGTAATACTAAGAAGTAATTTAGTTAATGTTTCGATAAAAGTGCAGTATAGATAGTTGAGAAGATGAGCACCAAATATTGATATATAATAAATAACAAATGTGAACATTAGTGAGCCTCAAGCAATGGTTGATGAAGAGCATTAAAAGTCATGTTATAACGGGTGATTAAAATGATGTTAATAAGTTAGTTTCGCCTTTCTCTATATAAAAGAGGAGACCAGCCAAATAAGAAGATGAGCATCAAATGTTGAGGTTGGCAAATGGTTGGTAAACATTTAAGTTTGATAGTTGCAATTATGGGATGATATTCAATGGGAATGTCCAAAATTAGGCAAAGATGTATTTGCTTAATCAATCTTAAAGTGCTATGGTGATTGAGATGACTTTATTAAATTTTAGTAGCTAACAAAATCTAAGTTCAATTATTAGTATGCATTGAGTGACAGTCAATAAGACACATCATAGTTTGCCAATGATTTGTGATAAACTTAGCCATTTTCTAAATAATTGAGTAAATTGAGTGGCTAAGGAACACATTAGTCAGGAAAAAAAAAAATAATTTGCTAAATTTTTAAACTAAGCATCATTACTGATTTAATTAGGTAATTAGGCAGGAAAAAAATTAACATAGTAGCGTATGACGGGCGGATCGATGTCAGATCGCCGGATCAATGGTTTTTTTTTTAAAAAAAAATTGATCCCATTTTTGATCATATCGGGTTCATTAGGTGGGAATTCATTTAGTGTCGTTGGAAAGATAATGAAAAATTCTACAACTTTCATGTTGACTTAATCGATCTGAGCAGCTTTTGCAAATGTGTGAGATGTGAAGTTAAAAAAAAAACAATATTGATGCAGCCCTCGTTTTTTGGCCATATCAGGCTCATCAGTTGTCGGATTTTGGCGTGTTTAGCATCGTTGGAAAGATAATAACAAATTTTACAACTTTTATGTTGATACCTGATCTCAATCGATTTTGCAAATGTATTTTTTTTTTAAAAAAAAGGTAGTCTATATATTTGGAAATGTAAAAATTTGACGTGCAAAAAATTAAAAATATTACGATAACAGCTTTGTGTGATCTTAACACAATGCTTGTTGAATACATATAATTTTTTTATAATATTAAACATTGTAAGTGTATTAATTTTTTCGGTATGAGTCTAAATAGTTGTGAGTTAACCAAATAAAACTAAATTGATAACAAACAAAAGTATAATTATACAATCAGCTGAATCTGAATAAATGGACATAACAAATAAAAAATAGATAATGAATTACATGACATAAAGTGCTAAAAAAAAAGAACAACTATAGTCGTCGATGTCTGCGCTGGAATCGATCGCTACCAAGAGTGTAATGAGATGGTTCGACGTACCGATCACGCAAATGATGCGCGATGATCCTCCTCCTGCCACCTGGTTGTCAACATCCCAAGTCCAGAAGTGGTATCTCCGAAGCTGAGATGGCAACGAAAATGCGGTAATAATCGTGATATGTTGTGGAATGACGGTATACGAAGTGGATCTATGCATGCCATGGGTTCATCGAGACCACATTCGATCCTCGATATGAAAACTTCGGTGTGAATGGATAGTCGACGTCCACCATCGGCGTATGGACCCACATCCATCGACGGCATCTGCACCATGCGTAAGTGCCCGGAATGTCTATATCCTTGTATCTGCCGTCGATATATGTTCCGCCGCTCCACGCAGTGCTCATAATCGCCGATGGATTTGAAATTGTCACCATCTCGCCAAATAGCGAAATATATCTTCGTGATTCGAGTGGTCACGCGGAAGAAATTAAATTTATATCGTGGTTTCATTGTAATGCGGAAAGCAAATTGTAATTCCATATACTTACCATCGACGATCTCCAGCGCACGGATGAGATGTGTCGGCGAATCGCTTGCCTTATAAAGTAAGTGAAGCCCAAGATCGGTATCCACTCATGTAATCTGATTGATCGGCTCCGATCATCACAATCCACCACAACCAACTCACGCCACCGCCCCACGTGCAATGTATGAGTGCATCTCGCAATGCACCCTGAATCGAGGGCAATGTGCCATTCCTCAACATCGCAGTGTGCGCAGCCTCAAGCATCAAACTCAATCGAATGGAGCATGCATATACTATAAAAACAAGCATGCATTGGTACGTAAAATAACTTCAAAAATAAATTACCGATGTGTGCCGCTTCTACCACCAGTAATACTGTGGGTGCACCGCCGGCAGGACCGTAGTCTTCTAGTGTCCGGTTGTCGCCTCCCGGGGCTTCACCAAGAAACATCTTAACTGGTATCGTTGAGGTAAACAACATAGTCGATTTCAAAAGTATTACATTGCATTGTAATTCGAGTACTCAGAGTCAATTGATCAAATAAATCCTATAAAAGACATACATAAAAAATAGGAAGGCATAAAAAATTTATAAAAATAGATGTTATTAATTGCGAGATGTTAGATTTAAATTTTAAATTGACAATTTTATTTTTCACCATGTGTACTCTGAACACTAAGCAAAGAAATGTACACTTTCGAACAAGTTCAACAGATAAAAACTAATCAAAAGATGCACTGCTTGAAAGTACCAATATGACATTAAACATAGACTACTGTAACAATAGACATAAATTCCTAGTCAAAATAGATGACAAGTTCACGAAGACTAATACAACAATAGCATAAACACACAACATGACATCAAACAACCGACTAAAAAAACATCACACTCTACGCATCGAATCGGGACACGCGACCTATTATGCCCAATAGTCTTACAAACAAAGACACGCTCGAACTTTTAGAATGTTCTCATCCATGATATTTTAAATGCTTGGCCTTCCGGACTTTCGCTAATATTAGGTGGGTTATAAGTTTCA
The DNA here is from genome assembly GCA_021442155.1 of Cymbidium sinense. Classification (NCBI taxonomy): domain Eukaryota; kingdom Viridiplantae; phylum Streptophyta; class Magnoliopsida; order Asparagales; family Orchidaceae; genus Cymbidium; species Cymbidium sinense. The sequence goes on along the minus strand of CM038233.1, from coordinate 13,007,194 downwards.
TAACCGCCTTCGCGTGATGTGATCCGCCCACCTCCCGATCGTATCACATGAAATTCTCCCCGGTAGCTAATATAATTCGTAGTCAGAAGAGACATACCGCACGTGGTTTAGGTGGCGGCTCAAAACCGCAATCACGCGGTGGACAAGGTAGGTGATAAGACCGTGGTTGTCACATATAGTTCTAAACTTCAACCAGGTTCGATTGTCGACATATCAAACACTTGATACTGACATGCTAATCCTAACGTTCGTAATCTGCGCTCGCTCATTAGCAATAAATAACTTTAATGCGAAGGGAAAAAAAGTTTTCTTGTTGCCTTCTAGAGCGCGCCTTTTCAAGACGCTTTGTGAAAAAGGAAACTATATAATCGCCATAATCGAGCTTGAATAAAACCACGTACGCTTTAAGCACACAAGCACTCACTGCATTTGTCGCCATAGTGCCGCACTGTACGCTATCATGAGTTTGAGTCCACCGCTGAACATCCCTTGAAACTAGCCCCAGTGCCTCCCGCTTAATATTCTTAACCGATGTGCCTTTAAAAATTGATGTCATCTTCGCAACATACATTTTCTACATGAATTCGACATCGCGTTGTCGACATCGCTCTTTGAAGTTCTCCTCAAATGGCAAATGTAACGATGAGCATCCATGGGAAGATTTTACGCATACCTATGTCTATCCGATGAAGCATATCACCCTCAGACACTAAATGAGATCAAGTCCTCAAGAGTTTGCAAAACCAAATCTAAGACTCGATGCTTCGATTCAACCATCGCCAAGGCTGGAATAACCCATTGTCCGCGTCGATCCCAACAAAGATAAGTAGAGTGCCTTTCTTACCCAGGAGAAAGTCCCATCAAGACAAGAACCGGCATACACGCCAACCACGTATTGACGGCTCAAACGACTGTAATAGTCATCTATTCGATGTGGATGCAGTAATCAACTGCATAGATGTGCAAACAGCCATAAATTTTCCCAATGATCTAAGATTCCTCCCAACCGCCAAAAATATTTTAACTTTTTCGCCATGCATCCCAAGCCTTCATATAAGACACTGATATTGAACTTCACTCTATACTGCCTATAATCTCCCTGGGCTTGAGATCCAACTGACGCTTGACTGAAGGGTTGATGAAATAACTTATAAATTAGTGCATCGCTCGTGTCCAAAGATTAAGAATTGAATGGCTGGTATGAGAGTCAAATCAATTCTCCAAGTTTCACCCAACCTCTTAACGAGCATGTAAACGCTACAAACATGGTCTCACCTGGGTCGAATGGCATGCACAAAGACAAGAATCTTGATTTGCTTGAGGCATATATGACATATTCAACATTGTTTATAATCGACTACCCACCAATAGCAAATTGCAACTGTTTCTTATCATGAAAGCACATACCTTCCATTAATTCATCTGAGATGCAATTTTCGTCTTCGAAGATTGAATCATCTGATGGGCTATCAAATGCAAGGTCTTCATCCCATTCTCTGGTGGTTTGAGTACTGCGCATATAATCATTATTATGTATCAAATGCTCCTCAGTATGACTCGTTCTCCTTGAGTAATCGACAATCAAATCTCGACCAATGGGATGGTTCTCACGCTCTAAATCGCCTCTCGCCGAGTCAATATAATCTTCATCATCCTCATCACTACTATCTCCACTATGCATAGTTTCATATTCAATATTTATATCAGATGGTGGGTTCACATCATTATCTTGAGGGTCACCTGGGTCACCCATATGAGCAGAGCTTGTGCTAGTAAAATAATCATTTTCTCTAGCCTCATATATTTCCCCTCGAGTACTTATCCGAGGAGGTGGTGTTATGTAATCGGGTGATTCCACCACTTTGACTACGTTGCTAACCAACCTATCTCCACGTGAGTTTCTCACCCGACATACACCACACACCGCGAATCGCATTAATAATAGTCTCACAAACTTCATCATCGAATGTGTGTCGCAATAAATCCGGTTCCAATAGGAAAATGACCCACCAGATTAATAAAGAATTTTGATGGATCTAACTTCAACGACCTCATAACTCTTTTTTGTAATTCCTCAAATTTAATCCGTCGAAATTTGGATTGACGATTTCTCCCACCAATATATGTTGGAATGAACTCATCACTTACTCGAAGTTCACCATAATAAAGAACAATAAATACACTATCGAACTCATCACAACTTGTAACGGAATACTAGATTTCAATCACCTATTACGCAAAAAAAACTGCATTAATATATGACAAAGATGACGAAATACTTACGCATTCAAGCCAATCACTCAATCCTAATATTTCAAAGATAACAAATGTAATCCACCGCAATATGACAAATAAAATCAAATACCGTAATGTGACAACAACCAATTTATGCAACATCACACTTATAAAATCAATCATTCTCTTTGTATTAATCGATCGCAGATATTCAAAGAAAACAAATCTTTATAACACCAATGCACCTCCTTTGCCAAAAAACATCACACATGAAGATATTCAAAGAAAGATCAAGCAGTGATTTAACTTTTCAACGAACATGAATCACCATATATGCCTAATATAATTCTGATCTTCATAACACTAAATTAAACTACACATACACACTTCCTAAATAAAAAAAAAACATTGCAAAAAATGAAGTTTTCCTAAATAAAATTGCATTTCGTGATCAATCGATCTCCTAAATCTAAATTAAACTACACATACATACTTCCTAAATAAAAAAAAAAACATTGCGCAAAAAATGAAGCTTTCCTACATAAAAATTGCGCACAATTTCAGATCGATCACACATCTCCTAAACCCTAAATTAAACTACACATACACACTTCCTAAATAAAAAAAAACATTGCACAAAAAATGAAGCTTTCCTAAATAAAAATTGTGCACAATTTCAAATCGATCACAGATCTCATAAACCCTAAAATAAACTACACATACACACTTCCTAAATAAAAAAAACACTAAGACAAAAAATGAAGCTTTCCTAAATCAAAACTGTGCACAATTTCAGATCGATCACAGATCTCCTATGAATATCATAACAATTAGCTTAACTAACCAAATAAACTCATACAAAATACATTTCTTTTTCGTTTAGGGTTAGAAATACCTAAATCGGCGAAAATAATCCTTCCAAGCTACTTTCCGTGGCGACTTCCCACTGCGGCATGGATCAGCGTAGATCTGGAAGAACGGCAAATGAATCGAACAAAATAGGAAACCCGAGAGCTTGCTCGGTTTTCGCCAATGGGAAGAGCCCTTCATTGAGATCAGGCTATTTTGTTAAATTTTTTTTATCCTGCCTAATTACCTAATTAAATCAATAATGATGTTTAGTTTAAAAATTTTGCCATATTTTTTTTAATTTAAATCTTTGAACAGACAAAGTATTAATATTTAAGACTATATTACATACTATTCCTCTTTCAAGATAAGTATTCATATTTCATAGCAACTTTATATCTTCATATATTATTTATTTAGGGCATAATCCTCTTCGTTTTTGTAGATGGAAATGATTGAGCATATTTTGATCACTTTAAATTTAGAGGATCCTGTGTTGAGGTGAAGAACTAGAACAGAAGAAGATATGATGGAGGTAAACAAAAATTAATTACAAATGAGAAGGGGCTAATCAATTTTTTTATACTCAAAGAGGGGATTGTAGGAATTTGTCCGTGGTTAAGAGGACATGAATTTGAATTATATTATCATATTAGCGAATCTTCACCCAAGGTGTACAAGTTGATTACAAGTGATCTTGACTCATGAAAGATGATTGAATAGTGCAATGGTCATACTGAGATTGTTGTTATAATAGAAGATGTCAATAGAGATGTTTTGGTTTCAAAAGAAGGTGGGGTGAAGGATAATCATCATATTGTGGAGTACTCCAATGTTTGTGATGAAGAGGTTTCAGTTGCTCAATGTATAAATGATGATATTATATCGTTGTGCACGTTTTGATAACTTATTGTATTTCAAGCAAGCCCTTCGGATCCATGCTATCATACATAATTTTGCAATAAAAATAAAAGCTAGTGATAAGAATAGATGTTCATGGAGGATACAAGCTTCATTGTCTGCTGATACCTAAACCTTTGAGGTGTGAAAGGTGGAAGGAACACACTCATGCCCTAGAGTAAATAGAGCAGAAAACAAGCTAGTCACATCTTCTCGAGTAGTTAATGAAATACAAGATTTAGTGAAGAGATAAGTTGATATTCCACCAAAACAAATCAAACATAATTTGGAGACATTTTACGGATTATCTTTGCCTTATATGAGGCTATGATGTTCAACTAAGCAAGCCAGAGATCTTATGTTCGGATCAGTGGATGAAAATTATAAATGTGTTCTTATATTATGCGTCGAGTTTCTTAACAGGAATCTAGGATCTCACATCGCATACAGATATGACAGTATTGATAATTCTTTTCAGAGATTTTATGTTAGCTTAAGGTTAGCACTGAAGGATTCTTATGTGGTTGGTAACATTAGGATCCCATGCTATAGATCAGGAAAATAATTTATAAGCCATGTCAACCTCCAAACATCAGTATTTCTTTCAATGCATAACCGAGGCAAGTTTACCTTTTTTAAAATCTTAAGCATGAGCACATAGTATAGCCATACATATCTTCAAAGATATGATTTATCTCAAATTTAGGTCATGGTAAACCACATAAGCACCACTTTCAAACACCCACTACAGAAGAAATGAAAAATATCAATCATCCTACTAGTTCTTCTTTGAATCATAATGATCCAAAAGCCCCTTTATGGCTAAAAATACAGTCGAACAGCAATATTTAGGCAAAAGTAAATCAAATCTTTGTCTCAGAAAGTGAAGATTAATTCATACATTGGTAAAAGTGACTCAACTTAATGTAAGGTACACTGGTAAAAGTAACTCAACATAATGTACACCTAAAAGCAACTCAACTTTGTTTTTTGCTCGATTTTAAATGCATTGTAAAAGGAATGTGTAAAAGGAATTGATAAAAGGATTATTTCTGTTGTTTGGTGGAGAGTTTTACAAATTCATGACTTTATTTTTTTTGTTTGGTTGAAAAATGTAATGTAAAGTATTTTGAAAGTTTTGACGTCCGATCACCGCGGTGCAAGGCAGGAGGTGGCGGCCACATCACTTTACATCCAGATTTAAGGCGAATTCAAATACATCAAAATGGTCTTTCTAATGTACATTACATTACATTGAAAATTTACTTTACTCCAACCAAACACTCAAAAGTTAAAATGCATGCATTTATTTAATCTGACTCAAATGCACAACCAAATGCATTAATATAAGGTAAACTCAATTAATAGACAACAAATTTATCAGAAAATGAGGCACATAAAAACATTGTCAATAGTGATAGTTGGGGATTTTGGGTTTACAGATTAAGCAAAGAAATCTTCAATCCTTGTAATTGAAGCAAAGATGTTTAGAGGATGCGGGAGAGAAGGCATGTGAAGGAAGTGATGTAAGAGTGTAAGAGTGAAAGGGGTTGTAGTGTGAAAACTAGATTAAAGCTCTGGATGGTTTGTGAGTTTGGTGGGATGACAATAGATGGTGAGCAAAGGAGGTAGTCTTAAGTTGGAGAGCTAAACCCAAAATAACTTTTAGCGCTAAACCTTAAATGTGATTAAGATGGAGATAGTTTACCTGTAGATTTTGTAGTTGTCGTGAGGCTTACCAGGGAGAGAAGACAATTGGCAAGCGTTCATGATGACATTAAAGAGGCAGAAAGAATGGCATTTTAACAAAGTTGCAGCATCTCCGTGGTAGATATGAGGTATTTGACTATTTAGGGTGGCATAAAAGTAATATTTAGCTTTTCTATGTTGGATATGTAATTAAGTATGTTTTAAGTACTATGTAGGTAAATGCCCCAACGAATAAATGTTTCTGAAATGTGTAAAGGGTTATGTTATGTAAAAGCCCATTAAGTTAATTCTCGAACTTTAAAATGCTGATCTACGGTTCAGCTTTGGATGGGCTTATTCTAATGGGCCTACAACAGCCCATTAATGTAAAGTCGTAACAAGCTCCTGCACACACCGACAAATTGAAAAAAAGAAAATATATTTTAAATAAATGTTTTGTACACAAAATATCATATGATTAAAAACATTGTTTCACGATATATATATATATATATATATATATATATATATATATATAATATGATATATATATTTTTTATATAAATTTATACAAACTCTTATCAATAAAGCTAGGGGTGTGCATTTTTTAATTAAAATCGAAAATCAAAATCGAATTTTTGAATCCGGATCGGTTTTATAAATTTTTTTTGGATTTTAGTTTTGGATTTGGTAAAATTCGATTTTGATTTTCAGTTTTGTATTATCTTAACTGATTAAACTGATTAAATAATAAAAATTATTTTTTTCATTTTTTAGAAAATTTCTCTCAAAAAAAATAATTTCAATGATAAATTTGTATATTATTAGTTTTATTTGTTAAGAGTTATTTAATTTTGTATGAAATGATTTGATAAAATGATGTAATTTGATTAATAATTATTATAGTAATTATATTTTCAATTATCAGTTTTCTAAACCGAACCGAAAATCCAAAAAAATTTTTGGAGTTGGTTTGTGTTATTGATTAAGCGGATCGATTGTTGGATTACGGATTTAAAATCGAACGGTTTAACAATTTCAAAACCGATCCGTCCAAACTGACTGATTGCACACCCCTAAATAAAGCACCTAATTATTTACTTTATTACTTATATTATGTTCAGCCTTAAATATTATTAATTTTTACAAGTTTCAATTATTTTTTTTATAAACAACATTAACTCAAAAATAATTTAAAGTGTTTATACAAACCCATAATAAATTTTAAATGTCTAATTCAAATGAATTTAAGTTTACTTATTAAAATTTACAGCAAAAATTAAAATAATATTCTCAGCCACCACCTGGTATGAGGTATTATTACATTGCTTGGACTGTAAGAGTTTGTTTTAAGCTAAGACAGCACTTTCAGAAAGATTTTATAGAAGAAAAATTATTGCTCATTTTAAAATTATTTTTTATATAAATTATTATTAAATATTTATTAAATTTTTTTTCTTATTAATGAAAAAATATTAAATATGTTTTATACATACATATATACATAGTAGAAGAGTCCAAACAATTAAAATAGCAAGCTTTAGACTTTAGTAGTAGTACATATGGTATTTAGGCCATTAATAGTCATTAGATGTTGCCTAATTGAGAACATCAAAAATACAATAATGGTGGGCTAATCATAATAATATTGTTGATATTTCATATAGATATTCTCGATCTCATTTGTTGCTAAGTTCTCTACACAGTATTTTTTATTTTATGAAGCATACTGATTGATTGTGTTTTCTTCTTGTTTGAGATTAATCAATTTAGGACAAAGCTAAAATATATTTAGACAGATAATTCCTAAACTTGATCTTTGAGATTGGCCTAGATCTTTTGTGCCATTTTTGGAATACATAATACTAGCAGAGATTTCTTGGGATGGGGGATTAGGTATCCAAGAAATCACAATTTTGTTAAGAGAACCATTGATGAATCCGACCTTATGTTTCATGGAAAGAGCAGTCATCATTGTTTTACTTCATGAGACGTAGGGGCTGTTTGGTTGCCTGCATTTAAAATGCAGTGTAAAATGATTATTTTATAGTTGTTTTTGAAATTTTACAAATTCATAACTTTATTTTTTTTTGTTTTCAAAATATAATGTAAAAGAACCGAAGGTTTGACGAATACCATCGGCCAGCGATCACTTTATATTGGCCGGTGTATTTGGAATTCACCCAAATTTGGCGAATTTTAAATACATGCAAACTAGCCTTTCTGGTGTATTTGAAATATGCTGAAATTTTACTTTACTCAAACCAAACGCGAAATGTTAAAATATTTGGAACGTGATTCCAAACGGAACCAAACAGCCCCGTAGACGTAGTTATCTTCAATCAAGATTGAGTACACACACACAATGATATAATGGACATTACAAGGTAATACTAAGAAGTAATGTAGTTAATGTTTCGATAAAAGTGCAGTACAGATAGTTGAGAAGATGAGCACCAAATATTGATATATAATAAATAACAAATGTGAACATTAGTGAGCCTCAACTCTCAAGCAATGGTTGATGAAGAGCATTAAAAGTCATGTTATAACGGGTGATTAAAATGATGTTAATAAGTTAGTTTCGCCTTTCTCTATATAAAAGAGGAGACCAACTAAATAAGAAGATGAGCATCAAATGTTGAGGTTGGCAAATGGTTGGTAAACATTTAAGTTTGATAGTTGCAATTATGGGATGATATTCAATGGGAATGTCAAAAATTAGGCAAAGATGTATGGCTTGCTTAATCAATCTTCTGAGTGCTATGGTGATTGAGTTGACTTTATTAACTTTTAGTAGCTAACAAAATCTAAGGTCAATTATTAGTATGCACTGAGTGGCAGTCAATAAGACACATCATAGTTTGCCAATGATTTGTGATAAACTTAGCCATTTTCTAAATAATTGAGTAAATTGAGTGACTAAGGAACACATTAGTCCTCGGCAAGTATTGAACAACAATTTTTGTGATTTTTAAGTATTAGATGATAGACATGGTTAATTGATCTTTATCCCAAAATGAGAGGATAACAAATATATGAAAATGAATATTAGTAGTCGATAAACACTGATACACATACAATTTTTTGAGAACTTCTGATCTCATATTCTGTAAAAATATGGCCATGTCATTAACTATTTTAAAGAATTGAATATCAACTAATTTGGAACTATATTTAAATTTTCTCATTAATAATATAATACATAAAATTTTCCCAATCTATCTATTAATTAGTATTTTATTGTTGGTTTAATAAATTGTATATGATATTGACTATTTAATATTATGAGCCATGATATAAAGACTTAAATTTTTAAGGCTCATAAAGAGTTGATTTAGTCTTACATCAAATAACTTTAAAATATATGATTGTAGAAAAAGTATAGCTAGTTATCACCATATGTTTAAGCTTTTAGGTTAAAAATTAATTTAACCATTAGTTTTTTTGGCCTAATTTCAACTTTCATTTAGTTTATACTCCTAACAATTAGTACCAGAACTAATAGTTTGACTAAGATATATTAATATCTACAATTTAAAACTCATTTGACTCAGCAAATTTTTTGCTAAGAGAAAATTGGCCATCTATTTGTATCCAAACAATTGGATAAGAGAAAATCCCCATAATTTATAAAATTTGGCTGAAAGTGTTTAGTTATTTGACAATTTCTAAATGAAACAAAATTAGTTAAGCTAATTATGTGGATAAAATAAAAAGTGGTTAGATTTGGAAGAGTCCAAATTTTAATAAAATATAAAACAAATTAAAAATTAGAAGGGATCAATAATAGAATGTTTAATTAATATAGCATATAATGTAATTTTATTAATTTTGTCTTCTATCATTGTTAGGATAGATTTTAGAGTTTTTTTTTTTCATTGGCTACCCAACAAGATTTACATATATATCACATAATTATTATATTTTTATAAATTTATAAATCTAGGACAAATTTTAATATTTAATCTTTACATTTATAACATCATATTAAAAATATTACAATCATTATTTTTTAAAAAAGAAATATATATTTTTAATGCATAGAAAATTGTCATATAGTTTAGGATTTAGGGTTTTGGATTTAGTAGTTAGATATGTGAATGATATTTGGTGCGTATTATATTTTAATTTTCCTCAAAAAATTATATATTTTTAAAATATTTTTTAATTAAACATCTCTTGACACATCATAGATATTATTGGAGATATTTTTAATTAAACAAATTAAGATCTTAATTTTTGAAATTTTGATTTATAATTGATATGGCTCTCAAAAATCACTTGGTCAATGACAAATCTTGATGTAAAGCGATATGATTTTGAGTCAAACCGTCGAGATCAAGCACGAAATATCATTGGAATCTTTGGGACATCAATTAAATCTCAAAAGCGACTCTCAAATATGGAGTGTTTATAGTCAATCGGCGTCTCGACGAGCGGATCTAACGAGCCTAAGATCTCATAATTCCGACTTCATTTGGGCATCCAAATGCTCAAAATACATCAAATGATCGAAGGAATCATGAGCCATCCGTCGAGGGGAGTGGTACGGGCTTTACATGAATTTACAAGAATGCCCCTCCTCCCATCTATAAATAGGCCTTCATTCCTCACATGAAGGAAGCCAAGTGAAGAGGAGCTGAAACAAGTGAAGAAGAGGAGCCACCGCTCGACGGTCGTCAACCACCCATGCCACAGCCGTGATCCTTGATCAATCTGCAAACAGGAAGAAAGGAAGAGTCCAAGCAAGAAGAAGAGGAAGAGCAGAGCAAGGAAGAAGAAGAAGAGTCAAGCAAGGAAGAAAAGGAAGAGTCAGCGAGGAAGAAGAGGAAAAGCCAAGTGAGGAGGAAGAGAGCTCTGAAGCTTGAAGATCCTCAAGCAAGATCGCAAACAAGATTGCACTCAGCTCGTGACCATCAACCATGCCACCTAGATCACTAATTGTACCACAGATTCGCCGAAGTTATCAGCATCTCCACCAAGGAAGAAGAGGAAGTGTAGCAGGAAGAAGAGGAAGAGCAGAACAAGGAAGAGAGAAGAAGAGTCAAACAAGGAAGAAAAGGAAGAGTCAGCGAGGAAGAAGAGGAAAAGCCAAGTGAGGAGGAAGAGAGAGCTCAGCTTGAAGATCCTCCAACAAGATCCAAACAAGATTGCACTCCTCGTGACCATCAACCATCATACCGGCCACTAATTGTAACCTATTTCCGGTTACCCCATCTCCACCATCATTAACAATTACGATCATTGTTACAGGTTATTCCTCTCTCATATGCAGTTCGTAATCTGTTATCGGGAAGATTTTGTACTCAAAGCAGATACATAGTGGAAGCTTTTCTTGGGCTAGGCAGTGGTTTTCCCTCTTTTTGAGGTTTTCCACGCTAAAATTTTGGAGTGTCTCTTGTTAGCTCTTTAATTACTGTGTGTCTTTGGACTTCACAAGGCTAAAGGCGTAAACTTTCACTCTACCGCGACTGGTTTTCTAGCACGCAACAGTTTGGCACCGTCTGTGGGAAGTTGATTCCCATTATTTCATCTTGTATGGCAATCAAGTTTTCCAACAAGATCAAAACCACCATCGAGGTGGAGCATTCAAGCTTTTAAAGCATGGCGAAGAATGAAGATTCATCAAACTTTGTTCTTGATTACAGGGGCGGGGGCAACTCTTAATCTCAAAAGATAAGCAAGTCGGCAACACCAATGAAAGGCAAAGATCAATAGTCAACTCGGCTACAAGCTCATACAATTATTCGACCTCTTCCATACGGGTTAATGTAAAACAGCAAGCTCGACAAACCGGGATAGGTCAAAGCGTCCTTGGTGGACTTCCTGCGATCTCTTCCATACGGGTTAATGTCATCGAGCAAAAGCTCGACAACGAGGGAAAGGTCAAAAAAAAAAAAAACTTTGTGGGTTAATGTCATCGGATAATACTCTGACAAACAACCTCGGATGGGTCAAAAATCCTCATCGTCGCCGGTCACCACCGTCGACTACCGTCGTCGGTCCGCCGACCATCGTCGGCAATCTTCGCCGGTCATCACCATTGTCGCCGGTCATCGCGTACCGGCGTCGGTCGCCCGCGTCGACTACCGTCGCCGATTGCATTGCCGACCACCCGTCGGCCGTAGCCATGGCAGTCCGCCGCCATCACTTCGTCGCGGTCCGCGCCAAACCATCCAGCAATCTCCGCCGGTCACCACCATCATCGTCGGTCATCCCCGCCAACTACCGACGTCAGTCGCCGCCGTCCTTGGTGGACTTCCTGCGATCTCTTCCGTACGGGTTAATGTCATCGAGCAAAAGCTCTGACAAACAACCCAGGAAAGGTCAAAACGTCCTTGGTGGACTTCCTGCGATCTCTTCCATACGGGTTAATGTCAGACAAAAACGACAACCGAAAGGTCAAAAAAAAAAAAACTTTGTACCCACTCCGCGAGGTTAATGTCGCCGGATAACACTCGACAACAACCTTTGATGGGTCAAAATCCTCATCGTCGCCGGTCCTGCACCCGTCGACTACCATCGTCGGTCCCTGCCGGCCATCATCCAATCTTTGCGGTCATCGCTATCACCATTCGCCGTCACGATTCGCGTCGATGCACCGTCGACAACCATTACCGATTCATTGCCGACCACCCCACAGCCGCAATATATAGCGGTCACGCCGCTACTACTGCGTCGCCCGGTCCTGCCGCTATATGCTATCGACGGTCATCACTTGTATGCCGGTCATCGCTGCTATTCGGGTCCGCCGACCATACAATCGCCGGCCGGTCATCACCATTTCGCGGTCATCGCATTCGCGGCGTCGTCATGCCGTCGACAACCATTATTCTTCACCACCTTCGTGCCATCCATCATGCTTCTTCACCGTCGATCGCCGTGTATTCATCGCCGGCCGGTCATCATTAGCGGTCATCGGACTGCGTCGCCGGTCCACGCCGAAACCATCGTAATCTTGCGGTCATCGCCATTTGTCGTCAGCCGATCGGCGCCATCCGTCGGCACCGATTCAATTTGACTCTTCCATGCGGGTTAGCATCGGTAAAACTCGACTAACAACCCGGATAGGTCAAAGCGTCAGTGGACTTCCCACCTCTTCCATGCAGTTAACGTCGGTAAAACTCGACAACCCGGGAAAGGTCAAAAGGTCCTTGTGGACTTCCGGCCTCTTCCATACGGTTAATGTCATCGAGCAAAACTTCGACAAACAACTGGAAAGGTCAAAAGGTCCTTGGTGGACTTCCTACGGCCTCTTCCATACAGGTTAGCGTCGAATAATATTACCAATAACAGAAAGGTCAAAACTTTGTACCCCACTACGCAGGTTAATGTCATCACTCGACAAACAACCTCGGATGGGTCAAAATCCTCGGTGGATCCAACTCACCCATATTTGCACGTCGAATAATATTTTGACCAATTACCCCAGATGGGTGAAAACAAGATGAGGGCGTATAAAATAAAAAAATAAAAAAGAAGAAGAAGAAAAAAAAGGGTATATCCATATATCATTGACATCATTAATACGATGATATAAGAAGGAATTAAGATCACGATACGATGACATTACATAGAACAAGCGATGAAGAAATACATCCCGACCGTCTTTACATAATATCGATATCCTCATCATCACTAGAGGTGCTCCGCCCATTCACAACTCCTTCGTCTTCGAATCGGTGAAGGATCTTCGATGCTTGGCGGAGATATATCCTCAATTTTGGTCTTGCGATGTATGCAATTCCTTTCGGAACCCTCGGATGAAGCCTCCTCTAAACACGTCGTTCCAAGTCCTTCACTTCAACATCAAAGATATGGTTACGAACTCCGGATAAAGTCTTCAATGCCAGATAAGCGAATTCTTGAAGTCTTCCGCCTTAGAAGCGATCTCGCTTGCTTCGACATTCTATGCTCCTTTTGAAAGATGATCTTGTAATGCTTTCTTATCCGCAAGTGCCACGATCCTCTTCTCCTTATGGCGAGTCGCTCGCCTCAATCGACTCATCACGAGCAGCTCCACCTCGACTGGAGAAAAAAGTCGACATATTCCATTTCGTTCTCGGTCAGTGACCCTCCAATTGCCACTTCTTTAGCTTTAGCATTCATCCTTATCATACTCATGAGATATTTTATCTTCACAAATTCGGTATTCCATTCATCTAAGGCAACACCCAAATGAGCCATCAATCCTAATGACTGAGTTACCTGAAAAAAAAAATCATTAGCACCAATGTTACATAAAGAAGAATAGAAGGAAGAAGGAAAAACAACGCACCAATTCATCGCCGTTGGCGTCCGACATATGTGATTTAATACCTCTTGAATTTGCGGCTTAGAGTAACTCCCCATCATGAGTCGGTAAACTCTCGGATGCTAGTGGACATCATCTCCGGATATCGACATAACCATTTCGGGTCTTCTCTTTACGTAAAGATGGAACATTCTTCGCCGTGATTAGTGATGGGCTTCTCGAGAACCCATGAGAAGAACTCTTTCTCTTCACGGAAGAGCGTGAGATCTTCGCGGATGGAAAGACCAACTTTAAACATCCTATCTTCAACTATATATTTACTAACGCTGTAACTCATGTTGCAAGCTTCACGTCGAATATTAAGTCAGAATGTCATCCTCCGATATGCGATGGATCGGAAGATCATTCAATCTTCCCCATCTCGGGAAGGCCCCACTCATTCTTCACATAAAAGAATCCGAGACCAAGTTTTGGATGGATCTCTGAAAATTCTATCCAATTCTTTATAATCAGATAAGAAACGTCCTTGAGCATCACATGTGAATCACATTGCACAAGTATTCGATGTTCAAAGTAACCACGCTCCACGAAGAAGGTAGTTAAACCAATGATGACCGTTAAAGCTCAAAGCGAAAATTGCATCAAAGCCGCACATTTTTTGAAGATCTCAATTTCGGGAGCCAAAGGATCCGGCCCCGAAGAGTCATCTCGAAATAGTGAAGTACCGCGAGGCGAGCGCTCAATCGGACTTTTAAACTACCAACTCATTGGTGAAGAAAAATTTCTGAACACCATTAAACTATCGATGTGACGATTGGAGGACATATCGTCAGTGGCGCCACACAGAGTTTTCTTCATCACCAAAAATATAAAAATAAAATAAAAATAAATAAATAAATCAAGAATTTTGTAGCTCACTCGCGTGAGCATCTTTTTTGACCCTCTCGCGCCGTTTGGAGTAAAACTTTTCTCCTACGATCGACAAAAACACAAACATACACATAAGAAAGAGGAAGGAGGATATACAAAGAAAGAGAGAGGAGGAAAGAAGTTATCCTCCCTCTAAAATCACCAAACTTTCGAGTTATGCGATGATGGTTCCTCGATGCATCCCCGCGTCTTGGCGATTTTCAACTGAACCTTCCATCAAAGTTTCCTGAAAAGTAGTGTAGTGGGCCTTGATCGCCTCTAACCAGACGATCCGGGGGCGAAAGAGACGGTAGGAAGCCGGGCACGTCAGTGCGCTGGAGCCTCTAACCCGACGATCCGACGGGGCGATCGGACGAGGAAGCGGAATCCGACGTCACGAGTGATGGCCTCTAACCAGAGCGATCCGGGGGCGAACCGGGGTAGGAAAGCGGAACCATGACGTCAGTGGGCCTTGATCTCGCACGATCCGAGGGCGATGCCGACGAGGAACCGGAACCTGACGTCACGTGGCGATCGCCTCTCACGGTCCGTGGGGCCGGTCGCCGGGCAGGCGGTGGCGGAACCCTGACGTACAGTGGGCCTTGATAGCTCCTTGATCGCCTCTTGATCGCCCTCTTGATCACCTCCAAAGAACCCTCACTCAAGAAGAAAGGGAGAGGGGAAAGGTGTGCCTCTCCCTCCTATCCTAGGGGGGTATTTATAGCTCCCCACAAGGACAAAAGGGTAAAAATCCCTCAAAAAATGGCTCAAAACTCGGCGGGCCGTGGCGCTCACATGGTATAGCATGGCCGCGAAGCCAGCATGTGACTGTGAAGACAGGCAGAGCGTCCCGCCTCACGCGTTCCCGGAGGTGTTTTCACGACCCGATCGCGACGACCGTCAGCCGACTCCGTCGCTGATCAAACGTCGCTGACGAGCGATCCGCGCGCGAGCAATGCCGGCCGGCAACCGATCCGAGTAACCAGCGACCGCGAATCGACCAGCGACCACGAATCGACCAGCCCATCCGGCGAAGCCGCCGGCCCTGGTGTACGGCACGATACTTTACGCCAGCCGACGGGCAGCCCGCCAGACGATCGCCGACGGTAAACGGCGCCGACGTCGGCGCTCGCGACGCTTCACGGCGCCCAGTCCAACGCTGAAAACTTCCATTCGTTATTTTGAGCATTTGGCACATATATTTTTGGATGATTAAGCTAATGTCATCCAAAATAGGGGAAACGATATGGCTCTCAAAATACCACTAGTCAGCACAAATCTTGATGTCAGCGATATGATTTTGAGTCAAACCGTCGAGATCAAAAAATATCATTAGAATCTTTGGGACATCAATTAAATCTCAAAACGCTCTCAAATATGAAGTGTTTATAGTCGAATCGGCGTCTCGGCAGGATCTAACGAACTAAGATCTCATAATTCCGTCATTTGAACATCCAAATGCTCAAAATACATCAAATGATCGAAGGAATCATCCCCGTCCGTCGAGGGGAATTAGTACGGCTTTACGAATTCTGAATGCCTCCTCATATAAATAGGCCATTCCTCACTGAAGGGGAAGCAAGTGAAGAGGAGAGCTGAAACAAGTGAAGAAGAGGAACCACCTCGGCGGTGTCAACCACCACCGGCCCATCTGATCCTTGTCATCTGCAAGGAAGAAGAGGAAGAGTCCAAGCAAAGAAGGAAGAGCAGAAAGGAAGAAGAAGAAGAGTCAAGCAAGGAAGAAAAGGAAGAGTCCGGGAAGAAGAGGAAAAGCAGTGAGGAGAGAGAGCTCAGCTTGAAGATCCTCCAAGCAAGATCGCACCAGCAGATTGCACTCCTCGGCATCAACCATCGCCGTGCGTAAATCACTAATTGTACCATGTATTCCTGAAGTTATCCATCTCCACCAAAGGAAGAGGAAGAGTCCAAGCAAGGAAGAAGAGGAAGAGCGAGCAAGGAAGAAGAAGAGTCCAAAGAAAATGAAGAGTCCGAGGAAGAAGAGGAAAAGCAGTGAGGAAGAGAGCTCAGAGCTTGAAGATCCTCAAGCAAGATCGCACCCAAACAGATTGCATCATTCGGCAATCCTGTAATTTATCGTCACTAATTGTACATTCATAGGAGTTACGCATCTCTGATAAATTACATCGTTATCATTGTTCCTCTCTCATATACATTATCCTGTTATCGAAGATTTTTTACTCAAACAGATACATAGTGGAAGCTTTTCTTGAGGCCTTTCCCCTCTTTTGAGGTTTTCACGTTAAAAGTTCTTTCTCTTTAATTACTGTGTGTGTCTTTGACTTCACAAACAAAATTTAGGCATAAACTTTCACTCTCAGACGGTTTTAACAATAATAATTTAATTTGAAGACCTTGTGTAATAATGCAAATTACATATTTATTTGTATTATAAAAGGAAATAAAATTTTTATTTCTACTAATATGACCACTACATATGCACTTTAACTATTCTATCGAATCAAACCAAATAATAACATTTTATTGACGATAAATCTATGTATTTTCTCAAGAAAAATAAAATATAATTAAGCTTTTTTAATTCTAAACTTTTTTTTTCCTTCTATATTTCACTTTACTCAACTGCGAACTAGCAATTTTTATAGTATTTTTGTTATTTTTCACTATAAAATAAACTCTCATGAAATTAATTTTATAATAGAATAAAAGAAAACCTTATAGCATGTAAAGAATGTAATATTTACGTTTTACATATTATTAAAATTACAAATATATCTTAGTTTAGGGTGAAAATTAATTGAAAAAATAAAATAAAATCCAATTGAAAGGGATCTTAAAATATTATCAAATTAAAAGCAAGCTGACTCTTAAGCATATCAACTTATAAGGAAGGACATGTTGAGGTTTGAAGCCCAATATGATTTTAAAATATGAAAAATTTGCATATATATCACATAATTCATATGTATTACATATCTAATACATAAAATTTCATATTTATATCTATAACATTTTCTTATATATAAGAAAACATATTTCACTTTAAAAAATTAGTAATATCGATAACTTTCCGATCAACATCATGAAATCAATATTCATTAATTATGACTTTATTAAATTAATTCAAAATTTTGCTACAAGGAGTTAAGTTTGTCATAAGGGCAACATATATTCTTCATTCTGGCATGAAGAGTAGAATTCTCTTATTTAGATTTTGAATTATTTTAGTTTACTTTTTTATGTACTTTCAAAATATAAATAATGAAAAATCATGTATTAGACCAACCTATAAGTTCGAGGTCAAATATTAAGAGAATGTTTGAGATCACTTTTATTTTTTATATTTATATTTATATTTTATTTATATTTATTTCAAAATAAAATATATTTGATAATTATTATTGTTCTTAAAAATACTAAAAAAATATCTAAAAAATTATTTTAAGTATTTTTAAAAATAATATTATCTATTTTTAAAAATAAAAAAATAAATAAAAATACATTAACTAAATATATTTTTAAAAATAACATAAAATTAAAAAAATTGATCCCAAACAACCCTAAGTGGCAAGTCTACTTCGATGATTCAAATCTACTGGAGAGAGAGAGAGAGAGAGAGAGATTCACTGTATTATTTGGAAGTGATGAGAGAGAAGAAATATGAGCATATATATATATATATATATATATATATATATATATATAAGCAACAGGTCCATCTCATGAACAGTGATATATATTTAAAAGCAAAACACATGGCTGAAATTCATTTGCTCAGCTGATCAAAGATAGAAGCAGACTTAGGCACGCAATTCATTAGTTGTCGCCATTTGCGGCTCGACCCAGAGAGCCGACTAGTCTTTTTTTTTTGACAATTTTTTTAAATTAATTATAATTAAAAGTTTAATTAAGTAATTAAATATTAATAAAATAATTTAGGAATATATATAGTCATCCAATTAGTGATATGATCGCGACGTCGATTAGGTGTGGCGTGATAAATCTTATATAGTGACCTTCACTTAATTGGGCGGCAGTTAATTTTTTTTAAGATATGGCCTGACGACTTGTTATTTTTTAAAGGTGTGATTTTTCCCTAAATAAGTAACATCGTCACAGTTTAGGGCTTGAAATGGTTATGACCGCATCAAGTTGATAATAGTTTAATGGATAAAATCATATGAAGTTCAATTCATTTAAATGAACAAATAATAAAAGTTCATTATACATAACCAAATTTAACGTGTACATGACTCTCAAGTTTGTAATGAAATAGATAAATAAAACGTAGTCTGACAAATATCTTGTCACCACCGTTGACAAGCTGTCTTCCTCCGGTGTCTGCATGGAATCACACCACTCAGGTGTATCGTCAGTGCGAGATCGATCCACGATGGTGGCCCTAGCATGGCTATATGCGTCGGCGCTGGCGGCGGCGGTGCTCCTCGCCAGTCGTCGAGAAAGAATCACAAATATAATAGTGTTAATATTGTAAAATCTAAGTAGTGCATTACAACCGAAAGAGAAAGATAAGCATTATCCTATTAGAAAATGTCAGGTCATTGTTAATATTATGAGGCGTGATGACCTAGTTGTTTGCATATCTTCTGAAGTTCTCGCTTCTACATTTTCATCCATTGTGTTTTTGAATCTATGCAGTCGGCCGACCCTGCGAAGTTAGGTGGTGGACTAATCCATGCTCTAGAGATATGTCGAACAATCACGGTAGAGTATGAAATTCATTTATGTATGTCTATATCTGGTGAGTGTAATCTTGGACACACACACGTGAGATGGTTCCATCTAAATCCCAATGCCAATCACATGTGGGCATGAATGATATATGATCGTTCGCCACAATTACAATGAGAGCCATTATCTAGCAAATCAACTCGAATGATCTTGGACTGTCAAAAACATCTCGTGTGGGTTGATATTTAGTTGAAATGCCTTGCCTCCCTTCACGTTGTAACGGTGGAGATCCTTTGAGTATAAATAGACAAGTGACTTCTTCTTCTTGCGAGTAGCGGTAAGCTTTCATGAACAAAACTAAGTTGTAATAGATAGCAGTGATTAAAGCCTGAATCGGTAAACCATATGCCCGTTTCAGAACACCATTAAAACACTCAGATGTATTCATCGTCATTGTCCCATAACGCATACCACCATCGTGCACAAGGGACCATTTTGGTCCTTCTCTTCAATCAACTTTGACATTTTAATATCTAACATTAAAGCGGTTGAACCGGCGAATATCATCGTGTTACATATACATCTTTTGGCATAGAAACTCAACATCACCAATCCCCAACCGTCGACTTTTAAAATTTTTCGCAAATTGCAAATAATATCATGGTAGCCCATGAAAAAATCTCTTTGTATCCGCATGCCGGTGACATCGGATATTATGCACAAATCACGTCTAGTTGACACTCACAACACATCATGCAAGCACAAGAACCACAACCTCAACATTCTCAATTCCACAATAAAGCTAGAACAATCCATTATTCGTGTTCCTACGGTATTAATAATGTACCGATACAACAAAAAGTACGCTCAACCTTCAAAGAACTCCATCCCATTATTGAAGGTCCAAAAGCCCAAAAAAGTCTCGGAAATGTTGCGTAGTGGTAGATTGAATTACTGCCGTCTAGTACTACAAATCCGATTCCATATAAAGGCGAGAGTCCTATAGGACTTTTCCTGAATATTGCTTTTTTATTGCCTTCATGCATCCCATGCTTTTATATCTGAAACTTTAACATTGAATTTCGACTCCATTCTACCTATAATCTCTGGCTTGGATCAATGGTGCGATCAAGTATGATGAAGTGCTATGAATTTTGAACTACCGATGCCGGATGACTACTGCGTTGACACATCTATGATTTTCACCAACTCTTGATATTCTCCAAGCACCCCTCTGCTTCTTTGCTACAATGCAAATGCCACTTACGGCCTTCTAGACTATCGTATGTACACATACAACCGTGTAGTTCTTAGTTAGAGGTAAGCTTGTTTGGAATTGAACATTATTTACTATGCACCACCCAACAATAGCAAATTACAAACTCCGTTTACTTGTGAAACACATACCTTCAATAAGGTCATTTGGAATTTCAATTTCATCTTAGAGGCTTTATTGGATGGGCCATCAAAGTAAACATCGTTGTCCCACTCCCTGTAGTTTCACATCGACATACTTATTTGTGGACAACATATGACTCTCATTGTCAATATTGAAATGAGTGATTTTTTGATTATGGTATATATTCAAGCATAGCTTCTTCGGCGAATGTCATCATCTAATATCCTTTCACTACTTGAGCCACTACTCATCTTATCTTCGCACTCACGAGGCACATACGGTTCATCCAACGATAGGCGACATCGCCGCCATAACTTATAAGTTGAGCAACAAATTATCATATTAATTATTACAAGTATAATCGGATAAATTTTGATGATATACTTGCACGGGAATCAACTCATCAAAATGCGTTGTATCCCCGAGGTGCTTGCGATGAAATCCTGTATTTGTTAGCGATATATCTTGCGTCTTATCGGATTGATGTGGATGCAATATTAACATCTTCCACCGACATACAACACCAACATCTAACGGAAGCTTTCATTAACGCAAACGTCATCGTCGAGATATTACGGCGCTATAAATCGCTACCCACGGATAACGCATTAGAGTGACGTGTGGCGCTTTGGATCAATGTGCAAGCTTTCATAATTTGTTACTTCAATTCCAGGTGTTGTGATCGAACCTTAAGCGGATGATTTCACCTCCCACATAACTTGGGAATTGCTCATTGATACTCGTTCACCTCCATAGAAAAGAATCTGAAACAAATTCTCTATTCATTCTTGCAAAACAAGTTATATGAATAATGAGAAATTTATATTAATCGACACCCTAATTAATACTACTTTTGGCTACTTAACACCTAAACCGCAACACCAACACAAATCTAAAAATCAAATCCCAAACAAATGTCTAACCATACAACTCTAACCTCTAGCACATGTACTCTATTAATTTATAAATTGATAAAGAAAGTGATTTCTTGTGTGTTCTAAGAACGACGGGAAGTGCTAAAAATGTAGAATCCAGAGGAATTTTCCTCAAATGAAATGGAGCTAATCGTCGAAAGCTAATGTTGACTTCTAGTAAATGGGAGAGGAAGTCGCATAAAAGCTGTCGAAAAAAAAGAAGTTTCTATCGAATACAGACAAGGCACGCAATGCGGCCGATTGACCTACCGGCGAAGTTCCAAGAGGGGGGAGGACGGTGCTCGGTGGGAGGTCCGAGTTTGGTCGGAGCTCCAACGGGTGGAAGAAGCGATTTCGAGGCCGAATCGAGCGAAACTAAGGAGAGAGGGCCATGGCCGATCGGACCTAATAATATGTCGGGGCCAAGTGGGCAACTGGCTCCCGGAATCTGAAGCTTGATTGCACTAGTTGGGCGGCCTCAATTCATTAACGCGGCCACACGTCGAGGCGATGTGTGGCGCTCACTAATTGGGCATTATACCTATTCTTAAATTTTTTTATTAATACTTAATTACCAAATTAAGATTCTAATGATACTTAGTTTAGAGATGATGGTTATATGGCTTAAGGGCTAATCTTATAAAGTTTAACAGTCTGTTAGCTTTAATACAACTGAAGAAAGCAAGAATATAATGAAAAATATATGCTGATTATCTCTTGAGGTAGCAATTGAAGGTGGTGGTGTCTATGAATATGATCAATGATATTTATGAAGGCACAACAACTTGTGTTGAGTGTATGGTATTAATAGACATTGCTCATTCAATAATTTGGATAATATAGATCGATGGATATTTGGCATTAGTGAAAGGGCAATAGTTGGTAATAGAAGTTAAAAACTTGGCAAACATTTGAGTTGGATGGCATGAAATTGATTGGTGTTAATTGATGGAAATCAAGCTACTTTATAAGTGTCAGTATGGTCATATGGTGACTCTAGAAACTATTTACAGTAAAATCTGTCTAAAGTGATACTGTCTAAAGTGATATACACGACTCGGTCCCAAAGTGATATCCTGTCTAAAGTGTACCTGCCTAAAGTGATAACCTGTCTAAAGTGATATCCTACCTCTGATCCCAGCAATATCACTTTAGACAGGTTTTATTGTATCTCCAAAATTATCTATAATTTTTCAATATTTTGGACCTATAATGTGAAAATAAGAAGAATAATTTTTTATTAGCAATAGATTTTAAATAATAATAAAATATGACATAGAATCAATATAAGTGCCCTCTATTGATTGAGAAGTTATTGGATGAATATATATCTAGACTTGATTGACTCACCTAAAGTATGACCAAATTAGCAAACTAATCAATGATAAAAAAAATAGTGATGCGATAATGCCTGATAGTGATGAAGTCTTGAATAACAAAATAAAAGGATAATTATTAAATACTTAACTTCATTATTGTGACAAATTTAATGAATAAAGATTCTAAATTTTAAAGGGTATGTCCTACCTTTCCTTCCCATAAATTAGGCACAACCTTAGTATAGATTTATTCATCTAGATGAGTGCCAACCACATTGTTGATAGTTTATGAATTCAAATCATGTATGAGTCATAATAATTTTAAAGACATGTATGGACAAAATTTAGTGTTGATAGAAATAATATCAAATCTTCCATTTATTGCAAAAATCATATAGTTGATAAAATCAAATTTCTTCATTTTGAAAAGATTGTTAATAGTTTATGAATTCAAATCATATATGAATCATAATAATTTTGAAAATATGTATGGACAAATTTTAGGGTTGATAGAAATAATGTCAAAACTTCTCCATTTTATTGTAAAAAATATTCCCATTCTCGAGAATAATTGAATGACTTAATCGAATAACTCATTATTTTGTTGTTTCCATAAATTATAATAGCTTTGAAAAAAATTTTGATCTCAAGCCTTTCCTTGATAAACTATGCATTTTGCCACTAATAAAAGTGAATATAGACCTCTCCCATGGAGAAGAACTTAAAGAGGGTTATCACCAACCTATAAGTTAGTCAACTTAGTTGTGGTCAGGATGAAAACACTGTATCTTACACGTATAGTTTGTGCATTAGCTACATATAGAAATGCAAGATCATGGCACTAAAATAAAATTATTTATCCATATAATAAAATGGAGATCATTTGAATTATTAACTTTAAAATTTTCCCTTTATTATTATTATTATCTAATCTTCATAGTTTTCAAATGTAATAAAATATATATGAAGGATGCATGCCAATAATATTTAGATGATAAAAGTAAATAATATTTGAGCTAATTATTAGAAATTAATTAATGATCATAAGGAAAATTATCGATATCACCATGCATCCATCCATCTCATTATTTAAAGGTATAATGATCATTATCAGATTCAACAATCTCAAAGGATGAGCCATGATCAAAACTTGTTTTTTTTTTATCTTCAAATTATTCGAAGCATTTTATTTACTCTTGGAGTAAATAATTTTGACTAAGTATTTTGAAGAAGTCTAAGAGTCATCTTATTTTAAAAAGTTATATGGTTGAATATATCATATAATTTATCATGAGATTCATGTAAAAATGCTAAGAGTCATAATGCACACATAAAAATGTCATTTTAGAATGTGAAGATCATATTTGAACATTAAAAAATGCATGTTGTCATGCCATTTTCTATACATAGCTCATGTGTATAAATAAAAAGAAGTAGAATAGATTATTATTTTATTTGCCTTTCTAATTAAATGAGGCCAGCTTCATCATCTCTTCTCCTTAATTTAGTTATATGGAGAAAGACTTAAGAACTAGAGATGATAGAGATAATTCTTTTTGAACCATTATCAATTTTCATACTTAACAAATTAAATTCTTCCTTCTTACTCCTAACTCTATATTTATAACAAGTAACTTTAACCTTCTTTCTCCATTCTCCATCAAAAGAAGCAAGGCTTGGTAGGCCCTCCTTATGTCAAAGTAAATTGGTTCAATTTAGCTTCTTTAGAAACCAATCATGTTTGTATTCATTGAATGGTAGGCTTGCTATATTCATCTCACCTAAATAACTTGCTAGAATTAGAGTATGAAACACTATTTAAATAGTTTTCAATGTTTTGAAATTTAGTTTGGGATATTTTTATTCAAAATTTTTATATAAATTCATGCTTCATCAAGGTGATGATGTGAGCCATATCATTTATATAATATTTTAAATAATAATGCCTTAAACCATTAAAATATTCCATATCCTAAAAATTTATAACATGAAAAAACACATTTTAGAGAAAAGTTTTAGGTGTATTTACTCTTTGGATATCAATGTGGACCTTTTCTTGAGACTTTAAAACAAAAATTTCCTCTCTAATTATAATTTTGAGATTTTAGAAGTTATAAGTATTAGCATTACTTATTTTTATGCAAAATATTCCTCCAAAATTCTTCAAAATTTTGTGAACCTATATCAAAAGTCTTTAACAAGCACAAATTTTAAGTTAATAATATCTAAAAATAATTTATAAAAATCCTTCTCCTCCAAAATTTTATTAGGAGAATGATCGGGTTTATATTTAATGCTTATCTTTCTAACTTTTGATCTCCCTTCTTGTAAGTAGAATAATAAACCTAATTATCCACTTAAGTTCCACTTTTCATATTCTCTATTGATAATCACCCAACCCCTATCATCACTTACAACAGCTTTATTGATGAAAACAATCAAGAACATTGGAACTCAATGATGTGTGTCGGCCTTAATAAAAATGAGATAGTTTGCTTCGTTAACTATGAATGTTGACATTGGTGTCGATAACTTTCTTGACAATTACTACCATTGGCTTTGATATTGTCAGTTGTCGATGGTCATGTTTGTGATGGCAAATGAAGATATTAGTATCCATAATTAGTGCTAGTCTTGATATCGATGATGTGTGTTAACCTTCATAGCAATTACAAGTTTGTGTAGGACTAATAAATTTATTAAAATAATAATTTAATAATTAATTTTTTAATCTGTTTTGTTATTATTGCTCCATTACAAAAATTTAGTTTTGATATGACACTTAAAATACTACCAAGCACTAATCTTGATGCCAAAGCATCCAAGTTAAACCTTGAGATCAAGCACTTAAAATATCCTTAGAAACTTTGGGATATCGCTTAAATCCCTAAATACCTCTCAGTGTTTATATAAATCGAGTCTCGACGGAGATCTAACGAGCCCAAGATCTCATAATTCTGACTTCATTTTACATTCAAATACTTAAAATACATAAAATGATCAAAGGAATCATTTTGAGTCATCCGATGGAGAGAAGTGGTTCGGATTTTTTATGTATTTACAGAGACGCCACTCCTCCAATCTATAAATAGCCCCTCATTCTTCATATGAGGGGAGCCGAAGGAGGAGAGAGAAGAGAGTTCTAAAGCTTGAAGATCCTCCAAGCATAATCGAGCCACCACTCGACGACGACCACCTGCTATCCAACCACCGCCGTCGCCGCCACCACCGCCGATCCTTATCGCTTGATCCCCGCCGTTTCTATCATCTCTACCACTGCAATTGTTACCCGAACTAAACTAGTTGTTCCTTCTCATATACAATTGTAATCTCGTTATCGAGAAGATTTTGTACTCAAAAGATACATAGTGGAACATTTTATCGCTAGGCCCCGTGATTTTTTTCCCTCTTTTCAAGATTTTTCACATAAAAATTCTAGAGTTTTCTTTCACTCTTAAATACTGTATGGGATTTCATAACAAAACTAAGTAAACTTGACCTACTCCACAAGTGTTAACGCCATCAAGTAATACTTTGACAAACAACCTCGATAGTCAAAATCCTCAGCGGATTCAATTCGATCTCTTCCATATAGATTAACGTCATCGAGCAAAGACTCTGACAAACAATATTGGATAGATCAAAACTTCGCACCTACTCCACACATGTTAACGTCATCGAGCAAAGACACTTACAAACAACCTCAGATAGGTCAAAATCCTCGCCGATCCAATTCACCTTTCCACGCGCAACGCATCGACACTCGACAAACAACCTCGGATAGGTCAAAAATTCTCAACGGATTCAATTCAACCTCATCCATACAAGTTAACCTCATGGGATAACACCCTGACAAACAACCTCGGATAGGTCAAAACCCTCGCCATCTAATTCAACCTCTTCCATACAGTTAACGCCATCGAAACACTTTGACAAACACCCGATAGGTAAAAATCCTCACCGATCCAATTCGACCTCTTCCATACAGTTAACGCCATCGTAACACTCAAACGAATTCTGGATGGGTCAAAATCTTCGCCGATTCAATTCAACCTCTTTCATAGTTAACGCCACCTAAAGAGACTCGAATACCTAGATAGTCAAAAGGTCCTGGATTCACGCCTCTTCCACACAGTTAACATCATCGTAACACTCTCAAAAACAACGAATGGGTCAATTCATTCAATCTCATCCATACAGTTAACGCCATCTAACACCGACAAACCTCAATACGCCAAAAATTCTCAACGGATTCAATTCAACCTCATCCATAGTTAACTTCATCGCAACACCCCGAACAACCCTGATAGAAAAATCCTCCGGATTCAATTCACCTCTTCCATACAAGTTAACGCCATCTAACACTCGATAAAACATATCGATAGGTCAAAATCTAGCATTCAATTCGACCTCTTCCATACAGTTAACGCCATCGTAACACCGATAAATAACCTCGATATGCCAAAATCCGGAATTCAATTAACCTCTTACATAAGTTAACGCCATCGAGCAAAGACTACAAACAACCTAGATAGTCAAAGGTCCTTGGTGGACTTCCACGCCTCTTCCGCATTAACGCCATTTGCAACACTCAGATACAACTCGGATGGGTCAAAATCTCACGGATTATTCAACCTTTTTCCACATAGTTAACGCCATCGTAACACTCGATAAACAACTCGATAATAAAATCTCGCCGATCTAATTCAACCTCTTCCATGTGTTAACGCCATCGACTCATAAAACAACCTTGATAGGTCAAAATCTCATCGCCGCCACCGCCACCATTATCGCCGGTTTACCGCCTGCCAATTATCCGTCTGCCGGGTCACCACTATCGCCGCTATCATCCCCGCCACTACCGATCGCATGACCGATTACTATCTGCCATTGCGACTACCCTTCGCCATCAATTACCGCACGTTGGTCGCCGCTGATTACTGCTGCCGCCAGCTAATTAGCCGGTTAATACTATCGTTGCCGGCTATTCCCGCCTACGCGCATCGCTAAGCTGACCATCGCTATTGCGCTTGCCGACCACTCGTCGCTGCTAACCACTGCTGACTATCGCCGGCAATTTATTGGTCACCACCATCATCTGCCATCTGCTGGCACACATCGTTGCCGGCCATCTCGCTGACCATCGACGCCGCCGCCACCGCTATCACTGCCGCTGATTATGCCGATTATCGCTTAACCCGGCTGGTCCGACAGAGCTGACGCTTCTTTCGAGGGAAAATCGAGTTCACCAGATAAACTACGCCTTGATCGCCCAAAACCCGGCGGTCGACAAGTGGCCATGACGCTTTGAGGGAAAATCGAGCTCGCCATATGAACTACGGCCTTAATCGCCAACCTGCCGGTCGACGTTAGCTGACGCTCTTTTCGAGGAAAATCGAGCTCGCCGCAGAGCCGCGGTAATCTTCAACCCTCCGGTCCAACAAGCCTGACGCCTCTTTGAGGAAAATGAGCCTCAGATGAACTATGGTCTTGATCGCCTCAACGACCTCCTCTGAAGAAGAGGAACACTCAAGATATGAAGAGCCTTCTCCCTGGCCCTGAGGGTTTTATAGACCCCTATAAGGGCAAAAGTCAAAACCGCCAAAACCTCAAAACCCCCAAAAAAATAGCCCAAAAGCAAA
The DNA here is from genome assembly GCA_021442155.1 of Cymbidium sinense. Lineage (NCBI taxonomy): Eukaryota > Viridiplantae > Streptophyta > Magnoliopsida > Asparagales > Orchidaceae > Cymbidium > Cymbidium sinense. The sequence continues at coordinate 12,978,410 of CM038233.1, read as the reverse complement.
ACGGCAAAACAGAAAAATGTCATCTGTTCCTCGCTTATTGCTGGCCACAGGCTTCAGCTTTGCTCACTGACTCAAAATAACAAGAAGACGACCACGCTGGCTTCGCTACCTTCATTCAAATTCACAAGGACACGAACCTCGCCGCCATTACGGGAGGCCCTGCCAAGGAAGCCATAAATGCGTAAATCGAATGGTTTCATAACTCAAATATTATCAAGATATCCACATACATCCGCTATGCCCGCTTTCGATCATAATCTTGTGCTCATGAAGACTGTTTCAAATGATGTTGATAACGATTTCATTGAAGAATGTGCTATTTTCAAGTATTTGACGTAAGATATTTTGGATGGTTGAATAATGTCATCTAAAAATAAGAACGATATAATACACTTAAAATACTAATCAAGCACGATGCTAAAAGCAAGCTGATCCGAAGTTGAAACTGGTCGAGATCAAGCACTTAAAATATCCTTGAAAACTTTGGGATATCAGTTAAATCCCTAAATAGCTCTCAAACATGGAGTGTTTATAGTCAAATCGAGCATCTCGACGATCCGGATCTAACGAGCCCAAGATCTCATAATTTTGACTTCATTTGACCATTCTAATACTTAAAATACATCAAATGATCAAAGGAATCATTTTGAGCCGTTCGATGGAGAGGAGTGGTTCGATTTTTCACGTTATAAACGCCACTCCTCCAATCTATAAATTTCTCATTCTTCATAAGAGGAGGAGAGAGAGAGAGCTCTAAAGCAAAGATCCTCCAAGCATCGAGCCACCACTGATGATCGTCACTACCCCCTGCCGTTAACCACCGCCGTCGCCACCGCCACCACTCGATCCTTGCCGCCATTGATCCCTCACGTTTCTCCATCCTCTCGCTACCACTAAGAATTATTACCACTTGAACGACTACATACAAGATTCTCATACTCAGTAATTTATCTGGAAGATTTTGTACTCAAACATACATAGTGAAAGATTTTACTTTAGCCTCTTTAATTAAAAAGGCCAGAACTTTCACTCTACCGCAACTAGTTTTCTAGCACGCAACAAGTTTATAAAATTGTATTTATTGATTACTGAGTTTTAAAGTAATGTAAGTTTAATTTTATAAAATAAAAATTTTATTTTATTTTTTTATATTTGTATCAATCCATATCATTATTGTTGGGAGATATATAAAATACCAAGCATGAAAAACTAGTTCGAGTGTTTCAAAGTATTCATGGAACAATTGGAATCAAAATAAAATAAAATAAAAATACTAGACGAACACCATATTATGAAAAAACCCGAGAACAAGAAAAAAACTACATAGCCGCACCATCAAAAAAATCTATTTTAAAATAAAACTAATAATAGTACAAATTACACTTATCTGAAGTCTTTTTCACACTTCAGTCACTATATGACACACACTTCCCTCTCACGTTTTGATAATGCAGTGAAAAAATCTTCAAACTTGCATAAAATTATCTAAATAAGAACTCCTCTGCTTTGTTGCTTGACGCCTAGGCGGTGGTGCCGCTATAATCTAGACTTTTTTGCACGAATTCGGGTACTATCATTTCTTCTTTTGATGCCCAAGTTCTAGCACTACAATGCTAACTCTCACAGCACCGAAGCATTGTCTTCTCTGTCTCCCTGGTATAAATCTAGCGCCTTAATGCTATCCTTCTTGAGCCGAGATGCTACACACTAGATAAAAATATATCAAAGAGGTTGTCCCCGCCTCATAACCCCTAACAAACTCATCACCAAGCTCGACCAATACGTAAGAAAAAAATAAGTTGATATTATATATCAAATTGATTGATAAAATCAAACTCCGTTAAAAAAATTATTTAATATTTTTATCATATATTTTGGATTTGTGTGGAATTTAGATAACACTTCTATAATTATTTATCAAACACTTATGATCAAAATTAGAAAATAATTTTATAATTAAGGATATTTTTATTTATTTCTTAGACACGATATGACCCGGAAATATCCATCTTCAACTAAAAAATTATATGATCACAGCGGCTTCTACAGACTACAATACGCTTTCCAGTTTAATTAAATAATTATGATTTTTATTAAATAATTATTTATTTTGTAGGCAAGCACGAAGTTACGGTGTCCCTACGTCTCTTTGTCCAGGAGACCGCAGACAATTTTAGCCACGCCACCCTCCGCGCCAAAATAGACGCGCTATGTTCACTCCGCGCTAGATAAGCGTCCTATCACCGCTCTCCATGGGCAGACAATAATATTGCCCACGTCACACTCCGCGCCAAAACAAATGCGCTATGTTCACTCCGCGCTAGATAAGTGTCCTATCACCGCTCGCCATGTTGAGCGGCGGCCGTTTCAGTAAAACAAATAAATAAATCAGATTATCTTGCTGATTTTTTAATCATTATGGATTTTAAAGTATTAAACTGTGATAAAAATATTTATTAATTATTTTTACAATATATTTATCTTTTAATAAATACAATGAATTTTGTTTTATTTTTTTCTTAAAATTTATTCATGATTTTTTTTTTCAAAATTATATGATTGATCATTTAACTTTTCATTTTTTTTGACAAAATGTATAAAATTATATTCATTTCTGCAAATGACTATGCATTTTTCTTATTTTGGATTGATTTTTAGTCTTTGATTCGAATACATTTTTAAGACAGTTATAGTAAAATATATTTATCATTATTTTTTAATTATATATTTCTTTTAATTTTGATAATTTTGCTTAATTAATTAAAATTTAGATGCAATTTAATATTTAAAGTGCTAACAAATTAAAAATCCTAATTGAAATGACAATCATTTTCAAAATTGTATTTAAAGTAAATAATGATATTCACAAAATTATGACCAACATTTTATAATATAAATGTATGCATCTAATACATATATAATAGAGTGTTTGGTTATAAATAAATAAATATGTAATAATAAATTAATAACTTAAATATAAAACATAAATATCATAAATTAAGCAAAATAATAATGAAATGTGCCTAGCATTAAGAAGCTTTAGTTCACATCTTATTAAGATAAAACTTATACGAGTGTATCATGAATCAGAAGAAGATATCTTATTTAGCTAAGAAATTGACTTTCAACTAGATTCAGCTCAAGATTTATACACGTGTATTTATGTGAGTTTAAGATTAAATTCGCTTAAGTGTCCAAAGAAAAAAAAACAAAAAACAAAAAAAAAGTGTGTCATGAATTTAAAGAACCACACAATAATTGAAAAATAGTTAAATATTTTAAATTTTAAATAATGATTAAAATATACTTTAATAATTACTTTTTTGAAACTACTTATATGAATTAAATCATATATATATATGTTCTCTATTTTTTATTTTTATTTTTTTTATATAATATCGTGTTATTTTTGGTGCTCTTATTCAAACATCCAACAAATTAGGCATGAGTTTCGCATGGGATTTACACAAGTAGTCTTTTCCTTTTTTGATTTTGCTTCTTCTTTTAATTACCAAATCGAATGACGACAGAAACTTTTTTTTTAATAAAATATTATTATTAAGAAATGGCTAACATTATTAGTTATATAATAAAATAATCGGCTAATTAGGCGGCTTGATTGGGAAAAATATATTTAGTTAAATTTTAAAATAGTGCGATATATCATATGTAACTTGTCACTAATAACATTTTTAAATTTTGATTAATTTAATCCATGTTTAATTTCATTTAATAAAATTTAGGGTCAAATATGAAAAATACGAATTAATTACACTAATGAGTTTCTGAAATTTATATTATTTCAAATCACATTTATCATCTATTTTAATATAAAATTGATATGACACTTAAAATACTACCTATCAAGATCTAATCTGATGTCAAAGTAGTTGATCCTAAGTTTAAACCACAAAATCAAGCACTTAAAATATCATTAAACTTTGGAATATCTAAATCCATAAAAATTTTAAACACGGAGCGATAATAAATCTGCCTCGACGAGTGATCTAACAAACCCAAGATCTTATAATTTCGACTTCATTTGAGCATTCAAATACTTAAAATACATCAAATGATCAAAAGAATCATTTTGCCGTCCTGAGTGGACTGGTGCTTTTGTATGATATGTAAATGTCACCTCCAATCTATAAATAATCTCTCATTCTTCACATGAGGGCAAGAGAGAGGAGAGCTAAAGTTGAAAATCCTCCAGCATAATCGTGTTTACCACTGGACTGCCACCACCCCGGCTTGGTTGCCAACCACCGCGGCCGGCTGCCGCCATCTCGCCGTGCCAATCTCCATCACTATTGCCACCGGCTCATCGCCCTGCCGCCGGCTATCGTTGCCAACCATCGCTCGCATCATCGCCGACCACCGACTGGACACCGCTGTTGACATTATCGTTTGCCATGGCTATTACTCATCGCTGGCCACTCACCGGCTACCATCACGACGACTTCATCGCCGCACTTCGTGCTCACCATCATCTACTAATAATCTATATTATATGTTGCGATTCGGATTCCATTGTCAGCCCTTTCTCATATACAATTCTATAATCCCATTATCGGGAAAACTTTGTACTCAGAAACAGACACATAGTGGAAGATTTTACAAGCAGCTCCGTGATTTTTTCCTCTTTTCGAGATTTTTCCACGTAAAATTCGAGTTTTATCATTAATTCTTCAAATATCTGTAGCTTGACTGCAACAAAGCTAAGCAGAACTTTTACTCTACCACAACCGGTTTTCTAAAGACGCAGTCAGCCTCAAAATCGATTCCCATTATTTCATCTTGTTTTAATTAAAGTTTCCCAACAAGATCAAAACCACCATCGAGGTGGAGCATTTCAAGCTTTTAAGGAGCGCAAACGAAGAATGAAGATTCATCAAACTTCGTTCCTTCAAATTTTGTCGAAAACTATGGGCAACTCTTAATCTCAGAAAATCGCCCATGTTAATATGTTAAGCATCTAATCGATTACCATCCTAAGAAATAAGTCAAAGTTCGAGTATATTTCAACATTGAGAAGAGATATACCTTTGCAAATTATGATTTTTCAATCATACTCATGGAAGAACAAGACCAAGGTTAAAGAGCAACTTTAGCTACAACTACAAACGGATGTTTCGATTCGACCTCTTCCATACTGATTAACGTCATCAAGTAATATTTTGACAAACAACCCTGATGTCCTCACCGGATTCAATTCGATTCTTCCATACAAGTTAACGCCATCAAGTAATACTTTGACAAACAACCCTGGATAGGTCAAAAATCTTCGTGATCCAATTGATCTCTTCCATACAGTTAACGCCATCGAAAGAAAAGACTCGACAAACAACTTCGATAGTCAAAACTCCTACTCCTCAGTAAGAAGTCAAATAACACTTTGACTAATACCAGATAGTCAAAAGCCCCAGGACTTCCACAACCTCTTCCATACAAGTTAACGCCATCGAAGAACACTCGACAAACAACTCCTGATAGTCAAAAATCCTCAACGGATTCAATTCAACCTCTTCCATATAGATTAACGTCATCGGGTAACACTTTGACAAACAACCTCAGATAGGTCAAAAATCTTCACTAGATCCAATTCGATCTCTTCCATACATGTTAATGTCATCGAGTAACACTCTGACAAACAACCTCGGATAGGTCAAAAATCCTTTGTGGATTCAATTCGACCTCTTCCATATGTTAACGCCATCGTAATACTGACAAACAACCCTGATGGGTCAAAATTCTCGGATTCACGACCTTCCATATTGCAAGTTAACGCCATCTGCAACACTGACAAACAACCCTGGATGGGTAAAAAATTCTCCGGATCTAATGACCTTCGCAGGCAACACACTGACAAACAACCTCTTGTCAAAAATCTCAACGATTCGATTCACCCTCACATGCAAGTTAACGCATCAAGTAACATCATGGAGAATAATACTTTGAAATTATCTATCGACTTTTGCGTTGCTCAATGACAGCTTCCTAATTAACGCTTCGCCATCTGATAGTTATTAATCGCTTGAACCATCCATTGAAGAAATCTAATTTCAAGAAGAAGTAGAGATACGACTGTTGCCATTATTACCGCCGATCATCATTGCCGCCATTATCACTGTTGCCGGTTATCGCTGCTGACACTGCCGCTAATCACCGCTGCTGACTATCGCTGATCATTACTGGCTCATCATCAAGCCGCCGGCCATCACCACCACTACTGACGCTAGCCGCAATTGCCGACTACTGTTGCCATTACCGTTGCTGACCATCCCTGGCTTCTAACCACCAGGTCACCGCCATTAACTACTATCGCCGGCATCGCCCGGTTATCACCATCGCCGGCCATCGCCGGCTATCATCGCCGCCAGTTGACGCTTCTTCGAGAAAACCGGAATAGAACGATATGTACCTGATCGGCCCAACGATTCTCCTAAGAAGAAGAGGAACATCAGAGCATATGAGGTGTATTCCATCTCCCTCTTGGTTTTATAGACCTCCTATAAAATCAAAGAAAATCAAAGAAAACCGCTTCAAACGTAAAATGGATCGCCTGCATCGGGCGACAGTGCTCGCTTGCTTCAGACGCGATTCATGCGCTCATACATATTGTCTGCCACAGTTGTGGATTCCACTGGCTCTGATTCCAGACATCGCTCGCTTCATGACATCGCGACTCAGCTGGCCAAGCCAGCCTCATACGACCCACGGACTCATAGCCAGCTTCAAGGACTCATGACGTCCTGACGCCATGCTCACATAATCGCTACAGCGCCATGGGTGTAATCACTACTGAATCTGAAGGCACCATGGTAGTAATCTGACCATGGCCGCGCATATGCATACCATGGGCGCCTGAAAGCGCCAGAATGTCCTGATGGGTCCATAACCTCAAACCTTACGCTGCAAGATATATCGACTGACTCGCTCGCGGATCATAATCTTGCTCCCATGAAGATCTGCTCTTTCAAAATGTATGGTTAATGGACGCGTAAATTTCATCGAAGAATTTGTTATTTTCAAGTATTTGTTGTATATATTTTTGAACGATTGAGATAATGTCATCCAAAAATAGAAGAGCAACAGATATGATACTTAAAATACCACTAGTCGAAGTATGAATCTTGATGTCAAAAGCAAGTTGATCTTAAGTTGAAATTGGTCGAGATCAAACACTTAAAATATCATTGGAAACTTTGGGATATCAATTAAATCTCTAAATAAATTTTAAATACTGTTTATAATAAATCGGCGCCTCGAGCCAGTGATCTAACAAGCCCAAGATCTCATATTCTAACTTCATTTGAGTATTCAAATACTTAAAATACATCAAATGGTCAAAGGAATCATCTTGAGCCTCATGGAGTGTGGAGTGGTACAGTTTTGCATATATTTACGTAAACGCTTTGCCCATTGGTTTGAGGATGTGCTATACCGATGCGAAATTGAATGTGAAGATCTTTGCAAAAGGACGAAAGACTTTTCCAAGAAATTGAGTTCCATTGTCGTGATGATCTTTGCGGAAGACCAATCGACATATTATATTTTCCGCATAAATTATTTGCATTTGCCTCGTGATTTTAGCGAGTGGTTCTCTACCCATTTGGTGAAGTAGTCGACGGCTAGAATGATGAACTTTCGCGCCCGGCTATTGGAAAAGGTCCCATGATATCAATCCCGAGCAAAGGGCCATGGGCTTTGAAAGGATGAGAGTTCTCATGATTTTAGGCAATGCTCTTCCTCACCAAGCTCTCCACATATTCTGAGTGAACCCTCTTAACGCGTAATCACCTTCAAGGTGGAAGGCATTTGAGATATGGACCGAGAAAGCTCGCTTGTATAGTTCACCTCCAATAATAGCAAAGTTTGAAGCTTGTCTTCTGAGACAGATGAAGTTGGATCTTCGTGAAGGTTCCTTCTTGTAGAAAAGATAGGATCGGATCCACCTAACGCTATCAATAGTTTGAATTACCCATGACCCTTGGATACTAGGAAAATGTATTTCTTCAACATGCTTTCTCTTAAATAGATCTCCTGGTAGAGGTAAAAGCTTAGCAAGAGGCCACCAGTATTCTTCTCTCGTAGTATGTGGATGATTTGATGTGTCTTGAAATGAGTAAGAAGAGATTTTACCAAGTGGAGATATTGCACCGGAGGATTATGAGTATTAAAATCTCCTCCAACTTGGGAGGCGACAAGTCGGAGTCAGAATTACTAAGTTTTGGGCAGATGACAGTCTCAACCTCCTGATGAGAGCCTCATATTCGCCATGTTATTAGCAGGGAATTTTAAGCAAGTCCATACTCTGTGGTATTTTGGGGAAACAAGTAGATTCCCACTAGATTCTCAAGCTCCATCAACAGAGAGTCCATTGAGGAGATGAAAGACACGTAGCATAACTCTTCTAGAGTTGGGTTGGTGCATTCCACTATAAAGTCTGCAAGTATTTGAGACTTTATATGGCCGAGAAAATTTATATCAAATTCTCCCGTTCTATAACCATTTGATTAACCTCCGTGATGCCGGTTTCGTAAGATGGCCCTTAATAAATTAGTGTAAACGCCGATGAGCTTGAAAGTATGGACGCAATTTTCACTGAGAAAACTAACGCCAGAGCCACTTTATCTGCAAATGAATAACGACTTTCTATATCAGAGAGAATTTTGCTGACGTAATAAATTGGTTGTTGTGCCCCATCTTCTTCTCACACTAAAACTGAACTTATTGCGTGGGAAGAAACTGTAAGATATAAGTATAATGTTTCTCCTTGAATAGGTTTGGATAGGTGAGATGCTAGATATTCTTTAGTTGCTCAAAAGCATACCGACATTCATCCCATTGAAAATTATTATTTTAGCTCCCTTCAATATTTTAAAGAACAAGTATTTGTCCCCAACGGCTAGAAACGGATAATGCAAATGCGACCATTCAAACATCATCTTTGATATTCTTTGGAGGAATCATATCTTGGAGAGCTTTGATTTTTCTGGTTAGCCTCTATCCCACCTGCGGTGAGTTACCATAAATCCAAGAAATTTTCCGTAAACCCAAAAGCACACTTGGTTCGGGTTAAGTCGATGTTATAGCGTCAAGAAGATCAAAACATGCTTCTAAGTCCGAAATATGTTGTGACTTTTCTAAGCTTTTCACTAACATGTCATCCACATACACCTCCATCAGGTGCTAGTAGGTCTTTAAAACCTTATTCATAAGGCATTGATAGTAGCACCGATTTTTAATCCAAATGGCATGACTTGGTAATAATATAAACCTTTATATATTTGAAACGCCGTAGCCTCTTCATCTGGTTCATCTTTATTTGATTGTAACTGTAATAAGCATCCAAAATCGAGCATTTGATGTCCAACGAAGGCCCACCAATTGATCGATTCGAGGAAGAGGAAAACTATCCTTCAAGTGCCTTATTCGTCAAGTAATCAACACATCCTCCATGTTCCATTTGTTTTTTAACCATGACAACATTTGTTAGCCATGTTGGGTAATGCACTTCTCGTATGAATCCCGCTTCTAGCTTGTTAACTTCTTGTTCAATAGCTCAAGACGATCGTGCAAAACTCCGCTTCTTTTGGATGATTGGTTTGAACGCTGGATTAATTTTGAGGGAGTGCGTGATTACATTGTCACCCGATATCTCCGGACTCCAAGCAAATATGTCTTGATTCGCAAGAAATATATACTTTTCCCTTTGTTCTTCTGAGAGTAAAGATCCCACTTGCACTGTTCGTAATGGTTGGTCATCTGATAATGCTATTGAGAGTAAATCTTCTACAGGGGAAGCTTTTTGAGGTACTCTTTCATCTCGAAAGTTAAAATCTTCGATGCTGAAGGTGATGGAAGGGCGTTGAGCTTGTCTGAGATAACATGATTGAGCTGCCTGTTGATTTCCACAAATCACCCCAACTCCACGGGTAGGAAATTTTATCTTCGATGAGGCATCAAGTGATAGCCAAAAAATTGATTGGAGGGCCTCCAAGATTGTATATGAGAATGACCACCACCATGAATTGTATTAAATGAGTCACTTGTCGAGGGAATTCTCCAGGGTAAAAGGAAGAGTGATTGTCCCTTCACTGCATCGGTGATTATCAAACCCATATAGTGGTCCAAATGGTTGGAGCTTTTCCCGCCCATGTTAAGAAAAGTTGAGTAAAATAAGACATCTGAGCTCCCATTGTCGATCAAAATTCTTTAACGTTATAACAAGGATCACCGATCCCCGCTAATGACAAGTGGATCTTGATGAGGGATATGGACTCTTCTAAGTCAGTCATTGAAAGTGATGGAATGATCAATACGAGATTTCTTCAACTCGGTTCTTTGGAGGCGAGAACTTGATTGGTAAGATTGGTCCTCTGCGATTGTTTCAATTTCTCCAATTATTTGATGATTATTTGGTTGTTGTGATGATTGTGTTGCCAATGGAGGTGTGTTTATTTGAGGTGGTCGATTCTTCACAAACCGACGTAGATATCCTTGTTGAATGAGTCTCTTGATTTCTTCCTTGAGTTGTATGCATGCTTCAGTAGTATGTCCACGGCTTCGATGAAAGTGACAATATTGTTCCTGATTTCCTGAATTCGGTTTCAATGGATGCGCCACTGATATTTTCTTCATTGGAATAGCCATCGAGGTTAACACGAGATGTGTCACGGTGTGTATCTTTTCCGAGGTTCACGTTGTTGAGGGGTCGGAGGGAGATCATGACTATCTTGTCGCTTCTTGATGGGCCCGTCCCCAGCATTTCTGGGTGCTTTGCTTTCCCAGATATTGTTCAAATTGTTCATGATGGCATTAATAGCTTCATCGGAGATTTGTGCTTCTACACGATGAACTAAGATACGGACCGGTGTCCCCATTAATGACTTAATAGAAGGCTGACTGAGTCCTCCAAGAAAACTCCTCTTAATAGTGGTCTACCCTGGTATTTGGCGAAGCGAGAACCTCCGGAAGTATTCTTTGAGTGATTCACCCTCGACCGAAGATGGGAGGAATCTTAATGATTCTCCGTAAATGAATTGCTCCACAAAGAACCCGGGCGAAGTTTGTTAAAGGTATGGATGGATCCCTCGAAGAGTAGAACTGTGCGAAGCTTGTCCTTTGAGGGTAAGGAAAGACGACAGCAAAGGTGTCGAGCTTGGATATGCATGATACCTGTAATGGTCGATGTGTTCGTGGGTCAGCCCCATCATAGAATCAATGCTCGGAAGCTTGAAACCTACGAATTGGATGTCGAAGAATGGCTAAAGGTGAGGACTCCTCATAACCGCTGTGAAGATGATTTCCTTGAAGGTGAAATTCATCTTGTTAAGCGTCGTCTCGCAATGTCATGGGATTAACAAGATGAGCATGTGAAGCTATCAACAATAATCGTGGATTAGTAACCGGTGAGTTGCAATGGATGAGTGGAACTAGAAGGTCGCGAGATCACATGCCCGCGGAGGAACTCCGGGGAGGATTAGCGTTTTGACCTCCTGCAACGACCGATCTTGGGGAGATATGTTTGTAGTAGTAGCAAGTCCTTGCAAAAGTCGGATCATCTTATTTTGAGATTCCATTCGACTACACGATCTTCCAAAGAGATTCCCGTTCCTCAACGGTGATGCCTAAGTGAGGCAAAACTTGGCCCTTGGTTCGTGGATGGATTTTGATGACTGAGTCGGAGCAAGGCCGAGGACGAGTGTTGTGCCTATTGGCCATAACGTGGATGTTCACGGAAATTATGGTTGAAGGGTTTTTCCCACGATGTGGTGCCAAACCGCTGCGTAAAAAACCGCCAGAGAGTGAAAGTTTACTTTAGTCAATTCCAAAGACACACACGGTAATTAAAGAGCTAACAGACACCCGAATTTTAACGCGGAAAATCTCAAAAGAGAAAACCATGGCTCAAGAAAAGCTTCCACTATGTATCCTGTTCGAGTACAAAGTCTTCCCGATAACAGATTATAAATCATAGAGAATAACAACCATGTAACAATGATCACAATTATTCATATGGAGATGCTGACTTGGGAATACTGTGGTACAATTAGACGGTGGTGGCTGGTGATGCCAGCTGAGGAATCTTTGAGGGTCTTCAAGCTTGAGCTCTCTCTTCCTCCTCTTCCTGCTTCTGACTCTTCCTTTTCTTCCTTGCTTGACTCTTCCTCTTCTTGCTGCCTCTCTTCTTTTCACTGCTCCTCCTCTTCTCTTCTTCACCTCACTTCACTTGACCTTCCTGTGAGGGAATGAAGGCCTATTTATGGGAGGAGGCATTCTAAATTCATGTAAGGCCTGTACCACTCTCCTCTCGACGGACGGCTCGATGATTCCTTCGATCATTTGATGTATTTTGAAAATTTGGATGCTCAAATGAAGTGAATTATGAGATCTTAGGCTCATTAGATCCCGCCGAGACGCCGATTTGACTATAAACATTCCATATTTGAGAGCTCGGATTTAATTGATGTCCCAAAGATTTCAATGATATTTTAAGGCTGATCTCGACGGCTGACTCAAAATCATATCGACATCAAGATTTGTGACTAGTGGTATTTCAGAGCCATATCATTTTTTGGATGATCATTATCCAATTTTTCAAAAGATTTTGGTCCCATAATATAATAATATGGTTCCATCAACTTTTAAGTTCAAAATATCGTTCAAGTAAATATCAGCCGTAAATATTTTTTTAGGACATGAAGTAGTTAATTATATTTTTTATTATATTCATGTTATTTATATAATAAAAACTTATGCAAATAATTTTTAAATGTAGCCAACTTTAATTTATTCAAAACCAAACCAAATTATTATTTGGTTTGTTTGGTTTTGCATTTTATTTTGTCAGTTTGGTTCAATATTTTTATGAATCCAAAACCAATCGATTTTAACAATTTATCATCCAATTCATCCAAATCAACCAAACGCACACCTCTGGTGCCACTATTGTTGTTGGGCCAAGGCCACCACCGTCAGCCACCACTGAATCGAATATCACCGATCACATTGCTCTCACCATCGCATGCCATCAATAATCAGATAATTATTTGATTTTGGGATTCCCATTATTAGGCTTTCTCACATACAACTTTATAATCCTATTACCGGAAAAATTTAAACTTTATACTCCAAATCAGATATATAGTGGAATATTTTTTGGGCTAGGCCTCATGATTTTTTTCGACTTTTTGGGATTTTTTTCAGGTAAAAATCATGAAGTTTATTATTCTCTCTTCAAATATCTATATGTGTTGGATTTTTCAATAAGGTTAAGGCGTTAAATTTTATTATACCGCAACTTATTTTTTAGCACACAACAATATTTATAACAAATTTTTTATTCATAAAAATGCACATATTTTTTTAAATACTAATAATCATATATTTGATGTAATATTAAAATTTAGATGATGTATGATATATATAAATTCTCTTAAAAATATGCTTAAACTTGTGGCTAGATTTAAGTGAATATTTTAAGAAAATTAGAATAACATATGAATAATTCATAGAAATTTCTTCAAATAAATTTAATATCATAATTTATTTATATAATTTAGAATTTTGATCTTATGAATGTTTATAATTTTTAGAGAGATATAAATACCTGAATACATATATATATAATTTTTAAATTATATTATAAATATTATTCATTTTAATGTATTTATAATAAAATATATTCTTTAATGCATAGATTTTGATATATTTTAAATAGTAAGATGTTATAAATACAATAGATAAAAATTAATGATTAATAAATATACTTTTTCATTTAAAATAAAATATTATAATTATTTTTATTGAAAGTGAAATAAATTATTTCTTATGGTATTTCCGTCCAATCTCCACCGCCTCCCCATCTTAATTATCTCATTAGTTGCCGTAATTTAAACCTCAATGGGCCAACTCAGAAAAAAGGGTAATTATATCATTAAACAGTCTACTCGCACTATAAATACTCGGTCGAGCCACGGCCTTATGGTTCGCAGTCCCTCCAGCCGTCTCTTCTCTTCCTCTCACCTGTCGTCAGAGCTTTTGCTCTCTCTCTGTCTCTCTCTCTATCCCTCATCCACCATCAGACTCCGGGGAATGCTTCGCGATGAGGAGCTCTGACCCTGATCTCGCCGGTAAACGCAGGCAGCACGACGGTCGGTCCTGCCACCGTAAGCATGTCGAGGACGGGTAAACGCCGTCGGTGTCTGTTTGCCGCTGTTTTCAATCTCTAATCCACTTTTTTTTCACAATCAATTTCCTTCCGAGCTTTACCTTTGAAAGATCTTATAAAATGGAGGAGCTGGATCCGACTTCGCCGACGGCGGAGGGGCGGAGCGTTCTCCATGGCCGCTATGAACTGGGCCGCGTTCTTGGCCAAGGCACCTTTGCCAAGGTCTACGTCGCCCGCAACTTACGCACCGGTAAGAACGTCGCCATGAAGGTTGTCGACAAAGAGAAGGTTATCAAGGTGGGGATGACAGAGCAAGTAAAGCGGGAGATATCCGTGATGAAGATGGTCACCCACCCAAATATCGTCGTGCTCCACGAGGTTATGGCTACGAGATCCAAGATCTACTTCGCGATGGAGTTCGTTCGCGGCGGCGAGCTGTTTTCTAAGATCGCCCAATCTGGCCGTCTCAGAGAGGATGCCGCTCGCTCCTACTTCCGACAGCTCATATCCGCTGTGGATTTCTGCCACTCACGCGGTGTCTACCACCGCGATCTTAAGCCGGAGAATCTCCTCCTCGACGACGCCGGAATCCTCAAGGTCGCCGACTTCGGTCTCTCCGCTTTTGCTGATCATGTCCGCGCCGATGGTCTACTTCACACCACTTGCGGCACGCCCGCCTACGTTGCGCCGGAGGTTATCGGGAAGAAGGGATACGATGGCGCTAAGGCAGATCTCTGGTCCTGCGGCGTCATCCTTTACGTCCTCCTCGCCGGATCCCTTCCCTTCCAAGACGATAACATCATAAACATGTACAGGAAGATCCACCGTGGCGACTTCAGATGTCCACCCTGGTTCTCCACTGACGCCCGCCGCCTCGTTACTAAGCTCCTGGATCCCAATCCAATTACCCGCATCACCGTCGCTAACCTAATCGATACTCCATGGTTCAAGAAAAACCCCATTCCCAAGCCGATCCTCACCGAGCCACTAGCGACGCCTGCAAAGCAAGAGGGTCAGGAGCCAGAGAGGCTAAATGCGTTCCATCTAATATCCCTATCAGAAGGGTTTGATCTGTCTCCGCTGTTCGAGAGCGGTGAAAACATGAGAGAAGAAGGAATGAGGTTTGCGACCAAGGGACCGGTGAGTGAGTCGTATCAAGACTAGAGGAGTTGGCAGCAAGAGCGCCAGGGAAGCTCCGTGTTACAAAGAGCTCAGCGGCAGGGGTGAGGCTAGAAGGAGAGGATCGTGGCCGAAAAGGGCGACTCGCAGTGGCCGCAGAGATCTTCGCGGTGGTGCCATCCGTGCTTGTTGTGGAGGTGAAGAAGGACGGCGGCGATTCGCTCGAGTACCAGAGGTTCTGCTGCAATGACCTCCGGCCTGCGCTCAAAGACATAATGTGGCAGTCATCGGAAGCTCAGACGACCCCCGCCGCCTGAGCTATCACCGGCGGCGCCTCCGTCCAGCTTCTGTGGTGTACAGTGAGTATTTGGTAGAATAAAAGTCTTGGTTGGGAACAATCTCTGTGATGTTTTAGCTCCATGCCTGTTCTGTTCAGTTTGATTTTATTGTAGTCGTAATTTTGTAAAATTGTTCGATTTTATGTGATTTATCGTCCGAGTTCTGTAATTTGAATTTGGATGGAGTTCTATTATTCACATTAGGTTGAAAGAATTATGTTCATATTTTGAGATATTTACATACATAACAATAACATTCATATTTCTTTATCTAACATCTTAAGTTTTTATATATATAAATATTACATAAAATTTGAATATTATATAAAAATAATATTATCATCATATATAAAAAAAATATATTTATAAATATTAAATTCTAAATATGAATTATGTATTTTTTTAATTTTTTTTGTGTTATATGTTTCTATTTACTTCGTTCTTATTTTATGATTATAATTTGGGAATTTGGTCATCACCAAAATGACAAATTTTGATTGAAATTCTTTTTATATCAAACTATTTATTTACAAACATGTTTGGTACGTTTCGGTCAGCTGTCAATTAAAAAATTTTGCACTGATAATTATTGTTTGTAATGGGTATTCACTCAACCTCTCATCCATCTTACGAAATAGATATAGATTAATCTCATGAGTAAACATTCATCACCCACACATACTACTTTTTTCTATTATTACGTATGGTCCATGGTGAATTAATTCGAACCTGTGACTGTACCATCAACTGAACTAAGAGATGGTGGGTGCTCGCCCATCAAAACTAAGAGATGATGGGTGCTGGCCCATCAACTGAATTAAGAGACAAATGAGTTCGATGAATTATTGTTAGTCCTCATCTTCTGCTTAGCCCCTCAATGATTGAATGATAAACAATAAAAAAAAAAATTTCTTTTCGATCCGTACTTCTTGTCTTTTGTAGTTATTGGCTGGCATGAATTGTTACAGGAGCGTTAATGGAGACAACCTCTAATTCTTTTTCCCCCACAAAGTAATAGTAGCCTGAGACCCTATACCACTATTAAGTCATGGTTATGTTTGCAGCCCGAATAAAAACTCTCAAAGCTTTAATTTTAAATTGTCTGACAAGGTTTCTTGAATGATTGAATGCGGTA
The DNA here is from genome assembly GCA_021442155.1 of Cymbidium sinense. Lineage (NCBI taxonomy): Eukaryota > Viridiplantae > Streptophyta > Magnoliopsida > Asparagales > Orchidaceae > Cymbidium > Cymbidium sinense. The sequence goes on along the minus strand of CM038233.1, from coordinate 12,961,642 downwards.
GACTGTAGCTGCTGTGAAGTTTGTTATCCATGAATAATTTATGTTAGAATTGTTAAATAGATTTATGTTTAATCTATTTGTTATGCAAATGAGCTGATATGATAGATAAAATAATGATTTTATTGTGCTCATTTTATTGTTTGTTTGTTTTCATTTATTTAAATTTTGTATGTATTTAAGTCATTTTCAGTTTGATTTAGATTATGAGAGTTTTATATATATACTATACAAATCTTATGTATTTATATATCTGATACTTAAATTTTTATTTAAATATATATCATTATTTAATATCTTATTATTATAAATTTTTTTTTTTATACAAAAATAAAAATTTTATTACATTAAGAAATGATATTCATAATAAAATTTAATTTTTATATAAATATAACATCTTAATTTTCAATATCATATTAAAAAATTCATCATCACTTACTTTTTTTTTTAAGTATAGTAAAATGTTAATTAAATAAATATCTAATTTAGGTGTTAGATGTGTAAATATATAAGAATTGTATGATATGTATGTAAATTTTTTCATAAATTATTCAAATTCAAGAGAAAGACAAATACATGTAATTTAAATTGAGCTAGACATGAGCAATCTACTCTTTCAAGTTTGGGCTCCTTTACACCTTTTACTTGAGGGTCTAGTTTTAATTCAAATTTGCTTCTTGCACTTCTATCATATGGAAAAGAAGTTAGTGCTCTGCAGGAGGGCTGTGGCACTCTAAAAATGGATCAAAATTAGGGATTAAGAATGGGTGGTGAACTCAATTTTTCTCAAAGATAAAATCCTAACAAAGGTTTATTCACGAATAATATGAATTAAAGTAGAATCTAGTTCACAAGTTCTTAAATTGCCCTTCAAAGTGGGAAGACAATATTGGATACATAGCTCTAGGGATGGACAATGAACTAGGTGTCATTGCATAGATGTGTACTTAGTTGTAAGCTTGATCTTATTAAAGTACACTACAAGATGTAGTTGTGTCTCCTCATTAAAATTGGAGTGTACAATTGCATACTTTATACAATTAGGGCACACAACTATGCATTCATGGATAATTGATGGCCCATGAGTAGAGTTATATTTATAGTCTGCATCTATTAATTTCTCTTATAATAGTTAAACTTAAACTTATGGATCTTAGATTGAGATGCAGTTTTTGGTGAAACCATAAACTAGGATGCAATGTAATTGATAATTCATTATCAACCTAACATTTGATTATTAAAATAACATTAGAGTCATTTGGAATCACATATTGTATTTTATTATAAATTTATAAATTTGTTTTTTAAAAAAAATTTGAATGTTACATGGTGGTCTACATTGGTAACTACCAATTGTGCTGGTTTTGGTGCCTAATGTTAGCCTTGTGATAGTTAGCAGTGGACAATAGAGGTGATGGTTGGTAGCCAATAATGATAAAGTTTGGTATTGGTCGATGATCGATATAATGATTAATAATTGTGATCAGTAGTGAGTGGTGTATGACGTGTGAAGTTGGTTGTGGTTGGCAGTGAAAAGTGACCAACAATGTTGATCAATATTGCCGACTGAAAATAGTGGCAATTAAAGGCGGTGTTCAATGGTAGGTGGTGAATGAGGGCGATGATAGGTGGTAAACGATTGTGGTCGGAGTGATTTTATTTTGAAAAAATAAGAACATTTAAAACACCTTAAAGTTATTTTCATTATTTTTAAGATATATTGATTTATTTTCAAAATAAAAAATAGGAACACCTAAAATTACAAGAAAAATATTTCTTAAAAATATAAATAAAATATGATTTGAAATAAGCATTTAGATTTTTAACTAGGGTCTTTTTGTGAAGTTTTAAGATAATAAAAATGTATCGTGAACTTACAAAAGTAAATAACTAATGGTATGATAATTATTACGAGGGTTAAGCTGAAAGGAGTAAAAAAATGGTATTTAGATGCAATAAAGAAGAATAATTAGAGATTAACATGGAACTAACACCAGTCTTATCTTGCAATGATTGGGGAGCCTTCCTTCCTCTTCTTATAGATTGCTCTCTTGATCTTTTCTTAGCACCAATTTTACCATGCAATGATTGGAGAGACTTCCTCTTCTTGTAGATTGTTCTCTTGATCTATCTTCTCTTCTTGATTCTTCTTTCTATTCTTATTTTTTCTTCATTTTCTTCTTATTCTATTTCCTTACGCATATTTTTTATTGCTTTTGGAATCTCTTGGATTCCTCATACTCTTTTGAGCTTCAACTAGCTCTCACTAAGGAGGCCTTCTATATTGTTGTTATGTAATCTCTTATAGCTTTGTTTGCATGATGTTGACCTATATTTATCTCATAAAAGAGCACTATTATTAACATATATATGAGTTATTTTACTTAAATTATATTCCACAAAGATTCTACATTGATGCCTCTTGGATGGATGTGGCCCAATAATTCACTTTATGTGCTAAAAAAATTCTTGTGTCATTAGAAGATCAAGAAATAACTCTTATGAATCCCTTTTAAAGGCTTTTATCTCTTTCATAAATATCATAATTTAGGTCAACAAGCATTCCCACATATGCCCCACCTCATATGGCTGCATAACTTTGAGATCTACAACTTAATTATAAATATAGGTTCCTAATTTTTATTTTGTGACATTATTCCCACATAAGAAATTAATAATTACCCATCTATTTTCATCTATAAAATTATAAAGAGAGGGAAAGGATATAAAGATTTTTAGAGTAAGGGAGGTATTCTTAAGGAGGGCGAAGTGATATAAAAAATATATAACATTTTCAACAAAATTGATGATGTATTATTATCTTCATCAACCCTCACATTAATATTGTTCATCATTGATTAATTGTGGTGTGTAATTTGTTCTTTCATAAAGCTAAAGATGACTATGTCAACAAAGTATATCTTTTTAGGCATAATGAGGAGGCTCCTTAATTCCTTTTTTTGTACATATTTTCTCTACAAGCCTCTTTGTTTATTAAATTTGCTATGTCCACTTTTCTATACATAAATTAGAGACAACATTCTAACTTCATAATATATCACCATATTTGTCTTCCTTAAGCTAAGGAGATAGGCTCATACTTGATGTTCTATTAGATTATACACACTTATTAACTATTAATTTAATCTTATAAAATTCACATTGATTGCCTAACTTACACTAATTTTTATAAGTAATTTACTAATATTTTATGTTAAACTAGTGTCAAAGCAAACATAATATTATGAAAATTACAAAAAAATAATAATACTAGGATAGTGAGCAAGCTACTTTAAGCACAATGTATATGAAATTTCTATACATATTAATATAATAATTATAATTATAACAATCACCAAATTAAAATGTTAAAATTAATAAGCTATTACAAGTAAATAAATAAATATGCATGCAAGCTAAATATAAGAAAATAAATTTAAAGGCATATACATAGAAGAACATAAAACAAATTTTACCTAATTCAACCCTTAATTTGCCTACATCCATAGAAGATCCTTATACAGTTAAACTGTCTAAAGTGATATGTAATTGGATAGGTAAGATATCACTTTAGCAGTGTAATCACTTTGGTAGTAGATAAGATATACAGATCATGGCCCGAAATGATTTATCATTTTAAATAGGATATCACTTTTAGACAGTATCACTTTAGACAGGTTTTATTGTATATCTATAATCCTCACTATAAGATTTTATTACAACAAGATTCTCTCTTTCAAGGGACAAAAAAAAATAATAATAATAATAAAATAAAAAAAAATAACGGCCCGTTTATTATCTTATTAAATTATACATCTATCTCCTCTTATATTGGACTTTACAGTGAACGTTACAAATTATTACGGCCTGTTTATTAGCCCATTAGCCTTCCAAGATGGTTTAAAGAAATTATAAGGCCCACGCAATTTTGGGTGAGCACAATTTAACGTTGATTTGAGAATGACAAAGATTTACAGTAAAATATCAATTTAAGCTTATTTACAAAATCAATTAGACTATATATCTCATTCCAGTTAGTAAAATGAAATTAATTAATGATTCAATTAATAATCGCACTTAACAATAAGTGATATGTTAACATTATTTCTTAAATATTAATTCACAGATAAATCATTATTATTTTCAGGTATAATTTGATTCAATATTATCTTAATAACAAGAGTGCTAATATCACAATGTTATTATTATAATAGTATTATCTACAAAATATGATAGTTTTAGTCTAATATTATTTTATTTAAAAATATATTATTAGTTAAGCTTCATTTGATTTTTTTTGTATTAAGAAACATTTTTCGAAAATATTAAATTCACAATGTGATTGGTATTTGTAATTATTATTTTTTAATATGATTAATTTTAAATTTTAGAAATATTATGCATTCTATAAAAATGTGCTGATGCAAAAATATTTAAAAATTCATATTTTAAAATTTATTTTTACCGAAATAATCAATTCAACCTTTAAAATTATTATCTACATTTTTTTTGTCAATCAGTCTTTAGATGCTCTATAATTAGTTAGTTATCACTGATTTAATAGCAATCAAATGTCAAAGAAAACAGCATCATTTAATACTTCATTAAATCAGAAGAAAAAAAATATAATAGATTATTAAAATATATATTTTTGATAACAAAAATTAATATTGAATTATGAAAAAAAAATTAAAAAATTTAAGACTTCATAAACTTATAAAAATTTGTTATATTTTCAGACGACGTGTTTTGCATCTAAAAATAGAAGAGCAAATAATATATCATATTAAAATTTATCAAGTCAAACACAATTCTTAAATCAATATGTTAATTAATTTTTATAAAATTAAAAGTCATTTAAACTCTAATTTTAATAAATCTATATTAAAATTGAATGTCTCGATGAGACGAGTCTATTGACACCAAAAACGAGTCAATCTGAATTCAAATGAGCTCAAATCAAGTTTTAGAAGTATAATTATATACTTTGAGACATTAATTGAATTGTGAAAAGATGTCCACATTCGATATGCTTATAATCAAATCAAACAGATCTACGAGAGAAATTCGATGATCCTAAAAATATTAAAACTAAAGGTTGTTAAGGCACTCAAATCCCTAAGAACATATTTATGATCAAAGAAATCAATATGAACCATATGATGAAGTTTTTTATTATTTATTTACATTTTAGTTAAAGTTACCAAAATGCATATTTTAAAACTCTATAAATAAGACTATATTTGAACCATGAAGGAGAGAGCTAAATGAGGTTCGAAAGAGGCGTAAAGAATTGAACTTGGAAATTTTAAGCCATCTACATCCAATAGTTATCATCTACCTTCGATATCCAACACTAATCATAACCAGTTGTCGTTACAATCTAACTATCACCATATTGATGTTGTAATCTTATTTCAAGGCCATTGTCACATGATTTTTCTAGGTTTATAGATTATGAAAGTGTTTTAAACCATTTAGATGAATTTTTATAATTTTTATAATTTTTGATTAATTATTTACTCAAAATTATAAAAGTTAGTCTAAAAATTAATTACTCTCAATCTTGTTGTCTATTTGACTTGAAATTTTTATAGTATATAGGGAATAACATTTGTTTGTTCTCTAAGAAAATTACTTTTATTAGATTAATATTTTAAGAGTAATTATAAAATTTTATTTCTTAATCAATTTCAAATTACTCTCAAAATACGCAATTAAATTTGGGGCTTCTAAGTTCATTAGATTCGTCTTTAAATGCTAAATCAATAAATAGGTCATTCATATTTTTGGATGAGTATTTACTTTTTATGATTTTTTAAAGTTCTGATTATTTTTAGATAAATTTTAAATCCATAAATCTTCTATTTTCTTACTTACCTCCATTTGTAGCTGATGTGACAATCACATTGTATGTGTTGACATGCTATTGGACCACATGAATCTAGCTCAGATTATGGTGAACACAAAATTAATCCTAGTTGTAGGTTCACTGAAATTTAGTGTTAATTGGTGAATTTAAGGTAAAGAAAGGGGGTAGGGATTTTGTTTCAATTGCTTGAGTGCTAGGGAAGGTGTAGGAAGTGATTAATTATCTTAGGGAGATTAGGGTGTTGGAATTATATTGGGCCAATGTGGGCTCCAAAAATTATCCACCGACCTCTCGACAATATTGAATTGAAGAGAGTTTGGATTTAAGTGTCGGTGTAATTTTTAGAAGGCAGATGGAATAGTAGATAAGACAATACCCAAAGAATTCGTCCTCATTTGAGAACTTTAGATCTGGTTCCAGTATCTTATAAAGCAAGCCTATAGTTAATTACCTCCCAATAGAGAGAGAATTTTCGACAAGTGCTACATTAGATCGCTAAATACGAACGTGATAAGAAGAAGATATAAGTTTTAAGAATTTTAAATTTATGAAATTCATCATTTTAGCTTAAACTGGATGGTTAGGGGAATGATGACGTGCCTGATCTAGATCCCATGGTTTCATCATCCCCGGCGTCATGTCCCTCCTACTTAGAGGAGGTAAATAACCCAACACCGAATGATCCTTATCGAATACACGTGTTACGGCCCAAGAAATCCTTGTAGACATTGGGTGGTGTTTGTCTAAGGAGACAATCTTAAGTCTACCTTAGTTGACAGAGGGTTGTTTTCCATATCAAGTATACCATATGATTTACAACTCAAAGGGTAGAGCCATTGAGGAGCATATGAGCTATGGTCATGATCATAATATAATAGAGCCTGACTGGCTAAACCACCCGATCAGAGAACTCTGGTTATAACCGCTTCATCTATGGAGCCTACTGGCAAAGCCACACAATTAGAGGACATGAACCACGTCCTTACTGGAAAAAGATTGATTGAGAGTAAACATAGTAGAACACTTGATTTAACATTAGCTTTTTTGTGAGTTAAAGTTTTCTTAAATTGTCACATTCGACAAATAATTGCAGAAGGTGGATAGATTGAGTTTTGCTTTAAGCTTTTAATAATAAAATTTTATTTAAGCGGTTTTAGATTGCTACTTAATTTAATTTAAAATTTTGATTAATTTGAATATGTTTAAGAGCTTTAGATCGTGTCAACTCTGTTTAGCTGCTAATAGAGGATTAGATCTACTGTCCCCTAACATAATCAATTTCTCAGATATTTCACTGAGTTGAAATTTTTATAATAGATTTTTAGGTTTTGTTAACGGACCCGATGACTAAATACTAAAAGTCACCACAAAGATCCTCGATACACTGAATTTAAGAATCGATAAGATCGAGGCCCATGCAGCATCTAAGAATGCTTTAATTAACGATTTTGTCGCTATACGATGTGTGAATCCGTGCCTGAAGCGCTTTGAATTGATATGATATCTTATTAGATTTATTAAATTAATATTCAATAGATTCTAATTTAGCCCATAGAGCCTTTTTAGACATTAAAATTTGCACTTGAAATCTCTATGTCCGAGCATATGCAGGTATTTATAGCTTAGATAATTTCATCTAATTAATGAAATCATTGATTTTGAAAATTATAATTAGAATAAAATTCTTTAATTTTTGATTGAAGGAAACCCTATGATTTTTGTAGATTTTTATTTCGTATCATTCTTGCAAAAAGTTCGTAGATATGGTATAGCCTGTTTCAAGCTATAGATTCAAAAGATAGTTTAATTTGTTGTTTTAAAAGAAGATTTACCTCTTATAGTAGCTTTCATTTTCACCGTCCTTTTTTTTAACTTTCCTACATTCATTTTTCCCCCTCTTTTTATTCAAACTTTTCTACATTCATTTTTCCCCCTCTTTTTATTCAAACTTTCCTACATTCATTTTTTACCCCTCTTTTTCTTTTGAAAGTGGTCCTTTCACTATCCCTTCTAATTTCTATAAATAAGGCCAAGAGGGAATATCACATTCCATTCCATTTGTTTGAAGGGTTGAAGTTGGAGCATTTGAAAGAGAACTGTTAGAAGCTTTAGTGGGCTTTCAACTCTACTTAGATAAATTTCATAAGTGCTTTTCACCCATCTTTTTTATTTTACTTTTATGTTTATTGTATGTCATTTTACTTTCCTCTTTTTTTGTTTGACGCTTTTAATTTAAAATTAGCTATAGGTTTCCTTACTTAGCGTTCTTAAGCGAGTTCATTTCATTCTCCCATTTTTTCTAAGCCAAAAGATTTGACATAATTTTGGCAGTCTTCTGGCATCATCTCCACATATGGGGTTGCATCAGGAGTATTTTGGCTTTCTCGGTACGCCCTCATGAGTGTAGCGAGTGGTGTCTTGCGACACCATAACCATTTTCACACCCACTACGCCTCAGGCATTAATGGGTCTAAAACTGAGAAGAGAAATGAAGTGAAAATGTATTCATTTCATTTTTTCTAAGTCTAAAAATTAAACAAAATTTCGAAAGATTTCATCTGGGGAGCGATATCTAATGGATGTTATTTACAAGACTTCATAAGTGTAGAGTTGGTATCATGACACCACTTAGTTTTATCTCATCGAGCTCTCATCAGCACGACGAGGCCTTCGAACTTATAAAGAAATACAAGCATGTATATATATCCACATTCACAGATCTCACATGTTCTGACTCATTTTTCTGCGCGCTGCAAAGATCGGCAAAGAGCAGGGTTGGATATGTTGGAAATCAAGAGAAGAACCCGCCTCTTGATGGTGTTGCTTCTCTGGCTGCGGCGAGGCAAATTTGAAGAGGTAATGGAAAAAATGCGATGCCGGAAACCAAAAGAAGAACCCGCCTCTTGAAGGTGTTGCTTCCGACATGGAAGGGAAGAGGAAGGGTGATATAAGGACGAAAACCAAAGAAGAACCCACCTCTTGATGGTGTTGCTTCGATTGACGAAAAAATTGGAAGGATAATGAGGAGGACGTCGAATGAAAGAAGAACCCCTCGATGTTCTTCTGTTCGAAAAAGCAAATTTTCAGATTTCGACAAAGCAAAATTTGAAATTTGGAATAGGAAAAATGAGGTAATTTTCGTTGGAAAATTGGGATTTTCGATTTTGGGAAAGTGAGGGACTTGGGAAGAGATCAACAACCAAGAAGAATGAGGGAAGGAGGAGAAAATGAAAAGAGATTTTTGGCCAAAGAAAATTGAAGGAAATGGGGAGCATTTTTGGTTTTGACTCTTGAGGGGGAAATGGAGAGAATGAAGAAGAGAAGAAGGAGGAAGAGGAAAGGGAAGGAAGAATTCTTACCTTATTTCAGTTTGGAGGAGGAGGAAAGAAAAAACTCGTGGTTTGGAGAAGGGAGCAAAAAATCTTTTTGCGATTTTCAGATTAGGGAAAAGGAAAATTGAATGAATGAGAAGGAGGGGAAGCTTTCCATCGGTTTGGAGAAGGAGCGTTGGGGGAACGTTGGAAGAACTGCTCCCAGGAGGTGCTGAATCGACGGGAGGGAAGGAGAAGGTGCGGCTTGCATTCGGTTCGCATAAAGAGGGGAGCCCGACGTCGGATGCGAAGAGGGAGCCGCAGAGAATAGAGAAGGGGGCCTGTGTCATTTAGAGAGGGATTTAAGAGTTTATTTTAAATTGATTAAATGACTTAATGAATTTTACGTCGATAAAATCACATGGTCAATATATATATATATATATATATATATATATATATATATATATATATATATATATATATATATATATATATATATATATATATATATATATATCAATGTTGTTATTCCATTGTTCAATTTGTTCGCAGTTTTGTTGGGCAGTCAAATTGAGATTGAGTCAATTTCAGTTTAAAATGCGCGCCACTTTTGACCGCTCGACATTTATGCAGACTCATCCGAATTGAGTGAGAACAATCTTACTTGATAGATTTTAATATTTTAAAGCTAATGGCATGATCAATTTCATGAATGGAGTTTGTTTGATTTATGTCGATGCCTCCTGACCTTGATATGTGTGCAAGCACGTTGATGACTCGAGTGCTTGATCAGTTGATCATCAAGTTGTGCAATATTTATATCCTAACCAGCTTAGATATTCTGAACGTGATGGCAAAGTCCGTTGGTCGATCGTAGGTCATTTGGGTTGATTTTGATGACGTTTAGTGCATTTCAATCTCGATTTACGAACTGTCAATTCAAATCATTTGATATTTGCACAGACTCATTTGAATTGAGTGCGGACAGTCTCATTTGATAGTTTTCAATATTTTGAAGCTAACGACATGATCAATTTCATGAATAAAGGTTGTTCGAATATCATCGTAGCTTCTCGACTCTGATATGCACGTCAACACATTAAAAGCTTGATCGCTTGATCGACCGATCTTTAGATTTTACAATATTTATATTCTGATCAATTTCAATATTTTGAACGTGATGGCCTGTTCATCGACCAAAGGTCATTTCAATCATTTTCGACGCTCGCATTTTGAGCCTAGTTTGAATGCCACCTTCAAGTGCCGAATTTGACTGAGCTTCGACTTATAACACATATATGGAGGTCAACAAATTCCCCCCAATAAATGTAATTTGTGCATAGCGAGTCACGTTTGTTAAAAATTGGTTGTCTCTTTGGTTTTGAGGATCTTGCATGGTACTACCCTTAAGTTGGGGCTACAATCTTTGAATATCACAGATGACACGGATATTATGATGTCTTACCGCTTTCTCACAAAGATTAAGCAAGACGTTCTAAACTCTTGAGCCGTCACTACAACCGCTCCGAACGCCGGATTCCTCTATTGGCACGATTCCTACTCTTCCCCATAAATATGTCACATGGGCTAGATATATTCTACAGGCTCACAAAGATACTTTACGGACAGCCAGCGTTTATGAGGCAGTATATGTTAATTTATTTGACTTTGGGGGTGTGCCTTCTTCTTGGGCTCATGGAGTAGTGGAGTTCTGGGATCCTAGTAGTAACACTTACTGGATTGGCCCGAAGGAGTTGACAGTCACTCTTTTGGACTTACAGGCTATGTCGAGTATTCCCGTATTCGATTATCGCTATGAGGAGTGTGTTCCATCTTTTGGGGAGTTATTTTGTAGGTCGATGATTGTGATCGACAGGTAGTGCTATGTTTTATATTGATCTTCCGGACCACTATCACTAGACCTTAGTTGTCGGTGCTATACGACATGAGATGCATTACCCGTGAGTACATGGATTAGCTTCTGCGGATTATGCTATATCCGAGAGATCAGAAGACGCATGACCCTTTTCAATTGGGTGTGTCTAAAGGTTACTTATCAGGAGACTGAGATTTTATTAGCGGAGCGACTTCTCCAGACTACAGATTGAGAGATCTATTCTTAATTTTATAGTGACATGGCTTTGCATTTTGGCTCCCATTATAAAGGGCTTAGTTCCGCTTTATTAGCTAGGTGATCTCGAGGTGAGAGTTTCTCTTAGGAGATAAAGTGCTTTATAGGATATTGGGGTGATTTCTGGGTGTTCCCTAGAGTTGTGAAATATGATTCTACCTGGCGATTCTTATATGCTTGGGTTCATCTCCACATACATGGTGCCTTTGCTTATTTTGAGTATCCATCATTCTTTTTAAAGGGAGGATATCCTATAGCCTTACAGTTATATCGAGCATCCTCTACTTTAGAGATGGAGAGGATTCACATGCTCTTCTTTGCTCCCCATTTGGTCAGAGATCGATTTTTGTTGGTTCACCAGCCGGATATACTCTACTTACCCTCTGACTTGATAGGGATTGATCTTGTGGACAGTCTTGATGAGAATGACAGATATTCCTTCATGGCCACATCGAGAATTGAAAGTGCCTTTTAGATACATCTAGATGATTATGTCATTAGGCGCATTATAGAGGGCTATCAGCCTAACTGAGTTACATGGTAGTTTGGCTTCTTCCAATCGACTGCTCATGATGGCAGGCCATTCATCCCTTGTGTAGTGGATTTCAGGAGGATCAAGACGATTCCCTGACACGCATTTTACCGCTTTTGGCTACATTTTGAGGCTTGAATCGGTGCTTACTGAATAGCCCTCCATAGGATCACACAAGGGTTAACTATACCTACCTCACCCGAGTATGGATGTCTTTTGGCCCTTTTATGGAGCATGGTTCCAGGAGATATGAACGCAAGATGAGGTCTTTGGGCATTCCTCTAGATTAGAGGACCCATCGTCGATTACCATTAGTAGGAGATTATAGCGCTAGAGGTATAATCACTATTCTCCTCTCTTTCAATACTTTTTTCTCTCTCCCCTCCTTTTTTTTTATCAAAATATGCTTACAGTGTCTAATACTCTAATTTGATTCTTGATAGATGGACTAGTTGGCGAGAAGGTTAGGGCTGAGGATACCACTTCTAATGGCAGAGTTAGAGGGATTCGCTCCTAACTAGATATTTCTTCACCACTTAGACGTAGTGTAATCAACCTAGAGCTGCGGCTCTTGATTGTTCCACGAGTCCTCTCCCATAGTAGTTTATGACTTTTAATGAAGCACCACAGGTGTCAAGCAATATTGGAGATGTTAGGACTCGAGTCAGCGCATGTCGCCTTTGATACTATCACTTGATTTTATTACCCTTCGTGGACCACCTTTATCTCGAGTCGACTGCCCATTGCCTTTGGGGGACAAGGTGGGGGACCTCATGCCTAGTGAGGCCTCTATTGAGCCAGCACATAGCCCTAGAGCTTATCAAATACTGAGGGTCCTCGAGGCTTATATCGCTTATGATACACCACTTCAGTCGAATTCATCATGTCAGGTACTTTCTCCCCTTTCTTTATTCTTTAGCTGTACTTCTTTACATTTACTGCTCTGCTTTATGCTGATTATTGCCATTTGTTCCTTGCAGTGCTTGATGTAAGTTATGAGTCTAAGATCTACCATCATCATCCCTATAGGCCAAATCCACGTGACAGGGGCATGCAGAATTGCAGCTTGGTATTTTTGAGGGACGTGATTTCTCAGCTTACTTTGGACTCACTAGAGTCACTAGACAACATCACATCTTATGCGAACACCATTTTAGACCTTTTAGCTCATATTGGCTTGGAGGAGCAGGTTCTCAGGTATCTGGAGACTCTTTGTAGAGACATAGAGTTTTTAATCCACTGGATGAGATTGCTCAATATTGTCTGCTCTAGTACTTTACAGATAGAGCTTCAAGAGCAGGTCAGGATTCATAGAGAGATGGTTGACCTAGCGCATGATGAGTTTGAGGAGAGTGCTGAAGCTCTACGATATGACCGTCAGAGTTCGATAGATGCTTCTTCTAAGTTAGACATATTAACTGCCATGATCAAAAAGTTGCGGGTTGAGCAGAATAGAAGAGCTCAGGTTATAGAGCAGGAGCAACAGCGTTATCAGCTACGTCACCAGGCGATGGTAGATACTGAGGTTGCTTTGATAAGAGCTACTTATGCTTTCTATCGAGAGTGAGCACCATCTTTAGTACTTATTTAGCAAAGCTATAAGCTCTTATGATGTACTTTATTTTATCAGTCATGTATCATCTTGTTGCATTAGTGGATATTAGTGTTCCTCTATTACTTTTGTAATTTTTGCTTTTGGGGATTTGATGAGAAGATCAGCTTTGATTTGTTCTCTGGGCTTGATTTGTATACTTTATGCTTTGGGTTTAATTTGTGTGCTGGCTACGAAACTTGCATCATTTCAGCTTCGATCGCAATTGCTTACGAAGATCATCTACTATTTACCACAATGGCTTTGCTGAAGATCTCTTTCTTTTATGTCTTTGCAAATTTGAGTTTCCTCCAACCCTAGTTTTGTGCATGGTTGGGTTTGATGGAGGAATTAATTAATTTATTTTGATGAAGGATTCCACTGGGGAATTGGTTTATCCGTGCTTGGCTAGATTTGAAATTCCTTCTGTCCTAGCTTTAAGCTTGACAGACTTGATGAAGGAATGACTTGATTTGTCCATGTTGACTGGTCAGGAAGTGTATTTACATCATGAATCTGTGTTTGCTACTGATTAGGCATATGATGTCCCAACCTTCTGCTTATATACGGTCAATGTTGAGTTATTAGTTTAGCAATGTGTACATTAACAGATTGAATAATCACAAAAAATTTTTAGTTCAGCCATCGGCTCTGTATGAACTATGGAATTGCTTTCTCGGTCCTGCGCTTTCTACTTTGACGAACTTGATAAAGAGATTAGATGTGATATGTGCTTTGAGCTTGATCAGATTATTTGAGAATAAATTGAGATATCACCCTACGGGCAATATATAAATTGATTTGAGGCAGCCTTGAATTGAGAGTTTTCTCAAATTATCTTGATCTATCGATCAAGTAGAAAGATCTCTTGGATCCTGGTTGCTTATAATCACTAAGCTAGATCTAGTTTGAGATTGAACAACTATCATCATTTGACCAACAAGCAGGGGCTCTTTCACTGCGGCCTTTTCTTACAGCTTGTTGAGTGAGGAGAACGTCAGCAACTTGATCATTTGTGAGCTTGTTGAGTTCGACCTTTAGAACCTACTCGAGTCTTCAACTTAAGCTGTGATGGGTTTGTAGTTTTGTCATTAGACTAATGAACTGGGGCTCTTTCATTATGGTCTTTTCTTATAGCTTGTTGAGTGAGGAGAGCATTAACTTGGCCATTTGTGGGCTTGTTGAGTTCGACCTGAACCATCCGTGTCTAGACTTGGATGTAAGTTGAAATTTTCCAACTTAGTGATTGAAACTTCAAATCGGGAGTTCTTACTTGATCTGAATTTCAACTGGGAAATAAATCTCTTGACATTTTAGGGTTGTCTTTTCTTGCGTAGCAATAGATTCTTTTTTATTCCTGTAAGAACCTGCAACTTAACAATAATAATTATGAATATATTCAGGGATTTTGGCATAAAGCTCGATGTCAACCTGAATCAGGATATATTTGAGAATCTCATCTTATAGCATGATGTCAACTCAAATAGACTTAACATAAATTAAAAATGCCCCTTGTCTTGCAGGGAGAATTCAATAGCACATTTAGAGGAACTTTCCAGATGAAATTGCGCAAATACATCAATATTTAAGTTGATATGCTCTCAATAGAATCTTGACATGTAACATTGATTTCATCTATATAAAGAAATCTAAAACGCCCCCTGTGAAACAGGAAAATTTTCACAAAATTTTTTTTTCATATGGAGTGAGTATATTTATTTAGGGATCTCGACATGAAGCACGATGTCTACCTAAATAGGTATACTAAAAATATACCCTCTATCTTGCAGAGAAGATTTCTATTGTACTTCAAGAATGTATTCCTCATGTATAATACTTTTTCAAGTATCGACCATTAATTGGCGTCATTAGTCTTTCACCCTTTAGGTTAATGAGTTGGTATGCTCCTTATTGGTACACTTTCTCAATGACAAAAGGGCCTTCTCATTTAGGCTCAAATTTGCCACTAAAATTTTGATTGGGAATAATTGTTCTTCTCAACACCTGGACCAATTCTCCTTTTTGGAATGTTCGATGCCGTATCGTATGGTCGAAAGCTCTGGACATCTTTGCTTGATAAACCTCCAGATTTTGATGAGCTTTTAATCTAACTTCATCAAGTGCGTCAAGTTCCTCCATCCTCAGACGAGCATTTTGATCTTCAATTATATTGTATTGGATGGCTATTCAGAGTGAAGGCAACTCAACTGCAAGCGAAAGAATTTCTTATATTCCAAATACCAATGAATAAGGAGTGGCTTTAGTAGGTGTCTTGTAGGTGGTTCGATATACTCATAGTGCCTCTATTAGCTTAATATGTCATTCTCTCTTATTTTTAGTAAGAATCTTCTTGAGCAGCTTGACTAATGTCTTGTTGAAGGCTTCTGCCAAACTATTTGCTCTTGGATTGCAATCAATTTTGTCTTGATCGATGAATCTATAAATATTTGCACTTTTAAAGGTTGTGTCATTGTCAGAAATTATTCAACGTGATACTCCAAATCTATAGACAACATTATGTGTGAAGAATCTGATCACTCGATCAGCATTAACTTCTTTAAATGAGATAGCTTTAACCCACTTAGAGAAATAGCCAATCCCTGCTATGATGAAGCAATGTCCAACTGACGATGGACGATCGATTGGTCAAATTACATCTGTGCCCCAACATTCGAATGACCAAGACACTATTGTTGGGTGTAATGGATTTGGAGGTTTATGGATTATATTCCTATATACTTGACATTCATGACACCTCGTAGCATGATTGATACAATCTCTCACCATAGATGGCCAATAATATCACATCATTTTGATCTTTAGTGCCATCTTGGGACCTGAGTGATGTGCACCATAAAGTCCTTCATGAACTTCAACCATCATTTTGCTAGCTTCATTTACATTTAGGCATTGTAGCCACATTTGTTCAAATGATCTACGATATAAAGTGTTGTTGAAAAAAGCATAGTGCAATATCCTCTTCTCAATTTGAGCTGCTAGTGATTTATTATTTGGTAATTTACCTTCTTTAAAGTAGTCGATGAAGGGTTGCCTCTAATCATGTGGTTCTTCTACAATAAAGGCTTCACACTGCTTATCTAAAGCAATGTCATTCTTAGCTCTTCTTGGCACAACTTCTTGTTGATTTTGGGGAGTATGAGGAGCAACCTGAGTCGCATCCTGCTGTGTCAAATTTGGTAACCCCTCTACCTGTGGGGATTGATACTTTACTAGCTCTAGGACTTGCCGAGTAAATATGTCGATCATGACATATTCACCATTCATACTTATCATTTCCTTAGCAAATTTTGTCAAGCAATTGACTTTACTATTCTCGAATCGAGAGACTTAAATTAGTGTGATATTTGGTATCAACTTCATAAACTTGAGAACTCGTTGGTGATAGAAAGCTAACTTAAGCTTGTTGATTCTATAGACGCCAAGTACTTGATTTATAATAAGCTAAGAATCGCCAAAAATGCAAGTTTTTAATGCTTATGAAAATAAATTCTTCAAGACCTGCCACTAATGCTTCATATTCAACTTCATTATTAGCTCTTGGGTCGGTCAATCCATATGATCGTCTCATTATTCCTCC
The DNA here is from genome assembly GCA_021442155.1 of Cymbidium sinense. Classification (NCBI taxonomy): domain Eukaryota; kingdom Viridiplantae; phylum Streptophyta; class Magnoliopsida; order Asparagales; family Orchidaceae; genus Cymbidium; species Cymbidium sinense. The sequence goes on along the minus strand of CM038233.1, from coordinate 12,944,607 downwards.
TTCTGGTGTTATGAAGATGATGCTGATTCCTACTCTTACCCTTGGGAAATTTACAGGTTTGACTTGTTTGATCGATGATGCTCCATCAAAGTATATTTTTCAAATTTTTGATTTTTCTCTTTCATGAATGAGCATAATTTGCTCATTAGAAAAATCATCATTAAGGGAAGAGTCCATAGGGATAAAATGTGCAGCAAGAAAATCAGCTAAGACTTGTCCCTTCACTGCTTTCAACGGAATGTATGTGATATCAAATTGTCAATATCGCCCATCTTGCCAAGACTATCAATGGTCTTTGTCATCAAGTACTTTAACGGATCAATCCTTGAGATGAAGGTAACCTTGTGAGATAACATATAGTGACAAAGCTTTTGGACTACAAAGATCAATGCTAAATAGTGCTTCTCTATCGGAGAGTTTCTCATTTATGCTCCAATCAGCCTTCGACTGATATAATAAAGAGTATTCTCTTTGCTTTCTTCATTATGTTGTGTCAATAATGCTCCAAGAAACTCTTCTAATACAGTTGTGTATAGAATGAGGGGATTCCTAAGAGTAGATGCTACAAGAATTTGTGGATTTAACAGATAGCTTTTAATGCTATTGAAGGCTTCTTGGCACTCCTTATCCCACTTGAATGGAGCATCCTTCTTCATCAACCTTGCAAATGGTTGACAGCATCCTGATAGGTTTGATATGAATCAACGGATGAATGCAAGTTATCCTTGCAAAGAGCGAAGTTGACTCAAACTTTTTGGTGGAGGCATCTCCACAATAGCCTTGATCTTAGCAGGATTGATTTCAATACCTGGATGTATATATACCCTGTGAATTTTGAGGATACCTTGAATGCACATTTTAGAGGATTCATCTTGAGATCATACGATTCTCTCGATAATTCTCAAGTCTTTGAAGTGGTTTTCACGATTCAAAATTTTTACTACCAGATCATCAACATAACATTCCACCTTTTGATGGATCAACTCATCAAAAATACGCGCCATGGATCTTTGGTATGTAGCTCCAACATTTTTCAAGCTAAAGGGCATTGGATGCCAATATGTGTTCTAAATGATGTATATTTTTCATCTTTATGTGTCATTTTTATTTGGTTGTATCCTGACGATCCGTCCATAAATGAGAACATGTCATAGTTGGAGGTGTTGTCCAGTAGTAGTTCTGATATTGGAAACGAAAAGTCATATTTTGGGTAGGCCTTATTAAAGTCTCAGAAGTCAATGCAGAGACTGATTTGGCCATTCTTCTTTCTAATTGGGATAATGTTGACTATTCAATCTGCATACTTCTCCTCTCGGATGAAGCCTGCTTCAATTAGCTTTTTAGTTTATACAATTACCTGTTCTTCAATCTCAATCTCATTAGGAGCTTGCTTAATGAGTATCAGTGGTTTAATAGCTAGTTTATGAACTACTACATGGGATAAGCTATTTCGTAATATGTCCAGGCAAAGTAATCCTTGAATTCACAAAGTAGCATTTTTAGCTCTTCAACTTTCTCATCAGAAGGGCACTGATGAAAGTTGGACAGGGATCATCCTCAGCTCCTAGGTTGATTTCTTTAAGTTCATCCATAGTAGCTATTTGTCCACCATCTTCAAGTTCTTGTGCGAGCTTGACTTCTACTTCTTCATCATTTTTAAGAAAAATTTCATGGGAATCATCTTCTTCGTCACTATGAGTTTCTATCTCAACTTCTATTGTATTATAACAAGCTCTATTCTGATGAGATTTGCGGATGAATCCAAGACCTTCAGTGATAAAATTATCACTTCTTCATGATGCCTGAGGACTTATTTGGCTCCACATTTTGTTAAAGATTTGAGTCCTATATTTAGTAATTCTAATATAAATTTCAAGCTTATGCATCATTCTTCATAATTTCTGTGGATAGTATATTGGTATTCTTGTTGGTATTATCTCATCAGATTTTTCATGTTGAGTGGTTCAAAATTTTTGAGGTGAGACTCTTCAGATTTGTAAAATAGAGTTCCTGTTCTGCCACTCTCGCTCAACGGCACATAGAATGTTATCAATTCTTCAATATTATGAACCTCCAGTGGACTGATTTCTTTGAAGCACTGATGAGGGATGGGTATAATTTTGAGTGAGTCATTTAACTCTACCAAGTGAGCTATTCTCCTTGATGCAGTCATCTGAACTCTATTTTCATAAATAGATTCAAAATTGTAATCTGAATCAGAATCACTTATTTCATATTATACTTTTCTTGAGAGCTTATAAGTTCCCTTAGGTTTGATAAGAATATCTTCTCCTTCTTCTGTGCCACTTCCCAAATGAGGAACTAATTTTCTTAATTTATGTGCAGAATCAAGTGCTTTAGGGAGAGTCGACATTACCTTCTTTCTTCCTCTTTGCTTCTGCTCTTTCACTTTGTGAAATTGCTTTTAGTTCTAGTGGATGCTACCGCTTCAAGAGGCTCATTGGCTTAGGCTCTTTAGGGATGAAATATTTGCATCTTCATCTCTTGCTTCATTGATGGAGAATGGTTGTAGTTATCGAAATTAATTCTTCTCCTTTAGGTACTTCATACATTGATGCATAGTTGATGGGACCATCTCATGCTACCACTACCAAGAGAGCTCTAAATGATGTATCGCATTAATTACATGAAACTTGGCTTATATATAAATCTCAACTTGAGGAGAATAAAGAACGAGTTTTCCTTTTCATTGAAATCATGAACCATCAATTTATCTCTCCCAAGATGTTAGATATCTAGTGATAATCCTCTCAATATCTTTAGACTGATAAGGTTGATAGAAGAACCTAGAGCAATCAATATTCAATTGATCGAGATGTCATCACTCTCTGCAGTAACATATAGAGGACGGTTGTGATCTGCCACTCCCAACATAAGATCTTCTTCAGAAAATGTGATTACTGAGAGATCTTGAGTTTGCAATGCTTCAGTCATGCATTTTTCAGCAAAGTAAGCTTCATAACTTTTCAGATCTTTAAGAGCATGTATCAAAGTTTCTCAGAGATCTTTTGACATCAAGAGAGCCTCACACACTCAGTTATGCAGGAATTTTTCTCAGATGTGATAGAATATTATAATCTATCTTCTCGCTTAACTTAGGCTTTATCCTAGGATTTTTGGGAATGATATCCTTGATGATGGTGGTAAGACTTTATCACTTCTCAATTGAACCTAAATCACCTTATCTTGCTTAGATTCTTCCGAAGAGGTAGTTTCTTCAAGTTCCCTTCTTATTCTGGAAGATTGGCCAAAAGGGCTAGACTCATTTTTCAACGTCTTACATTTCATGATGATATCGAGTCTCGACTCTTCTCCATCGAGAAAATATAGATCTTCATCCAACTATGGTTTTGTTGAGTCATTAAACAAAATTCGAGTTAGCTCCTCGTGCTCTTCTTGCTGATAGTTGGTTGACGAAACCGACTTCCCTTATCATTTTAGAGTAACTGATGTTGAAGAACATCTGACATCACACAGATAATTCGGCATGTCTCTACTAGACAGAATTTACCATTATCTTCTTCATCTGATTCAGCAATGTGAAGTTTAGGCATGAAGTCTGCAAGCTTAAATGGTTGTTTTGCTGGCTAGTGATACTCTTCTAAATTATTAATGATCTTTTAAGTTGTAGTTCTCTTCTTGATCTTCTTTTTCTTAGTCGACTTCTTTGATTTATGAGGCCTGCATTTAGTAGACTGCTTCTCATGTTGTGACGAAGTAGCCTTATCAGAATGCCACTGACAAGCCCAAATACTTGGTTTAGGCATCTCTCGTAAGTCCAATATAGGTTCAAGTGGTGATTTTCACTTAACACTAGGGATATTTTTTAGCTGCTTCAGCATTTTCACGCTCTTTTTGGAGACTACTGTTTGCCATTCTTCAGTCAGAATTGATTTCTCCTTCTTTTTGTCTTTGCTGGATGATACGGAGGATGACATAATCATCCTTGTAGACTCTCTTTTTGGGCAGATTAGAACACTATCGAATGGTATAAATTCACCTCGTCGATACTTCCTTTGTAACCAATCTTTGAATACATAACAGTCTTCGTTAGGATGACTGATCATCCAATGATAGGGACAGTAATTTGGATTATTGACTTGAGCTTCTTGTGCCTTTTAATTTCGGTAGTAACGCTTTGACCGCCAAAATAATTTATACACTATCCCTTCTAAAGAATATTCTTTATTCATCTTTTCTTAAGAGATGCATTCATCATCTCTTGTTGCTTATTTTGGACGCTCCTCACCACTTGGAAAGTTCAAGGTTTGTCATTGCTTCCTAATACCAATTTTAGCTATGGATTAAATTAAGCAGGCTTCTTTCCCTTATCATCATTATACATTGGCTGCTTTCCTTTATCCACATTGTATATCACCCTCTTTTCACCATTTGAGCTATAGGAAGCGACATAAATTTCATTTTTTTTTTAGTCTGAAGGTTTGTTTCTCTTTGCTTTATCTCAGATAGACTGACTTAGATTCAACTTTTCGAATTTAGCCTCCTATCGAGAAAGTCCTGGAATATTGCAATCGACTCCATGCATAAAAATGGTACTATTTTATCATCCATATTGCCCATTAGCAATTAGATTGCATGTTCTTCTTTCAATTATTGCTTGCACTTCATACTTAGGTTGCGCCAATGACTTTTGAATTTTATCACTGATTCATCTTTCCTCCTTTTCAATAAGGCGAGGTCAGGGATTATGATTTTCTCGGTTGCATTGGAGAACCTCTTCACAAATATAGTCTCTAATTCAGTAAATATTTTAACTGAATCATTTGACAATTCTGCATACCATTCAAAGCAAAGGTTGCTAACGAATTGAAAAGTAGTGCATCGTTCTCCTCGTGTTACCAAGTAGCCTTAAATTGGCTAGATGTTATTTTGGATTACCAAGCCCTAAAGTATTAAATTTTGCTAGTAACCTTTCGTACAACTTGGTCATATTCATGGGTAACCCTTACTCACCTTTTTCGCTTTGCTCTAAGGCTATGATTGCCTTTATCTTTTCATTGATTATTATTTCTAGCTGAGCAGCTGTTATCATTTTAGGTGTGCTAGCCATATTTTGAATTATCGATTGGAGAGGTAGTGGGTTAACTTCATTTCTCGCTTCATGCGTAGCATGTACGTAGAGCTTGACACATGTTGGTAGATAGTTATATTATGTCACATTACAGATAAAATAGGTGATGCACTTAATTGATATTATTCTGTAACATCTCCATCATGATTTTCATTTGTACGATCATATCATTCATTTTGGTACCAAGTTGTGCAATCTCCTTATCTTTGATTTCCATTTGACGTCAGATTTGCTCTGCTCATGCGCCAATCAAGACATGCTCTTCTTCTTCTTCTTCTTCTTCTTCTTCTTCTTCTATTTCTATTGTCTCGCTTGCTCATTTTCGTGGGAAGAACTTGACTGCCCTTCTCCTTGTGCATTTGCAGGGGCAGCTATTGATATGAATAACGACGCTGATTATAAAAGCGTGTATCAAGCTAATCATTTTCTGGTTCAACCATATAAATAGCTTTGACACCCATGATATCTTTCTCATTCTTATCTTCTTCTTCTTCTTCATCTTCAGCAAATATCAAAGATCTATCCTCTATTTATTTCTATGAAGACTCTTCTTCATAAATGTTGAATTCGTTCCTCGATTCATGTTGGATGATGGTGGAGAGTTCATATATCTCTAACCAATAGACAAACTCTACTTCCATAGTGTCCTCTTCATTATTTTCTTCTTGCACACAAATTTCTGATCGACGTTTCCAGTGGATCTCTGGTTCAATATGTAGAATAAATACTTCTTCTATTAAAGGACTGCGATCAAAGTCAACCTTCTCTTGTATGGGTGAATCTGATCAGCGATGGGACCCCCTAGATGATTCTCCAGGGTGTTGACCATCATGTCTTTCATTAATGATATCCTTTCATTAGGGTATCCACTTTTGATGAGTTGTTCTTGAGGTGAATTTTTGAGTATATGTATCAGATGTCACATCTCTTCTATTATTCAAAGTTTTATTATGGGGCCTTGGCCTCCATATATGTTTATTTTCACGGGACCTTTGAATAGATTCTTGGACCCTTCAAGTGTCATGCTTTGATGCTTACCATGCAAAGCTGCAGCGCTCGATGGCTATTTAGAAGAGATGACAACTTTCTTGGTGGAGCTTCAGTATTTTCCATCACCACAGGCCTCTGAGATCTTCTTTTCATTAGGCCTTTATCCTTGGCTACTTTGAGAACTTTATGTATCCTGACAAAAAGTGTTTCAGCCATCTCCTCTGTGGTGGTGAAGCTTGATGTAGTTGGTTCTTCCAGAAAGACTATTTTACTCACCAGTAGAGCTATTCCTTTTACCCACTTTAGGTTGTCAAAGTTATTATGGGGGATACTCATATCGCTTGTTCACTAGTCATTCAAAGGGGATTGAGCCCTCACCAACATTTCTCCTTCTTCTCTGTCGGTTTGCTTCCTAATGAGGAAGCTTCATGATCATGCTTTCTGTACAAGAGGTTCAATCGCATGCATTAGAGGAATTAAAGACACACTTTGTCCACTGATGGTTCTTTTCATCATGGGAGCTTCAGATTGACTTAGCCTTTTGAAAACTAAGTTCTCTGTTGGGAGAACTCCTTGACAGCTGTTAGCTGTTGAACTGGTTGGCGCATATGGCTAGAAGGAGCTTCAATAACTTGAGGCCTTCCAGCATGACCTCGGACGAATGTATCATGAGTGGGTATTTTAGGAGTTACAATTACGATAATCGAGAAATTCAAGCTACTAAATTAAATGGTAGCTCCGACATGTCCTATGTTGATGATGACTACAGGTAGATGTTCAGACTACCTAGTGATTGAAAGGAGTGTTTGTAGATTCATTCTCAAGAAAAGTAAAAATGAAGTAGTAATTAGCAATTATTATTTCACCCCATACTTTCAAGATACAGAGGTACCACAAAATAAAATAATGGTGTAATAAAGATATACTTTACGGAATGATTCATTATACATAGAGCCTCATATTAAATTTATTATACACTTAAATCACAATTTCGTTGTTTTGAATTTTTAAAAAATTTATCGCTACTATAGCACATATATGAAAAGATGAAAGAGAATCACCCGGAGTTGGGAAAAGCTATATATATATGACTAGCCAAAGATGGAAAGAGAATCCTGTCCCTAGCGGAGTTGCCAAAAATCTGTGGGCTATGAAAATTCACCATTGACCTCTCGATAATATTGAATTAAAGAGAGCTTGGATTTAAGTGTCGGTGTAATTTTTAGAAGGCAGATGGAATAGTAGATAAGATACTACCCAGAGATTTCATCCTCATTTGGTGAGAACTTTAGATGGTTCGGGTTTTCCAAGCCTATAGTTAATTACCTCTCCCAATAAGTGTGAGAGAACTTTTGATTAAGGCTGGTCATTAGATCGCTTAGTATGCAGCGTATAGTAGCATCATATAGAGTTTTAAGAATTTTAAATTTATGAAATTCATCATTTCAGCTTAAACCGGATGGTTGGGGGAATGCCCGATCTAGATCTCATGGTTTCGTCATCCCAGCCAGTCGCGGTCCCTAGTTTACTTAGTCAGAGGAGGTAGTCGACCCAACCAGACTAAAGGATCCTTATCAACAATACATGGGTTACGTCGTCCAAAAAATTCTTGTAGACCTAGGGTAGTGTTTATCTAAGAAGACAATCTCAAGTACCTAGCTGAGGGATGTTTGCCTCGTGTATACCTATGATTCACAACTCTCAGAGGGTTGGGGAGCATACGATTTATGGTCATGATCATTAATATAATGGAGCTGACCAAACCACTGAGGACTCTGGTCATAGCGACCTGGAGCCTATCAGCCACGTAGTTAGAGGACACAGACGCCGTCCTTGGCAAAAAGATTGATTGAGAGTGAATATAGTAGAACACTTGATTTGACATTGGCTCCTTTGTGAGCTAAAGTTTTCTTAATTTATCACCTCGATAAATAATTATGGAAGATGGATAGATTAAGTTTTATTTTGAGCTTTTAATGATAAAATTTTATTTAAGCATTTTTAGATTGTTACTTAATTTGATTTGAAAAATTGATTAATTTAAATATGTCTAAGAGTTTTAGATCCAGTGAACTCTGTTTGATTGCTAACAGAGGATTAGATCTACTGTCCTATGACAAAATCAATTTCTCAGATATTTCACTGAGTTGAAATTTTTATAATAGATTTTTAGATTTTGTTAACCCGGACCCAATATTAAGACTAAATCAAAAAGCCACCCACTGTGGTGTTTATATTTGGGGTGTGGAACACCACGCAGATCTTAGGGGTACTTATTAAAATGATACGACATTAAGGAATGATGTACTATCTCGAAAAGAAATCACCACTATAATGGACTGTCACTAATGGGACTCCACAAGGCATGATGGGTCTTAGAATATACGGAGATCTTTCCCTACTTTACATGGAAAAGTAAAGTAGGGTTTATTTTAGGGTTAGTTAAGTTCCCTATGGAGGCCCCCCAGTTATTACATCCTAGAAATGAGAATTTCTTAAGAATACTCTCGATTAAAGTAGATAATTAGAGTCTCCAAAGATTTCAAGGTTAAGATCAAAAGTTGGCTATTTTAGAAAATCAAATGGGATAGATCAAGGAGAAGACTTATTTTTAGAATCCAAAGGGAGAAAGTAGGAAATACTCATGATACAGTAGGGAGCATTTATAGTTGGGCTTTATATTTTTGAAATTGAAGAGTTGAGTTGACATTTTATTAGATTCTTGGGGCTTATAATTCACATAAGATTGTGGAAATGCTAGAGGTGAGGATTTATGTAGCCCAAAGGAAGTTCTATTCAGAGTACAAAACAAATCTAAAAGGCGAAAAGGGTATATGGTTTACTCTGAGAGAATAAACCACCATTCTTTGGACTTATTACTCAGTGGGTGGTGACTAACTCCTCCTGCTTTAAATCCATGTAGGCAAGTCTTATGCTTTGCAAGATGGTTAGGTTGTTGTTCATTTAGAAGAAAACTAAGTCCTTAGACTCACTCCCTAAGAGGCTAGAGCATGAGTGGTATGAATCCATGACTTAATCTAATGCAAATTTTATCAAATTTATTTGATTCTTTGGACTTTTGTTTTGTTTTGTATGGGATTTGTATGCCTAAATGCATGAGAATTTGATTATGGGCCAAATCAAGAGAGAAAGGGGTGTCTTCCACCAAGGTTAAGCTGATTCTCCATGGAAGCTCCCTCTTACAAGGTGAAAGAATATATGATATTATACATTCATCCATCCATTAAGGGTTACTAAAAATTTTATTATCTTGATTTAATCCTAGGCTTTTATGTGAGGTTATGAGTTGTTTTAAAATTTTAGTTATGAGTTGTTACTTGGGGTAGAAAAATTAATTTTTTATCTTAAGAACACCATCAGTGCATTCAAACATCAATCATAAAGAAACTATGAAAAGCATGTTGTTCTAATGCACCCAAACACAACATCAAATAATTTTATAGACTATAAAGAATAAAAGGCACATGTCGGTGGAAAGATGGGTATTAGCCTCTACAAGCCTCTGATTACAAAATAATATATATCTTTGGGGTCTTCTTTTCTTCATTTCTTCATTTCTTTCTTTTGATTTGATTTACTCAAGGCATCTGGGGCACCAGGTAAGCCTTCTACTGCTCATCTAATCCCCATAGTACTAACAATTCTAATGCAAAATTACATCAAAAATAGGAAAAGTAAATCTAGTTACACCTGCAAAACAAATGTTAGCTAAACATACCATACAATCCAAGCAGTTATATGAATAATTTGGACTTAGCTACATGGGTAACCAAGTCCACACTGTCTAACATGGGTTACACTTAAGGGCTAAGCAGCATACAGAAAAGTATGTATATATTTTTTTTCGGCCTTTAAGCATAACCATGAAAAAATATGATTAGGCTAATAATGACTAACATCAGGTCTGAAATACACCCTAACATCGGTCTAAAACATTACATCACAAAAACACAACATCATACATAGCGCTAACTTAGCACTAGAAGTAGTGACTTGATATTCTAATGTGTGTGCTTAAGGCTTGTTAAGACTTTATTAGCCTTTAGCTTAAGTTCCAATTTGAAGTTTGAATTTAAATTTTACCTTTTGGGTGATTTCAATCTAAATGATTTAATGATTTTTTTCATTTTATTTCAATTTTATTTGGTTTAAATGATATTTAGGTTCTCAAGAATGAAGAGTAGGATGAATTCCATCCATCTGTAGATGGGACTCACCATTCATCTAATTCTAAGGAATCTAACTAAAGTCCTTAAGTATCTTGATTAGCACATTTGAATTTGTGTAATTCATTGATTTAGAGTTTAAAATTTGAGTTTATTTAAGTATTTGATTAATTGATTTTTTTTTAGATGTTTTTTTTTTAATTGTATCTTGATAATTCAATATCCTGTCTAAAGTTTAAGTTTGTTTAAATTCATGTGTTTTTTTTTTTTTTTTTGATTAATTTTAGATTTGTTTTGATTTAATTGAATCTTGATTCAATATCCTTTTGAATATTTAATTCTTTTCTTTGATCATGGTTATGTGATTTAACTTTATGTTTTGATTGATTGTGGTTCATTTATTTGTAGTTTGATTGGATTAATTGGAGATTTTATTTTGATTTTAATTGGGTTTGGTTAATTTGGGATTTTATTTTTAATCACATCCATTTGTCATGTTCATCAAAATTTGGTTTGCATTTTGATTTCATATTATTGGTTAATTAATTTATTTTATTTAAGTAGGTTGAATGAGACTTGATTTGATTCTATATTAAATTGATGAGAATCTTTCTTAATTTAGTTTAATTTGACTTGATTTAGGTTATTTATTTGAGTTTTATTTTATTTTATTTTGTTTTTTTTATATTGTTTGAAATTAAGAGTAATTTATGATTTAATAACTTTATAGTTTATATTTAATTTTATGTTTATTTGATTTGATTATGATATTTGCTCATAATTTTACTTGACTTATTGGTTTAATTATATTTTAATCATTTTTTTTATATTAAGTTTTACTTAGATTTTATGAAAATTTAATTTGCACTTTTTTTTATTTTGTTTTATTACTTTTTTTTTTTTGTTTGAAATTCTAAAGATTGATTAATTCTTTTTTTTTTTATTCTAAATGAAATATTTAGATTAATGATCATTTGATCAAAATCAAATGACCTTGAGTTAATCGATAATAATAAATGAAATTAGATCATTCGAACGACTTAATCAAAACTATTCACTTCAAACACATGAAATGAATAGTCTTGCTTTTACCTCTAAACTCGTCGAAAGAATTAAAAGGTTAAGTGCATCTAAATGTTGATTCCAGCACGCGCATTCAACACATCAAATATGAGATCCAAGCTTCCTAAGTGTTTAAAATTATCATATGTCATTAAGTAGAGGTGACCGTTTAGAAAGCGAAACCCTGTTGAGATGCTTGTTGAATACCTCGCCAAGTATCTATAAAGCACTCATGGCGTGATGTACTAATTCTATGATTTATCTGCAGATCAAGCGAGGATTTGGTGCGATGTATGCAAGGTCTGGCGACATCTTCTACTCCACGCGGTGGCTTGGGACAAGTGCAAGGTGGTAGCGAAGAACCACGGCTGCGATGGACCTTCATCTGAAGATAGGCAAGGTCTTTGCCTAGGCACCGCGTGGGGGCGGCGTTAAATCTCCGAACTTGAAGAAGTGGCGGTTGAGCGGTGCCGTCGTCGAAACGGCGTTCTGGGCGAATTCAAGGCGGTTTCGCGATTTCATCCGTCCAGTTGAGTAGATGGGTATGTGATGGCCAGCAGGATGAAACGTGTTGTCAGGAGAAGCGTCATCAGCGATGACTTTGAGTCCTCGGGGGAGGAGGAATCTGGCGTCTCGGAAGGCGGCTTTGAGGTATACAAGGCGTTGAGTTTCCTCGAAAGCGGGAAGCTTTTAAGTCATTGGAGAGCGGTGTCTGGAGGAGGGAGCAGCTTCGGAGATTCGCTGGGTGGGTTGAGGCAGGCAGAAGAACCAGGAGAGTGCGACGGAAGAAATGTCGGCTTGCGAGGATGAAGTTTAGCGTGACGTGCTGAAGGAAGTCGCGATGTAGACCTTTACGCATGAAGCGGTGATCGGATCCATAGAGAAGCCATCAAGAGATTGATATGAGAAAGAAAGGAGTTACAGCCACAGCAAAGAAGGAGGAAGCTCTGTCCAGTGGATGGGAGCTGCACGAGATCTAGAAATCCCATGCGTGATGTGTAGAGCGGAGAGGGTGCTTGACTTTTTTTGCTTCAAGGGAGAACTCCAAAGACGCTCCGAGATCATAATGGCTTGATGGAGAGAGCCCTCAGCCTTCTTTTTTTTTATTGGGTTGTCAGTGATAGGAAAATAGGATACCGCGAGAGAGAGAGAGAGAGAGAGAGAGAGAGAGATGATATTTTGTTTTATCTTCCTCCCCTACTCTCATGTTCCCTTTTATTTTTATTTTTATTTTTTTTATTTTTGCATTTCTTTATTTTGTGTTATCATGATCACGTGGAGTAGGTATTTTTAAAAAAAATTTTATTTTTTGCATTTTTTTTTTATTCATTTTTTTTTAACTTGGTGAAAGTTGATTTTTATTTATTATTATGATTTTAATTTTTTTTTTACATAATTTTAATGATTTTAGTAAATAATTGAATGAAATTTTATAAGTTATATCCATAAGATAATTTTAATTATGATTAATATTTATTGATTATATCATAAATTCATAATTTAATAAATTAATTATTTTGATTTAAGTTTGACCAAAAATTATTTGATATTTAGAATTGGTTTAATTTCTCTCTCTCTTTTTTGTAGTTTATTTTAAATTTCAATGGATTATCCGTATATTAAATTTTTGTTTGTTTGTTATTATTTATTATATATATTAGTGAATTAATATTCAAATCATGATTTGATTTAATTTAGGCTTAAATTTGACTAAAATTGTATTTGATTCAAATAATTTATTAAAATTGTGAATAATCTTTTGAACAAATTTGAATTTTAATTTTTTAGGTATTATAACTTGAGTTAAATTATCTCATGATTTATTAGCATCGATCAATGAATTAATTTTAATTATAATTTGATTTTGAATGATTTACTTGATGGTTTTGATTGTGATTTTAGCTAGAACTTGGAATGATGATTAAAGGATTGATTGATCTTGAGAAAGTGCATCTTAGATTGGGTTTAGGCTATAGGATAGGTAATTTCCTTAAGCCAGGCATAACTAATCTTATGATTAACACTTCTAAGTCTACAGGCTTGGGTTGGGTGTTCACCTAATCACTAGATGTGTCTTATGACTAAGAAATCTTAGTGTCTAGAAGATTCCTAAGTAAGAGGATGTTAAGAGCTCACTCCAAAAGTGAGGTCAACAAAAGAAATAGGTGTGGTGTAACAAGGCATGCCACCGTATTGGCGTTGACGAAATGATCAACATCTCTAGAAGATTCAACAGCGGAAGTGATCTATACTGGGCAGAAGGTAGATAGAATCGATCTTAGTGCAATCGACTCTCTTTATGCGAGGCATAAGAGAGTAAAAGAATCCACTAGGGATTGAGTACATGAACCTTCCTCTAGGGAAACCGGTTCAAGTTATCCGCTGGGGATATGAATCTGAGTTTGATTGTGAATATGATTTATTTGGGTGTGTATCTGGGATAAGAATTTAATTGGATTTCTTTGATTTTTTTTTTTTTTATCGACTCCACTGGGAGGTTGGTTTAATTTGTTATGGCTCCAGGAGAAGGGTTCTAGATTAAGGGCATATCGGGATATACACTCAATTGAATTTGTTTAATTTAGATCTAGGTCCCCTTGGAGGCCAATTTGATTCCCTTTGGAGAGAAATTTTGTTTGTTTGATATGTTTAATTTGACTCCACTAGGGAGGTTGGTTTTAAATTTATTTTATTATGGACCTGTCGGTTTTCGATAGAAGGGGCCCAGGGGCCTGTCTGTCTTAGATTTATAAGTCTAAAGGTAGTCTACACACCATAAGGTAGGACTATCCAACCTAAGGGGTTGCCTTTTGGTGAGCAATAACTATCTTGGGAAGAAAGCGTAGTAGACTAACATCTTCCAAAGCAAGAAAAAAATTGGGGTGATCTATTGGACGAGCAACACATCAGAACCCTACCTAAGGCACTTGTGAGCAGCTTATCTTACTCACTCAAGAGTAGTCGATGATTAATTTGATTTGATTTACTTTAATTTTGTGTGTTATATTGTGGACCTGTTGGCTTCGATGGACCCGAGGGAGCTATCTTAGCCTTGACCTATCTGTTTACAAGTCCAAAGGGTAGTACAGGTAGGACTATCGACTAGGGTTGCCTTTTCGATTCTGCAGCGATTGTTAGGAAGAAAGCGTAGCAGACTTACATCTTCCAAAGTAAGGATCAACCGTTGGGGTGATCATAACAGATCAATCCGACTGAGGCGACTATTTGAGCGAATCATTTGTGGACTCATATCGACTCAAGAATTCGAATTACTTTAATTTTAGATGGACCTGTTTGGCGATGGATCTATTAAGAAGGAGCTAATATCAGCCTAGATCTATCTTAGATTTATAAATCCAAAGGGATAGTCTACCAGTTGTTAGGTAGAACTAACCAACCTAAGGGGTGCCTTTTGCTTTGCAATGGTCAAGTTTGGAAAGCACGGGACTCACATCTTCTAAACAAGAATCCACTGGGGTGATGGTTGCAAACGGGCCCGACTGCTCGGTTTACAGCGATCGTCTTTGGAAAGAATAATAGACTTATATCTTTCAAAGCAAAGGGTAACTCGTTGGTGGCACAACAAGTTGAACCCGACTAGGCATTCTGGGTGAGGGGCAGGATTTATCTCACTCGTAGTCGCAATTCCTATAGGAGTTTTCTTTGCCTAAAGATAGGATGCCTTGGGAAAGGGCCTTTGGGGGAATTCCTAGTCCACAAGCAAATATTTTGTTTGTTTGTTTAATTTGTTTTATCATGGACCCTGTTAGTTTCAGGGATCAAGCGAGAAGGAGCTTATATCGACTGACACGTCTGATTTGAACCAAGGGAGAATCTGGCATCCACAAATTCTCCAACCGGTGGCTACCGGGAAAGGGGTCCAATCAAAGTAACACGGGTAGTGTCTAAATGGGGTCTCAAAGGCGTGATCCAAATAGAATGAGGGAAGGGGCCAATGGGGCTTCAATCCACCACACAGAAAATGACATGGCTAGTCATATATCACATAGTATGGGTGGCCAACTCATGGAGAAAGCGGGGACTTACATCTTCCAAGAGTGGTGTACCCACCGGGTGAGTCGTTGTCGACATAGCATCAACCAACCTATGGTGCCCATCGGTTTACCAGCTAGAAAGAAAGCTGTAGGCTTACATCTCTAAAGCGGAACTAGCTGGGATAGTGTCTTGACTCGGCCGGTGCCATCGACCTAGGCGACTCTTGAGTGAATGCTGGGGCTTATCTCACGTAGTCAAGAGGAAAGCCTCTGGGACTTACCCTAAACCTCAAATATATTGACCTAGTTAGATCATGATGATTAGTTCAAGCAGGACTCACATCTTCTCAGATCAATCATGAGGTAGCTTCTTGCTAGCGTGAAGACTACAAAAACAAGTGGTTTGCAATGGTCAAATTAGAAGAAAGCGGGACTCACATCCTCCAACAAATGACCACTGGGTGATCGATTGCTTTTGGGCAACAAATGACCTGGCATCTTGAGTGAGTGCCAGGGGCTTGCTCCCACATCAAAATAGTCCCGAGATAAAGATATTTGTATGTTTGTTTTTGTTATGAAGGAATAGGATGCCACTTGGGACTCTTACACCTAAACCTCAAGGAAACTCGACCTAGTCAGAGTATGATGGCTAGTTCAAGAAGAAAGCACTGGGACTCACATCTTCTTATACAAAACCAACAGGTAGTTCCTTAGGCGGTGAAGACTATCAGCGACAAGGAGCTCGTTGGTTTGCAATGATCAAATTAGGAAGAAAGCACGGGGACTCATCCTTCAACAAATGACCTGGGGTGATTGGTTGCTTTGGGCAACAAATCGAACCCTAGCACTAATGAGTGAGTGCCACAGGGCTTGCTCCACATCAAAATAGCTCGAGACAAAGATATGTATGTTTGTTTTGATATGAAGGAATAGGATGCCACTTGGGACTCTTACACCTAAACCTCAAGGAAACTCTCAGATGATGTGATGGCTAGTTGAAGAAAGCTGGACTCACATCTTCTTACACAAACACTAGTAGTTCTGGGTGAAGACTATCCGACAAGGCTTGTTGGTTTCAATGATCAAATTAGGAAGAAAGCCAGGACTCACATCCTCCAACAAATGACCCGGGTGATTGGTTGCTTTGGGCAAAATCGACCTAGACTAATGAGTGGAGTGCCAGGGCTTGCTCCCACATCAAAATAATGAGACAAAGATATATGTTTGTGCTTGATATGAAAGAATAGGATGCCACGAGGGAATCTTTACCCTAAATAGCACTTGAGATAAATATTGCTTTTTTTATGTAAATTTGAAGGAATGTTTAGATTGATGAGGAATTTTGAAGGGTGATAGTAGATTGATTTTTTTTTTTTAATTTAGACTCAATCAATGTAGATTTGAAAACATAACTTCATTAAGGAATTGATTTTTGATTTTTTTTTTTAATTCTCTTTAAAAAAATTTCTTTGGATGTGTGCAAATGGAACAAGAACAACCGAGCATGGTGTTCTTTCTCCAAAATCCTTAAGACCAGTCAAAGTAATTGATCATCCTTAGTGAAAGAAACTCACCAAGGCTTCTCAAATATTATGCTCTAATTTGTATTTGAATGAAAGAAAATTCTCATTCCAATTACTTGAATTATTCTCCAAATTTAAATTTTGACTTTGAGTGTAATGGATTTTGAAGTAATGTCTATTGACATAGAAATACAAACACTCTCCTATCATAGTGGTTTAAACTACTTTCTATCCTTTGAAGTGCCAATGTAGGCCTTTTAATGATCAAAACAAAATCTTCATTTGAAGAGTTTTGAGATAGACTAACTTTGAAAGAGTTTAAACCATCTATATTCAGATTAATGAGATCTCTCTTCCTTCTTCTTCTTCTTCTTCATTTTTTTTTTTTTTTTTGCAAGACCTTCAAGCTTTTCAATGGATGCATAGAGCTTTGTGATTCTTGATGATAAATTTAACAAGAAGAGTTGTTCCCTAAATGGAGATAGCCTTAAACTAGTGGCATGGAGGGATCTTGGAGGTGTCATGAAATATTACCTTATGCTTTTGGATGAGTATTGAAACTTATCATCCTTCTGAACTTGATCTACTTTCTTTGTTAAAGTAGTGAATGATTGACACCTACCAAAAATGAGATATATCTTAGATATGACAACCTTTCTTTGAAATGATTTTAATTGTGTTGAGACCCTCCTCTTTTTTTCTTTTTTCTTCTTTTTTTTCTTTTTTTTTCTTTTCTTTTTTTTTTTTTTTTTTTTTTTTTTTTTGAAGGTTGCATATCTAATATCACTCTAATCTATTTTAGATCAATTTTGTTATCCCATGATGCATTACTACAAGCCTTAGAAACTTCCTTAAAGCCATCCCAATTGTATACTTTAGGAGATTCATATTTAGGTTGTAGTATCATGATTAATCGAAGACAACTACTGATCATAAAGATGATCTTCCTTTTCTTTAGACCACGACACGAGATCATCATTCAACTTGGTGATGAATGAGTTTGTTGAAGATTGAGTCATGGCCGGTATGTGATGCCGCATTTTTAAGGGTATGACCTACGGTAAATTCGATGGAAATTTATAAATAACCTCTCATCCTCACATCATTTGACCCGTCTTTGAATGAGGAGACTATACTAAAAGGCTATGTTCCATTAAATTTGATATAGGTAATGTGAATTCTTCAAGGCATGCCTATCTTATCTTCAAAATTGACATATGTGTAGATTTGAATGTTCTTCTTTTGGACTAGGAATAATGTTGGGGAATCATGGTAGTATCTTTCTCTTCAATAAGATTAACTTCAAACTTTGATCCTCTTCTTGCATCAAAAGTTTCTAGAAATAGGAATAGCAATAGGTTCAATTTTGAGTTTATACTACCTTTGGAGATGTATTGGGCACTTTATAATGATCTTAGGTCTTTAAACTACAAAAGTAACCTAACCAAGTCGTTGGAATTTTCCTTCTAACATATCATATATCTGAATGTTGGGAGGGTGGGTGGACTCCTTTATGTTCTAAGGTGGGTTTTTTTTTTTTTTTTTTTTCACCAGAGCTCATTCTCTACTTGAAAATCTTCAACATTGTTTGAGTAAAGTAGGGTAGATTCAAAAGGTAATTTTTTGAAGGTCTATCTACAAGCATTGAATCCTCTTCTAGCTTGAAAGAAAAATGAAGTGGAAATTTGAAATCTCATAATGTATATATATATTTTTTTGCTAGAGGTTAGAGCAACTCTTTTCAATCCTATAATATATCATGAGATAGTAAAATTGGGTCAATGTGCTATACCTTTTTCTATTTTGCAATCTAACTCAGAGATTTGTCAAAATTTGACTCAAAATTTAACTCATGTATTTTCTCTCTTTTTTTTTTTGAATTTACACCTCATACATATGATTTTTTTTTTTTTTTCTAAATCAATATGTATTATTGGTGCTTTACATTTCTCTTTTTCTTCTTCTCCTTTTTTTTTCTTTTTCTCGTTCACCTTTTTTGAATTTGCACCTCATACATATGATTTGTTTTTTTTTGAATTCTAAATCAATATGTATTATGCTTACTTTTTTTTTCTTTTTTTTGAATTTACCTAGTATGATTTTTTTTGGATTTTAAATCAATATGTATGTTGTTGGTGTTTTATTTCTTTTTTTCTTTCTTTCTTTTTTTTTTTCTTTCTCTTTTTTTTTGAGTCTTTGTCTATATTGTGTTCTCTGGAGGAGATTGCATTTCTTTTTTTTTTTTTTTTTTTTATATTCTTGAATATGACTTGAGGAGGTTGTTAACTAAGCAAGAAAGAATCAAAAATTTTCTACCTCCTTAGAGAATGTGAGAGTGCACTTATTACTTAGCTTAGGCAACCTTCCAAGATAGTCTAGACATTAAGATTAACCTTGAGCAGGTTTGCCACCCTTATTTTGGATTGTGAAGTGTATCTTAAGAAGGATTTAGAATTTGATTAAACGACTGGTTTGCTTCTTCCTATGTTGTTGATCAAAGTGGTAGGACCACCTTGTAATAATGATCGTGATATCTTGAAGAGAGGTAGAATTGATGTCTACCTCTCTCTTTTCTTTTCTTTTCTTTTTTTTTCTTTTTTTTCTTCTTTTTTTTTTCAAAGTTTATCCCATTAGACCTTTGAAATTTGATGATTCTAACTCTTTATCGATAGTGACACCATGAAAGTATAGAATGAGGCATTTCTACCCAGTTGGAATCATTAAAGCATAAAGTCCATCGATCTTGCTATTTTATGGATTGATCAATATTTTGAGAGTTGTCTTCTTTGGGAATTAGGATTCAAGTCATTTGAGTCATACTTATGGAATAAATAAGACATACTCAACATCCCAATTTCATTCTTGGCCCCGAAGGAATCTTTATGGCCTTTCTCCATTAGGGTGAAAATCCATATCTTGGTTTTAATTGAATTTCATCATAACAGTTTTTATGATTCATAACTTTGTGACCAATAATAATGAATATTACATTATCACAAGTCATCTTAACGTTTTCAAGCTCCATGTCAAATTTGATTCACACATTTTTTGATGAATCTAAAGAATTTGAACCCACACTCATCAAATTTGGATATGATAAAGGGGTTCAAATAATTAGATCTCAATTTGGAGAGATTTTGAAGAGAATTTTTTGGAACTTCATTTGTCAAATGTTGATATATTTAGGTTCAAAGCGCTTTGGAGACTTAAGAAATTTTGGAACTTTACTTTCCAAATGATGGTAAGTTCAAAATTTAGGAATTTTGTTTTGTTTTGTTTGTTTTTTTGATTTTTTTTAAAGAGAACTATTATTTTAACCAATTTGAGTATGTTAAATGAAATTGGTTAATTTTGTTTAAAAGAAAAAAGAGTTTTGATATTTATTTTGAAGAAAAGGTTTTATTTGATTTAATTTTGATTTTGAAAAATGAACCTTCACTTAACAAAACAGTTTGTTAAGTGGGTTCAATTAATTTTATTTTGAAAGGATTTAATTTTTTATTTATTTTTTTTTTTGAGAAATGATTTTTTTTTTAATCTTGATTTTAAAGAGAGAATCTCCCCTTAACAAATTGGATTATGTTAAATGGAGTTCATATTATTTTTATTTTGAAAGGACTTTTATTTATTATTATTTTTTTTTTAAGATGTTTTTATTTTACTTTGGATTTTATTGAAATTTTGTTAAGCATGAGATGAACTTTACTCCACCAAGCTAGTGGTAAGAGGTTCAAAATTTTATATTGGTTATTTTCCATTTTTTTTTTACTTAATTTATTTTTACCTATTGGGGATCAATAGATTTTAAGACCTTCACGTGTAAAAAACCTAAAGGATGTTGAGCTTTGCTTAAGGATGAAATAAGCTAAGTGCCATGGAGAAGAATGATAGTCTGTCTATATAAAATATAAGTCCACTATCGATGCTTGGAGACAATAATTGTCTACTAAAGATGGAGAGAGAACTCTCCCAGTATGAGAAAAATCTGTGGTGTTTATATTTGGGGTGTGGGACACAGCAGATCTTAGGTACTTATTAATGATGAATGACATTGATGTACTATCTCGAAAGATAGAAATCACCACTATAATGGACCCAATCACTTGGACTCTAGGCATGATGGGTCTTGAGAGAGATCTTTCCCCCTACTTTTGGAAAAGTAGGGTTTAATGGGTTAGTTAAGTTCCCTATGGAGGCAAGCCCATAGTTAATTACATCCTAAGAAATGAGAATTTCTTTCGATTAAAGTAGATAATTAGAGTCTCCAAAGATTTCAAGGTTAAGACTATCAAAGGATTTTAGAAAATCAAATGGGATAGATCAAGGAGAAGACTTATTTTGGAATCCAAAGAAAGTAGGAAATACTCATGATAAGCCAGTGAGCATTCCAATCTATAGTTGGGCTTTATATTTTGAAATTGAAGAGAGTTAATTATTTGAGTTGACATTTTATTAGATTCTTGACTTATAATTCCATAACATAAGATTGTGGAAATGCCTAAGAGGTGAGGATTTATGTAGCCCAGGAAGCGACTACCTCAGTTCTAAACTAAGGAGCCTTGGTACAAAATAAAAACTAATCAAAAAAGGGTATATGGTTTACCTCCACGAGAATAAATAACCCACTGGACTTATTGCCACGGCCACTGTCCTCCTTTAAATCCATGTAGGCAAGTCTTATGCTTTTAGGTTGTTGTTCATTTAGAAAGAAAACTAAGTCCTTAGACTCTAAGAGACTAAGAGCATGAGTGGTATGAATCCATGACTTAATCTAATGCAAATTTTATCAAATTTATTTGATTCTTTTGGACTTTTGTTTTGACACAGGATTTTGTATGCCTAAATGCATGAGAATTTGATTATGGCCAAATCAAGAGAGAAAGGGGTGTCTTCCACCAAAGGCTCTCATGGGTTAAGTTCTCGGCAAGATGGAAGCTCCCTCTTAACAAGAGTGAAAGAATGCATGATATTATACATTCATCCATCCGATAAGGGGTTACTAAAATTTTATTATCTTGATTTAATCCCTAGGCTTTTATGTGAGGTTATGAGTTGTTTTAAAATTTTAGTTATGAGTTATTACTTGGGGTAGAAAAATTTTATCTTAAGAGCCTACACATCATTCAAACATCAATCATAAAGAAACTATGAAAAGCATGTTGTTCTAATGCACAATCTAAACACAACATCAAATAATTTTATAGACTCAAAAAAGAATAAAAGGCTGTGTCGGGTTCACGTACCGAAAAAGAGAAAAGATGGTAGCCTCTTATACAACCCGGATTACAAATAATATATATATCTGGGGTCTTCTTTTCTTCATTTCTTCATTTCTTTCTTTTGATTTGATTTACTCCAAAGGCATCACAGGGCACAGTAAGCCTTAGCCCACTCTCATCATCTAACCCTAATTCCTAATGCAAAATTACATCAAAAATAGGAAAAGTAAATCTAGTTACACAAAAATGTTAGCTAAACATACCATACAAGCGGTTATATGAATAATTTGGACTTAGCACCCACATGGGTAACCAAGTCCACTGTCTAACATGGGTAAGCAAACTGCGACAAAGTATGTATATATTTTTTATTACTTTAAGCATAACCCCTGAGAAAATATGATTAGGCTAATAGCCACATCAGCTCTGAAATTACACTAACATCATCTAAAACATTACATCAAATAAAACATCATATACATACAACTAGAAGTAGTGACTTAGTATTCTAATGTGTGTGCTTAAGGCTTGTGTAGCAAGACTTTAGGCTCCTTTAGCTTAAGTTCCAATTTGAAGTTTGAATTTAAATTTTACCTTTGGGTGATTTCAATCTAAATGATTTAATGATTTTCTTTTCATTTTTATTTCAATTTTATTTGGTTTAAATGATATTTAGGTTCTCGAATGAAGAGTAGGATGAATTCCATCAGATGGGACTCCAATTCTCATCTAATTCTAAGGAATCTAACTAAAGTCCTTAAGTATCTTGATTAGCACATTTGAATTTGTGTAATTCATTGATTTAGAGTTTAAAATTTGAGTTTATTTAAGTATTTGATTAATTGATTTTTTTTTTAGATGTTTTAGTTTAATTGTATCTTGATAATTCAATATCCTTAAATATTTAAGTTTGTTTAAATTCATGTGTTTTTTAGTTGATTAATTTTAGATTTTTTTGATTTATTGAATCTTGATAATTCAATATCCTTTTGAATATTTAATTCTTTTCTTTGATCATGGTTATGTGATTTCTTTTTTATATTTAATTGATTGTGGTTCATTTATTTGTAGTTTGATTGGATTAGATTAATTATTTATTTTGATTTTAATTGGGTTTGGTTCTTTGTAATTTATTTTTTTTAATCACATCCATTGTATGTTCATCAAAATTTGGTTTGCATTTTGATTTCATATATTGGATAGTTAATTAATTTATTTTATTTAAGTAGGTTGAATGAGACTTGATTTGATTATATGAGAATCTTTCTTAATTTAGTTTAATTTGACTTGATTTAGGTTATTTATTTGAGTTTTATTTTTATTTTATTTTGTTTTTTTTTATATTGTTTGAAATTAAGAGTAATTGGATATGATTTAATAACTTTATAGTTTATATTTAATTTTATGTTTATTTGATTTGATTATGATATTTGCTCATAATTTTACTTGACTTATTGGTTTAATTATATTTTAATCATTTTTTTATATTAAGTTTTACTTAGATTTTATGAAAATTTAATTTGCACTTTTTTTTATTTTGTTTTATTACTTTTTTTTTTTGTTTGAAATTCTAAAGATTGATTAATTCTTTTTTTTTTTCTAAATGAAATATTTAGATTAATCGTGATCATTTGATCAAAAAATGACTCTTGATGTCAATAATAATTAAAATTAGATCACTTTCATATTCGACTTAATCAAAACTATTCACTTCAAACACATGAAATGAATAGTCTTGCTTTTACCTCTCTAGAATTAAAAGGTTAAGTGCGGGCTCTAAATGTTGATTCTAACAACGGCCTTCGCATTCATCAAATATGAGATCCCTCTAAGTGTTTTATATATGTCATGCTATTCATTAGAGGTGACTTAGTTTAGAAAAGCGAAACCTGTTGAGATGCTTGTTGAATACCTCCTGCCAAGTATCTATAAGCTTACTCATGGCGCTGATGTACTAATTCTATGATTTATCTGCAGATCAAGCAGGATTTGGCGATGTATGCAAGGTCCGCGACATCTTCTACTCCAGCGGTGGCTTGGGACAAGTGCAAGGTGGTAGCGAAGAAGCTGCGATGGACCTTATCTGAAGATAGGCAAGGTCTTTGCCTGAGGCGTGGCGGCGTTAAATGCCACGAACTTGAAGAAGTGGCGCGTTCGAGCCGTCGTCGGAGAGAGCGTTGGGCGAATTCAAGGCGATGCTTCCATTTCATCCGTCAGTTGAGTAGATGGGTATGTGATGGCGGAGCCGGAGGATGAACGTGTTGTCCGGAGCGTCATCAGCGATGACATGCTTTGAGTCCTCAGGACGGAGGATACAATCTGGCGTCTCGGAAGAGCGGCTTTGAGGTATACAAGTTGAGTTCCTCGAAGGCAAGCGGGGAGTCGAACCAGGCTTTTAAGTCATTGGAGCTGGTGTCTGGGAGGACGGAGCAGAGCTCGGAGATTATTGCCTGCGGCGGGGTGGGTTGAGAGAGCCAGAAGAACCAGGAGAGTGCGACGGAAGAAATGTCGCTTGAGGATGAAGTTTAGCGTGACGTGCTGAAGGAAGTCGTCGATGTAGGAGCCTTTACGCATGAAGCGGTGATCGGATCCATAGAGAAGCCATCAAGAGATTGATATGAGAAAGAAAGTTGGGAAAGGAGTTACGGCCACAGCAAAGAAGGAGAGGAAGCTCTGTCCAGTGGATGGGAGCTGCACGAGATCTAGAAATCCCATGCGTGATGTGTAGAGCGGAGAGGGTGCTTGACTTTTTTTGCTTCAAGGGAGAACTCAGCCAAAAAAAGACGCTCCGAGATCATAATGGCTTGATGGAGAGAGCCCTCAGCCTTCTCTTTTTTTTTTATTGGGTTGTCAGTGATAGGGAAAATAGGATACCGCGAGAGAGAGAGAGAGAGAGAGAGAGAGAGAGATGATATTTTGTTTTATCTTCCTCCCCAACTACTCTCATGTTCCCTTTTATTTTTATTTTTATTTTTTTATTTTTGCATTTCTTTATTTTGTGTTATCATGATCACGTGGAGTAGGTATTTTTAAAAAAATTTTATTTTTTGCATTTTTTTTTTTATTCATTTTTTTTAACTTGGTGAAAGTTGATTTTTATTTATTATTATGATTTTAATTTTTTTTTTTACATAATTTTAATGATTTTAGTAAATAATTGAATGAAATTTTATAAGTTATATCCATAAGATAATTTTAATTATGATTAATATTTATTGATTATATCATAAATTCATAATTTAATAAATTAATTATTTTGATTTAAGTTTATCCAAAATTATTTGATATTTAGAATTGGTTTAATTTCTCTCTCTCTTTTTTTTTTTTTTTAAATTTCAATGGATTATCCGTATATTAAATTTTTTGTTTGTTTGTTATTATTTATTATATATATATTAGTGAATTAATATTCAAATCATGATTTGATTTAATTTAGGCTTAAATTTGACTAAAATTGTATTTGATTCAAATAATTTATTAAAATTGTGAATAATCTTTGAACAAATTTGAATTTTAATTTTAGGTAATATAACTTGAGTTAAATTATCTCATGATTTATTAGCATCGATCAATGAATTAATTTTAATTATAATTTGATTTTGAATGATTTACTTGATGGTTTTGATTGTGATTTTTAGAGCTTGGAATGATGATTAAAGGATTGATTGATCTTGAGAAAGTCTAGATTAGGTTTAGGATGTAATTTCCTTAAGCCCCAAGGCGCTAATCTTATGATTAACACTCTAAGTCTACAGCTTAGGTTAGGTGTTCACCTAATCACTAGATGTCTTTATGGTAAGGAAATCTTAGTGTATAGAAGATTCCTAAGTCTAAGAGGATGTTAGAGCTCACTCCAAAAGTGAGGTCAACACTAACATCCTCGACACCTCATTTAAGAATTTAGCATAATTGGCCCAAAGGTGTATCTAAGAATGTCTTAATTAACACCTTATGTTCTCTTGTACGATGTGTTGCGAATCCAGTGGCGCAGAAGATGTTTTGAATTGATCTGATGTCTTATTAGATTTTTTTTAAATTAATATTCAATTGATTCTAATTTAGCCTGCACAGCCTTTTTAAACATTAAAATTTGCACTTGAAATCTCTATGTCCGAGCACGTGCAGGTATTTATAGCTTAGATAAGTTCATCTAATTAATGAAATCATTGATTTTGAAAATTATAATTAGAATAAAATTCTTTAATTTTTGATTGAAGGAAACCCTATGATTTTTGTAGATTTTTATTTGGTA
This sequence comes from Cymbidium sinense, assembly GCA_021442155.1. NCBI lineage: Eukaryota > Viridiplantae > Streptophyta > Magnoliopsida > Asparagales > Orchidaceae > Cymbidium > Cymbidium sinense. The sequence continues at coordinate 12,918,266 of CM038233.1, read as the reverse complement.
TCGCCTTCTGTCTGCTTGTACAAAGAGTTGCAGATCTGGTGGCGAGCCTTATTTTGAAGCTATAGATTCAAAAGATAGTTTAATTTGTTGTTTTAAAAGAAGATTTACCCCTTAAAGTAGCTTTCATTTTCCCCCTCCTTTTTTTTAACTTTCCTACATTCATTTTCCCCCTTTTTTTATTCTAACTTTCCTACATTCATTTTTCCCCTCTTTTTATTCAAACTTTCATACATTCATTTTTCTCCCTCTTTTTCTTTTGAAAGTGGACCCTTCACTATCCATTCTAATTTCTATAAATAAGTCCAAGAGGGAGTATCACATTCCATTCCATTTGTTTGAAGGGTTGGAGTTGGAGCATTTGAAAGAGAACGGTTAGAAACTTTAGTGGGCTTTCAATTATGCTTAGATAAATTTCGTAAGTGCTTTTCACCCCTCTTTTTTGTTTTACTTTTATGTTTATTGTATGTCATTTTACTTTCCTCCTTTTTTGTTTGATGCTTTTAGTTTAAAATTAGCTGTAGGTTTTCTTACTTAACACTCTTAAGCCAGTTCATTTCACTCTCCCATTTTTCCTAAGCCAAAAGATTTGACATAATTTTGGCAGTCTACCGACGTCATCCCCGCATAAAGGACTGCATCGGGAGTGTTTTGGCTTTCTCGATACGCCCTCATGAGCGTAGCCAATGGTGTCTTGTGACACCACAATTGTCTTCACACCCACTACGCCCTCATGGGCATTAGCAAGGTCTTGAAACTTGCAAAAAATAGTGCAAAGTGTATTCATTTCATTTTTTTTTAAGTTTAGAAATTAGACAAAATTTCAGCAGCATTTCGTCTAGGGGGACCGACATCTAATGGATGTTGGCTTACTCGGTATGCCCTCATTAGTATAGCGAGCGGTGACTTGCGACACCACAGCCAATTTTTCATATCGTCGCACCCTCATGAGCATGACGAGGCCTTCAAACTTGCAAAGAAACACAAGCATGTATATATATACACATTCACAGATCCCACATGTTTGGGCTCATTTTTCTGCGCATTGCAAAGATCGACAACGAGATGGGGTTGGATATGCTGAAAACCAAGAGAAGAATCTGCCTCTTAACGATGTTGCTTCTCTGGCCGCGGTGAGGTAAATTTGAAGAGGTAATGCAAGGAATGTGATGCAAAAAATTGAAAGAAGAACCCACTTCTTGACGGTGTTGCTTCTCCGTGGCAAAGTGAAGATTGGAAGGGTGATGCAAGGAGGGCGATGCCAAAATCGAAAGAAGAACCCTCCTCTTGACAGTGTTGCTTCTTCCATTTACGGTGAAGCAAAAATTGGAAGGATAATGCGAGGAGTGCGACATCAGAAACTGAAAGAAGAATCTGTCTCTTGTTGGTGTTCTTCCTCGATTTTGGTGAAGCAAAATTTTCTGATTTCAACAAAGCGAAATTTGAAAATCAGATTAGGAAAAATGAGGGAATTTTCGGCAGCCAAAGAAAATTGAAGGAAATGAGGGAATTTTCGATTTTGACTCTTGAGGGGGAAATGTAGAGAATGAAGAAGAGAAGAAGAAGGAGGAAGAGGAAAAGAAAGGAAGAACTCTTACCCTATTTTGGTTTGGAGGAGGAGGAAAGAAAAAAAATCATGCTTTGGAGAAGGGAGCAAAACTTTTTGTGGTTTTCAGATTAGGGAAAAGGGAAAACCGAATGAATGAGAAAGAGGGGAAAGCTTGCGCCGCTTGGAGAAGGAGCGAAGTCTCATGGAACGGTTGGAAGAATCCGCCTGCATGGAGGAGGTGTATGCTCGGTCACAGAGGGAGCCCCAATCAAAGCGTGCCGGAAGAGGAGCCAGTCTGAGAACCAGTGAGATGCTTGGGTCAAGTCACTTGGAGAGGGATTTAAGTTAGGTTTATTTTTAAATGGATTAAATGACTTTAATATGAATAAGATTATTTCGTTGTTCTGAACAAAATAGCTTAGTACGTTTCATGATCGGAGGTTGTTTGGTTCAAGTTAGGGGTGCAACCGAGTCAAGCTGACTCGTGAGCCGACTCGAATTTAACTAGATAATTGGCTCGTTTACTGTGCATATCGAGCCTCAAGCTTGAGCTCAAGCTGAAGGGACCGCTCAACTCATTTAACGAGCTCGAGTTCAGTAATTAGAGGCTTGGATCATTAACTAGAGTCAGTTTATGTAATATTCGCATTCCACAATCACAAGTTATATCCTTATAAGGTTTTGCCTCTAATTCTAATTCCGCAATCCTCTCGACTCTCATCTCTAAGTCGCTTTTGACTCTCCTTTCTCACCTTTCGATCTCTACTTCTCGCTCTCACTTGACTCGACCCACTCTCACATCTGAGTTCCCTCATCTGCTTGGCTTCAAATCCCCGATCACGTTGGACGGTGTCACGGTAGGAGGTGAATGCGATATTTTAGGTTCCTTGTCCTCTTACTCTCTTAGTAGATAGCAAATAGACTTGATCTTGGTTGGCCAGGTTGATTTTCTTTATGCTCATCTTTGGTATTTTGATTTGATGATGATTTGAATTAGGTGTGTAATATCTATGTTCAGTTTTGATGTTCTTTGGGATTAGGTGTCTAATGGCTATGTTCGATTTTGATGATTATTTGGATTTGATGATGTTGTAACTGTTGTTCAACAACGAAAATTATTTTTTTGTTGGTTCAGTAACTTCGGTTCGGTGTGTATGTTACGTTATGCTGTGTACAATATGTGTGATCTTTCATATTAGGTGTCTAATGGCTATGTTCGATTTTGATGATGATTTGATTGATGATGTCAGCTTGTCAAATAAATAATTATGTTGGTTTGGTAACTTCGGTTCAGTGTGAATGTTAGGTTATGATGTGTACATTGTACAGTATGTATGATCTTTCAGATTATGTGTCTAATGTTTATGTTATGTTGTGTACATTATGAAATATTGAACAATGGATTGTAATTTGTGGATATGAAATACTGGAGTGGTTTCATGATTTTGCTTGCTCTTCTTAGGTTGTGGTAGTGGCTCTATTATAGATTCACAGTTGGATTATGAAATATGTAATGTATATGCTATCTTTACTTTCTTTATGTCATAGTGGCTATGTTTGCTGACAATGAAATAATTTTCTGTGTTGGCTTCTATGTTGCAGTGAATTACAGGGTCATTATGAGTATTTATGCTTCGATAAAAGGCAGAGTATTGGGTTTTTGATTGTTACAAAGTGCAAACATACCATGAGCAATTTGGTATTTTTAAAATTTTTAATATTTAATAAATCAATTATCTTCTTCATTCTATCATGAATTATCACTTATCATTTTTGTTTTAGATTAAAAATGGCAACACCACCACTTAGAGAGGATGAGTTATTGGATGTAAACAGTGATAACCCAATTGTGGGTGTCAAAATTGGTATTGAGGAACATAATAGCAATGTAGATGGTAATAATTATGAGGGGGGAGAATGATGTTATTAATGATTTGGTTGATAAGGGTGATGATGAAGTTGATCTTGAAAATCTAATTGAATTAAGAAAAAGAAAGAAAACATCACGTGTTTGGGAGGAGTTTAAAAAAGTTGTTCGTCCGGATGGCCATAGAAAAGGGGAATATTATCATTGCAAGAAAAAGCTTGCTATAGGTCTGGTGCAACTACACAATTTAGGAGACACATAGATTGATGTGCAGCTAGAGTGTGCACAGTGACGAAGCAAAAAATTTTACAGTTCTAGCCAAAAGATTATGACAGTTCATTGGAAATAAATCAGGAGGGATTTACTTCGACAACTTTTAAGTTTGATCAAACAAAAGTTAGGGAGATGCTTGCTCATTATATTTTGATTAATGAAAAACCCTTTTCGATTGTGGAGGAATTTGGATTTAATCTAATTCTAAAGTCCATGTCACCATGCTTCTCTAAATTTAACCGTCAGGCCATGTGATGTTAGTATATGAAAAGAGAAAAGAAAATCAAGAACACATTGAAGCAATACGTAACTGAACCTTTTACTCGATATTTGGAAATCAAAGAATCATCAGCAGATATCTTATATGGCTGTCATTACACATTATGTGGACTCAAACTAGAAATTGTATAAACGAGTTCTTAGTTTTTTACATCTACCACCTCCGCATACGACTTCTGAAATTGTTGACATATTCTATAAGGCCCTAAGTGAGTGGGGTCTTGAGAATAAAATATTTATCTTATCAGTTGATAATGCATCAAATAATGATCGAACTATCAAGTTATTGAAAGATGGTTTACGGATAAGGATGAAATTATTCTTTGGGGGAAGACTATTTCATGTACGTTGCTGTGCACATATTTTGAATTTAATGGTGAAGGATGGGGTTAAATGTATAGAATTTGTTGTTGAGAAAATTCGTGATACTATTAGTTTTATCAATTAAGGTAGACTTATGAAATTTCTTTGATGTTGTTCAATCTACAACTAGACAAGAAAGCTTATCATGGACTGCCCAACACGTTGGAATTCAACATATAATATGTTGGTTGTTGCACTTTAACTAAAAGAAGCTTTTTTTTTCATACAGCGAGAGGGAGATTACATATTATAACTGCCCTACAGAGGATGAATGGAATAAAATAGAAAAGGTTTGTGATATTTTGAGTTATTTTAATGTAGCAACTATCATTCGTGCAAACAATACCAATCTATTTCTCTCACAAATTTATACTATAAAGAAAATATTGAATGATAGTACACTATCTTCTAATGACTTTATCAAGGACATGACTAACAAAATGAAAGAAAATTTTGAAAAATATTGGGGCGAATGTAACCTTTTGATGGCATTTGGTGCTGTCATGGACCTAAGAATGAAATTTATTGTCATTGAGTTTGCATACCCTATGATCTATGAAGGAGATGAAAATATTCGAAATATAGCATATGTTCGTAGTTTACTATATGAGTTATATGAAGAATATGTTGAATGCTTTGAACCAAAAGTTGAAGCTACAAGTGGTGGGACATTTAGAGGTGAAAGTAGCACAGGCAACAGTAGCAAGTCAACCCAAGATATTCTAACAAGAAAATATAGTGGTTGGCATGACTTTAGTGCTTATGTATTAGAGAAATCTAATAGAAATCCCACCAAATCAGATCTAGATAACTATCTTGAAGATGTGTTAGAGATAAATCCAGAAGGTCGTAGTTTTGATGTAATTGTTTGGTGGAAAAACAACCATTTAAAATATCGTATGCTCTTAAGAATGGCAGTTGATATTTTATCTAATTCAAAGTTGCTTAGTCAACCTCTCAGAGAGAGAGTTGTTGATACTTACTGCTCAAAGCTTGGAGTTGAAACTGTTCAAGCTCTAATATGTGGCTCTAACTGGGTTCACTCTCATTATGTCTTGAAAGAGAGAATCAAGGTATTTATTTTATAAGTTAATATTTTTTCATTAGTATCATATTATTTTTAATGACATTAATATTATACTATATTGTATGTTTATTAGGAAGATGATGAAGATGAAGAGATTGAGATACCCCTAGGTCCTCTACAAATAGCATAATGGAGAAATGAGGAATTGAGAACGGTTACTCTTTAACACCAAAAAGACTTGACATTACTTGCTTTCTTTAATAGACTTTATATTTACATAGTTGGCCTTATGTGGTTTCTATGTGATATTTAAGCTCTTTATGATTTCCAGATTTGCAGTTCTTGGTTTAGTAGACAATATTTTTTGGATGTTTTAATTGTAGTTATCTTTACAAAAGTGCTAATTTTTGGAAATATTAGAGGGAGATTGATGATGATAGCTATGATGCCAAAAGATAGTTAAATAAATTGTTACAAGTGCTAATGATTTTGGAATTTGAAATTTAGATAGTTTCCCATGTATCCCTTGGATGTTGGTAGCTGCTTTATTATAGTTGTCCATCTCTTGGATGTGTGGTGATAGCTACCTAAGTACTTTATTATAGTTTCTCATGTATCCCTAGCATGTTGGTAGCTGATTTATTAAATTTTTTGAGCTTGAATCAATGCCCTCTAAATATTTGGTAATGATGCATTATCTGTTGGTTATAGGTTGCTTGGGTTCTATCTTTTTTTTTTTTTTTTTGGCAATCAATGCCCTCTAAATATTTGGGATCTTGTCTATTGTTATTTTTTTTTGGCTAGTGCTCCTAGCCTCCTACTACAGCTTTGACATGCATGCTTAGGTTCTACATTTTTTTCCTAATTGTTGTTCTGTATGCAAATTTATCATTCATGAGAATTTGATTGTAAGGTGGCTGTTTAGTGGTATTTGGTGGTTGTTTGGTAGTCTTTGGTGGCTATTCGGTACAGTTTGGTGTCTTTGGTGATCTTTGGTAGCTATTTGGTGGACTTTGGTGGTTGCTTGCTAGTCTTTGATGATTGTTTGGTGCAGTTAGGTGTCTTTGGTGATTGTTTGGTAGTCTTTGGTGATGCTTTGTGAGGTTTTGGTGGTTCCGATCTTTGGTGGCTATTTTGTTGGGTCTTTGGTAGTTCTTTGGTCTTTGGTATGCAGTTTGTTATCTTTGGTGAACTTTGGTGCTTTTTTTGTTAGTCTTTGATTTAGTGTCATGGTTTTGGTGGTCTTTGGTATTTTGGTAGTTTGGTGGTCTTTGGTGATTGTTTGGTAGTTTGGGTCTTTTAGTGGTTTTGTTTAGTCTTGGTAGTCTTGATCTTTGGGTTGTTGGTCTTTGGTGGTCGTTTAGTGAACTTTGGTGGTTGTAGCTAGTCTGATGGCTATTTGGTGAGGTGTGGTGGTCTGCCGGTTTATAGTTTGGTGTCTTTGGTGATTGTTTACTGGTCTTTGGTGGCTGTTTGGTGGTCTTTGATGGATTAGTTTGAATTAGGTATGCTAGTTGTGATGACTATGATGTTTCTCATTTTTGTTCTCTTTGATTGTTAGGCTGGTAGCATTATATGTGATTGTAACTTTTTTTTAAAGAAGTTTGGATGCTCACATATATTGTTGCTCCTTCAGATGATTTGACTGAGCTTGAGCCTTTCTCTTTCTCTATTCCTTATATTTATGTTATATCTTTATACTATTTATCTATGATTATTTTCTCTTTAGAATCTTGCAAGATTTTTGATTAGGTAGTTGGATACTCGAAGACTTCAAGTTGGAGCCTTGGATCACCTCAACTGGAGTGATATATTCTACGTTGAAGACTTAAAATGTTGTGGCTCGCATTTCAAAGGGATCAAGAGAAGATGTTGATTTTTAATTTTAAGTTTTTCTTTTATAAATAGATTGGGTGTTTAATTAGAACTTGTATATAGCTCTTTTTTTGAGCATTTAATTTTTTTCTTTCAATATTTTGTAAAATTTTTTATTATACTTTATTTGAGTTGGAATTGCATATATTTGTAATATAAAATCTCCAAAAGACTCAAATTAATTCAATAAATATTATGTAATTTTTTTTTTAATTGCTCTTCAATTTTTTGGTGCTCTTTATTAATGTAATTGACTTCAAATTGAGCCTATAAATGAGCCAAGCTCAAGCTTCTCATCGAGCCAAGCTCGAGCTTCTAATTGAGCCCGATAAAATGAGTCGAGCTTGAGCTTAGTTTACTGTACACGAGCCAAGTTTGAGCTTGGTACATAAGCTCGAGTCGAGCTCGAGCTTGATCCTAAGTTTCTCAGATGAGTCGAGCTCGAGCACGATATGGCTCATCGACTCATCCATCTCGCCTTCTCAAATTGAGTCAATTTCATCAAAATACGAGCTTTCGACTTCGACATTCATGCAGACTCATTCGAATTGAGTGTGAACAGTCTTACTCGTTAGATTTCAATATTTTGATGCTAATGACATGATCAATTTTGCGAATGGATGTCGTTTGGTTTATATCAGAGCCTCCTGATCTTGATATTTATGTAAGCACATTAATGACTTGAGCGCTTGATCAGTTGATCATCAAGTTGTACAATATTTATATCCTGGCTAGTTTGATGTTTTGAATGTGATGGAGAAGTCCGTTCATCGATCGGGAGTCATTTGGATTGATTTGTAGGCATTTCACCGATTTGCACTATCACTTCAAAATCATTCGGATTTGCATTTACCTCGTTCGTGAATTGTGAATAGTCTCATTTGATAGTTTTTGATGTTTTAAAGCTAACAGTGTGATCAATTTTATGAACAGAGGTCATTCAAATATCATCGCAACTTTTTGACTTCGATATGCACGTCGACACATTGAAAGCTCGATCGCTTGATCGGCCGATTATTAGATTTTACAATATTTATATTATGATCAATTTTGACATTTTGAATATGATGATGAAGTTCGCTCGTCGACCAGAGGTCATTTTGACCATTTTCAATGGTGTATAGTGCATCAGCCTGCTTTAGTTTGCGTCTCCTCCCTCGAATTTGACTTTTTGACCACTTATGACACATATGTGGAGGTCAGCAGCCGACCCTACCTACATTTATAGAGAACATGGGGTGGCCGGCCATAAGGATTTGAAGCTTATGTTGTGAGCATGCTTCAATCAATTTCAAGGCCAGTGATGGGGCATATGTGAGTTAAAGTCTTCTTTGGTGCTTATATGAATATTTTTAATAAATTTTATTCATTTGATCAAACTTTACATGTTATCTCATTCTATCTGATTCACGTTATTTTTTTTAAATTTAACAAGTCTTTTTTGGATTTAGAGAAGGCTTGATTTGAGTTAGGTTGGGTTTGAATGCAATTTCACTCAATTTGACCTAAATTGGTCAAATCGAGTCAAGTGATCAAATTAGTCATCTTAAGGCTTTAATTAAACTTCAAGCATGTTTCATGAGTTATTTAAAATGGTTAATATTGATTTCTTGCAATTAGCTTGGGTTTATTTTGGATTTAACCCAAGGCGACCTGATTGGGTAAACCTTGGTTTACTTGGATCCATTGATCAAATAAGTCAAACTTGACCCATCTAAAGGTTGGATTAAGTTCAATCATCTATTTAAATTGATTTGGAATGTTTGTTTTTATTTAATTTTAATTTATAATATTTTGGCTCAATATGGTTTATTTGGATCATGATTCATGTAGCCAACCCCACGCAGTAGAATAAAGGCTTATTATTGTTATTAATGTCATCATCATCATTGTCATCGTCGTTGTTGTTGTTCTAAGGTTCATTTAATTCATCTTGGATCAAATGACCTACTTGACCAAATTAGACTTCAAATGGGTTTGAATTGATCTTCATTGAATTAATATGATGATTTTAAGACTTTAGGAAAGTTCAATTTAATTTGATCTTAGTGGAACACACATGGGTCAATTCAAGATAAATATTTAAATTAAACCATAACTAAATTTATATTTGAGTTCGATTAAGCTTGAATAATAATTCAAAGCTTTTAAATAGATTCAATTTGTATTAACTTTAGTTCAATTTAGGATTTGAATTTTAGTTTAATACGACCCAAATAAGCCATTTTAGGTTTAGTATTCAAATTAACCTAATTAAGAGTCAATTAAACTTTGGTTTTAGTTCAAATGAGTTTCATTTCGAGTTTTGTATAATTTTATTAGGTTTAGGAGTGTTTGAATTTATCTAACTTATTTGCCCTATATGAAATCCTGGTGAGGCCCACTAGCCTTATCTAACTTTAGGGTTTTGATTTTAGTTTATATTTAATTTTTGAATTTTATTTTTTTATTTTGATTTTAATTTCAATTTTATTTATTTTGACTTTAGTTTTGAGGTTGGTGCTCATTGAGCTACTAATGAAGTGTCTTTAAGTGTCCAAGTGAGGAAGTTCCTAATCAAATATTGAATCTCTAAACACCAGCAAAAGGATGGGTATTAACCTCATAAATGAGGTCAACATTTTCACGTTAAAATTCTCTTATTCCCTATACTCTCTCTAGTTATTTATGTGTGTGTTAGATTTTCATACAATGCTAAGCTCAAATATTTTCAATCTATTACCATAAATTTTTTAGTACACAATAAAGTTGATCATAGCTCTAATTGAGAAAAAGTAACATGCTTTATCTCATCTCATGACTGCATTTTATTGATGCACACATATTACATATAACTTATTATAAATTTTCATCTACAAATAGGCCTACCATTTTTAACTCTATATTTTACTTTATGGGTGACAGTGATATCTCTTAATGTAAGATACTTTGGCCATTAACCTTATATTTTCAGCCCTTTATCACATATATGATCTAAATCAATTGATCTTTGATTAAATGGTACAAATTATTTCTATGTGTGAACCCCATTATTTCCAATCAATAAGCCAACCTATTTAGTTCATATCATTTTACTAATCATGTAGCATAAGTTCAACCATGTAGGAGGAGGATGGAATTTATAGGCAAAATTTGCCCTGTTGAATATACAAAAGTTACCTACTTATATCTAACTTAAAAGCCCAAAAGTAAAACTCATAAATAAATGTGATAAATTAGTTTGGTTAGCTTTATCATTAGCTTAATATAGACTAGATGTTATGATAGGCATGCCCTTAGACATCCTACATAGTTGGAGTTATTTATTCTTTTACTCATTCACAAATTATGATATTGAATTGAGATATGAACTTGCATTGGCTTATATTTTTTTAAAAATTAGGATAAATATTTATTTTCTTACTATAGTATTCATGAAGGCATTACCATCTACCAACTTGGCATAGTGCTATGCAATATATATTTATATATTTATACATGTTTAAAATTTTATTTTATAAAAGAAATTTTGTAATTTTTTCTTTCTTTTGTAACTTTTTTTAAAAAAAAATTATTTAAGGATGTGAATTAATTCAGAAGGTAGAAGGCCATATGATGATCCAAAGGTGATCCTTTAAAACCCCAAGACATTCTATATTCATTGTTTAAAGGAATGGGGTGTATTAACGATAAAGCCCAATTATAAACCTTTTGTTATTTCTTGCAATTTATTGCAGACTAAACTTCACTTTTGTTGTATTATTTATTAATTTATTTATTATTTAATTTGATTATTTATATGATTACACACTAAAATGATATGATTTTTCTAAATTTCTTCACTTATAATGTGATTGGCTTGGATATACATTTCTAAGACTCATAGAATGTCAATTTTATTTTAATAATTAAACAACCTAAAATCATAAAAGATTTTCCTTTTAAAATTAAATGATTAGCTTCTATAAAAGCATCTTCTTTTTAAAACAATCAATCTTAGTTACGTTGATGGCCATAGATGTGACTTGATTGCCCTATCCATTATAAACAAAGTTTATAAAATTCATTAAAACCTCAATTTCATGTCTAAATATGTAAGTATAACCTTATCAAAACACATATACAACACATCATGTCTATTTATAATAAAGTTACCTTTGTTTGGGCAAGGTTGCAAGACTTTCTCAATATTCATAATGGTTTTATCTAGCATATTATTGCATACTTAATATCATCATCTAAATGTTATTAGGTAAGTATGCATAGATGTTCTTTCTAAGCAATATCATAAAGCCATCTATATATTTAGCTATTTTGCATAATATATGCACTTTTTGTTTGTTTCCATTCTTTTTCTTTCACATTATAAGATGAATAGATGCATTAGCCTTTCTTTTATTGTAATAAAAAACCTTGTTTACATGCTGACATTAGTTTAAGAATATAGTGAATCATTAGATCAATCTTAGTGTTAGGACTTCTTTTCTTAACATTGGAAATTCATTAATGATTTGATTAGGAGGATCTTAAAAACTTAGTTGGATTAGCCTGAATTAGATACCCTTAGAAGATCCATACCAAGTAACTTCTAAATTCAAATCAAATTTATCGATTTCAAATTTTAAACCCTTAGAATCCAAACCTAACATATGTTAACCTAAATTGATCCCAACTTAACTTTGTTATCAATGGTTTGTCTCAAGGTCTCCTAAGCCTTAAGAAGTATCCCTTTTGAGCCCATTTCTAGATTTAAGAGGAATGTTCAACACATTTTGACCATTGATCGCAAAAAAATATTAAAATGTCTCTCATGATGAAATTTAAACTAATCACCCAAATAAAGTTTACTTGATTAAATGTGTCTCTTAGTTATTTTGGAGCCATAATTAATCAAAAATGAGTTATGGTTAACCTTTTTTTTTTTTGCCCACTCAAGTTCATAAAATAGGAATTTATTATGTTCTAGGCAAGATGAAAGAGACACAAAGTAACCTAATTAGGACCATCTAAATCTAATCACAAAATTGAATCCAAATTTGGCCTCCAATGATTTATGATCACCCTTAGATGACTTCAAACCCTTCCTTCCAACCCACATTTGGCCAAGTTTGTAAAAGTCAACCTAGGTTGACCTAATTGGGCTAATATAAAAAAGATTTTTCCTTAAGAATTTAGTTTCTAATAAACTCAATTTACTAGTAGGATATTAAGAACTATACTTAAAGGGAAATCAAGTGTTCAAAACTTAAGGCTAAACCCTTTGGTGCAAATGACCCATTATGAGTATTTTGGAGATCAGATAATTCAAACTCAAATCAAAGTAAACTAAACTTTTCTAAGCAACCAATAAGGGCCTAAATGACCTCCTCAAACCCAATTACAAGTCAAATTAACCAAGAAGGTTATGATTCATTAATGACCCATTAAAGTGATGTGGGGTCAAACCCTATTCAAATCCAATTTAAGTCAAGGCTAACTAATCTCTTTTTTAGACAACTAAGTTGGCCATCTAAATCAAATCTAAACCTAATTGAACTTAATTTGACTCAATATTAATCCATTAGATTTATATTGAAGCAAATATACTTAAACCAACCTGAAACCTAATCAAACTTTATTATACCCTAGCTAGCATCATTAACCAACTAGTAAGCTAAGTTTAGGCCAAATGGGCTAACCTAAGTGCACACAAATGGCTAACCTTAAGTCCCCAAAGTTTAGTTAGCTAATTTAACCAATTTTTTCCCCAAAACGAGCATTGATTCATTCTTCTTTAGCTTTATAAAGCTTTCCCATATCAAAACACAGGCAAATCAAACTATTAGAAGAGCTCCCCAACCATAACTGAGAAGTGGTCCTCACCATTGTCTTATCTTCCATTCTCCATTTAAGCTATTAAGGGTAATCCAAATTAATCATCGCTCCCCAACCCTCATGGAATAAGGGCTTTGGTTGGGGAGTTGTCCCAAGGGCCATCACAAGGACAACTCATTATAAAGCTCTTGCTTCCAAAATGTCACTTATATCCCTATAAATGAAATCAAGCTTTCCCCTCCCTTCCAGAGTCCTCCAGGCATGAAAATAACCAAACTCTAGTGAATAGCAGTAAAGGATTGATCTCTAGAGTATTTGGTGAAAAGGTGAGCAGGAAGCTATTCAACAGGCATTATTTTATTTTATTTTAAAAATATAAATATAAAAAATAAGGCATTATTTATCTAAATGATGCAACCTCAATCATTTCAAACACTAGACATTGGCTTTAGTGAGGTAATCACTTCAAACCCTAGAAAATCTTATAAGTTCTCACTATTATGAATCAAGCTTGCATTTTGTAAGGATCCAACTATAGAGGCCCATGCATTGCATTTCTAATTCACTTAAATATAAAGAATCCAAGTGATTTCCATCAAATGCTCTATATTGAAGGCATTTATGTGGATGGTTGTCATTCTTTAGATGGAGCTTAGAGATGACATCATAAATTTGTCTCCATTTTCCTAGAGATAAAATCTATGTTGTCCTTATAAACTTAAATCCTAATGCTTATACTTTTATTATATTAATTGACTAAATAAGAAATTTTAAAATGTCTACTTGAATTTGATTTGAAAAATGTTAAACCCTCATTCAAATATGATTTGAACTAGGTTTGAATTTAATCTAGTTCGAATCAAATTTGGTCATGATAGACTTCAACAAACAGTTCACATATACAAAAGGTGTAATTTAGTCTGAAATAACCTTTTAAACATATTTTATGAAAAACAAATAGCATGTATATTTTACTATCTAATTCTTTATATACAATCAACTAAAATTGTTAAGAACTATCAATTGAACCATTGAGATGGTGAACCTTGTTCACATAGTTAGAAATTAAATATTTAACTAAAAAAATAAAATAATTAAAATATTATATCTTAAAATTTTAATTTAGAGTTATTTATATTCATAATATTTAAGTCTGTTAAATTAAAATATAATATATTTATTGATAAAAATATCAAATATTGCATCATTATTACATCTTTTTAAGTCACATTGAATTAATTTTATTTATTATATCTTCATTTCATCTTCTAACTATCATGATTAAATCATTGAACTTTAAATCTCATCTTAAAAAAACACAATCTAGCATTATATTATATGTATTAGTATCAATTAGTCTCGTTAATAAGTGCTTTGAAAGTTGTTACTAAGATTTTGAATTGAAATCTTATCTATATTATAAAAAACATATCTTACAAACTTATATTTAAGAAAAATTAATTATATATATATATATATATTAACATTTTCAATTGTTTTTCCTTTTGGGGAAGTGGAGGCCAAAATGAGTCATTGTTGATCAGAAGAGTACACGTAAAGGATCGGATGGTGATCTATCAGCCGAACGCCTCCAAAATTGCACTCAGTCCGATTAGATCGGGACAACAATGGTGGCGCCCTCCTCTTTTGAAAAACGGTTATGATTCATTTTAGTGAAGGATCGAACGGCTAGAAAGATACAGTGTTTCACCGTACGATCAGCTCATCATGGGATCAGAGTCATTGGCGGATGGAAGACGGAGGAAATGGGCGACGGCGGCGCTCCACCATACTATTTTTATCTAATTTTATTTGCGATAGTATTATAGATGTAATAAGTTGTTAAATTTATTTATTTTTGATCCGACAAATAAATACATTTTTTTCTTGATTTTTAGAAAAATATTATGCTAAAAGAAGAAAAAAGAATTTAAAATAGAGATAATAATATGCATATCAATACTTTAGCAGCCAAGGACAAAGAAAGGGTGGGGACACTCGTGGCACGTGTCCCCACTGGTCCCCCGGTACAAAATTGGGATACCAGATACGGCAATTTAGGTTTTAGTTTTGTTGCATGCTAGAAAACCAGTTGCGGTTGAGTCAGTTCTTTAACTTTTGTGAAATCAGACACTTGCGTATTTAAAAGTGAAACGAAAACTGAAATTTTAACGTGAAAACCTCGGAAAAAATCACTGGCTAAAAGAAATTTATGTATGTTTGAAGAATCTTCATAGCGGGATTAATTATATGAGAGGAACAACAACTATGTAGTCACATTCGGTGGTAATAATTATTTAGTAGTAGATGATGGTGAAACGTGAGAAATATGGAGATGTGATCATTATGATGGAAGCAAAAAGATTGTGTGGCGAGGATGTGAGGAGGCGGCGGTTGGCACCGTCGAGGATTGTCTTAGAGGATCTTTTGAGCTCTCTCTCTCTCTTGCTCCCTCATATGAAGAATGAGTATTTATAGGTTGGAGGTGGCGTCACTCGTAAATCACGAAATCCAACCACTCCATCGAGCGGCTCATGATGATTCCTGATCATATGATGTATTTTGTGCATTTGAATGCTCAAATGAAGTCGAATTAAGATCTTTGGCTTGTTGGAAGCTCGAGAGGCCGATTTGACTATAAACACTTCATATTTGAGAGCTATTTAGGGATTTAATTGATATTCTAAAGTTTCCAAGGATATTTTAAGAGCTTGATCTCGACCAATTTCAACTTCGGATCAGCTTACTTTTAACATCAAGATTCGTGCTTCGACTAATAGTATTATAAGTGTCATATCAAGTTTCAAAACTCTCGACTTTTCTCCCCCTCTCGATGCATTTTCCGCTTCTCTAAATCCTATGAATATGGGCTAAATTTTTATATTATGCTTAATTAAAACTTTAATTAAGTAATTAAGCGCAAAAAAAATTTAAATTGTCCTAGTCGCCCGTTCAACGGGAGACTGAGCCTGAGTTAAATTTAAAAAAAAACATATCTGGCACAGTTGCAGTATTTTGCCCGTATCAGACTCATCCAGTGTCGGAATCGAGGGAGCTTGGTATCGTTGGAAACGTAACAAAATCTGCTATTCCAGTTCGGTAAGCAGCAGTTTTTTCAAACACTTGTAAAACTGCATGCGGAGTTGAAAATTTTGGCAGTGTCGTGAAATTTTGCCCGTATTGGACTCATCCGGTGTCAAAATCGAGCAAGATTTATATCGTTGGAAACATAACAAAATTCTTATAACTTTCATGGTGACAACAATCTACGATTCCAGCCTTGTAAGTCGCAGTTTTTGTAAACGCTTACAAAATTGCAGTACGGAGTTGAAATTTTTGGCACAGTCGTAGAATTTTGCCCTTATCGGACTCATCTGGTGTCGGAATCGAGTGAGCTTGGTATCGTTGGAAATGTCACAAAATTACCCACGACTTTAATGCTGAAAAAATCTATGATTCTAGCCCGATATGCCGCAATTTTTGCAAACGATCGCAAAAACTATGGTGCGGAATTGAAAGTTTTGGCACACCTGCAAAATTTTACCCGTATCAGACTCATCCGATGTCGAAATCAAGCGAGCTTAGTATCGTTGAAAACTCTCATGCAAAATTTAACTGTTAATAAATAAGCTTTTATGTAAAGGCATAAAATCACATGATACAAAAAAGAGTATTAGTGAGCTCATAAGTCTATACTACATACAACCACATAAAAGAGTTAAAATAGACACAAGAAATCAAATAATTGACAGTCTCTTTGAGACTCATATGTAACTGCATACATGTATAGACATAAATGTAGCGTAAGACAAACTCTTTGGACCGAAAAATCAATGCAGGGCGACACAATTGAGTCATGCAGACATGTTATCACCTCATTGAATAGAAGTTACACAAAACACAGTTATCACCACATGTTGAAATCCATCAAAGGAGAACGGAAAGAAGCCTTGTCATCAATCTCTCTTTGAACAAAAAAAATAACACAATATAGTTATCAACAAACTCTGCAATCATTTCTAATGATACCAAGTTCACTTGATTCCGACATCGGATGAGTCTGATATGGGCAAAATTATGCGATTGTGCCAAAAAATTTAACTCCATATCGCAGTTTTTACGAACGTTTGCAAATGCTGCGACTTACAGGGCTGGAAATGTAGATTTTTGTCAACATGAAAGTCATGTAGAATTTTATTACATTTCCAACGATATCAATCTAGCTTGATTCTGACACCAGATGGTTCTGGTATGGACAAAATTCTACAATTGTGCCAAAATTTTGAACTCTGCACTGCTGTTTTTGCAAGTGTTTGCAAAAATTGTAGCTTATTGGATTGGAATCATAGATTTTTGTCAACATAAAGTCATGGGGAATTTTGTTATGTTTCCAACGATGCCAAGGTTGCTCGATTCTGGCACTGGATGAGTTCGATACGAGCAAAATCTAATTTTTTTTTTTTTTTTTTTTTTTTTAAATTTAGCTTAGTCCTAGTCTCCCGTTGAACAAGTGACCGGCGCAACTCTCTTGTTCAACGGGCGACTAGACATATTTTTAAATTTTTATTTTTTCATGCTTAATAACTTAATTAAAGTTTTAATTTAGCCTAATATAAAATTTTAGCCATGAATCTATGCGTTTCTGCTTCTTTAAATCCCGTGAATTTGTCTCTAGATTGACTCGGACTCACGAAGCCTCAAGCCGGTGAAGGTAACCCTCGTCCCACTTCTGCTTATCTAAATCCCGTAAATATTTAGATTTGTGTTGAAGAGAAAATATTACGATTCAGTTTGTACATAGCCGTGCATACTCAATCCATTGATTGATTTTTTCCCATTTTACTTGTTGGACGGTGTGCCGTTTATCACTGTGTTGAGCGGGGAGAAGAAGCATCGTTGGAATGCGCGGAAAGAATTTAAAAGAAATATATATATATCTAGATTTAGGGTTAGGGGTATATTTTTTTCTTGCAAACCGTGCTCAGAGAGAAAGAGAAAATATCATTTCTTTTTTACGAAAGAACCATGAAGATGGAGAACAAATTTGGAAGTTATGGCCTTGAGGAAATAGCTGAGGATCTATTAAATAAAATTCTTGATAATTTTTCTCAACCGTTATATACGCATAATTTATTTACGGTTTGTTATTCCTTGAAATTCTTTTATTTAGTATATTTCCTACAATGTTTGAAGTTCTTTGCAAGAGGACTTTGCTTGTTTTTGAAATTTTTTCATCTACTCTCGTACTCTCATGGGAGTCTCGATTTTCTGAATATTTTTGCAATTTATTTTGCTTGGATGGAGAGAATATGGTCATTACATTCCAGTGGAAATAATTTTCTTTGGCCTATTTGGAGGAAATATGTTCATTACAATCCATCACGAATAATTTGGAGGCTGTTTGGTTATTTTTTTAATGTTATTTTGCATCTGTACTCTCTTGAGAGTACAGATAATTTTTGGATATTTTCTCCAGTTTCTTCGGACTAGTTGTTGAGATTATTTTCATTACTCTCTGTACTCTCTGTGCTCTCTATACTCTCTGTACTCTTACGAGTGAGAGCATTCATTTTTCCTATTTCTTTGGCATGTTTGGAGGAAATATATTTATTAGGCACAATTTGGAGGTTGTTTGACTGATTTGTTAGTATTTTCTTGCATCTGTACTCTCTGTACTCTCATGAGAGTACATATAATTTTTGTCCTTTTTTTCCAGTTTTGTTGGCCTCGTTGTTGAGATTAGGTTCAATACATTCCATTGGAAGTAATTTAGCAGCTGTTTGGATGGTTTCTAGGGGATTTTTGCACTTGTACTCTCTGTACTCTCATGAGAGTACATATAATTTTGTCAATATTTTTACAGTTTATTTGGCCTGTTTGTAAGAAACATGTTCATTACAATCTATTAGTAGCAATTTTGTAGGGTGAATTGGTTAGTTTTTATGGTTGATTTGCATCTATATTGTCATTTACTGACTTTTCATTTTGAAGTTTTCCATGTCCGGGAAAAGGATAACTGAGATGCGATCTACCATCTAACGGTGTTTGATATCTGCAACACTCTTTTGTAATGAAGTCATTGATATTTTGAGGCTTCATCGCATCAATTCATTAAACTCCATAGAATTCAAGACTCAATTGTTATTCAATCTTATCTTCTTTGGGACATAGAAAGCAGCTTTTTTTTTTTACGGGTGCGTGCATTCCTTTCAGATGAAGTTGTAGTGATAATAGGGATGTCAAATAGAGGGGAGAAGGCCTTATGGCATAGAGAGAATGTGCTCTCTGTGAGGTCAGCACTTCCAGTGAGGAAGTCCTTAAAGTGCATCTTGACGGTAAAAAATACAAAGCAAAAGAAGTCTTCTTGAGAAGAATTTTATACTCTCGTCTCTCTCTCTGTACTCTTTGCTCTCTATACTCTCTATACTCTCTACATACTCTGTACTCTGTACTCTTTTCAACTCATGGGTAACTTGATATAATATTGTTTATGTTTTATCGATAATTTTTCTCAACCATTATATACGTATAATTTTTTTACAATTTGTTAGTGTTATTCCTTAAAATTCTTTTATTTAGTGTATATTTCCTACACTATTTAGAGTTCTTTACAAGAGGACTTTGCATGGGTATACTCTCTGCAATCTCATGAGAGTACTGACCAATTTCATATTATTTTTCATGAGTTCTGGCTGTCGGAGAATATGTTCATTACATTATTAAGCAACTTGGAATTTTTAGGTTGATTTTAGAGAGTTTTGCATGTGTACTCTCTCTCTCAGATCCGCATCAAAGTATTTTGGGCATTTTTTCCAGTTTCTATGAAAATGTTTGGAGAAAATATATTCATTATAAATCTATTAGGAACAATTTGGAGGATGTTTGGTTGCTTCTTTAGTATTATTTTGCATCTATACTCTCTGTACTCTCATACTCTATATACTTTCTGTACTCTCATGAGAATCTGAGATCATTTTTTCATTTTTTCTTTACTGTTTGGAGGAAATATATTCATTACAATCCATCAGGGATAATTTGGAGGCTGTTTGGTTGATTTTTTAGTGTTATTTTGCATCTGTACTCTATGTACTCTCTTGAGAGTACAGATGATTTTATGGACATTTTTTCCAGTTTCTTTGGCCTGGTTGCTCAGATTATGTTCATTACATTCTAGTGGAAGTAATTTGGTGGCTGTTTAGATGGTTTACGGAGATGCATTTTTCTCATGAGATCGAGCATTTTATTCTTTCGGGTGGGCGGTGCATTTTTTTCATGAAGTTCGATAGTATAGGGATGCAAAATGAAAATGCTTTGTACTATGAAATGATCTATCTCTGAAATCTCCAAAAACTCAACAAATTCTTTAATTAATGTAATTTGAATAAGAGCCAAAAAAATTCCAAATACACTTCTCAAGAGTGCGATGCAAAATAATCTTGAAACCAACCAAACTCAAATTATCCCGATAGATTATAATGAACATATTTCCTCGACAAAGAAATAGAAAAAACAAAATCTCTCATGATGAGATGCGATGCAAAATCTCCCATAAATCATCCAAACGACCACCAAATTGCTTCCCTGGAATGTAATGAACATAATCAACAAGCCAAAGAAAGCTGGAAAAAATGTCCACAAAATCGCATGTACTCTCAAGAGACTACAGAGAGTATATATATAAAATAACACTAAAAAACCAACCAAACAGCCTCCAAATTATTCCTGATGGATTGTAGTGAACATATTTCCTCCAAACAGGCCAAAGAAACAGGAAAAAAAATGACCAAAATGCATTGTACTCTCATGAGAGTGCAGAGAGTACAGATGCAAAATTCCTCCAGAAATCATCCAAATAGTCACCAAATTGCTTCCACTGGAATGTAATGAACATAATCTGAACAACCAGGCCAAAGAAATAGGAAAAAATGTCCACAAAATTATATGTACTCTCAAGAGAGTACAGAGAGTACATATGCAAAATAACACTAAAAAATTAACCAAACAGCCTCCAAATTATCCCTGATGGATTGTAATGAACATATTTCCTCCAAACAGGCTAAAGAAACAGGAAAAAAATGACCAAAATGTTCTGTATTCTCATGAGAGTACAGAGAGCACAGATGCAAAAATCCCCCAGAAATCATCCAAAAAGCCACCAAATTGCTTCCACTGGAATGTAGTAAACATAATCTGAACAACTAGGCCAAAGAAATAGAAAAAAAATATCCATAAAATCGTCTATACTCTCAAGAGAGCATAGATATAAAATAACACTAAAAAATTAACCAAACAGCCTCCAAATTATCCCTGATGGATTGTAATGAATATATTTCCTCCAAACAGCCAAAGCGGAAAAAGGACCAAAATGCTTTGTCATGAGATGTACAGATGCAAAAATCTCTTAAAACCATCCAAAATTTATTACTTGGAATGTAATGAACATAATTTGAACAACTGGACCAAAGAAATAGGAAAAAATATCCACAAAATCATCACTCTCAAGAGAATAGGAAATCTATAAAATAATACTAAAAAACCAACCAAACAGCCTCCAAATTATCCTTGATGGATTGTAATAAATATATTTCCTCCAAACAGGCCAGAAAAATAGGAAAAAAATGACCAAAATGCTCCGTACTCTCATGAGAGTACAAAGAGTACAGATACAAAAAGCCCTTAGAAATCATCCAAACAACCACCAAATTGCTTCCACTGGAATGTAATGAACATAATCTAAACAACCAGGCCAAAGAAACTGAAAAAAAATATCCACAAAATTGTCTGTACTCTCAAGAGACTACAGAGAGTACATATGCAAAATAATACTAAAAAATAAACCAAACAGCCTCCAAATTGTCCCTAATGGATTGTAATGAACATATTTCCTCCAAATAGGCCAAAGAAACAAGAAAAAATGACCAAAATGCATGAGAGTACAGAGAGATACAAAAAATCCAGTAAAAAAACTATCCAAACAAATTGCTTGCTTGGAATGTAATGAACATAATTTGAACAACCGGGCCAAAGAAATAGAAAAAATATCCACATTATGCACTCTCAAGAGAGTGAGGAGTATAGATGCAAAATAACGTAACCAACGACCTCCAAATTGTCCACGATGGATTGTAATAAATATATTTCCTCCAAAAAAGCCAAAGAAATAAGAAAAAATGAAAATGCTCTCATGAGAATCTGAGAGGATACAAAAATCATGAAATCATAAACCATCCAAATAGCAATTACTTACTAGAATGTAATGAATATAATCTGAACAAGAAAGCTGGAAAAAATGTCCAAAATTATCTTTACTCTCAAAAGAGTACAGAGATGCAAAATAACACTAAAAACCAACCAAAGCGACCTCCAAATTATCACGATGAATTGTAATGAACATATTTCCTCCAAAGCAAAGAAATAAGAAAAATGAAAATATTACGTACTCTCATGAGAGTACAAAAATCTATCAAAATATCACAGCTATCAAGCAATTTGCTTCCACTGGAATGTAATGAACATAATCGAACAACCGTGCCAAAAGCGAGAAAAAAATGTAAAATGCATCTCTCGAGAGTATAGAGTACATATGTAAAAAATAACACTAAAAAACTAACCAGCGACCTCCAAATTATCCCGATGGATTGTAATGAACATATTTTCTCTAACCCAAAGAAATAGGAAAAAATGACTAAAATGCTATGTAATCTCTGAGAATGAAAATCTGAATCAAAATTTACAAACATAGCTTTTGTTTTGGAATGTCATGAACATAATCTGAACTACTAGACCAAAGAAACTGGAAAAAAATATCCACAAAATCGTCTGTACTCTTAAGAGAGTACAGATGCAAAATAATACTAAAAATCAAAGCGACCTCCAAATTATCCCCGATGGATTGTAATGAACATATTTCCTCCAAGCAGAAATAGGAAAAAAAATGACCAAAATGCTCTGTACTCTCATGAGAGTACGATGCAAAATCTCCATAAATTATCCAAACAACCACCAAATTGCTTCCGGGTGGAATGTAATGAACATAATCAACATGCTAAAGAAAGCGGAAAAAATGTCCAAAATCATCATTAGATGTACAAAGAGTATGCAAAATAACACTAAAACACCAACCAAATTAAATTATTCCTAATGGATTGTAATGAACATATTTCCTCCGAACAGGCTAAAGAAACTGGAAAAGATGATGAAAATGCTCTGTAATCTCATGAGAGTACATAGAGTACAAATGCAGAAATCATATCATAGAATTTTAATGCCATCGACTGAACATACTATCATCCCTAATCAGGCCATAGAATTCATTTTGAAATATGACCAAACATCCTACCATGTGATATACTAAACATTTCACAAGCCTAATCAGTTCAAAAATTTAAAAATAACGGCATATACTATCTTGACGACTGAGTACATGCAAAACATCTCCAAAATTACTAAATACATCCAAGTTCATTTAAAGAACTCAAATATTCTAAAATGTTCACATCCGATGAGAAGAAAACAGAAAACCCTAAATTCGTTAAAGTTCAGAACACAGTGTAAATACTTCATGTGTACTTCATCAATGGAAGTTATTCGCAATATTTGCTAAACCGGCGGCGGACGTTCACCGACGTCGAGCGAGCTTAGGAGAAAGCCCTAAACTGTCATACGCGGGAGGAATGTCGAACGACGCCCGTCTCATTTTTCTTCTCCCGCTGTTTGAACGAGGCGGGCCGGGTCGGGCCAGGATAAACGGCGTCGTCGCCATCCGTCCAGTTACAGCGTCGTTAAGCGCTAAAACGGAAAAAAAAAACCTGGACACGCGTCGGAGATTGGTCCGCGTAAAGCTACGCGACTCGACGTAATATTTTCTCGTGTTCGAAAGCCTCAATTTTCTACAATTCTACTCCATTGCTGCAGCCACTTTTGCAAGTGAAGGGGTTGTTTGCCAGTACGATTTAACTTAAATCCTACCAAATAATATTTTTGCCAAGTTAAATTGGCTGCTTTTGTAATCCCGTTAAAGCTGCTTTCGCACATGAAATCCGGATTTGCTAAATCATGATGGTAGGTGGTTTACGAAATTTAGAGGTGGTGGGAGGAAAGACAAGGTTTACCTTTGGGATGACTCCCTTCTCTTTTTCGGCCAGTAGCAAAGACAAAGGGTTTAGAATGCCAAAATCCTCTTAATCTCTTCCCTTTCCCAGTTTTTTGTTTTTATTTTGATTTATTTTTAATTTAATTTTAATTTATTTAAATAATGATTAATTAATATATCATTTTAGATTAATTATAATTTAATGAAATTAGATGTGAATGATATTGGCATATTATTTTATGATTAATTAATAGATTTATAATCAATTGGTGTATTATATTATGATAATTATATTTAATTAATACATTTATGATTATATTATTTTATGAAAATAAATTAAATAAAAATGAGAATAATTATAAAAACATTAACATTATTGTCTCTTTATATAAATCTTTTTGCAAATTGAATATATATTTAAAATAGAAGAATAGATTTTTAGATACTTGATAAAGCGTAAGTTAAGTAATCAACCAATATGCGAAAAATTTTATATTACATACATTCTTCAAACAATAATTTTTATAAACAAAGATAAAAAAACATCTATTTTTAAAATATAATTTTATTCAAAATAATGTTGAATATCTTCAAGAAAAAAATATTCATAATTTATTTTGATATTATCACAAAAATTCAACTATTATGCATCTAACCTTAATTTAATTTTATCCACAAAGAGTCTAATAGACAATTATTAATTATTAGTCTCATTAATTATTTTAAAATAAATATCATTGATATTATCTGTTCACACTAAATAATATCTAAATTTTATCGTTTAGTCAATTTGCATTACTTCACAATTAATTTTTATCTGAACATGTTTTTTTACTTTTAATTTATATTAGTTAATCTTAGAGAAACATAATATTCAAAAATATTTCTCGATGAAATAGTATTTACAGTCGATTAAGATATACAAATATTTTTTATTTAAAAAAGGATGAAGGTGTGCATTTTTTTGAAAATTTATTGATTTGTTATTTTTAATGAAAATCAATGGTGTGCCTTTATTAAGAAATATTATAAATTTATTTTTTGAGTACAGGTGGACTGTGTGTCTTTATTTTGAGAAATTATTATTTTTTTTTATAAAAGGCCGAAAGTGTGCTTTATTTGGTTTTTTAAAATATAGTCGAAAGTGTGTCTTTTGATTTTGTTTTTTTTTTGCTTATTAATCTTCAAGACTTTATAATAGTATTTTAATTGGTTCTTATAGTTATATATGGAGAGATATTTTAAAAGAAATATTGAACACATGAGTCTAACTATTCACATATTATTATTGGTAAAAGTGGTAATGCAAAATCTAAACAAGTGGACGCATAATTCAAGTTAGAAGATGTTTTAACAATCCTACATTAAGAAGAAAAATGTCAGAGTATCTTCCTAATAATTGTGACGGAATTCGAAGAGCATATCTTCAAAAAGGATCATGCTAGCCTCGTGATCATGAATTTCCTCAAACACAGATGTGAAATAAATTGCATAGATTTAATCTAAAATTGTTTGATGAATATAAAGGTTGGTTAAAATATAATATTGCAAAAGATGCATAATATTATTTATTTTATTATTTTTATAGACCTGATATTGGTGAACAAATAAGTGGTGATAGTTTTGATTTTAAGCGATTTAGAAATTGCAAAAAAAAAATATAGAATTGAAGTTCATATTGGTCAAGTTAATAGTGCTCATAATATTGCTCAAAAAAATGTGCAGATTTAATGAATCAAGATCAACATATTGCATTTGCTTATGAAACACATTTTGATCAAAATCGAATTAAATACGAAACATGATTAAGTGTTATGATTGATTGTGTAAGCTTTCTTTTACATCAATGATTAACCTTTCATGATCATGATGAATTAGAGGATTCTAAAAATTTAAAAAAATTTCTTCAAACTCTACACTTTTTGGCTAATCATAATGGAAGTATTAATAAAGTTGTTCTTGAAATGCTTGATGAAATAATAATTTAATTGCTCCTGAAATTCAAAAGAATATTGTACATGCAGCTGTTACTGAGACTTCAAACACTATTATCAATGATTTGAGTAATGAGTTATTTGTAATTCATTTAGATAAGTCTTGTGATGTATCGATGAAAGAACAAGTGGCTATTGTTTCATTATGTTGACATGAGAGGTTGTATTATTGAGTGTTTCCTTGGAATTGTACATATTGGTGAAACAACTGTTCCAATACTTAAATGCATTATTGAAACATTTTTTTCAAAGCATGAATTGAGTATATCACGAATATGTGGTCAAGGTTATGATGGAATAAGCAACATGCGTGGTGAGTTTCATGGATTAAAATCTTTAATTTTGAAAAAATAATAATAATTCAGCTTATTACATTCACTATTTTGCTTATCATTTGCAATTAGCACTGATTATTGTAGCTAAAAATCATGTTTAGATTGATACAGTTTTTAATAATGTAGTGAATTCGATAAATATTACGGGAAGTTCTTGCAAAAGATGAGAAAATTTATTTGAAATATAATTAAATAAAATTGTTGAACAAATAAGGAGTGGAGAACTACAAGGTGACAGAGGATTAAATCAAGAAATAACTCTTTAACGAGCTAGAGATATGCATTTGGGATCATATTATGCTGGATTGATTAATATATTTTTTTATTTGGATCTATTACATATATGCTTGATATAATTATAGAAGATGGTTTGAACAATGTACAAAGAGGTAAAACAAATGCTCTACTTGATTCAATTCAATATTTTGAGTTTATTTTCAATAAGCACTTGATAAATTTTATATTAGGAATCATAAATGAATTATCTCAATTTTTACATAAAAAAGGATCAAGATATTATAAATGTCATGACTTTGATTAAAGAATCAAAGCAAATACTATAAAATATGAGAGATGATGGTTGAAACATTTTACTTAAAGAAGTTCATACTTTCTGTGAGAAAAATAATATAATTGTACAAAACATGAATGAAAAATTTATTATACATGAGAGGTCAAGAAGATACAATTTAAACTATTATCAAGTTAAGTTATTTTATTCTGTTATTGATATGCAACTTCATGAGCTTAATAACAGATTTGATGAAGTAAATACTGAGTTATTTTTATATGTGGCATGCTTGAATCCATGTGATTCTTTCTCAGCTTCTGATAAGAAAAATTGATATATTTGACAAAATTATATCCTACAAATTTCACAAAAGTTGGTCTTATTATTTTAGATAGTCAACTTTATAATTATATTATTAATATGAAATCTAATAATATATTTTTGAAGTTGAAAGGTATTGGAGAACTTACACAAAAGTTAGTAAATACAAAGGAAAATGATGTTTATCCTATTGCTAAGAAAACTTGCTTTGATATTGTAAATCGCTACAACAACTGTTGAATGAGTATTTTCTGCAATTAAGATCGTAAAAAATCATTTGCGCAATAGAATGAGGGATTCTTGGATGAATAATTGTCTTGTTATATTTATTAAAAAAGATATATTTAAGAGTGTTAACAAAGAATTGGTTGTACAAAATTTAAAATATGAAGACTCGAATAGACAAGTTATAAATTGTATGTAATGTGAAAGAAATTTATGTTATTGTGAGGTTTTATTTCTTTATTTTGATATATGAAATGATCTTTTTTTTATATAATAGTGAATTATTTTTATCTTATTATACCCCTAATAAAATAAGTTTTTGGATCTGCCCCTATAAACAACCCCTTAACTTAGCTATTAAGCGTTAATAAATTCATTTAAAGTTGACAAAAATATTATTAGTTGTGACACAAAATTGTCTCAAAAAACTTTTTTATTTTACAAAATTAATAGGGATTTCAAAACAACTTGTTCTAAAAAATACTATATATATATATATATATATATAACTCGATTTAACAATCTTGGTAATGATTTCTAAATTTTTTTCAAGTTGTTTTTTTTTGGACACTTGAACCAATTTAATTGCAAACTCATGGACATAATATATGTACAAAGCTTGAATCCTAGACCTCTTCCTTAAAAGTAAATCTCTCAATCACTACATTAAGATTACTTGCACTAAATTTTTTTTGAAGTTTAACTCACACCTCTGCCCTTTTTTTAAACAAAAAAAATTTATCAAGAGTAGTATTTTTATTAACTTTTTTATCAAGAAAAATATTGTGAAAGATATTTTAATTGAATTTATAATTAAGATGAATTTCAAATCTAATAGGTTTGATTTGAAATAAATAATATAAAATTTAATTGAGTATTCATATATTATATTTATCTTAAATATATTTAACAATTTTAAGACATATTTAGCCTAAAATTTAATCAGTTATCCTATGCTAATTTTTCGCACTTAATAATAACTAAAAAAATTAAAGAAAACTTTCTAGCAAATATTTATTAACACAAATACCCATAATTATAATTAATTTTTAATGATTATATTTTATAACTTAACAAGTTATAAAGCAAAATACATTATGCTATTTTATAAAAAATTGGGTTAGAATATTTGTTTTTCATTAATCAAAATAAACTTCAAAGCTATTTTAATTTGTTTTAAAATGAAATCTATTATAAAATTAATTTATTAATTATGCATTTTATTTTAAATAATTTAAAACTACAAAGCCTCTTTGGGCATCTTTCTTACAAATTTATTTTCACACTACTATTTAACATTCTTTTTTTTTTTAAAGATATTTGAAGAAATTTAATTACAAATTCACACACATAATACATGTACTGTACAAGAACCTTAACTCAATAACTCTTAGCTTAAAGTTTAACTCCGAACTACTAGGATAAGGTGTCTTATACATGATTATTTTCTATTATTTTTTTATAATTTTAATGATAATGATTTAATTTTTATTATAATTTGTTGATGAATGTGATAGTTATAATTATTTTAAAAAATAATTATAATAATTTCTAAAAAATAATTTTATAATTTTTTTATAAGAAATCATAGTCACCTCAAAAAGACCTTTGTATATGAATATTCATATACAAATTTTATCCCCATGTATATATGCATTGACAATGATAGATACAATCACTGAGCATTATTTAAGTAAAACTAATGAATGTTAATTTATTCAAAAAAAAAAAAATCTCCTGAAATGAGGTCCAAATGAAATGACGTAAAGTGAACACAATATTATCGTTATGAATAAGTACTTCATAACTATCCACGGAATATTTTTCTAACTTTATTTTAGTGATTATTTAAAAGAAAAATCATTATTTTTATTCAAATATTATTCCACTTTACTTTCTTTGAAAATATTGCATTTAAACAAATTTATAAAAAAAAGTTTTCAATATAAAAGTATTTGTGATGATATTTTATTTTGATTGATTCGTTTAAATAAAGTCAAATTTAACTCTATTCTTTATTTTTTTGCTGGGGGAGTTTAGCACAGGTCAGTGGTTTCATAATGATGTGATGCAAATTGAATGCGATCAGTTACTTTAAATGACTTTCTTAATCTTCTTTCTGAAGATAATTTTGTCTTTTTACAGTTTCCTCCCTTTCTTTACGTAAAATTGCTTTCAGTTATGCACCCCCTTTGTTTCATGGTAGAGAGAGAGAGAGAGAGAGAGAGAGAGAGAGAGAGAGGAGTGGTTCCTGTTTCTCAGGTTTTAATGAGTGGATCCTCAACATGACTGAGAACACGAAGGGGGGAGGAACCATACAAAGAGAAAGAGAACAAGCATAAAGATGGCTCCTTTAATCTCAAAACAATAAAAAAAATAAAAATCTAAGGGCTGTATTTGGCTAAGTTCGGAAGGCAATCTCATCCTACAAATAGCAGAAGAGAAGAGAAGCCACTCGATGAGACTATACCAACCTTTTGATCGAAGAATAACGCTTTAAGTCGAGAAGAGAAAGGGAGCAGAAGAGAAGAGATGAGAATAGATCGTAGATCGGATCTCATCTTTTTATCAGACACAACTTTCTTTTTTCTCTCTCCCTCCCTCTCTCTCTCTCTCTCTCTCTCTCTCTCTCTCTCTCTTTTTCTCTCTCTCTCTCTCATCTCTTATTTGGTATTATTGAATCGATGAGGGTGGGCTGACAGAAGAGAGTGAGCACACAGCGTTGAAGACTGCATCGACGAATGCCGTTCTTGTTGCGTGCTCACCTCTCTATCTGTCAGCCAGCCTTACTACAGAGGCCACTTTAATCGAATTCATAGATATTTTTCTTCTCTTCTTTCCTCTTTCGGTTCGCTTTTCCTTTTCCTATCTATCTATCACAGCAAAGTCGAAAACAAAACTGAAAAAGAGAGAGAACTTCCGTTCAGTGCATTTGGTTACCAAATGTCAAGTGGCTTATCCATCTCCCACGCTTCCGACACGTCTCCTCGGGTTCAGTTTCCCACAACGCTGCCTGTTTTTAAGCTTTCTAGCTTTTTTTAGCTTTTTTGTGTTTTTTTTTTTGCAGATTTCGCTCGAATAGATCGAATATATTTGGATAAAATCGAATTTTGTAGATTGAAGAGAAAAAAAATTTATCGGCGTGGGCAAGTAAGAGATCAGCTGGCGTGGTTTTTCAGATGGAGAGCGAAAGGACATAAGTAAAAAAAAAAAAAATTTTGGGCTCGGAGAGCGAGAAGATGAGATCGGGTAGCGTACTCCTGTTCTGCTCTTCCGTGCTACCTGGCTTTAACGGACCCTACTGTTGACCGGTCCTCCCACCCTCCCTCCCTCCCTCAGTCCCTCTGCTCAACTTCCACTTTTTCTTCTTTCTTCATACTTCTTCTCTTCTGTATATATTTTTAAGAAGATCTGATTAGTTGGTACAATCTCTTGAAAGGCACCATCTTGCTTCACGAGTGAGGTTTGATGAGCCCAAAAAATAACCGTAATCTAAGCAGTTATCTCTCCCTCTCCCTCTCCCTCCCTCCTCTCTCTCTCTCTCTCTCTCTCTCTCTCTCTCTCTCCGTCTTACTCTCTCTTTTTTCCTATTCATTTGCAGCAATAGCTCTCTGATAGGAGGCGAAGAGGAATGGCGTCTCAATAGTGTTCGCGAGGTTTGATCTTTAAATATTTCGTTTTGTTCCTGTTTTAATGGTTCTTAGCTACAGTACGATATTCCATGGAGCTTGCTTCTTGTTACTAAATTGAAAAATGAGTAGATTTCAGTTTCTTCTTCTTCTTCTTCTGCACCAGCTGATGGTTTTTATACACTTTCATATACTTAGATATGGGTTGATTATCATGCGTAAGGGAAAGTAGCCTTGAAAGCTTTCATATGAATGTTTGACAGTCTAACGCAGCGAGATTTAACAATTAGTCATGTGATTATGGTTCATTATTTTAATCAGAATGTTCTTGGATTTTTCTTGAGCAATTTTATGTGCTGATAAACATATCTTTTGACAGTTATTAGGTTTATATCTTTTGACTGTTTCTGCTAAAGCACCATTATTGGGCCTATCTGTAATTGTCTGAAAGGAGTTATTACTGGTTTTGAGATGCAAATCATGTTGTTCTAGCCGTTATCAGTACTAGAATTTTGTTTTATCGTAATTAATTTGAATGATGTCATTAAATATTAATTTAATCATTATGAACACATTAATTTTATTTACTATACATTCACAAATCTAGATTTTGAAAATTTTTGTAAAGTGATTCTTTGATGTTCAATATATGTTTCTCTCTTGTTATGATTCTAGGGATTATTTGGAAAATATAATTTGCAGGAGTTATAATATCAAGGGAATAAAAAGTTTAGTTTGTTCTCTTCTATTGAATATTATTATATTATACTATCCTAAAATGTGTCATCTATTATAACTATAATTTAAATAAAACTAATGAAGTTTTTTTTGGTAAGATAGGTTTAACAATTTTCAAATCATATAATTAAGATTTTGTTTTGTTTTGTTAACACTAGAATCTTAAGAAACTTCTAGAAAGCAAGTCACCTCATGGAAGCTAAGGTAGTTTTAAACTATCACCAAACTTAGTATTGTATTAATAAACCAACACCTAAAGACCTATTGTTTGGGGAAGAATTAAGGATGTTGGAATGAGTGAAGAACAAAGTGGGTATGAAGCTTATAATGTTAAGGCAAGTGAACAAGGTGGTAGGCTTGTGGTTATAGATGGAAATTAGAAGGTCAAGGTACCAAAGAAAAGCCATTTGTAGGTTCTAGTAGCCACAACCTCCAAATTAGGCTAGCCTTGTCAATTTTGGCTATTAAGGACAATGCAAAAAAATGGAGGAAATTTATTTTGTTTTTTGTTTAAGGCAACAAGTTCATGCTTTTTAAGTTATTTTTATTAATGAAACTTTTTATTGAATATTGCAACACCATTGTCACACTTTTATTGGTTACCAAAATTTTGATATTTTTTAGAAGGTTTTGTAATAAGAAGCTTTATATAAGCACATTTGCTTGGTTGTAATAGTTCGAAAGAAGTTATTATTGATTTTTCTACTTAGAAGATTTCACTACTTCCTTGTCATTTCAACAATAGGTTATTTAAGTACATTATGGAGATGTTTGGTTGCATGATTTAAGCTGGATTTAAAATGGTGTTTTTGGACAAGTTAAATCTACTGCTTTGTGTACGTAAGCCACATTCACATGGTTAAATCCAAATTTACTAAATTTTAATGGAAAAACTAAAGTTTGCGCAAAAGGGGGTGAGATGAAAGACAAGGGTTACCTTTGTGACATATTGTTTCTCTACCTCATTGGTGTTGGGTAGAAATGGAGCGAAAGCGGAGAAAGATGAGGGTTTTGAATGTTGAAATCCTGTTGATGTCTTTGCTAGTGAGAGCTCCCATCATCACTATTTTTGCATCCAAAGAAGGCTACTCCACATGATCATCAGACGACCAAGACCACCAAATTTAAACCCCCTTCACTTGTTTCTCTTCTCACTTTTCTCTCTCATTCTCAATCTTAAAAGAAAGATAAATCTCTCTTTCTCTTTGAATTGAGAGACCTCACTTATCCTTTCTCTACCCTGTCATCTCACTCTCTCTTCTTATTTCTCTAAGCAAATAAAATATTTGTCCCTCTACCCTTCCTCTCTCTCTACATCTTATGGGAAAAAAAAAGAGCAAGAAAAATTTAAAGATGTTAAGTTACTTAAATAAATTAATATTTTTTTATGATTTATTTTAATTATATAATTCTTTAATAAGTAATTAAAATATTAGATTATATTAATTTTTAAGTAATAATTAATTAGAATATTATATTAAATTAATATTATTTTCTTTTTAATAATTTTATTGCAAAATTTTAATCTTAATTAATTTTATATTTTTTAAGAAATGATTAATATTCATATGATTAAACTAAAGCTAATCTTAATTATTTTATTTTAATATAATTAAGTTAATTGTTAACTAATTATTAATCACTACATTATTATAAAATATAATAAAAATTATAATAAAATATAACTTGTATATACTTATTTTTAAAATATAATTTGGCCTAAGTAACTTAAATTTTGATATAAATTTTTTTTAAGTTAGGGAAAATAAAAATCATTTAATTAGTCCTATTGATTTTGATTTGTGGTAAATAAATATAGCTAAAAAAACCTTTAAATATCTATTGTTTAAATACTATTTAGCTTAACTAACTTAAATCCTAAAGTAACCAAACAATTTTAGGATTTATTTTTCATAGGATTTACTAAATCTTATTTTAATTAAATCTTGCTTGTGGCCGACAAACCTTATAGAATCCAAGGGTCAACATCTTTACATCTAACACATAAATAAAAATTCAATCTTCTTGTATTCTTGAGATATTAACTATAGAAGGATTTTTGATGATTTGAATATGTCAACAATGGGACTATTCCTTTTTTTGGATGGAGGTGGAGAGAGGGGAACAACTTCTAATAAGAAAATCTACCATCATAGATCACTAATTCAATAAGGTTTAGATCTACATATCTTATAAGCTATTTGAGTTGAATGAATATCTCTTGAACAATAATGGCATTTGATAATAATATTGATGACTATTAATGTGACTAAGTTAGTTTTAGATTATGAATTGTCAAAAGAGAAGCTTTGAATTTACTTAATTGGTAAAAGTGTTTCTTTGACTAATCCATAGGCTACCATTTTGGTTGCAATTTTACTTCGTGTTTGCGAGGGTTGTGATATAATCTAGATAGTTGATCTAGGACAAAAAATACATAAAAAATCATTCATGAAATTCTTTTAGGCTTTGCTTTGATTTGAGGGTGGTAAAAAGTGATATTCAAATACTTTGTAATTTACATATGAACTTTCCATAGGTTAGAGTTTTTCAACTTTTTTTTTTCTCTTCATTCACGCAAATTCCAAAGGTCTAAAAGCAATTTTGGAAATTAATTTTTTCGGATCCTTCCAACATTTATATTATATTTATAATTAAATATTTATTTTTAAAATGACTCCTCGAAAATGCAATTTTCTTGGGATAAAAGATTTGAATCTTTTACATCAAACTTTAGATGGGACCAATTTCAACTAACTACCTTGATTATCAAAGAGTTGTATTTATAAAACTCTTTTTTGAGGTGTGTTTTGAACTTCTTCTTTCAACTACTTGAAAATTTATATATGAAAACAACTTAAATAGTACAATAGAAAGAAGGGCATTACATTCATAGCACACAATTTTTTTATATATATTTACATATCTAACACATAAACTTTCATATTTACTTAAGTAACACTCAAATTTTTATTATTATATCAAAAATAATACCATCATTATTTTTTTAAAATGAAACACACCTTTTTAGGCTTTGAAAAAAGTTCTATTATTGTAATTATCAAACTTTTAAGTGTTAGATATGTAAATGCATCAATATTGTGTGCTATGTATGTCAATTTTTCTAGAATGAATTGAGATACATAATTCCTTATTTTAGGGATTATTTTAATGATACTTATTTCTTGATTAGTTCTTAGATGTTACTTATTAATGAACTTGAAAAAGAAAGATTATACTATGTTAATTTTATCTTAATGTTTTTCTTAATGAGGTTTTTTTTTAATTAAAATATTAAAAAAAATTTAATTTTACATATTCAAAGGATTTCACACAAGCTAATAAGACTATAATCAAGTAATGCTCAAATGACTTTGCTCATTAGAATTTAAAACTTTTATTTTTACTTGATTTGAAGGTAGCATAAAATTTAAATTTATTTAAGATAAATCTGCACAAAGTTAATCTCCATTTAACTTTTAAAGGTAGTTATGAAACTTGGTGTATATATTATAAATCATCTCATGCTATCTATCTCATTTTATCACTATAAGAAAAAAATTTTATCAATGAAAATAACTATTCATAATAAGAAAAGCTCATTGAAAATAATATCAATGATAAAATTTATGGTGGATATATGACCATTAGAAAACCCTTGTTGTGAAATATTTTTCATCAAATAACATTTTCATTATGTGTTGTTGTTATGCCTACCTAGTTGTCATTTGATCCTAGAGATCAATAGTTAAGGTAGTTACTTAGTTCTACATTTTTTTCTATATTTTCATTCATCAATTATGTCATATTGTTCTATGGGTATGATGATGGGGTAGTTATTATCATACATATCATTGACTTAAAATAGCACATGTTATGCATGGTGCATAGTGTGGTGCACTTAGTCTCCTTATATATTATTTTTATAGCAAAGTATGTGAAGTCAAAATTGTGCATACTGTTTGTGTTATGCACAAGTAATACTGTATTACTCCCATAGCACAACAATGTGATTTGTATGATTTTGGGTTTAATGTTATTTATAATATTATTTTCTTAATTTATTTTGTAATTCATTTTTATTAAGACATCTTAAGAATTAATTGTGCACTTGAGGCACACAATCTACTTAGATGAAAATGAGTGAGGTTGATACTAGCAAGCAAAGTGACAAACCCTTCACTCTCTCAACTTCAACACCAACATATGAGCAATTTTCCCTTTTAGCTTGAACAATGTAGATCAACAATAGTATGCAATCACTTCAAGCTCTGAAGAACGTTGACAACTTCAATGGAGGTCGATGTTCATGACTTTAACATTGAAGCATGAAGAAATTATGGCTCCATGAAGACCTTTACACTATGGTGCACTATTTATTATCGACAAGTATGGTAATTAGACCACCATGTGAACCAACTATATACAATCTACACTTCTTCACTCCCCCAACAAGTTGCATCTATAAATCCATATTTGCTTGATGGAGGAGCTTGTATCTAAAATTCTTGACTTATCTCTTTTAATCATATACATTATATATATAAGATTATTATTATTATTAGATTTTTTAAAAAAAATAATATTAAACAAACACATTTACATATACCTTTCGGAATCTCATTTCCACCCAAGATGCATAACTCTTCCTTTAATGGGTCTTCAACTGCAACTCAAAAGAGGTAGTTCCAATACTACTAGGATTGCATCAGAACATACTTGACTTTATTCATTTAGCCAAGAGGTCATAGTAGATCAACTAAGATTGATAACCAAAAAAATTGTTAGAAAATCTAATAGTGATAAATGCTTATTAATGAGAAGTTTTGTCAACTCTTTTATTACAATTATTAATTTTCAATAGCAAATTCATTAGTAATTTGTTTGTATGTTTTGGTAAATTTTTCTTAAACAAATATTTTATCAATATTATTTAGTTTTATTATTTTTGTTTGTGTGCATGTGTGTAGTAAACGAGAGCTTGAGCTTAGCCGAGACTGCTCGCTCGTTTGTATTAACTCGTGTTCGAAATGAGCTCGAAATCCGAAATAGCTCGTTGACTCACTGTTCGAATTCGGCTTGAAAATATGTTCATGTTCGTTAAGAACTCGTGTTTGACTCGAAATAGCTCGTTTATATATTTTAATAATTTTAAATTAAATATTTAAAAAAAAATTTATGAACAGAAAATTATATTTCATAAGCTCTAAACTAATAAAAATAAAATCACATATTCAAAATTGATAATAATAATAATAATAATTTTCAAAAATTTTAACCCTTTAATCAACTTCATCAATGAAATAATATTCTTCACATAATTACAAATCAAATAATAAAATTTGAATTCTGAATATTTTACATATTTACACAATAAAAAATAAAACAGGTATTAAATACAATAATTTACAAATATTTAGTCTGCACACTTATGCTTCTACAAATATTACAAAATATAATTTATAAACAAATTGATAATTACATTACATTTTATATATATACAATTAAAAATGAACATTTCATATGTTTGAAGCTTATAATTAGCATTTTTACCTTCAATTTTCAGAATCTTCAATTCATAATGCCACTTCATCTTGCAATCTACATAATATATTAGTAAACTTGACAAAAATTGATTTATTAAAAATAATCAATGGGCTCAGGCGCTCAGCTGCCTCAACAGATTAAATCAAATAATCGTTGATACCATCATAGCTTGTTGGCTGCTTATATTAAATACTTAAAAAACATAAATCAACAAAATAAAATAAGAACATATTTTATAGGATTTAACATGACCAAAATAAAAAAATAAAAAAATAATAAGATGTATTGCAAAACATTAAAAAAATGGATTGGGAGTCTGGTACGGCTAAAAAACCATTTAACCAAGAAATGAAAAACAAGAAACACTCATAGCTATAACTGTATGTAAAATCAGTTCAAGGACTATTATAGGAAAATTAAAGCTTTTACACATTATTGTGGAAATTATTGGCTTTTGCTCTCATAAAAAAAGTTCAACAACTACTCACATTCTGGAAAATCTAGTTATAAAAGCTTATAATCACAATTTTTTAAAAAAATTAACAAGAAGATACAGCTAAACAAAAGTGCGATAACAGTTTGCAAAAACACCCATAAAAAAGATGTCTAAATGTTTGGATGCAAAAAGTAAAAATCATGAAATCATCCCATATATCTTAAAAAGTAATGATGTGCAAAATATGAATTTCTTAATAAACAATTTATCAAAAGCATGTGGCATTAATATTAAAAACCCCACAATTCAAAATAAAGTACCCCATTGATAAAATAAAACCAACAATACAGATACAATGCACAAGCAGACAAGTAGCAGCCAAACCAAATTAGAAAAATCATAAGCAGCAAGCAAGAGCAGCATGCAGAATCGAATTAGACAGCCAACCAGAAGAACAAAAAGCAAGAAAACCCTTTATCACAAAGTTAAACCAAGTGTATTATCCATTATATAAGTAGCCGGATAACAAAGTTAAGTTGCATCTCTTGTAAAAAATATTGTTATCATCATAGCCCATCAATTCACAACATTTAGCATAACATCAAATGTAATATTTGTAACCTTTAAAACTGTTGAATAGAAATACAATAGCATAATTATAACAATATTAAACAATAAAATTCAATAGTATGTAATAATATAAATGCATTATTAAACCACAACATTCAACAAGATATAAACAATAACAAATTAGAAGATTAAACCAAAAATAGCATAAGTATAACAATATAACCCAACAGTACAAATATAGTGCAGATTGCAGAAGCAGCACTGCAGCAGGAAAAATCGAGTTAAACAGCCAACCAAAAGAGCAAAAAACTTGAAAAGCTCATGATCTCAAGATTAACACAATTGTTAAATGAATAATCTAAACCCTAAACCTTAAAAATTATTGAATAGATAAGTATAACAAGCAGTTAGTTATACAAAATCCATAACCTTAAAAAAATTTAATTGAAAATAACAAATCTTTAAGGCTGCAATCCAATCTAATGTAAAGACATAGCTACAATTATAAATATTCAACACCACAAGAATCGAATTCGCAAAATATGTCTAGTGTCAAGAATAAAAAGATAGTAGAACAATAGGTCAATAATAAGGAAAATAGAATAGCAGTAGAACAACAAATGAGAATCAAGTGATAGCAAAACAAAGAAGTAAATATCCAACTAATATTAGAATAATTACAAAAGAGAACCAAGATAGAATAAATGAAAGTAGAACATGAATTACTCTTACGGCAAGAGCAAATGATAGTAGAATAACAAAGGAGAACCAACTAAGAACAAAATAATATAGTAGCATCAAATAACAAAACAATGAGTAAGAATAGAACTACACCAAATGAGAACCAAATGATAGGGTCACAGACTTGTCAACATAATTATAGTAAATACAATATACAAAATTGTTCAAAGTTATAACTAAATAACATCAGAACATCAATTTTGAATGTTTGACTCTATTATAGATTTATAATATAGATACTCAGATTTAACATTAAGTATATAAATCACTCACAATCTAGAGAGTTGCATAATTTTATCATGTCATACCAACTTTAATTGTATCAGAAATATAATTTAAAGGGTTGCATAATATAATCATACCATACCAACTTTAGATGCAATCAAGATTTAATTTAAAAGCGATTCTAATACCCGTGATCTTTTAAATCATCGTAGCCTCTCCAATTACTAAGACAACAAAGGAGCGCAAAATGACAACAGAAAAATTGCAAATGAGAACTGAATGACAGGATAACAATTGGTCGATTTGACAGCAAGACAATAATGTAAATACAATATAGAAATATTGTAAACAATTGAATGATAGAAGAATAATTATTTCAATATTTGGAGGCTCAGACTTTGTATTAAATATTTCATTTGCTTATCAATTATCATCTAAAGGGTTGCGTATTAATATCATGTCATGCCAATTTCAGATGTTTAAAAAAAAAATGAAGGGTTGCACAATACAATTATGCCATACCAACTTCAAATGCAACCAAAATTTAGTATAATCAATAACCATCATAGCCTCTCTAGTTAATCTTTCAAATAATCATAACCTTCATGAAGTATGTATAAACATACAAAATACAAAGAGTGACATGAAATATATAACTATATGGAGTTAACTAAACATATAATTGTGTTGCAGTAAGCATACTAGTTAAAGTAGCACAAAAGCGATTGAAATGTAATTAGAATAATTAACACAAAAGTGATCAAAAGATAAAGTGTATTTAGCATATTAAGCCTTCCACTTTAAATTTCTGGAAGTTGAACAGAAAGTGTTTCCTCTTCAAGAATCTCTTGTTGAAAAGAATACAAATGAAATAAGAATATTAACTAATTGCATAAATAAATAAAAATGTAAACTATATGAAGCAATTATCAAAGGTGTTTTTGTTTTGTTTTTAATAGACCGAATGCAACTTGTTGCACAAACTAATGCATTAACAGTTTTAGTTGATAGACAACCTTTATAATCATCCAAAATCCTGTCACCAGCACTAAAAATAAACTCTGAAGCAACTGTAGTAATAGGTATAGATAAAATATCTCAGGCCATGATAGAGAGACGTGGATACTTAAGTGTGTTCATCTTCCACCACTCAAGGATATCAAAATATTCACTTTTACACACAAATAATCTCTCATCAAGATAAACTTGCAAATCAGGCTTAGATCCACAGACCCAGATGCTACTACGAAATCTCTAAACTCAAACATTGAATCAAACTGATATGAAAAAACTAATGGATCAGCTGTGGAAGACGATCCCTCTTGTGGAACAGCAGCTGTAGAACTTGAAAAAGCAAAATTAACAACATAACAAACAATGAACTTGAATTTCAGTCTATGATCCAAAATAGTTGCAATAGCCATTAAGAGATTGCATTCACCCCAAAACTTGTCAAATTTTACTTGCATAATTGATGCCATTTTTCTCATATATTCATCTTGTGATATTGACTCTTCCAATAAAATTTTTTTCACATGCATAATAGTAGGTAAGAATATGTTTGTTGTGGAATACAAACTATCAGAGATAATTTTTATGACATTGTTAAAAACTGAAAGAAAATTTCTAATTTTTTTCATATTTTTACCAATCAATATCTGATGGTAGCCATTTGTAGTTACTATCTCTAATTGCATAATGATTACAAATATTATGGTAGATAAATGCAAACTCCAACATGTTAAAAGTTAAATTTCATCTTGTTGAAACATCAATACACAAAGACCTTAATGTTGGCTCACCTAACTGTTTAGATACTTCTACAAACTTATTTAATCTGGTAGGTGATTTGTTAAGATACTTGACGAACTCTCTAATATTCTGAGTTATATCATGAATCTCCTTTAAGCCATCTTGCACCATTATATTAAGGATATGTGTATAACACCTAATATGAAAGAAAAGTCCATGAAAATGTAACTTACCTCTTAATTGAAAATTTGCCTTCAAAGAATTAGTAACGACATCATTGTTACTTGCATTGTCCAAAATGATAGTGGAAACTTTATCTCGCAACTTCCATTTCAACAAACAATCACAAATAGCATCACATATATAAGTGCCAGAATGTGGAGGTTCTAGTTTGATAAAATTAATAATTTTTTTCTGCAATTTCCACACTTCATCAATATAATGAGCAGCATATATCCTATGATTTGATTAGAAGTCCAACAATCTGCAGTCAATGCTATCCTATGAACATCCTTAAGACAACATTTCAATTTCTCTTTCTCACACTCATTTACTTTCATGCAATCATTTTTAATGATATTTCTTGAAATGCTTTGAAATTTTGTAGCAAACAATTTCAATAAAATGTTAAACCATGTATATTCTACTATCATGAAAGGATATTCATGCACAATTATCATCTTTGCAATTATCTCTCTAATTAATTGTTGATCATAATTCTTTGGATCATAGTATATTGGCATCCCCACTTCTACATCACCATCAAGAGGTAAAAAATTCAATCTTTTTTGCCTTTTATTTGACAAATCAATAAGTTGGAGATTCTTAACTTTTATCTTCTCGCATTCTTTAATGTGCCTAAGAAATTGTGAAGTTGTGCTACTTTTTGGTTTATTAAATCTTACCCCACAACAAATACATTGCACCATAAGAACTTCAATCCCCTTAGAAGCGGTTTTAACTTCTGCAAAGTATTCCCAAACTGCCGATTTTCTCTTCTTACCTTTCTTAAGCTGCATGTATGTATCATTAATTTCAACATTATGTTCATCAACAGATTGAGAGACATTTTGAAGACTATTATCTCTATTCATTACAGTCAATGGTTGTGGTTTACTAGTTGATGCACCTTGAGATTACTCGATTGATGACATTATAATATACTAAAAAATATGACACCATATCAGACTTAGATGAAAGTGGTATTAAAAACTTACATATGTAATATGTGTCACACATTAAAATATTTACAATCTAAACATGAGAAAGAAATAAAAATAGTATTACAAACTTACACTATCAAAAGTTCCCCAAGACAACAAAGCAATAACCAAATAAAATCTTTACTTTAAACAAGCTCGAGCTTATTGATTGCAGTATATCACGTATCGCGTTATCGATTTAGTAGTAGCTTATCAAGCTTTTTAAACAAGCTCGAGCTTGACTTACTTTAAATTGAGTCAGGCTTGAGCTTGATAAATGAGTTTGAACTCAACAGTAATTAATCATAGCTTAGCTCGATTAAATTAAAATTCAACTCAATCCGACTCATTTACAACTAAAGCCAAGCTTATCAAGCATTAAACAATCAACTCAATTTGAACTTGAATGAGCTAATTAACATGCCCTATTATCAAGCTTTTTATTATATTTTCAAATGAGCCTTGTCAAACTTATATAATAAGCCTATTATCAAGCAACTCATTAACTTTGTTAAATGAGCATTATAGGAAGCAAAGTTTGGGTTTTTTGGTTTCTTTATGAGATTAAAAATAAAAGATGAAATTAATTAATAATCAAATAAAAACTTTAAATTAAATAAATTAATATTATTGAAATTTAATTTATTTCAATATGAGTTGTTATTTTATTTTAAGGATTTTTAATCATTGATTTAATTCATTAAATATTAAAGAGATTTATCAAGC
Source organism: Cymbidium sinense (assembly GCA_021442155.1). NCBI lineage: Eukaryota > Viridiplantae > Streptophyta > Magnoliopsida > Asparagales > Orchidaceae > Cymbidium > Cymbidium sinense. The sequence goes on along the minus strand of CM038233.1, from coordinate 12,875,199 downwards.
TTCATATTTAGCTTAATCAAGTCTCATATTGAGCTTCAAACGAACTTTAAATCTATCGATTATTAAAGAGATTTATCAAGCTTCATATTTGCCTTAATTTTTTGTAGGGAGAGTTGGTGAAGTATCAACTAAACACTTATCATGCTTCACAATTAAGTGAGGCCTCATAATAAGTTTAGATTGATAAATTCCCACGCAACCTGTGTACTTTTTTTATTTATAATTATGAGATATTCTTCTATCGATGGATAATCATACTTTTTTTTTAATTGATTACATCATATAGCTAATGATAGAATTAGATTCCCACAAGAAATTGCCACTTATTATCTCTTTAATGTTCATAAATCTCTGTCATTCATATAGATTTATAACTAGAATAGCCTCAAGATAAAATAAGTGATGTAAGGAACTCTTTTGGACAGGATTCGTTTTAGGCTTTTGTCCTTTTCTATAAAAGTCACACCTCTATGTAAATATTAAAATAATAATAATAATTCAGCCACCAAACCCTTTAATCTAAGCGTCATTTTCAGAATTTGCAATTAATCTTTTTTTGGAGGCTATCTGTACGATGTTCCATAACTTTTTTTTATTCCAAACAAAAACAAAACTAGAAACTTTGTTCGATTTCTTCAAGAAGAAGGCGCCTATTCAGAATGGGAAGTTGAGGACTGATACACACACGAGTGATGAATGTGATGCTATCCCATGTGATAATAGATATCCTCACCCACGCAGAATGAAAGGGTGGATATCCATTAAAAAAAATAAAAAACAAAACTGTGGTAGAATCTGTCGGACAGTTTTATGTAATTTTTCTCTGAATTTATCGAAATTACAATGTAAATTATCACTCTTAAGGGCTTTGATTGATGGATTGATTTCTTTAGTTCAAGTGGCTGTGTGGTCCTCTAAGAACTAGATTCATATGCGAATAAACTAATATGCAAAAGTATTTTTCTATTGTTAGAAGTACAAGAGCTTTTGGAATGGTTGCCTTGCCGTCTTCTAACAAGCCATGGTGTCTTCATCGATATTCTCTCTCTTAGTTTCTAGGTACTATTAGTTACTTAAATATTCTTCAGGTGTGTTTTTTCCTATTTACATGTTATTTAAAGATGTTATTTAATTAGCAAGTGAGGTAACTTAGAGAGTGTTCATTTCAAGGTGAATGATTGTTATGTTAACATTAAATAATTTATAATTTTAGATTTTTTTTAAATAATAAAATCTCGTGTTTATGTTAGCTAGGTCAAGGGCCATATAAATCTAAGATAGTCACAAAATATGTTACAAATATAATGTTGGTATAAGGTTATTATTGATTTAAGTAGGTATGACTAATTACGAGTCATAGATCTAGCTGGATCCGGTGAATTTATCATAGTTGTATTTGATATGAACCTAGATACTAGAAATGAATAAGCCACTTGAACCAAAACCCTATGGTGACATTTCCAAAACTACAATCTTGTTTATGAAATATCTAGGTTTTGGTTGGTATATGGTACAAATATAAGGTGATTAGATGTATAGGGGGTGCGCAAGATAAATTAGCGATTTTAAATATCTTTGGATATAGATAGATTTATCATAAATGTATTGTTTGAGCTAAAGCTATTTTGTAAACCATTTAGAATTAATTTTTTAAAAAAAGATTTAACATTAACTAAAACAATAATCATAAAATAAAACCACTTTAGGATAGCTATGCCTAACTATATCTTGTGTTTCATTATGTATGTTGATATTTTATCTATAGAAATCAAAGATCTTTTATAGAGCATTAATATTCAATCTACAAAATAAAGTTATAAAATAAATTGATTCTAATCAGATGCAAGTAAATTATGTTGAGGCAAAATAGAACCACATGATGAAAGCTAAGGTGATATTAGACTTAAATCTTTCTTATGCACTATTGATTATGAAGATTATGAACATAATCCTATTGGATTTGCTAGGAGGGATGGGAGGTTGAAGATTAACTTTTGAGCAAGATTGTCATTATGAGAAAGATCATGAATAGCTCATTCAAATCAATGTCATAATTGTCAAAGGAACAATTGAATCAATCCCAACAACTAGGTTAATTAATATTCTTAGGATGAAAATCTTATCCAGGACTTTGGCAAAGGTAATTTCGGTCATTTTAAAAACTGACCTCTTCATCTTTAGGACTAGTAGGCAAATTAGCATTCAACGGAAAGAGGGCAAAGATGTGTAAATATTTGAATCGCATAAGGCATGTCCACACCTCAAATCACTTAGTACCAAAAATCTTTTTTTTGGAATAAATCCAAATGGCATTTGAGATGCTTTGAGAACATCATTGTCCACTAGGACTAACAATGAATGGTCTAAAAATTGAAGTAGTTTGAGAATCTAAATGCAAAAAGTTATCAAATAAAGGCTTTAATGTGAACACAATAGATTTATTCATTAGGTAGCCTCTTTAGTATGAGAATAGAATAAAACAGGGATATAACAAAATGTAAAATAGCTCAACATTAGAAGAGAAAATACTCACATGCCTTCCAAAGGAGGATGCCAAGCATTGTTCAAGAAATAAAGGAAAACTTTAATCCTAAAAGAAAGAATATAAACTAAAATAAGGAACAACAAAAGAAACAATTAGATACCTCAACCAATATTTTCTATTCAATTGGGCCACTCCTCTCAAATAAATAAAAATCACATTGAATCTTATGTATAGTGAGGAGACTTCTCATGTATTCCTTCTTATTGTTTACTTCGATTATTCAAAATGGGTTTGAAATAGCCTTGATTATTAAAAAAAAAGTTTAACAACTCTTTATGATCGATCAACAATCTTTATCGATAAATCAACTCTAGATGTTAAATATATGATAATGAATTAAACACACTATTTAATAAATAAAATTTATATCTTAATAGCATTAACACCTTTTTTAAAAGCAGCTAATTTTTATTACATAAAATGAAAATTATAAAAATAACCTCTAAATAACACTGCCTTTTTAGTCAAAATTTCTAATTGTTATTTTTTAAAATGGATATCAAGTGTCTCACTCGGCAAGAAGCTAGTGAATATTAACACATCGATTGCTCTATGCTACAGATTTGATGTTTGACATGTAGTAATGATAGGTACAGTCAAGTACATGTGGCTCGTCTCTTAGCTCAGGGTGAAGCACGTGAACCCACGGACCGAGTCAATCCCAGGAGGCCTATATCTAAGGTGGGGAAAGTAAGTGGGGACCCACACGTGAGTATGAATATGACGCCAGCATGTGGGAAATAAAGACATCTCCACCCACAAGATGGGTGGGGTGTTGGGTGAATACCCATTGCAAAAAAAATGTATAGGTGGCTTCTTTTGGAATTTGTATATATATAAACAAAGTGTGGATTATTATGTGCGGAATTATTATATATGCAAAAAATTAAAGTAATTTATTTATAATGAAGAATAACATCACAATTGTATTGTACAAAGTCTCGTCTATAAAGAATTATTATTAGGAGCATTCGGGTGAAACAAACTATTAGTGAGGTTTTTAGAGGAATCTCAATTAATATTATATATTTTAATTTAGAGGATGTGCAATTTGATTTGATTTTATCACTTATTTGTGATTTTCTTTTCGTGTTTCCTTCCTGAGAGTTGATATTTTTTTTTCTTTCCAATTTTGTTTCAATACATGATATTAAATCAGTGGCTTCATTTGTTATACCACTACCTGGTAAGACCAACCAAAAAGCTTACTATTCATGTTCGGCTTGATAATTTGCTTTATTTATTTAACAAGTCAAGAGCAATGTCTTACTTAATTGTGGGCCTTAAACCTTTTATATACATACATATTTTAATGTATATGTACATTGTGATAATATATATATATATATATATATATATAATTTATAGATGCTTGCAAGTAGATTTTATCTTTTTTAATATCTCAAATTTTGCTCAGTATATCAGTAAGTAGAATGATGATTAAATATTTTGTTTTGGGGCAGTGGTAGAATGATGAATTTCACCATTATCCTTCATATGCCTTGCCCTATAGACTTATGATGTGTTTGGGGAAGCGGTGGTGGTGGTGTAGTGCAGAAAAAAAATGCATCTCAATGCTGTTTGAGAATTTTGTTTTCGAGAAGCTATGGTGGGAAAGTTGTGTTTTTCAACATGATCTGACAAAGTGCCGTAACTTTTTAAAATAATAAAAAATTATAATACCTACCATAGCTTTTTAAATAATAGTTTAGTTTACAGCAGCATTACTATTACTTTTTCATACCACTGTAGTTACCCAAACAGACCCTTATACACTATGTTCTTTTTGTTATTGCCCTTAATTACTTTTGCATTGGGTCATAAGTTGATCATACATGGTATACTTGACGTGCCTATCATTACTCTTCATAGATCATTTCTTATGGGGTCATTTCTTAACATTTTGTGATTTTTTGAATATGACTTCGATAGTGAATTTTGATACTTGTCCATTAAATCAGTTGAATCTAGTTCTCCTATTGAATCTAATGAGTCTAATTGTCATCCCTTATTATTCTTAATGAGAATATCTTAGAATGATGATTGAATGAATTGAAAATGTCCATAACGAGAGGGACCCTTAGAAGAATAAGGGTTCGTCTTGGTAGGTTGCAATTATTTGTAGTAATTATAGAAATATCATGCCAACCTAGATTTTTTAAAACTTGCTATGAATATTATTTATATTTTTTCTTTTAGAACTGTTAGACAGAACAAATATTATTATAAAATACTTATTATTACTATAGAAATTTCAAAATAAATTAAGAACACTATAGTTGAACAAATATTGTGACGATTTTGCAAAATGCAAAGCTCAAAGGTACTTCAAATAGATTCTAAGAAATTTTTTTATGGTTGTACAATGCCTTTGATCGTCCTTTAAGCTTTTTTATGTTTGTGTTGGTGCTGTTTATTACTGTTCTTGGATGATTTCTGCTGACTTCTGGTTGCTTGTTTTATGTGTTTAATATGACTAATTATTGCCACTTATATCTTGACTTCTTGAGCTGGATTTCTTAATATCTATTCACTGGCTACTTCGTTTGTCCTTTTACAACGTTCAAATATGGCTCATTCTTCTTTGTTTCTATTCAACTATAATTTTGTAGCCTAGCTTAGTTTTGTATTGTCACATATATGCTTGGCTTCATTCTTCTTTTTCTTTAATTTATTCAAGTTTCGTATTCATTTATTACCTTATGTGGAAGCTTATTTATTTTTATTAGAAGCTTATTTAAGTTTTTTTCTTCTATTTCTATATTCTATAAGCTTATTGTGCTTACCTCTTGCTTAATCAAACTTATTTTATTTTCTTATATTTTTCCTTGAGGAGTTAACTAACGTGTTTGCACTTTATGTTTGATAAAATTTTACTGATCACCGTTTTTGGGTATGTTTGTAAAAGGAAAAAGAATTAGTATTGAAGAATTAAAATAAGAAAACTAATAGGGTTGTAATTGAATAGAATGTGTGTAACCGAGAAACTTAGTGTTTATAATTTATAAGAATATAATAAAATAGTGCAGTATCTGTTTGATTCATTTCAATTAGCTAATTATTACTATTTATTTCATCATTCTTCCAATGAACAAAATAATCTTCTTTTCACTAATGCTATCCTCTTTAATTGCTGGGGAATGCCACCAAAATAGGAAAAATGCACATTTATATGGACTGAGATAGTTTTATTTTAGTTCATGTCTGTGTGTGTGGATTGTGTTTGAAATCCTTAAAATTGAGAGTTTGTAGTGCTGAGGGGAATGGAATAATGGTTAAATTAAGAGTGCTAAGCCTTGGTTTCCCTCATTGATGAAGATGCGTGATGTGGGATTGCTTTGAATGGTGTGGGAAAAGTAAGTATGATAGGAAATAGAGAAAAAAATATTGCCCCTCACCAAAGAAATTGGTGGGATGAAAGTGCACTAAGTTTCAAACCTTAAAGCTAGAAACCTTCAAAGAGTGACTTTTTCAATTTTTTATTAATCAAAAGTTTTGCTTTCGTTATCTTTTCCTTTAAGATGACACTACACAACAAGAAATAAGTTTTAAAGGATGCAAAGGCGGTTATAGCTTGTTTTGTAAGGTGTAAAAGAACAATAGTTGGAGCTCTTTTTTTTTTTTTTTTTGGGATATTTGAGCGAATTTAATCGCAAACTCACACACACAATGCATATGCAAGAACTTGAACCCAAGACCTCTTGGTTGAAAGCCAAAGCTATCAACCACTAGGCTAAGATGCCTTGCACGGTGCTCCTTTTCTCTTTAAAGTTGATTTAATAAACTTCAACTTCTAGTCACCTATAGTATGATAGTGTGGTGGTGTATTGTCCATGGATAGAGGTACACTTGCAATTCAAAACACTTACAATAATAGATTAATGTTTTCTAATATTAATTGAAAGAATAAATAGTCATTTTTAATAATTCCTTTTGTTATTAGTTAATTTAGTGAAAAAATTATTAGAATATTTGACAAATGACAAATTCTAATGGTAATCCTATGGTTTAACTTTTCTACCTAGCATCTTATTTATAGTGTAACAAAGGACTTGAATGTGATTGGTGGGTAAGGTGTTGTGTTTTTAGAAGTTAGGGATGGTCGACAATTCGAGGTCCTTTTCTTTTATATTTTGATTAGCATAGAATATGCATGGCATGTGAGAATGAATTTATGCATTTGAACTTTTCAATTATTCATGCATGGGCACTCTTTAACATATTATCGGGCCATATAAAGTTCACTCTTTATGGCATTATGTAAGTTCACTAATTTCCATTCATTACACAACATGAAATTGCAATATTTATAATTCAACTTGACAACAATAACATTTTTAACATTACAATAATTATACAAAAACTCAGCTATCATAGAGGTAACATAATACTATGGAGTTCCTCTTAAAGTGGTTTATCAAACTTCTCCTCCAAAGAAATTTTTTCTTTTCAAAGTTGATGTAATAAGCACAACAAAACTAAGATCTCGCTTCAATACCCCATAGTATGTAAGGAGTGACACAATGTCTATGGGAAAAGGTACTACAATTGAAAACATTTGCACAATATGACAAGATCATAAATCTACTATTATCTATGTTGCAAAGGCACTTAACTAATCAATACGTCTCCGATCAATGCAGCTCACAGTGATGAAAGATAAAATTCATTAATCTATAGATACATGGCATCCTTAACTAATACTATAAGAGAATAACTCAATCTTTCTATATGCACATTCATTTACATTCTTCTTAGCATATAATATCTTTACATGAAAAATACAATATAAATATTTATAGGAATATTGGAAATATATATTTTATTTATGTCAATATCAAGAGTCACTTCTTATTGAAATAGATAAATTATTATAAATTATTTGAAATTATAATTTTATAACAATAATCTAGGTCATGTATATAACATATATGAGTCATGTATAAATCATATTATGCATATGAACAAATTGAAATTATAATTCTATTGATCAAATGCAATTAGTCTAGTCTAAAGAGATTATTATTCTAATTTAAAAATAGAATCACCTTAAGGCCTTTATCTTAGAAGAACTAGCTTGACTTTTCTACCCAATCCTACTATTTAATATTTTGATCCAATCTCTAAATCAAACATAGGGTTTAGTACATAACTCGAGCATATATCAAAGTAGTTTAAAAAAGGTTCGCTTTTAATTGGTATGAATAACATAATAAATATTAAAACTATTAAAATATAATTTACATAATATAATAATATAAATATATGAGAAATATGTGAAGATTAATATCAAGCTCTTTAAAGAATAATTATATATGTAATATAAACTTAGATATATGCCTATTAAATATATTTAAAAACTAAAAAAAGATTTATAATATAGATTGATAAATATAAATATAATTTGCGAAAGAAAATATAATTTATATTAAAAATTTTAAGTTTATTGTTTAAAAATGTTATTTGAAAAGCTTTCTAAATTATAGATAATAACAAGAATATAATTTATAAAATATTTATAAAATGTTATTATAAACATTATATTCTTAAAATATTTTTTACTTTTAAAAATATAATTTATAATAAAAATATAAAGTTAAAATTAAAATATTATTTCTATATTCCACGTCTTGAATCTCATTTAACATTCCCAAAATCTAAATTATGCATCCTAATTTCAGCGCAGTCATAGCTTTTTATTTCAACATCATAAAGAAGAGTTGCACTGTTTATATAGTAATAATAAGAACTCTATAGTTTCTACTTGTAACTCATTTTGGTGGTGGCTTGATAGACATCTAAGCTCATGTTAAAGGAATATATATATATATATATATAAAATAAACTAAGTGTTTTATTACACCTTTATATCTTAAACTAGTCACCATCTAACAATATCATTTAAAATTTAATTAACTTTAATTTGAATCTATAATTATAAAAGTCTTTAAATATGAAGATTTTGTAAAATCTATATTTTAATTTTCTAGGCATATATAAGATTCAACTAATGTATAAAAAATTATGCTTAGGTTCTAAATCTCTATTAAAAAATTTACCCTAAGGTTTAATTTTATTTATCATGTAAATAAAAGGAGGACATTTAATACATTCAAATAGTCAGTGCTTCCCTTTCCAATTGGGAAAGAAAAAAAATATAGAAAATCCTTGCAAAACCCTAGCTAATTTTTCTTCAATGTGCTTGCTTGTGAATCTTCACTAATTATCTCTGTGCATACTTTATCACTCTTTTAATTTCATTTTCTCTCACTTTTAACCTCACTCTCATACACATTCTCTTGCTCTTTTAACTTCACTCTCATTTTCTTTTCGCTCTTTTACTCGTTCTATCCCTCTATGACTTTCAATCTCTCTCATTTCTAAAAATTTGAGTCTTTGTAATAAATCCCACTTCTAAAATGTTATTCTCAAAATTTACATGCAATCTCTAGTTATAATTGAATAGACTAATTTTTTGACAAAAAGTTTGCCCTCATTATATTATTAATTTTAAATACTTTAGCATAACAACATCAATTTATATTTATTACCATGAGTAATATTGTGGACTTTATATCTAATGTAGTAGAGCAAGACATTTGATCTAAAGTAACAAATTGATATGCATCTAACATCAACTACACTTTACCAAATTTTATCTTTAATGAAAATTATATTATTATCGATATCAGTAGGTTCTTTAAGCTAAGTCAAGGCATAAATGCTTGATTGTTTATTTTACCTTCGATGATCTTTACATTATACATTGTACTAAGAAGTATTAGGTTAACACTATAGTATAAAGTAAGAAATATTATGCCAACATCCTAACATCAAATCTTGAAGTAACAAGAGGCATTCAATGATGCAAGCACTAATGTAAAATATCATCATAAGAATAATAATATAATAAGTCAACTAAGTTCATCATAATATGCCTCTTCTTTTCCCAAATTAGCTTTAACAAGTGATATAAGCCCTCAAGGTTAGAATTTATAAATTCTAAGTTATGAAGACTCTTATTTCATATTGGGTCTTTATTAAAATCATCACATTAATGAATAATTTTCTTTCTTATCTCATCCTCAATTCCTCCCTCACAATCCTCTCAATCTTACACTTTATCTTTGATATGAATCATCTTTCTCATCTTTAATGTCATTATTATTCTTTTTTCTAAATCGAAACAAATATGAACATTAATTCACATTTAAAATTATATTTATGTTGCTAGCTAAAACTTTGATTATATATATGTTTATAGGAATCGAGTAAGATAGATTCTTTATTCAAAGAAATAATAAAAGAGAATTTTATTCAGTATATCTTTATTTATAATTAATTTTATTAATTAAATTAAATTTCAAATATAATTTCATTCTTCTTCAATAGTAAAATGAGGTGTGTCTTAAGGCATGCCTTATAAACTGAGTCCTACACTAGATAAAATGCTATTTCGCATATAACCCATGGAAAAATTTCCTAGAAGGCATTGAGGAGCCCCTTGAGAAACCCCTCACTTATTAGTATTTGAATAATCTTTATCTATATACCATCTTCTTTCCTATTGCCATATCTGAATTTCTTATCATTATATATAGGCATGAGATTTATTAGAAAACATTCTCTAAGTAGAATTAATGTAATGTTTAATCAAACACAACAAGAAGTTGTGGTATTTTTTGTGGATGAATCTATTAAAAAAAAAAGATTGACATAGATACCACACAATTCTTATGTATTTTTATATCTAATACCTAAAGTTAGATATTTACTTATCTAACACTTTTGTATACTTAAAAAAGTGCATTTCACTTTTAAAAAGTGAGTAATGATGATACATTTGGTGTGATATTGAAGATTGGGTGTTATATATATAAATATTGAAGTTTATGTGTTATATATATAAATATTGAAGGTTAGGTATTAGATATATAAATACATAAAAATTGTGTGGTTTGTAAGTAAATCCCCCATTAAAAAGTATAAAATCATCAATAAATAAACATTCTAGTGGGTTGCTAATGAACTTCTATCCATTAGGAATACCCGCATTGGAAATGATTTTTATTGGAACATTTATTATTTATATTTTGTCTCTTAGTTTAACTTTAATAACTACAAATCGTCCTATCTCATTTTTTATTCTGCTTGGGCATATTATATTGTAAACTTAACATGCTTGTTTGACTAGAACAAAAGGGTCAAGCTTTGTATACTTTTAACTTATTTTAATTTTAGTTATTTCATATATATTATGTATTATTATTCCTTGATTAAAAATAGTGTCAAACTAATCATAATTGAATTAGAATAATGTTCTTTTCTCCTTTTTCATGTATTGCAACTACACTATATTTAACAAAATTCTATAATAGTCTTTTTCACCTTTGACATGAGTATTCTCTTTAATACATGCTCCACTATTATCTATTATCCTTTCTTTAGCTAATGAACTGTTGTGAAATGTGATTCCTAATCTTAAATATAGGCCACATAATAATTGATCTCATCATGCTAGATTATTTGATCCTTGATTTTCAACCATATTGAGGAGATTATGAACGTAAAGTAAATTATTGCATTAATTTATCTGCAATAAGTTTATATAACTGACCTAAAATATTATAAAATCAAACTTACATATGTCCTAAATCAAGTTTGAAAATTTAATTTAATCATTTTATTCATTTAATCATAAATAAAATATGAATACATGTTAGATAAATCTAAAAATCCTAGTCTTATAATTTTAGAAATTTAATTTACAATGGTGTAAATTTTCTTAGAATTACATAGAAGATATAATGTTGTTGCAATTAGATCTTTATCAAACAAGTATCTTAATATGCATTTACTTAAAACTTTACCATTTACTTGAAAATTTGATATATGTTTGGAGCCATGAGAGTTATTTGGGTTGTGAAGATTGTGGTTAAGGCTAGCCAAGCCATTGGTTGCACAACTTAGCCAAGAGCATATTAACATGAATTAGGAAAATTAGAGTTTCCAAATTTATAAAGCCCTTAAAACTTGAAACTACTTGAAGGTTATTTAAGGATATGTAACTAATTGACTCGGAGTCTGGGGTAATGGTGTAATTTTTTAAGTGGTTTTTTAAGCGGTCTAAGTTGCAGAAATGGGGACAAAACTTTATATTAGGTCTTGGAGTGGTTGCGATCATATATGAGAAGTATAAGAATTAAGAAGAAAATTTGCAAAATAAATTTCTTCATTATTGCCACCATGCTCCAAGTGGAAGAGGATGCTTTGTCAATCACTTCCAAGTTTTATTCAAATGTACAATATTTCATCATCACAATAGTTCTAACAAATTTGTGCATATTTCTATAGGATTTACACTTGTAAGTTCAAAATAGAAGTGATTGACATGCTTAAAAAAAGGAATTTCTTGGTGGGAGTGGAGTAAAATGGCATGGCCTCTTGTTTGTTTTAGGAAGAGTTGCATGATTAGGCTCTTTTAATGGTTAGGGAAAATTTAGATCCTTCATGGGATATCATATCATACTAATATAGAATTTTATAAGCCTTCATTTGACTCTCTAGGAAGAGCTTATATGTGACCATCACATACTTTATTAAGTAATTGATTCTAATTATTTTTCATCAAGTTAGGATGTTGGAATTTTATATAACCATCTATTATCATCTATTCCCATCTAGACAACATCTTTAAAGTTCTACAATATATCCAACTCCACTAACACTTTAATAATAGATGGCCTCAAAATTGAGTACAGTCGAAAGATTGATGCCTAAAAAAAGAGAGAATTTTGTTATTGAAATGGATCCTTGAAGGGGAAAGTAAATTTAATATTAGGATGATGAAGGCTTTTATACTCAGTATATTTTGAAGGTGCCATTGAAAATTACACATTTGAAATCCATTCACACAAATCATTTTTTGTAAAAATTTTGAAATAGCCACCCCATTATGTAGTTGAAATGGATATGTATCCAAGCTTGAAGCCACCCACATTACAAGTAAAATATAATTCCAAATTAGCAAAAAAAATAAAGAATAACATCTATGTTTGGATGATCTATTCCTCTTAAATATCTTAATATAGCCTTAATAAAATTGGTGAACTTTTAATCTTTCATACTTTTAACTAGTTCTCATATTCCATTTTTATGTAGTGAATTATGCTTCTCTCTTACAGTGTCTAACCAAAATTTTTAACTCTATGTAAGTGCAGATCTTTATAAAGTCTCACATTCTCCATAACCAGCTTGGCTTAAGTGATTAATTTTTTGTCACTCAATTTTACCTAAAATTTCTACTTAATTTTTAATTTCTTCATTAGGCAAATTATGTTGATGCGTCTTAACTTGCACCTTACCACCATCTGCATGTGGAACTTTGCTTGTAGAAATTCATCTTAAGAGAGACTATATACTTATTAATGATTGAAAAGGAGGTTTGATTTATTCAACTCATATGAAAGTCTCATATGGTGAGCCCATAACCAGCTTATACAAATTTGGTATGTTAAGTAGGAATCCAATATGATATGATTTAAAAATGTGATTCTCACTTAACAAATTTGGTATGCTAAGTGGGAATCAAATGTGATATAATTTGTATTTTGAAAATGAGACTTCACTTAACAAATTTGGCATGTTATGTGGAGTCAAATGTGATATGATTTGAAAATGAGATTCTCACTTAACAAATTTGGTATGTTAAGTGGGAATCAAATTTGATATGATTTAAAAATGAATTTCTCACTTAACAAATTTGGTATGTTAAGTGAGAATCAAATGTGATATGATTTGTACTTTGAAAATAAGACTCTCACTTAACAAGTTTGGTATGTTAGGTGGGAGCCAATTGTGATTATAATTTTTGTTTGTTTACTTTTGAAAATAAAACTCTCACTTAACAAATTTGGTATGTTAAGTGGAAGCCAAATGTGATTGATTTGTGTTTTAAAAATGAGACTCTCGTTTAATAAATTTGGTATGTTAAGTGAGAGTCAAATGTATTTTGATATTTTTTTTGTTTGTTTTTGAAAATGAGGTTCTTATTTAATAAATTTGGTATGTTAAGTAAGAAACCAAATGTGTTTATGATTTGAAAAATGAGACTCTTACTCAACAAATTAGGTATGCTAAGTAGCGGTCAAATGTATTATGATTTGAAAATGGGGCTCTTATTTAACAAATTTGGTATGTTAAGTAGGAGGCCAAATATGTTTATGATTTTTTAAAGTGGAAAATCTATTTAACAAATTTAGGTATGCTAAAAAAATTCAATTTATTTTTTAGCCACTTTGGGAAATGGGACTCTCATTTGACAAATTTGGGTATGTCAAATGGAGCCCAAATGTGTTTTGATGTTCTAGATTTTGGAAAAGAAATTTTCTATTTGACAAATATATGTGTGTAAAATAGAATTCAACTTGTTTTGATTTTCCAAAAAAAGGGATCTCCAATTTGACAAATTTAGGTATGTCAAATGGAAGTTCAATTATATCTTGATTTTGTGTGTGATTTCTTGCTTTTTGAAAAGAGGGAAACTTCAATTCTAACATATGTGAAATATGTTAAGTGGGGTTTCAATTTTATGTCATGATTTTATTTGAAAATATAATATTCATTCAACAAATTTGAGCATGGTGAATGAAGGTGGTCATTTTCAAAAAGTGTGGTTTTGAAAAAAAAGGGAAACTCCAACTTTAGCATATGTGAAATATGTTAAGTGGGGTTTAAAATTTATGTTGTGATTTTATTTGAAAATAGAATCTTCATTCAACAAGTTTGGGCATACTGAATGGAGATAACTATTTTTAAAAATGTGCTTTTGAAAAAGGGATTTTAAAAGAATTTTGATTTTATTTTTGAAAAGAGCTTCCTCATAACAACTATAGGAATTGCTAAATGAGATTTGCTTATATGAGTTTTGTGCTTTTTGAAAGTTTCTTATGAATTTTGTGCAAGATCTTTTGTTATGTGAATTTTGAAAAAATATTTTTGGAAAGTGACATTTTACAACAACAACAACAACAAGCCTTAATCCCACTATTGGCTACATGAATCCTTCGCCTCCATCAGGTCCTATTATGTGTCAAATTCTCATCTAATTCAAGTATACTAAGATCATTTTTTTATACATCTTAACCAAGTCTTTTAGGTCTACCTCTTTTCTTAACATAAGGAAAATCTAATGCATCTACTCTCCTAATCGGGTCATGGACGGCCGACGCTTTATGTGGCCAAACCATCTAGGCGACTCTCCTAATCTTATCTACCACCTGAGCTACTCCAACTTTTTTTCTAACTCATTTTGCATTCTATCTCTCAGAGTAAAGCCACTCATCCACCTAAGCATCCTCATCTCTATAACACTTAACTTAGTCTTATGCTTCTCTTTTATTGGCCAACATTCTGTACTATAAGTCATTGCAGGTCTTCCCACCATCTTATAAAATTTTCCCTTAAGTTTCAAAAGAGTTTATTTTCTTAAATATAAGATGAACCTTACATTACCAAGCTAGTGATGAGGAGGTTCTGAGTTTTTGTCATCTCCTTTCATTAGTTAATTTTATCTTTCACCTATTGGGAGACCCAATATGGGTTTCAAGACCTATAGGGAGTGAGGTCCTAAAACCTAGGGGATGTTGGCTAGTTTTGCTTAAGAATGAAATTAGCTAAAGTGCCAATGGAAAGAAAGATAGTCTTGGACTCATATGAAATACAAGTTCACTATCGATGCTTGGAGATAATAGAGATGGAGAGAGAAACTATTTGATGTATGACAAGAGTGCTTTTTATGATATAATATTTATTATATCGATAATTCTTAAATCCTCACAAAAGAGTAATGATAAATTCACACTACTATTGAGCACATTCACAATATTATAAATTTAGTTTAGTTGATAAGATTTTGATTAAAGTTATGTTAACCACACTAGAGATCTGAATCTTATAAATGCAAAAAAAATAACTGAAAAATTATGAACGATCTAACCTGTAGTAGATTTAAAATAACCAATAGCAAAGCAATGATAAGTTGAAGTCGACCTCTACAAACAGTCCATCATTGTGGAGATCAGGTTCCTTCCTTAGAAGTCCTTCTCTAAGGGTTGTGAGCTCACACACTCAAGTAGTCCGTCACTCAAGAGGAAAGCACACAGAAGAATAGTAAAAGAAATTTAAGAATATAACTTTTATTCCAAATCCAAGTGTCAACCATTACAAGAGCCTCCATATTTATAGGATTGAAAGAGAGAGTTAAGAATATTCAAACTTAACTCCAATCTCAAACCTAACACTATCATAACTACACCTACCACCACCTACTACCAAACCTATCACTATTATCGAACCTACTACTTATTCTATACCTACCCAAAATGCCATACCTATTATAATGACTCATGAGCCATGAAATAAGAATAACCCAATACATGTAAGCTCAAGACAAATACAAAATATAAAAGCCCAATAATACATAACGTAAATTATAACAAAAGGCACAATCATGGATTTAAGCTTTATGATGATGACGTCGACGACAGTGATGATGATAGTATTATAATACCTACTTTATTTTTATTATCTTGGAGAGCTCAGCAACACCTAGGGAATTCTCTATGGTAGTATACTATAGCCTAGTTGGGATGCATTTGGAATGCTTAAGTGATGTAGGAAAGTTGAAGAGAATTTCTTAGGGATGTTAACTCTTCTTCTAAAGGAGCAAAGGCTCAAGAGATGCTATCATTCACCAACAAACACCCATTTCATTTATCCACTTAAGCAAACTAAAAATTGTACTTCTCTTCACCTTTCTTTATCTCAAATGGGATAACATGAAAGGTGAATCTAGTCTTCCACTTTTCATGAGCATAGACCTCAACAATCATAGATAATATTTTGAGATTCAAAAATAAATTAATAAATAATGATCTTTATTAATTAGAGCCAATAACATCCTTAGACTCATTACACTCATGTCTAACAAACCACTCATAATTGGTAGCAATGTAGCATTACTAGAGGATGTCCTAGACATTGACTCAATCCTTCTTTATAAGGGAAATGATAATTACTGCTCTTTAAAAAATGATCTATGAATTATCTTAATTAAGCTTATTTGTGAATTAGTCATGTCAACCCCCCACAAAGTAATTCACATTGTAACTAGGTAATGGTGTTAGTGCATCACTTAATATGACACCAACATGTACCCATTAGGACCCTTTATTAGATGAGCATCAACATGTGCAAGCGAGATAGCATTTTCTTTAACATTCAAGTTGTTTTCTTACATCACTTGCTTTTGACATTCTCAGTATGTGCAGCTTGGTTAAATATTTATTTCATATAAGTTTAGTTTTAAGATTACACTTAGTAAATGTGTGAATTACAAATTTTTAAATTTAATCACTTTGAAGAAAGCTTTATTGATGCAGTCTCAAGACTTAGTCCTCTATATATACTCTTTATATTACACAGCATAATACTCAAACTCTTTTTCACACTCATAAATTGGACGCAAATAACAAGGAAATAATCATATATAAAATCTTCTCTTTAATTCTAAGTGATAAATTAAACAAAAATGATACAAAGATCGCTCACTTTCTCGCTCATGTTTATTTTATTCAAGCAAAGGATCAAGACATTCTTATGAGAGGCACTTGAGATAAACAATACTAATGCAAAAATCAATTCAGAGGAATACAAGGGTCCCTTGACTACCTTATCATGATTTTTTTAACTTATTGGCATCCTTCTTTTCACAACACTTTTTACCCTCATCAATCGATTCTTGCTACCTTGTCACCATAAATGTATGCTACTAGTACAATCATGTCCCCTATGTGACCCTCCTACCCCATTTAATGTGAATAACACTTTCAATTCATGAGGACACATCTCTAGGAGGGAATGAACACATGTTTATGGCCTCCTAATCAATCTCTTATAGGGCATCACAATATACCTTCATAGTCTTGAGCTATGCAATAGTAGCCTTCATGACTACCACTGCCTTGCTCGCTTTCTCCAAAGCCATTACATCTTATAATCATTATTTTGCATCTAGATCTTGGATCCAATAAAGGTGCTACGTAACGAGTACTTCTGAGGGAATATGATGAGCCTTTGAGCTCTATTCAAAAAGTGTAAACAATAAAAAATGAAAAGATGACGGGGAATGAAAACTTAAATCATATACATAAAATGAAGTATCAAAAAAGCAAGCCTCCGACCACATGGAATCTCTCCATACATAGAATCTCTCCACTACCCATATGGAATTGTCTTGATTCTTCATCTTTTTTCACAAGAAAACATAAACCACACATCGAATCTCTCCCATTGCCCACATGGAATCATCTTGGTTCTCCTTTTCCTCTTTCCCTTTCACAGAAAAAATTATTATTTTTAATCATAATTGCATTCCTTTCTTTCTATTCGAGGGAGTCACATGAGCGGGGGGACATTATTTATAATTGATACCTGAATTGAATAATAGCTTTTTGATCGAATTACAATAGATAGGCCATTAAACCAAATCACCATAAAATTCTCTAGTGTTTAGTCTTATTCATCATCTTCCTCCTACCTCACTCATTTCCAAATCGGGTCACACATTCTCTTCTCTTTTCTTGAAATTTTTCTCATGTGTACTTTTTATTACTATTTTAGCTTAATGAGTTTCCTCTGTTAACATCATAAGAAACCAAACATCACTACAACATCTTCTTCATTTATTCCCTTTTTTGTATCATCTTTCAAATTTAGAGTAGCTTTCTCCTATGCTATCATAAGAGTCTTATTCCCATAAAGATTCATGTTTATAAAGTGATTAAACACTTTAGTCAAAGTAAATTATGGCTTGGTCCTCATTCTCAATCTCAAATCAATGTTCTTGAGATTCATGATTTCATTCTATTTCTCCTCTCACTTTGTATATAGTTTATTCTTCGGATATTTTATGTTTTCCAATAATTTCTTTGTTTGAAGAGTTTCTAAATTTCCCATGTTAATAGTTATATATCTATTATAAACTTCAAATAGATCATTATCTCCAAGACTCATTAAGAGTTCATTGTGTGCTTTCATTTCAATCTCCATCTATCTTCGCTTTGATTTCCTTGTGGATTGCATTTGCCCAACTCTGATGAAACATCAATGCTTTTTTCTTGATTCGCCATGCACTAATGTCAATGGATTCCATGAACTTGCCAATCTTAAATATTAATGTCATAATAACCTTATTAATCTACACCTAACTCTAATATTAGTTTGGAAGATAAAGATTATGGACTATTTAAGTTTTCATTAGAAGAGCATAGACATAATCTAATATATTTGATTATAGTTCATATTAATTTAAGAACCTTATTATTGAATATGTAACTTGTTAGAAGATATTCCCACAAACAATAAATTTGTCCAAAATCAGAGAGAAACAACAGAGTAGATGGCTTCCTTATAAGTCATTGACCATCTATCCCTGGAGTTTTTCTCTTCGTCAAAGGGACTCTTTCTTGAACAAGCATGGCACTACCAGGACAAAATCTTAGTAGAATATGGAAAAGGAGGAGCGAATAGCCACTATCACATCACTAAATAAGCTTTGGCTGCATCCCTTTGTGAACAAGGGGAAAGGCCAAAGGAAGTTTTTACACTAAGTCAAGTAACCAACCAATTTTGAAGAATTCAAAGTTCCAACTCCAACTGTTTCAAATGTGAGAGATGCTACATAATATAAGGATGCACAAGTTGGCGACAATGAATCTAAAGGATGAATGTAGGTTTGAACACACAGATTCCCACATGTAATGAAGGAAAAAAGTAATCTCTTAAAATAAAGAAACACAAATCTATTTCTGTCATACCCTAAAACTAATCATCCTAAGTATTTAGAAATTATAGCTAGCCACTTACATATAATCAACTAAATATCTCTTAAGTAATATGGTAGAAAATAACAACTAAACAAGCTATTTAATTTAAACAGACTAATACTTCATTTAAAGAAATTAATGATTTTCATGGAAATGGTTCTTTTTAAAATATAATGATATTTTTGATATTCATAATAAGAGTTCTTTGCAGTCGTTATTTTTTTTATTATGGTAAACTTCATCAAATTTAACCTTAGAATATCAAACAAACAAGCAAAGTCAATGTTAACATAATGGATAAAATGATTGTAATGCATATATCAACACATGATGAAACCATCACTATAAGGTTTAGTTAAGGGTTGAGACATAAATAGGTAGATACATACATGCATCTATATAAAAGCAAATAGCAATTGTGTATTTCATGCATTAGTAGTTAAACATATATAGTTGTTTACATGAATCTGATAAGTAAGAACTATAATAAAGGTTTTTGTTCTTTTATATATTATAAAGTATAGTATAAGCAATCCTAAGGAGGAAAAATAATGCATATGGGGACTCCATAGTTTCCATTCTGCATGTAACTAAAATTAATGAATAGATTTATATTAGTAAATATTTGCTAGGTAAGATTAACCAACACTTGCATCATATTTAAGCTACAAAATTTGTTATGTTGTACACAGTGTACACAAACATTAAATATTTCGACATAAGACATGATCCAACCTTTTGTTTAATTATATCTAATCACAATTTAATTATGATTTATTACTTTTTATTCATTTATAATGATGGTTACCTATAATATAAATTGATTTTTATGTCATGTTAATGTGTTGGAATTTGTAATTATCTATTAGAAATATTGTTTGATGAAATCATTTAATTTCATTGTTAGCTTAAAAATAAAAATAAAAAATTTTCATTGTAAGATTTTTTTTAGGACAAGAATTGTGCTACTAGTGATAAATTCTTGAAACTTGAGTTTTGCATTAATTGTAAAAGGAAAAAAGTACAAGCAATGTAGTTACAAGATGATCTTTATTATCCCTAGGAATGTCAACAAAAATAGTGAGGTCATCATTCAAAAAATTTCACACAAATGTATAATGTAAAGTTATTTTTGCATCTATTGGAGCAAAATGAAACAACTCCTATCAAAAATATGAAAGGAAAGTTAGGTCTGATCTATCCTGGGGTTGGGTGCGCTAAGTACTATCATCCATGATGCGCTAAAGGAAGTTGAAACATTGCCATTATCTCCCTCTAGAATGATCCCATTAAGCTCAGTCATCCAAGGCTGAACGATACTCCATAAGGATAAAGTGGTACAAACTCAACCTGGGCGTTGCCCTAATGTTCAAGATGTTACCCCACTACAATAATGAGGTCCCCATACTCGTCCCTAATGATGGCTTCTGTACATGCAACTTGGGAAGGAAGGAGAGCCCCATCAACATTTGTCTTAATCCATCCAAGATGGGAGAGCCCTAAAGATGAGAATATGAGAAAACTTAAGCGATGATTGGTGCTTTAGTGCTTTATTGTATTGATGGTCTACATGATGGTCTCAAGGATGGTAGTTGCTATGGTAGTGGATGTATCTATATTATAGAGTTTGTGTTTTTTCGCATTATGAGCTCTCCAACTTTGATGGATTAAGGCTTGATTTTGGAGAGGCCACTCTTAGTTCTCTAAAGGCTATTGAAAGAATGGTTGTCTATCCTTCAACTCCTAAGAACATAAAGGATTTTAGTAAGTGACTTGCATCTCATGGTAATGTGGCCAACATCTACATTTCGATTTCTCTCTCATGGGTGCAATTGTAGCTTGCTTAAGTATTTGTACCTCTCAATTTACCTTGGGAAGCACACCTCACATGCCAAGGTAGTGATCGACATTTCTAATAAAGTTTGTGAGAGCTCTAGTTGGTCATTACCCATATTGGCATAGCATGAAATTCCCAATATTTGATTAGCAAGAGCCAACTCGAAGCATTGGTGGATCACATTATGGTTCCATGTACCATGTTCGAAACATACTTGGTTTTAAGCTACTTCATGTCAATTAATGTTGGTCAACTATTTAGGGGCAAGTCAAAGTATGGCTAAGGACACTTATGATTGAGCTTTTGCTTCTTTTCCTCTTGATAATCTCCACTAATATTTTAACACCATCCATGATAACCTTGCTTATGGTCTCACCTTTGTAAATCACTTTTATTTATAATTTTTGTAATCTTTGACCATACTTCTCAATCAAGCATCTATGGAGAGCTAGCATAGCACATCCCAAGAAATATAATGTAGTTTAGGTTGATTTGGGATTTTATTCCAAAAAAAATTCTAGCACATTGAGAACACTACATGAGAGCTTCATGTATTTGAGTATATATGTAGGCAATGCAAGGTGGAGGAAATGATGAGTGTAACTCTACTTTTTAATGGTATAGTGATTTCTAGCAAGTAGGGATGCAAGCTGGTTGATGTGATAGGTAAACTCATTCACTCTATAGAAGCCTAAGTATTTTGCTATCTAATTCTACCAAGACTTGGCAACCTTACTAAAACGGACATATGCCTTTTTTACATTAAACTTCTTACCAATCCAAAGATAGTAAGTAGGTTTTTGATGATTGTGAAGAACTTCTTGGCCACATATATGAAGGCCTTTGAGACTAGGAGGATATCATATACATATAATATGTGAGAAACTAGAGTCTCACCATTCATAATAAACACTCTCAGGGCATGGCCTCTAATTATATTAGTCATTTTTTTTAAAAGTGAAGCAAAATATTATGTAGTTGTTTTATAATCAATCATAATTATGTAAAGTTAAGTAATATTTGCTTAAACTATATATGTTTAAATATTTTTATTTATCTGCACTTGTAAAAATTTATGATCAATTTTTAGTTATACAAGTAATATCTTGAAACCACCTAATCAACTCTTAGTTAGTCTTTAGTGCCTTCAAAGGTTTACAATGCCTTAATTGTATACTATCTACCTTCAAGGGATTCAATGCCATCAATTGCTTTGATTCATACATTTCATAGTCCTAATATTTAATAGTTTGCATAGCGATAGCTAATTTGACTAGGCATTAATGGTTTTTGAAGAGATATTATATGCTATTTTTGGGGACTTTATGAGATTTAATAAATACAATTTTTTTTTTTTAAATGCTAAATGTATTTGTAGGGGAGAATAAATAGGTCATCAATTTTCTATATACAATTTATTGGAGGAGTTTTGGAAGAAAAAAAATAAAGTATCCTTTCAAGTAATATAATCCTTGAGAAGCTTTTGTTTGTTAATATATTTTCATTTAGAAGCTCTTTAGACTTTTTGTGACATTCTTTGATTTGTATATTTTATAATTTTTAAAAGAGATTTATTGCTATATTTTCTCTATTATTGTCCTTATTTGATGACAAAGTCCATAGAAACTTTAGATATGTTTTATATTTTATAATATAGGATTTGTGCATAGTGAAACTTGATGAAGCTTTGGAAAGCTTGTTTGCTTGTTATTGATTGATCACATTGCTCTTTAAACAACATGGTGAAAGTTTCTCCAACATCTCGACTAATAATAGAGTTGATCTTATGGTTTTCAATATGGATAGTAGAATCTAAGTCCATGTGATAATAATTAAGATGTTGATGTTACAAGGATGGGCGTCGAAGGCATAATAATAATTATTTAGTAAATTCTTACATATTTATTTAATTATTATTTATGCTCGAATGTTTATATTGTCATACATGATTTACATGCTCTTGAGCCCCTTTATGAAAAATATATTTCAGTTGTGCTTAAATTTATATTAAGTTGATGTGGATCACCTTGTAATTATTATTGTCTTGTTGTAGAAATTGTGTGGCTCTAGTGTTGGATAAGATTAGATTATTATGTTTGTTTGATTGATATAATCTATATCATTGTTCCTGATAATTCTTATCATCATTGTATATTTGTATGTCAAAGCTTATAGGTCAATTTAATGTTTGCATGCTCATATCATTGAAAATATTTATATTTTATATGCTTAACTCAGATTCTTATGTTGTCCATGATTTACATGCTCTTATGTCCTTGTGTGAATAGCTTTTAGTTGTACTTAAATTTATATTAAGTTCACATATTGTATTGATCTATTTATAATAATCATCATTATCTTATTGTGAAAATTGTGTGGCTATTGTGTTTGATATGATTAGATTACTAAGTTTATTTGATTTATATAATCTATATCATTACATGTTTGTTTGTATACACTTACATATCATTGAGTTTTTGACTATTTAATATTTGTGTGGTAATATCATTGAATGAAATCATATTTAATGTGTTTAGCATTTGATAGCTCGTCTGTTAGCTTGTCGAATATTTTATATATCTTGAATATCTAAACTTTTGTGTTTAGATTGATTGATTATATAGTTTTTTTCATATTTGAGTTTTAATCGAGAATAATTTTGAAAGAAATTTTATAGTGGGCATGCACAACTAATTCACCCTACTTTATGTGCCCAAAATCTACATTATGCAAATAAATTAACTTTAAAAAATTGACCCACATATTAAAAGTACTTAGAAAATGATAAAAAAAGCAATAAATTTTTCCATATTTATGCATATATCTCTAGCTATACAAAAATGCATATATGGTGTTTGCATGCCTATATAATATTTTAATGAACATTAAAATTTAGAAATTATATAAATATAAATTAGATAGGATACCAAAAAAAATTTTGAGAACAAACTCATCATGTCAACCTCTAAGCAAAAGCTTTGACCCATGTTTAGCATTGGTTTATTTTAATATGTTGACTTAAAGATATCAATACTTCTATCAACAAACTCTCATTGAGAAGCATGTCTAAGCTCAATACATATTCAAAGTTATAGTGGTTCATAAACAGTCATCTAATTTAAGTATTTTATATTATAAAAATTTAAGAAAAAATTTTATAAGATGGTGGTAAGACGTGCAATGAATTATGTTGCAGAATGTTGGCCAATAAAAGAGAAGGATAAGACTAAGTTAAGTGTTGCAGAAATGAGGATGCTCAGGTGGATGAGTGGCTTTACTCTTAGAGATAAAATGTGAAATGAGTATGTTCATGAAAAAGTTGGAGTAACTCCAGTGAAAGATAAAATTAGAAAGAGTCGCCTTAGATGGTTTGGCCACATAAAACGTCGGCCGTCCGATGACCCAGTTAGGAGAGTAAATATATTAAATTTGTCTTATGTTAAGGTAGAGGTAGACCTAAAAAGACTTTGATAAGATGTATAAAAAATGATCTTTGTTTACCATAATTAAATGAGAATTTGACACATAATAGGACACAATGGAGAATAAGGATTCATGTACCCGACCCCATATAGTAGGATAAAGGCTTCTTATTATTGTTGTTGTTATTATTGCTGTTGTATATTATTCTTATGAATTTACCTATCTAACCTTTTAGCCGAAGCGGTTAAATAAAATGTTAAGGCATCAAAATACCATCAAAATGTTCACTTAAATCAAGGCTTTGAGCTGACTCAAAATTCATAAATAATTGATGGCCATATTGTGAATTGCTGCTGCATTGTTGAGGGCATTTCAAGAATTTAGCCAAAGTGGTATCAAGTTGACATGTATTCAATACAATAATTGATGCTCAGAGGTTTTTGTTTGAAATTGATTAAATTTCTTGTTTTTTTGATATTTAAGCATCTTGAAAATTATATAGAGGGTCATGATTTTATGGTTTCTGGGATTTTAACTTTGGTGGGTAAGTTGAGGAAGATTTGTTTCATAGAACTTTTGAGAAAGACTATCGTAAATTAAGATGCACAGCGTACAAAGCATTCATGCTTGAACATCCACCACCAAATTACAACGGATAAAACGGCTGCACAAAAATTAGATATAAATAATCAATAAATGCATCAAAAATATTAATGTCAAAATGATTAATTACTACTATATATTTTCAATCTTTTAAAGCTCCCACCTCGGGTGCCTATACTCAGGAAAGGAGACTAGAGAAAGCTTGGGATATGAAAGAATGGCCGTTAACTACGAGCCAAACAGTATAGTTTAGAAAGAAATAACATAACTAAAAAGAAATTTTGGGCTGGGATCATTTGTTTGGTTTCAAACAAACAATTATAAACAAATCATATCAGGCAGACCTTAGAAACCACAAAATCTGCATCAAACCGTTCAAATAACCACATCATTAAATACTGTTAGATCCTACAAAGAAGTATTTGTTGATACTGATTTAGCTTGCATTTGAGAAAATTAAAAAAATTATGACTTGTAAAACTATTTTGAAGGCTATGTATTTGTTGATATTGATTTAAGGCAAAATTTTTAAATTAGGCTTGATCCTAATCTTAATGAGCAATTTAGACATGAAAATTTTTTTTTAACAAAATAGACCTAGTCGTCCGTTGAATGGACGACTGACTCTTTTTTATTTTTTATTTAAAAAAAATTTAAATTTCAGATTTTTTTTAAAAGACGAGTCATACGGTGTCGGAATCGATTGAACTTGGTATCGTTAGAATCATGACTAAATTTTCTACAACTTTCATGTTGAAATTTGATTGTCATCTATACAAGTATTTTTTTAATATTAATTATAGCACAATTATTCTAATTTTTTTATATTAACTGTTATAATTTATCAAAGCTTTCTTCTTATGCTAATAATATGATGATGATTAGTTAAAAATATATTTTAATCTCTTTAAGGATGATGTTATAATAACGTAAATAATTAATCTTTAAGGATTAATAAGATAAAGATGTTATGTATAAAGGTTCATTGAAGTAAGAGAGACTAAATCATTTTTTATTTCTTGTTATAGCATATATAATAGGATGAGAATGTAATAGGATGAGAATGTTATGAGATGATGTATGAAAGTTGATCCAAAGTCTAAAGTCTTTTCTGGCATAATTTTTTGTAGCAAAATTTCAATCAATCAGAATTTAACGAGCCCAACACCCCAGATGTTTACGCTGCGAAAAAATACAACAAATGCCGAATTTCACCGCTAGCTTTTTGCGATTCAAAAACGCTGCGATGACCACAATCTTAAATTTCAACCAACAGAAAGTTGTAGAAAATTTCGTTACGATTTCAACAATATCAAGTTTGCTCGATTCCGACACCGTATGACTCCGATACGCGCAAAATATGAAATATGTCCCAGTTTTTTTTGAAAAAATAAAATAAAAAAAACGTCCGTGAATGACGATCGATGTTGACGTGATGCCATGCTAATCGTCTTATTTTGTTTGAAAAAAAATTTGTGCCTAAATTGCTAATTAAGATTAGGATTAAGCTTAATTTAAAAATTTTGCTTTGATTTAAGTACTAGTATTTGAGATAAATATATAAACCTTTAACTTGTGAAACTATTTTGGAGGCAAAAAGTCATGAAGTGGTGAAGAGAAGAGAGCAAGGAGACTTGGAAGGGTGATTAAATGGAACAGTAACAAGATGGGAGAAAGTGCATCTTTCTTTTGTTGCTCAGTTTAGAGTTTGATTTGGAGTTCATGGGATCTAAATGATTTCTCTTCTACAGACTACTTTAATTAGCAGATGGAGTTTGAGGAGATCAAAAGATCTTTGTTCTTTTACTTGGTTGTTATAATTTAAAATTGAACTATATATCAGCCTAAAAGCTTCTTTACAATTTTATACTTATGTTAAGATCAGGCTGTCATATTACAAGGAAAGATTATTTACTTAGTTTATGGGCATTAATCCAGAGAATCTATGTTCAAATTGTAGATTCAATTGGAAATTGGTAATGCGTCTTGATAGGGGGGAAGTCACATACATCCCACAATATCAATTTTTCTGAACAACCAGAAATGTTGAATTTCTAGATGGTAAATTTATTTGAAAAAAATCTAATATCCATCTATAAAATTTATTTCTGACAAATTTATGGCAGATTTCTTCCCATAAGAAATAGCCGTGTGGGTAACAACTTCTGATGCCTAAGTTTTTCATCAAAAATTATTTCTGATGGATTTTCGACATAAGAGACACCAGTGATAGACAGAAGCACATGATAAAATTACGTCGGAAATGGCCGTTAAAAATTGATCGTCATTGGCAAATCCGCTTGAATTATTAGCACCATGGCTGCCAAAAGTTTGCACCATTGAGCATTAAGCATCCCCTAAGTAAATCATGGAGGTTGAATCATTGAGCTCACTCTTAAGCCTTATTTGAGTCATTCATTTAGTTGAATATTTATCTGCTCTTTTGTGAATTTGATTTGTAACTAATTTTGTATCATTCTTTTTTCTTACAAGCCTTATGCCTTAATTACCTATAATTTACTTTATCTCACACTCCCCCATTAATAAAAATTATTTGAATCTTACTTGATATCTTTTTTTAATCCACTTGTTGCAACAACATCTACTTTTTTGTGCTTAATATATTTTCATCTATCTATCTATCTATCTATCTATCTATCTATAGATATTTAGAAAGTTTTTTACAACATTGCACCATGAGAGTGGGAGAGTTTTTTTAAATATCAATAACTTTCATTGTTTATTCAAATCCTATCTAATTAGCTGTCTATTTTCTCAGCCGGTTTTGCAGGCAAACAAGTGTTTATTTATATCAACCCAGTGAATTCTGAACGCTCGCTGCAACACTCGTCAGACACATGTGGCTAATTAGCCATGGCTTCAAACTCTAGGACAAAGGAAGAACCTCTAGGATCCTCCTTAGAGAAAGAAGCTGAACCTCAAGAACCAACCGAGTCACCCACTCTACCCCCTCATCAGCCCTAGCAACTTACTACCGTTATCATGATATCGTCAAAGAGGTGGAAGAACGCGGCCAACTCGGGAGCTTTTTTTCACGGAGATAAGATCATTCATACTCCCGTCAGAATCGAAATCAATCCCATCGAGTTTCATACGAGAAAATATTGCCCGAGTCGACGTAGTTTTACGTATGGACTCATACGGCCGACGCTGCGGTATTTTTTCCCCATTTTAGCTTTAACGGAGAAAGAATCGACGGACGGCGTAAAGGGATGGCGATATTCACGCCGCTTACGCTTCCCCGCCGACCCGCTGCCTCGCTCAAACAAATAGAGAAGAAGAACGATGATATCGTCTCGACATTTCTCGTCACATAACAGTTTAGGGTTTTCTTTCGACGAAGGATTTTTTCTCAACTTAGCTCCCGCTCTCGATCGGCACACGTCCGACCTTCGCTCAGTGATATAGCAAATCAAAAATTGAGGTATTGTAGGTGACTACATGAGGTATTTACACATGCATTCCTTAACTTGAATGAATTTAGGGTTTACTTTGTTCTTCTCACCGGCCAGTGAAAGATTGGTTATTTTTTATAGGTTATTCAGATTTCTATTTCTATCGGGTACATAGCATTTAGGGCTTTTTTTAGTTTCTTTAGTCTGATTCTTGAGATTATGTTCATTATATTTTAATGGAAGCATTTGGAGGCTGTTTGGATGGTTTTTGGGCGGTTTTTTGTATCTGTACTCTCTGTACCTCTCTTGAGAGTACAGATCATTTATGACCTTTTTCACGCTTTGGCCCGGTTCACGAGTTTATGTTCATTATATTCCAATGGAAGCAATTTGGAAGTTTGTTTGGATGGTTTCGGGGTATTTTGCCAGTACTGTATTCTCGAGGCATGATCATTTAGGACCTATTTTTTCAGTTTATCTTGCCTTCTTCTTGAGATTATATTTAGGGCATTCCAATGAAAATAATTTGAAGGCTGTTTGGATGGTTTCTGGGGGGTATTTTGCATATGTACTCTCTGTACCTCTCTCGAGGGTAAAGATCATTTAGGGCATACTTTTTTTAGTTTATCTTGCATTCTTCTTGAGATTATATTAGGGCATTCCAATGGAAGCAATTTGGAGGCTGTTTGGATGGTTTCTAGGATATTTTCTGCATCTGTACTCTTTGTACCTCTCTTGAGGGTACAATACATTTAGGGCCTTTTTTTCAGTTTATTTTGTTTGTTTATTGATATTATATTTAGGGTATTCCAATGGAAGCAATTTGAAAGCTACTTGGATGATTTTCGGGGGGTATTTTGCATCTGTACTCTCTGTACCTCTCTTGAGGGTATAGATCTTTTATGACCTTTTTTTTCAGTTTATTTTGTCTGTTTATTGAGATTATATTTAGGGCATTCCAATGGAAGCAAATTGAAGGCTGTTTGGATGGTTTCTGGGGGGTATTTTGCATCTGTACTCTCTATACCTCTCTCGAGAGTACAGATCATTTAAGGCCTACTTTTTTCAGTTTATCTTGTCTTCTTCTTGAGATTATATTTAGGACATTCCAATGTATTTGGTCTGTTTGGATAGTTTGGGAGTATTTTGTATCTACTCAGACCTCTCGAGGGTACGATTATTTAGGCATACTTTTTCGGTTTATCTTGCATTCTTCTTGAGATTATATTTGGTACTCCAATGGAATTTGGAGGTCGCTTTGGATGGTTTCGGGTGTTTTGATATGTACTCTCTATACTTCTTGAGTGCAACATTTAGGCCTTTTTATTTTACTGCTTTCTTGAGATTATGTTTAGGGCATTCCAATGGAAGCAATTTGATGGCTACTTGGATAATTTTTGGGTATTTTTTTGCATCT
Source organism: Cymbidium sinense (assembly GCA_021442155.1). Lineage (NCBI taxonomy): Eukaryota > Viridiplantae > Streptophyta > Magnoliopsida > Asparagales > Orchidaceae > Cymbidium > Cymbidium sinense. The sequence continues at coordinate 12,845,072 of CM038233.1, read as the reverse complement.
GTACTCTCTATACCTCTCTGGAGGGTACAGAGCATTTAGGGACTTCTTTTTCCAGTTTATTTTATCTACTTCTTTAGATTATGTTCATTACATTCTAATGGAAGTAATTTGATGGCTGTTTGGATGATTTCTGGGTGATTTTTTCAGATTGCACCTCTCAGAGGGCTGAGCATTTAGGGACTTCTTTTTCAAGTTTATTTTGCCTGCTTCTTTAGATTATGTTCATTGCATTCCAATGAAAGCAATTTGGAGGCTGTTATGGTGGTCTTTGGGGGGTTTTTTTGACATCTGTACTCTCTGTACCTCTCTTAAGGGTACATATCATTTAGGGACTTGCCTGTTTATTGAGATTATATTTAGGGCATTCCAATGGAAGCAATTTGAAAGCTGCTTGGATGGTTTTCGAGGGATATTTTGCATTTGTACTCTCTGTACCTCTCTTGAGGGTACAGATTTTTATGACCTACTTTTTTCAGTTTCTTTTGGCCTAATTATTGAGATTATATTTAGGGCATTCCAATGGAAGCAATTTGGAGGCTATTTGGATGGTTTCTTGGGGGTTTTTTGCATCTGTACAGTCTATTAGGAATAATTTGGAAGTTGTTCACTTAGTTTTGATGTGTGATTTGCATCTGTACTCATTACCTATTAATTTTCTTTTTGAAGTTTACCATGTCTGGGAAAAGGATAACTTCGAGATGCAGGCCTACCACTGTAAGAACTGTGTTCGATAATATTGCAGCACATTTTACTGATGAAGCCACTGACATTTTAAAGAGGCTTCATCTGCATCAATTCATTAGACTCCACGGAATTAAGCAAGACTCAGTTGTCATTACATCGATCATGTCTTGCTGGGACATAGAAATGCAAGCTTTCTTGTTGGGAGAGCAGTGCATTTCTTTCACTCCCAATGAAGTTGCAGTGATGATAGGGATGCCAAACAGAGGGGAGAAGGTCTTATGGCAGAAATTCCCGCTGTCGCAGTTCAGTTCATCGGACTACAAGAATCAACTTGAGCATTCAGATGGCTCATTACCTGTAGCATAATTTGTGCAGTTGTATATACGTTTTCTGCTGTCAAATCTATTTTTTATATATCACAACTATAGGGTGGCATCAGAATTGATTGCCTACGCCGATGACATAGATAGATTTACTGAATACAATTGGGCATAGGCCATTTGGGACTTTCTAGTTTTCCAATTTGATGTTATTACATCAAAGATTGCACCCGAGGCGCCGGTTACATGAGTGGCTTTGTCACTCTTCTGATGGTATGTTTTATATCTCCAGGAATGTGTAATTTAATGTGTTGAAGTTAACTGTTTTAAATATTTATTGTAGATATGGGCGTCTAAGCACATAAGCATCATAAGCCCATCATTTCCATCTGTAAAGCCACGTATGCTGCGATGGGCAAAAATAGAGTTTCCAAATAATGCTTTCACTGGTTTGGGAGGACACTAGGTGACATATAATAATATCACTTAGTTCATATAAGAATGTCTTTATTTATGTTGTATGCCTTCACATTTTTTTATCGGTTTAACACAGGTCTGCCTTTCATTCGAGGACATATTAGAAGAGGAGACCTCACTCCTTGAATCAGTGTCCCCTGCCCAACAATCTACACATGTCAAGCCCGATAACAGTCCCATTTTAAGTCCAATAAGTTCAGCCCCCACTGACTCTCCATATGTCTCTCCTTGATATTCTCCCCCGTCCAGTGTATCTAGCCTGCCCTCTGCTACTACCCCCACAACAGGCTTTGCGGTGGAGAGGATACTTGCAGGTTTCAGGGACTTGAAAGATACAATATCGTCTTTTCATGCAACAATGACAGAGAGGATGGATGGGCTTGATTTGGGGTTGCTGCTATCGAGGAAGTTCTTGCCAAGCAATGGTCCCACCACCCTGTGGGGAGGTTCTGTGAGGGTCACTGTGGGAAACTCTTGAGGAGGCTACCATGGAGCTTCCCATGTGAGGGTACGAGGAGGCTACCACTTGGAAAGCCCCGAGGAGGCTACCATGAGGAAGCTCTTGTGGAGGCTACCACAGTGAGCTTCCACGGGAGTTGGATACTCCAACCGGGAAGCCCATGTGGAGTTCACCAGGTGAAGTTCTTGTGGAGGCCGCCACCACACACGATGACGATGTTGCTAACCTGTAATCCAAAGATTGAATGTGGTGTGCTCGACCGACGGATGAAGAGGAAAGCGCTTGTTCCCCTTCACACACACTTATAGAAAGTCACGAGCAAGAATAAGTGATGTGGTGGCCTCCATTCAAGAAGAGAAGCCGACAATAGATGTATTAAGTTACTTTCTTTTAAATTTGAGATAAATGAAATAGATTTCACTAAATTTTTTTATAAGTTCCCAAAGAGGAGCCAATAAAGGTTGATGACCCACACACTGTTATCATTGTGGTGGAGGAGCATCAGTCGGAGGTATGAATTATCTTAGTAGATCGATCTTTAATTCATAGTGAATCTAGCTCTTCATTAGTTACTTTCATCGTCAATAATTTCGTTGCAGCCAGGAGAGGCATATCAATTTATAGACTTCTCATCCAGAGATGTCCTGCCAAAGCCGATGCTCCAGCTTATTGACACGTCGTGCTCTCGATTCGAGGACAAGTAATACATTCTTCAGTCAACTCCATCTTCGTATATAAATACTCAATTCATTTAATTAAGCTCGCTTTCAAACATTCTTCACTTGCAGGAGTGATACTGTATTCACGGTTGGGAATATTCTTATCACGAGGCGATCGATGAGTCGGCATCAAGATTCATCGATACACACATCGCCTTCTTCTTACCGGCCGAAGTATTCGCTGTCAGCATACATTTCATGCTTGCATTGGGTATGTTATCCCACAAGAATGTTGGGTATTACGATTCAATTCTTGTTTGTTTAGATAAAAGTTAGAATCTATAATCATTCTCTTCTTTTCTTGCAGAGTTATGCCAGGTACGGCCTAAAGACGGAAAGCAAAATGTTCATCCAAAGATGTCACTGCCGCATACAGGTCGAGGGTTGAGTTAATCTTACGCTATATAATCGACTGACACTCGTTGACATATTAAGTTAGGGGCCTGATATTTTTACGACTCATTACCCAAACCAACCCATAAGAGCATTCTTCCTGAGATTGTAAGAACATGTTTCAAATTTGGTTCCTCTTAACTCAAGAGAGGTATAGAGAGTACAGATGCAAAATACCCCCCCGGAAACCATCCAAGCAGCTTTCAAATTGCTTTCATTGGAATGTCCTAAACATAATCTTAATAAACAGGCAAAATAAACTGGAAAAAAGGCCCTAAGTGTTCTGTACCCTCAAGAGAGGTACAAGTGTACAGATGCTGAAAACACCTCAGAAAGCATCCAATCAGCCTCCAAATTGCTTCCATTGGAATGCCCTAAATATAATCTCAAAAAGAATGCAAGATAAACTGAAAAAAGTATGCTAAATGATGCATTCAGAGAGGTACAGAGTGATGCAAAATACCCACTAGAAACCATCCAAACAGCCTTCAAATTGCTTCCATTAGAATGCCCTAAATATAATCTCAAGAAGAATATAAGATAAACTGAAAAAAGTAGGCCCTAAATGATCTGTATTCTTGAGAGAGTACAGAGAGTACAGATGCAAAATATCCTCCAGAAACCATCCAAACAGCTTTCAAATTGCTTCCATTGGAATATAATGAACATAAACTCAGGAACCAGGCCAAAGAAATTGTGAAAAAAGGTCATAAATGATCTGTACTCTCAAGAGATGTACAGAGAGTACAGATGCAAAAAAACTCTCTAGAAACTATCCAAACAGCCTCCAAATGCTTCCATTAGAATGTAATGAACATAATCTAAAGAACCAGACTAAAGAAACTAAAAAAAAGCCCTAAATGCTATGTACCTTCGAGAGAGAGAGATACAAAATAACCTATAAAACAATCAATCTTTCATGGATGGTGAGAAGAACAGTAAACTCTAAATTCATTCAAGTTCGAATGCATGTGTAAATACCTCGTAGTCACCTACCTCAATTTTGATTTGTTATATCAAACCAAGGCGTCGACGAAGATCGAGAGCGGGAGCTAAGCTGAGAAAAAATCCTTCGTCGAGAGAAAGCCCTAAACTGTTCTATGACGAGGAATGTCGAACGACAGTATTATCTCGTTCTTCTTCTCCATGTTGCACGAGGCGGTCGGGAAGCGAACGGGCGTCGTGAATACGCCATCCCTTTACGTCCGCCATCGCCCGTTAAGTGCTAAAATGGGGAAAAAAATACTTGACATGCGTCAGCCATAGATTGGAGTCTGCACGTAAAGCTACGTGTGCGGACTTCGGACGTAATATTTTCTCGTTTCATATAGCCATATGTTCCACTCTCTTAGATTTCTTCAACAGCGCTTTGCAAAAGAAGAAAGGCGTTCTATTTCGCTCTACCAGCACTGTTTTTTTCACAGATACTTCCCTTCCATACTGGCCGATGGCTGCTGCATCATGGATTATGTGAAAGTCAGAAACTTCTTAATTCTTGATTTTCAAAACAACTTTAATTCAAACAATCTCAGGAAGCCGAGAGTTGTGACTGACCTTGCCATTACACTACCTTCGCTTATGCCATTCAACAGCTCGGAATTGTGAGCGCCGTCGATCTCCAGTATCAGATTAAGTACGCTCCGGCTTTTCCCGACCAAGGCCACGACTTTGGCCTTCCTCCTGGACGCAAATGGAGTTCTCACACGTACTGCGATGCTGTTACTTACGCGAGGAGTTTAGGAATGCAGTTCAGTACTGTGGATTTGAAGAAGGAAGGCACTGCATGGTGGCTTCTGCGGCCATAATTTTCGGAAGAAAGATTCGAATTACAGTGCATGGCTTCCTGAGAGTAATTTTACCTCGGAAATGGCTCCCACGTATATTTGTTTCTTCCAATGGAACTTGAGGAGAAGACTGTTAAAGCAATTTTTGATTTATCTGCCATGGAGACGGGGAACTATGGAACTACGCTACGTTCCCTCCCGATGGAATTAACCTCACTGCTCTCGAAAACATCTATGGCACTGTGCAGGAAGGGTGAAGTTGAATGTGTTGCTGTTGAAGAAAGGAATCCGTACTTTTATGGATTTGAGAAAACAGAAGCGGGAAAAGAGTTTGTAGTTGGTGCAGGAGGGACTAAGCTCTGCTGTTTGTAGTATTATTGCATGATGGTATGAGAAGTCCTTTTGTACTGTTTTTCACATGACGTCAGTACTATCTATGTAAGATATTGAGTTTATTTCTAATGGCTGTTAAAAAACCATCGTCTCTTAGCTCAGTTGGTGCGTTTCGGTCGAACCCCTTGTCCGTTCGATTCTCTCCGGCGGAGGCCTATACAAAAAAAAAATTAAGTGGAGACCCGACACGCGTGGGTGATGAATGTGGCGCTTCCAGGGATTAATACAAGATCCTCATCCACAAGATGTGGCCGTCCAAAAAAAAAAAAAAAAAATGGCTGTTAAAACGGTATTTGAAAACAAGGGTTTTTAATGGTTGTTAGAAGAGATTTTGAATCTAAAAATTTAAGCAATTTTACATTTATGTTAAGAATTTAAACAAATTTTCTTATTTATTAGGCGTGGTTTAATTTAGAGTTCAATAGAAGTAAATATGATTTATTAGATATTTTTTATATTATTTATTGAAGTCTAAATATAAATATAAAAAAGTTATGTAATTATTTATTTGATCTTAAATTTATATAATATAATTTTTAATATATATAAATTATAAAATTTAATATAATAATTCAAAATTAAGCTAATAATTAAAAACAAAATTTTATTATATTTCAATCAAGTTTTTATTAAATAATAATTTTTAAAAATAAATTATTATTTGTATTTTTAATTATATGGTGGATTTTTTTTATTTTTTAAAAATTTATACAGTTATATATATAAGCTTATTTACAGAATATAATTTTTTATATATTGACATATTTTAATATTACTTAATAGTACTTAAATATTTTATATTATATTAAAAATAATATGATCATTAATTTTTAATTTAAAATATATTTTTTAATATATAGAAAAAATTTTATATTTATCGATATTAAATTTTAGATGTTAGATATATAAATATATTAAAAATTATGTGTTGGGTTTATAATTTCTTTATAAAAAACAAATATAAATAATATTATTTCAAAATTATCTAATTAATATATCTAACAGCCTTCTCTGTGTTTTCCACCTTCCCAGACTCGCCTATCTTCAAGCTCCGCCCGCTGGCATGGTAATAATGAAGGACGTCCTCGCCGAGGGCAGAGAATCCTGCTATAAGGTGGCTATTATCCCTCCCCTCTCACTCTCTCTCTCTCATGATTTTTTTTCTATGGTTTAGTTTCGGGGCGCCTTCTATGCTTGCTTGAAGGAGGCGGACAAGAAGCCAACGGAGCTGGACCGTCGGCCTTCTATACCCGACCGAATGCAAGAATTCCAGGGACAAATTCGTAAAGAGTTGCCGCCCAACTTGGGTATCCTTATTGCTTTTCTTCTTCTCTTCTCGAAACCATAAAAAATCGTAATTTCCAATAGATTTGAACAGGTGAAGCGCTTTCATCGACAGTATTGCGCTAAGAAAAGAGTACAGAGGCTTCTCGACAGCGACGAATCCCGCAGAGGTCCCATTGCAGCCGTATACCTTCAAGCCCTAGCTACGGTCCGCCCTTGTACTTTACCTTCTGATCCTCTTCATGTTTTTTATATGTTATGTTTCTCGGGTTGTTGCTCCTGGTCGATCAAAAAGCTGAATCGTGGCATCTCGTTGGATCATGTCAGTGTTTTTGTTGCGCTTTGTGAGCGCAATGCAATTTTAGATGTCGTATATTCTAATTTTGAACCGATTCAGATTTTCAACGAGTATTTGTGATTATGAGCTGGCTTAAGAATGACACCATGACTGAATTAAAATTATTTTTTTTCTTTTAAGCTCCTTCGTATTGTTATGCCCATAAAAGTACACTTGGAACAGATCAGCTCAAAAGCATAAACTTTGTTCTAGAAAAAAAATGATTACGCAGAAAAACTCTCAAACTCTTCCTTGAAGAAATTATCAGGGCATGAAATTCCATGCAGGATCATAAACATCAAAGATAAACTATCTCTTCTTATCTTGTTTTCGATGTTAAACAAGCTAGCTTCAGGGTATTTGTTATTAGGATGATATGCTAAGCAATATATCCTGTTAAACGGCCAAACATGTTGTTCGGATCAACATTTTTTACTGAAAAATGCAATTTTACTTTTTAAAGCCACAATACTCGTGGAGGAAGAATAATATCACGCCTAATAATTTCATATAAAATCAATATTGAATACAAAAAATATAGAGGGTGGGTTGAAAGTGATTCTGACAATCGTAAAGAAGACACCAAACTACTTCTCATTGCCATGTTTATTCTTTTTTCTTTGAGGCCTTTGCTTACATTACCAATCCATCACAATTTAGACCACTATGGTTTATGTAATGTCATTTCCATGATTGTGTTGAAATCATCTTTGCCTTCTACAAGTTGGATGATATTTCTATAGTAAAATTGTATAAAATTTTGAAAAAAAAAGTCAAAAGCATAGATCGTAAAGAATGCATCATTTTAGCTCAAATTCAAGACAAACTGCAATGATTTATGAAGTTATTGTCACTCAAAAAATTACCCATTTAGCTTTCAATCAATAACATTTCTTTTCTTAATCAAATAATTTGAGATGGTGGATCACATTTTTGGTAGCGTGTATAACTTATATTTAGATCTATAACCTCCTTTCCTAAATGCTTATCACATTAGAATAAGTTCTAGAATTTTGTGGGCAACCATAACAAACCTTGCTTTTATTGTTGATTGACTCATAGACCTAGATGGCTGCCCTTGACAACACTAAAAATTCATATTTTGAATACCCTTTGACAAATGGCAATTAATTGAGAAGGCATCCCCTAGAAATTAATATAGGGCTTATTTTTTGTTTGTAGATAGGAAATATGTTCCATGCTTGTCACTCATTTTTCATGTAAAAATCAAATCTTCATTTTTAAGGGATTTTGATGGTGTGTTTAGATTTTAAAACTTATATGGATTTTTAACTACATTTAGTGGAATCTAGTAAATTTTAAATTTTTGATAACATATTTTCTAACTTCAGGAAACAAAATGAGCTCTTAGAAGGTAATGAGGGATGATGGGTTTGGATTAGAGAAATACTTGGAATTCATTAACTGGTGGATAGAGCACAGAATAGTCATTGACCTTTCTTCTAATGGAGCCTTCTAAGTGCAAATTTCTGCTTTAGAGTCTTTTAATTGGCACTTCATTAAAAAAGCGTTTATCTCCATTTATAGTTAGAAACTCTAATACCTACCTACATCAAACAATTGGCAAAGCAAGCATAAATCAATGGGATATGAATGCATGCATAAAATAGTTCATATAAATATCCATGAGTTTTGTCAGTTTCATGTTAGCTATTAATGCGTGCCTTGGTAGAAAAAATTATTGGAAGGGCCTAAGTCCATGTTGGAACCAGTAGCGAAGGTGCTTTATCTTTGCAAACTTGTGGGATCAAAGTGAAATTCCGGGCAAGTCTTAGGGACCATAACACAATTTACTTAGAGATCTTAGAAGTTCTGACTGGTGAAGGGCAATTCTATTTGGTGCTCTTCCATGCAATAAAAGGTAATTGATACCTTTATACAAAGAGCTAAAAAATCTACCTTTTTTCAGTCTTTCAAGATAAATTGGATCTTGTGGCCATTTAACTTTTTAAATATATGAAGTATTTTTTTGTATTTTTACTAACAATTGATAAACCATTTTCCTCTAACCTCAGTGAGAATTTGCAAAATTGGGTTTCTTGTTAATGAAATAAGCATTGAATATACAAGCCTCATCCAAAATATATAATTATGATCATTTACTTTTTAAAGTAATGCCTAAATTGCAGCTTGTCTTTCATTTGTGATATGATTATGATAATGGTAACAGAGCATAAAGTCTCACAAACTTACTTGAATATGCACTAAGATATGTAAGAGAATTTTTTTTAGGCTAACTTCATATAGCTGAAAGCTGTTGGTTGAGATGCCAAGTTGTTAGCTCTCTCTTATAGGCTTACACTTTTGACTTTAGAATGGTGTTTTAGTATTGGTGGATCATGCCAACTTCAGCCCTCTTTTAGTTCATGCTCCATGCTACTTATATTCGAGTTGATGATTTAGTTGGGATCCAATAGACCATCTGTTTTGTGGTTCCATGGATCTTCTCTACTTGCTACCATTGTTTAGCAAAGTTTGAGAGTGGGCTACTCTAATGATGAATCTATATGCAGTTAAGTGGGCTCTTGGTGCATGATAATTATTGAGCTTTTCTTTGAATGGAAGTGGAGCATGATGTGGAGTGCTCTCATAAATTAGAAAGAAACTATTAAGACATGTAAGATTATTGAGTCTAATTCCATATTATATTTTTAAAAAATATTTTGCTGCAGAAATACCAAATGGCTAGCTCTCTCTCTCAGGCTTAGGCCTTTAGGTTAAAAACATATTTAACTATTTTGCATTTTACTTAACTTCAATCCCCCTTTAATTCATGCACCCTAAAAATATGCACACATGTTGTTATATGGCCCCTAAATATATGCTATGTAATTGCCCTTATTTTTTCAATTTATCTCTTTCCAAATTAGAAGACATGATTTTTTTGTAATTTAGTTATGGTGGTTGTATTTTGTTAAGCCATATCCTTAGTTTCTATGGTTTCTAGGCATGCCATTATGCTCTAACGACACATTTAGTGGAATCCATTTATCCATATATGAGAACTTACATGTTGGCCATATTAAAAATCGAGGATTTCATAACTTAGCTTTGAAAAGTTATAGACTAAAATTCATGTAACCTTCCTCTTGCAACCCCTTTCTTGAAGTTGTAGTCGTTTTATGATTTTTTTCCTTATGGCTTCGTCCTGCAACTCTCCCATTTATCCGCAACAGCTCGTTCCTCTTCAGGGAAGACATCACCATGTGCGCACAACTCTAATTTCATTGTGATTCATCTCTTCGATTGTGACGGCGCCATCACTCACAAAATTGCGCATACTCAAGCAATCACTTGATGCCATCAACAGTGAAGCATACATGCTTAACTCAAAGGAAGAAATAATGTTCTCATGTTATCGAAGAAACCCATTTCCTCACTTCTTGCACTTTTTGGAATTACTGTTAGGATTGAATGTAGATGCATCCAAGGTGCACCATTGAGTAAACTCTTTGCATGATATATATTAGCCTCAACTTGGTTAGGTGATAAGTCTTCTTAGAAGTGCTAAGCTTAATTGTCTCCTTGAGGGCCTTTAGTCTATCTTCATGGTCATGTTTGTCCCTCTAGACGTCCTTGGTTTTTGTCGACATTTTGTAATGTCTAATCCATATCTCATTACTGAAGCCAATACTTTTTGGTTTCTTTCTCACCATTAGATGATAACTGCTTAATCCAATACTTAGCCAAGTCCTCTTATACCATGAAGAGATCCTTCTCTAAATCTCACATCACCTTTTGCATTTGGTTCATGCAACTTTCTTTTTATAAAATCATTTTCTTAAAAAATTAATATCCTAACTCCTCATGGTTTTATCTACAATGATCTCTGTTTATTTTCTTCAAGCAAAAGATCAAGACATTGTTACGAGAGGCACTTGGGATAAACAATACCAATGCCAAAATCAAGTTAGGGGAATGCAAGGGTCCATTGACTACCTTATCGTGATTTTTTTTTAAAACTTTTGGCATCTTCCTTTTCACTACACTTTGCACCCTCATCTATTGATCCTTGTTACCTTAATCACCATAAATGTATGCGGCTTGTACAATCATGTTCTTATGTGACCCTCCTACCCGATGTGAGGTGAATCTTCTAAGATGGTAACACTTTTCAATTCATGAGGACACATCTCTAGGGGGGATGAACACATACTTTATATAGTGTTAATCACTATGGTACTTTGGCCCTCCTAATCAGTCTTTTAGAGGGCATTGCATTATACCTCCGTAGTCCTGACCTATGCATTAGTGGCCATGATGACCACCACTACTTTGCTCACTTTCTCTGGAGCCATCGCGTCATTATTTTGCATCTCGATCTTGGCTCCAACAAGGGTGTTGCATAACGTGTACTTCTGAGGGAATATGATGAACCATTGAGCTCTATTCAAAAAGTGTAAACGATGAGACTCAAAAGGATGGAGGGGAATGAAAACATAAACTCATACACATAAAAAAGAAGTATCAAAGGCAAGACTCCTACCACATGGAATCTCTTCATACATCGAATCTCTCCCATGCCTACTTCGAATTGTCTTGATTCTTCTTTTTTCTCTTCTCCTTTCACAAGAAAGCATGAAATAATCGAATCTCTCCACTGCTCCCATGGAACCATACATCAAATCTTTCCATTGGCCACATGGAATCATCTTGATTCTTCTTTTTTCTCTTTCCCTTTCATAGGAAAAATTATTGTTTCGTTAATCATAATAACATTCCTCTCTTTCCACTGGAAGGAGTCTCATGAGTGGGGGGCACATTATTTGTAATTAATATCTTTTTTGAATAATAGCTTTTTGATTGACTTTCCAATGGATAGGTTATTTAGCAATATCAATATAAAATTCTTTTGTGTTTAGTCTTATTGATCACCTTCCTCCCTACAACCCCACTCATATCCAAATCGGGTCACACATTCTGTTCATTTTTCTTTGAAACTTGTGTCATGTGTGCTTTATATTACTATTTTTGCTTAATGAGTATCTCATTTAACATCACAAGAAACCAAACCTTCACTAACAACATCTTATTCATTTATTCCCCTTTCTATATCATCTTTCAAATTCAGGGTAGCTTTCTCCTATGCCATCATAAGAGTCTTATTCCCATAAAGAGGCATGTTTATAAAGTGCTTAAATACTTTAGTCAAAGTAAATTATGGCTTGGTCCTCATTCTCAATCTTCGAATCGATGTTCTTGAGATCCATGAATTCTTTCTATTTTTCTACCCACTTTGTATATAGTTTATTTTTCATAAATCTTATGTTTGCCAATAATTTCTTTGTTTGAAGAGCTTCTACATTTCTCATGTTAATAGTTATATATATATATATTAGAAATTTCTAATAGTTCGTTATCTTCAGGACTCATTAAGAGCTCATTGTGTGCTTCCATTTGAATCCCCATCTATCTTCTCTTATCAATTATCTTCACTTTGATCACCCGCTATAGATTACATTTGCCCAACACTGAAACATCAATCTTAATATATCAATCTACACTCAACTATAATATTAGTTTGGAAGATAAAGATTGTGGACTATTTAACCTCTATTAAAATAACATAAAAAGAATCTGATATATCTAATAAGAATTCCTATTAATTTAAGAACCTTATTATTGAATATGTAAGTTATCAGAAGATATTCCACGAACTATAAATGTGGCCAAAATAAGAGAAAAAAATAGATTAGATGCCTTCCTCATAGGCCATTGACTATCTATCCATGGAGTCTTTCTCTCCTTCAAAGGGACTCTTTCTTGAACAAGCACGACGCTATCAGGACAAAATCCTAGCAGAAGATGAAAAAGGAGGAGCGAATAGCCTCTATCAGATCGTTAAATGAGCTTTAGTTGCATCCTTTTGTGAACTCAGAGAATGGCCAAAGAAAATTTCTACACTAAGGAGGTCAAGTAACCAACTAATTTTGAAGAAGTTAAAGTTCCAACTCCACCTATTTCAAATGTGAGAGATGCTACATAACAGATGGCTAAACAAGTTGGTGGCAGTGAAGTCTCTAGGATGGATGTAGGTTTGAACACATAGATCCCCACACACAATGAAGGAAAAAAGTAGTCTCATGAAATAAAGAAATACAAATCTGTTTTTCGCCCTCTCGAAATCAAATCATCCTAGCTATTTAGAAACTATAGCTAGCCACTCACATATAATCAATTGAATATCTCTTAGGGGTTGTTTGAATATCTAAAAAAGGAATGCAGTGTAAAGTGAATGTAATATATTTAGATTATTTTAAAATTGTTTGGTTAAAAACTCTATTGTAGGCTCCAAAAATTCGCCACCAACCTTTCGATGAAGAGAGTTTGATTTAAAGTATCGGTGAAGTTTTCAGAAGACAGATGGAATAGTAGATAAGACACTACCCAAAACTTTCGCCCTCATTTTGTGAGGAATTTAGATCTGTTCCTGTTTTATAAGCAGTTATACACCTCCCACAGAAAGAACTTTCGATTAAGGTTAGTCGTTAAGTCGCTTAATGCGTAGCGTATAATAACAGCATGTGAAGTTTTAAAATTTAGATTTATGAAATTCGTTATATTTAACTTAAAGCGGATGGTTGGGGGAACGATGACGCGCTCTATCTAGATCCCATGGTTCCATCATCCCGAGTTGTGGTCCTCTTTACTTGGGAGGAAGAATAACCCAACTGACAGGATCCTTATCAACAACACATGAGTTACGCCGCTCAAGAAATCCTCAGAAACTCAAGTGTTTGTCTAAGGAGACAAGTTTAAGTCTATCTTAGCTAACATAAGGCTTTTTACCCTATGATTCACAACTCAAAGTGAGAGCTATCAGAGCATACCGGCCACCGTGACCGCTGATATATGGGGTCATTTGACGACAACCACCCTCGAGGACTCGATCGATCAGATCACGTGGAGCCGGCCGCCACGCAATCGAGGACACGCCACGCCTTTGGCATAGGATTGTTTAAGAGTAAATATAGTTATGTACTTGATTTGTCTTTGGCTCTCAGAGATAGAGTTTTCTTAATTACCTTCAACAAACCACAAGGTGAATTGAATGAGTTTGCTTTAAATTTTTAGATTAAATTTCATTTAGACATTTATAGCTCAAAGATATTTTAAATCCTGCATTTAGATTGATGCTCAATCTAAGTTAATTTGCTTTGAAATTATAATCATATTTTGATTAAAGTATCTCCTCTATTTCATTTAACACACAACCATCATCGGGGTAATTTATTGTTTATTTCGGATCGTTGTTTATTAATTTCTTAGAGGATGATTGTTATATATAACAAAATTAACTCATATATTTTATTAGGTTGAAAAATTATAATAACATTATTAGAATTTTTTAGATTTAATTCTGGCCCCAAAGACCAACCGAGAATCAACCCGTGAAAGATCCTCGACACTAAGTTTAATCATTCAAAGATAAGTGTGTGTATTTGATTCGATATTTAAACATAAGGGATATGTATAATATTATTTGTTTTAACTGAATTTTTTTGCAAGTATAAATTTTTTTAGATAAAATTTTGACAGTATTTCGGCAATCTCTTGACATCGTCCCCACATAGGGGGCTGCAACGGGTGTTGGCCTTGCCCACCATGCTAAGGAAGGCATATATGGGTGGTGTAAACATCATGACCGAATGCATCATCCCACCATGTCAAGAAAGACATGTATGAGTCTCTGAAGTATCTGTATGAAGCGCATATTTCCCTGTTACCCCAAGAAAGGCGTGTACATGTACTTATATATTTGCAATGTCTGGTTAAAATATTAATTTTAGCTTTATTGTTAAATTTTCATTAAGCAATTTATTAATCATACAAGATAAAAGTTGACAAGATTGGCAAAGATTCCGCCGTCGTCCCGTGATAGGTCTACTGCATGCCGAGCCCGCACACCACGCCAAGAAATTATGCATGAGATAAACCACGAATCGCGCTTTCTCACCATGCCAAGAAAGGCATGTATGAGGTTGCGTACTGGCCGAACAGATCACGCCAAGAGGCGGTCTACTTATACACTGATATTAGTTCAAATAACAATTTTATATCATAGATAGCTTTACTACCGCTATGGTCCCCCTGTTGGTGTGAAGTTTGTCGATTTCGAAGATCCGCCCCCCATATAGGCTATTTCTGTGTATCGCCTACCCACCATGCCAAGAAAGGCGTGTATGGGTGATATAAATCATAGCCTGAATGCGCTTTCCCACCATGCCAAAAAAGACATGTATGGGTTTTAAGGATTTTGAACAGATTTTCCATCAAAAAAAAAGGCTGACGGTACTTATACACCATGTTAGTTCAAATAATAATTTTATATCATAGATAATTTACTATCAGTAGGTCCCTATCTGGTGAAGTTTGAAATTTCTGAAGATCCCAACAGACCCGTGAGGGGTTATTTCTATATCCTGCCCACCACGCTAAGAAAGGTGTGTATGGGTGGTATAAACCTCGGCCTGAATGTGCCTTCCCACAATGCCAAGAAAAATATGTATGTGTCTAAAGATTCTTAAGCAGATTTTCCCCACGCTTAAGAAAAGCTGCACGGGTAATTTATACACCTATGTTAGTCAAAAAATAATTTTATATTGCAATATAGCTTATTATGTAAGTTCCTCATTTGTGAAATTTGATAGATTTAGCAAAGATCCCTGTCGCCCCAGATAGGGGTTACGGATATCTTGCGCCACCATGCCAAGAAAGGCGTGTAGGGTGGTATAAACCATGGTCTGAATGCGCCTTCCCACCATGCCAAGAAAGACATGTATGAGTCTCTTAGGTATTTGTTAAAACAGATTTTCCCGCTACACCAAGAAAGACGTGTACGGGTACTATACATATGCAAGCAAGTACAAGTTTCTCTGCCACGTCAAGAAAGGCGTGTACGGGTACTTATAATCAACAAACAAACACAGGTTTTTCCGCCACGCCAAGAAAGACGTGTATAGATACTTATGATCAAAACAGACTTGGCTAAGACGCGCGCGGGCCGGCTCATGAGGTCATGTGTGGGTGAGTGATTTCCGCTATAATGCTTTAGGTTTTGCTACAAAGGTCTGTCATTTCTGAAAATTCACTATGCAAAGCTGAACGGGGAGAGAGAGAGAGAGAGAGAGAGAGGGGGAGAGGGAGAGACAGATAGAGAGTGGGAGAGGGAGGGAGAATAGGAAAAAAATAGAGTTTTGTGTTTTAGGAGGTGTATTTATAGGATTTGTATTTTTTTATTATTTTATTTGTCCTAATTTGGATTTTTGCGCCGACATCGCTACATAGACAATATGTATGTCGATCTTAGGTTACTCTGATGTTCTGACGAATGACGCCGTTTACATCGGAGGCCGTTGTCTGACGGCCAAATCGGGGTCAATTTCGGTTCAAATTTGTGCGTCTTCGCTTCCGCTCGCTTGATATTCGCGCAGACTTGTCCGAATTGGGCACAAACAGCCTTATTTAATAGCTTTCGGCGTTTCGACATTAACAGCTCAATCAATTTCAAGAGGTCATTATTTGGGCAACATCGCATTTCCCGTCTCGACATGACGCCGATATTCTGAATTCTCGGCCGATCCGTTATTATGCAAGATGCCTATTCTCGATCAATTTGACGTTGAATGCCGTTTCCGGATTGGAGGTCGTTTCAACTGATTTTTAGTGCAGGCAAGTGTATTTCAGCTCATATTTGCGTGTTGTATTCGATCGCTCTATATTCACGTATACTCATCCGAATTGAGCATGAACAGTCTTATTTGATAGGTTTTGACGTTTCGACGCTAACGGAGCGATCAATTTCATGAACGGAAGTCATTTGAGTAACATCGCGCTCCCGACCTCGATATGCGTGTCGGCCGATCCGATCCTACGGCCGCCAATTATGCAAGATGTCATTCGATCAATTTGACGTCAACGCGATGACGGAGCTCCGATTATAGATCATTTCTACCGATTTTGATCTTGGAGCGCCGGCCCCGAGGCGCTCGCTTTCGAATTCTTCTTGTGAGCTCGATTTGACTTATGGCTCGTGCATAGAGGTCAACCTCTAGAAATACATGTGTTTTTTTTTTCTAGTTGGTAGAATAAGTGTAATGTAATGTAATTTTAAGATTATAGGTGGCGGTGCATGAGTTTTTTTTTTGTTAGGTAGAATAAATATAATGTAAAACAATTTTAGGATTATGGGTGGCGGTAGTGGATGTCAATCAGCGAGACAAGGCAAAATGCGGCGGGTGGTAGTGGCGGCGGGTGTAAACGACGATATCATCACATTACTCTGGCCAGTGTATTGGAATTTGCCCAAATCGGATGAATTCTAAATACTTCAAAATTAACTCTTTCAATATTTTCTGAATGATTACATTACTTTAGAATTTTACTTTTCACCATGTCAAACATAAAAAAAGTTTAAAACCCCTGCATTTATTTTAGTTTACACTCAAAATTCATGTTGACCTTCACATATGTGTCATAAGTCGAGTCAAGCCCATGAGTCTAATTCGACGGACTTTGGAACTGATAGTGCGCAAATTGGGGCTCAAAATGCACTGGACATCACTGAAAATAATCGAAACGACCTCCGATCGACGAACGGACTTCGCTATCGCATTCAGAACATCGAAATTTGTCAAGATATAAATATTGTACGGCTTAATGATCAATCGATCGGCCGAGTCGCCAACACTTTGCACGTATGTCGAGTCGAAGTCGCGACGATATCCGAACGACCTCCATTCATGAAATTGATTGCACCGTTAGCTTCAAAACATCAAAATCTATCAAATGAGACTATCCGCGCTCAATTCGGACGAGTCTGTACAAATGTCGAATGATTTAAAGTGATAATGCGCAAATCGAGGCTGAAATGCACAGGACGTCATCAAAATCAACTCAAATAAACTCCGATCGATGAACGGATTTCACCATCACGTTCAGAACGTCGAAATTGGTCAGGATATGAATATTGTACGACTTGATTATCAACCGATCAAGCGCTCGAGTCATAAACGCGCTTGCACGCATATTGAGGTCAGGAGGCGCCGACGCAAGTCAAATGACCTCCGTTTCGAAATTGATCGCGTCATTGGCTTAAAAATGCCGAAATCTATCAAATAAGACTATTCGCACTCAATTCGGACGAGTCTGCGCGAAAATCGAGCAGTCGAAAGCGACGACGTGCATTTTGAGCTGAAATTGACTCAATTTGACGTCGACTCGAACCAAACGGCCTCCGATCGCGAAACGGACTGTGTCATTGCGTTCAGAACAATAAAATTACGTTAAATCGATATATATATTGACTATGTGCATTTACCGGTGCGAAATCCAAATTAAAATCCTTTAATAAATTTAATTTTTTTTAAAAATTCCTAAATTACCTTCATGCTCAACCGTTCCCCCCTTATTTTCAGTTTTATGAAAGACTGAAAAAAATAAAAAAAAATAAAAAAAACTCAGAAAACCACTCCCTCCTCATTCTTCCCACTCTCCTCTCTCCCCAACCGATTCTCTCTTACGTCGGAAGAATAAAAGAAAAAACATGCAGGTAAATTCCTCTCTCCTGCTGAATTTTCCTCTATTCTGCACAAAACCACACCGTCGGCACCATCGTTTCAGATTCTCGTTGTAAAATCACAGATTTCCGCACGTTCTGTGACATCCGCTTGCTCCAGATCCCGGCTAATTGTGTGACGAGCTCGCTGTTCCATATCCGCCCGGCTAACCTGGACTGCATCTGCCACCTGAAGGCCGCATCCAGACCTGCTTGCGCCAGACTTTAACCCCAACTCAGACTCCGCCTCAGAAGGCCAAGGCTCTGAACCAACTCATCCATTCATGCGGCTCGCTTCCTCTGCGTCTAACTGACTCAAGCTGACTCTGCTGGCGTTTGCCGGCTCGCTCTCGACCACGGCCTCGACGGGCCTCAGATCCTTCTGCTCAGCGTTAAGACGCCACGCATCCATCTTCGCTATCCAGCCGACCCACCTCCATTCCATAAGACGCGAATTGCTAACCTGTTTTTTCTCCCAGGCAAGAACTGGCTGACATTGTGCCATGCGCTAACATATGCTGACGCTTCCGGGCCTGAACGACTGACCTGGCTTTTCACAGACTGCCCCGCGCCTGGCTCGGCTTTCCTGTTTGGCCAGAATTCGGCTCCGCTTCCGCTTCAGGGCTTGCTTAAGGCTTCCTCAGATTCTACATCCGCCACCCGGCTTGAACTGTGATCCGCCGTATCTCTTGAAATCATGGCTCCCACGCGCTGTTCTCGCCCAGAATCCGCTTACACCATGTGAATCTCGCCAACTCAGTACTCTGCATATCCACGTTCTGCTCATTGCTCGCCGTTTCGAATCCAAATTGGCAGAACTATAAATTCACGCTCATGGGAAGAATATGTCGAATTCTTCGATTTACGGCGCACTTCTCGCTTTAGCTTCATCCTTGGCCAATCGGAAGAACATCAACAGACGAAATTTCTTCTTCGATTGGCAACCCTCATTTTGCCCCTGCTGTTTCATCACAACGGGAAGAACATTATCATCAGACGCATTCTTCTTTCGATCGGCCGCACCTCACTTTACTTGTTTCGCATGGAAAGAACATCACAGTGAATTCTTCTTCGATTTTGGTATCGACTCACTCTTTTTATCCTTTTTCTTCGCCGCATAGGAAGAAGAATATTAACAGACGAATTCTTCGATTTTACATCATTCTTTAACTATCCTGCTGCTTCAATCAGAACGTAAGAATATATAGAATATCTATATATATATATATATATATATATATATATATATATATATATATATATATATATATATATATATATATATATATATATATATATCGCTTCTTTCAGCTGCGCAAAAAAAAATATATATTTGAAGAGAGAGAGACACAGAATATGGGTCGCCGGCTTTATGCCAAATTTGCAATTTTTAGAAAAGGGAGAGGATATATTGATGATGCTCTTTTTTTAGGGAGGGAATATAATAACACGGGTTTGAATTCAAATGCAGAAGATCACTCGCTATGTCAATGTATGCACGAAGAAGCCAAAACACTCGATGCTACACCCGGGGATGACGCAGGAGGTCAAAATTAAGGCCAAATTTTGACTTGGAAAAAGGGAGAGTGAAGAACGCCAAGTGAGACCTGCAGCTAATTTTAAACTAAAAGCGTCAAACAAGAAAGAAGGGGAAAGCCTTTAAAGCAAATTTTTTAAAAAATGGAACACTCATTTAAAATGCAAGTAAAATTTGGGGGAAGCTAATATTAAACTCACAAAATTTGGGGGAGGTTAATATTAAACTCACAAACTCTAATTGCATTTCACTATGGCTTAAATTGAAGCGATAAAGTGAGTCCTCTTTTCTTGCAAATTTGTCAAAATTAAACAAGCTTTAATTGGAATTTTGGGGGAGCTAATGCTAAACTCATAATAAACTTGTAATAAACTCAAAATCTAAGAATGAATTCAAATTGAGTTTAATAACTCTTATACGAATGTGAAGGTGATTACTATGCTGACTAATAAGCATGAGTGTAGGGCTAAAACAATAAATACTGAAATCGGCATAACTTATCAAAAGTGATGTAGATTAAACATAATCAAATTGAGAGAATTACAAAAACTCAACAATTAAACTAAGTGCAAGTAATGTTTTAAATTATAATTATAGGAGTTCCTTTAATCAAAATTTAAGGAGTTTCATTCTAATTGTGATTTTCAAAAATCAATAATTAAAATTATCTAAGTATAAATACCGCATGTGCTCTATTAGAGATTTGTGCAAATTTTAATATTCAAAAAGGCGCAAAAGTAAATTAGAATATATTAAATATTAATCAAAAATCTAATAAGATATTAGATCAATTTAATGCCTTCTTCATCACCGGATCCAACCCTTGACAAGTGTAGGAAGCGATCTAAATCAAAATCTACAAAAAATCATGTGACTTTCTTCGATCAAAATTAAAGAATTTCATTCTAATTATGATTTTCAAAATCAATGATTTCATTAATTAGAAATTAAATTGTTATAAACACTGCAGCCCCACACTATCTTTGAATGCTTAAATTTAAGTGGAGATCTTTGGTCGCTGATTAGTCTTGGGGTCCCGTTAACAAAACCTAAAAATCTATTATTATAAAATTTCAACTCAATAAAATATCAGAAACTAATCCGTTAGACAAGAGATCGATCCTCTCATAGCTAACAGAGTTGATGGATCTAAAGCTCTCAATTCAAACATAAAATTATCTAAATTATTAATTACACAGATTCTCCCACACTTTGAATATTTAGATTCAAGTGTCGAGGATGTTATGGGGTTACCCGCTAGTCTTGTGAGTGTTAACAAAACTTAAAAACCTATAATAATAGTTTCAAATCAAATTAAGTAGCAATCTCATATCAATCTCATAATTCAGAAATAAATATTACATAAAGTCTTAAATACATCCGCATGGGCCCTGATACTATGTTGAATGCCTAAATTCAAGTGTCTGAGGATGCTGTGTGGGTTGCTTCCTAGTTTAGTCTTAGGACTGGGTCCGGATTAACAAAACCTAATAACCTATAATAAGAGTCTCAAATCGAAATATCGAAAATTGATTACGTGACGTAGATCTAATCCTCTGCAATTTTAAACATGAAAGATCTAAAGCTCTTAAACATATTCCAATTAATCAATTTTTCAAATCAAATTAAGTATCAATCTGAAACTGCTTAAATAGAATTCTATCGTTAAAAACTTAAATCAAAACTTAATTTATCCACCTTCCGAATGTTTTGTTTGACAAATTAAGAAAATTCCACAGCGAGTAATGTCAAATTGTTCGCATGTTTCACTCTCAATCAATCTCACGCCAGTGACGGGCTCGTGTCCTCCGACGTGGCTTGGCCAATAGTCCACGATGAAGCGATGAAGGAATCCTCCGATCGGTGGTTTGCTAACCACTCCATTATATTACGACACGACAGATCTGCTTAATGGTTCCGCCCTTTAAGTTGTGAATCAGAGATATCTGATAGACAACAACCTTCACCAACTAGGTAGACTTTTATCTCCTGACAAAACACTACCCTGCTGAGGATTTCAGACGACGTAACCCATGTGCCGCTCATGAGGATCATTTTGTCGGTAGACTACCTCCTTTGACAAGTAAACTGGGAGCTACGGATGACTAACCATGAGATCTAGATTGGGCACGTCATCATTCCCCCAATCATCCGGTTTAAGCTAAAATGATGAATTTCATATCTTAAATTGTAAAACTCTACATCGCTATATAAGCGCAAGTTATCTAATAGTAGCTTAATCGAAAGTTCTCTCTCACTTATTAGACGAGATTATTAACTATAGGGGCTTGCGCCTATAGGAAACCTGGAACTAGATCTAAAGTCCTCACTAAACGAGCACTAAACGAGGGTGAAATCTCTGGGTAGTATTTTATCTACTATTCCATCTGCTTTTTGAAAATTACGCCGATATTTTAAAATACTATTTTCATCAAAAGAGGTCGGTGGCGAATTTTCGGAGCCCACAATTCATCATTCCAAATGCATTACATTTATTTTACACTGCATTCCTTTTTCAGAAATCCAAACAACCTCTTTAAGTAATATAGAAGAAAATAACGACTAAGCAAATTATTTAATTTATACAAACTAATACTTCATTTAAAGATATTAGTGTTTTTCATGGAAATGGTTCTTTTGAAATACTAATATTGTTGATATTCATAATAAGAGTTCTTTACCATAACTATTATTTAATATGGTGGACTTTATCAAATTTAACTCTTAGAATACATGTACATTTTTACTAAAGGGGGACAAACAAACAAGCAACTCAAATGTTAACATAATGGATAAAATGATTATGATGGATATATCAACACATGATGCAACCATCAATGTAAGGTTTAGCTAAGGGTTGAGATTTAAACAAGTATATGCATCCTACGGAGGAGAAATTAAAGCATATGGGGATACCATAGTTTCTAGTCTACATGCAAATAAAATTTATGAATATATTTATATTAGTTTGCTAGTAAGATTGACCAACACTTGCATTATATTAAAGCTTATAAGAATTTAATGCAAAATTTGTTATGTTGTTCATAGTCTACACAAAACAATGTTAATTATGATTTGTTGCTCTTTATTCATTTATAATGATGGTTACCTATAATAGAAATTGATTTTTATGTCATGTTAATCAATTGGCATTTGAAATCATCTGTTAAAAATAATTTTTGATATAATCATTTAATTTCATTGTTACCTTTTTTTTAGGATAAGAATTGTGCTGCTAGTGATAAATTCTAGAAACTTGAATTTTGCATTAATTGTAAAAAGAAAAAGGAACAAACAATGTAGCTAAAATATGACTCTTGTTCTCCCTAAGAAGTTTAACAAAAAAAATCAGGTCATCATTCAAAAAATTTCGCACAAAAGTATAATGTAAAGCTATTTTTGCACAAAAATGAACTAATCTTTTGCACTCTATTGGAGCAAAATGAAACAATACCTATCTGAAATGTGAAAGGAAAGTCAAATCTTATCCATCTTAAGGTTGGCTGCATCAGGTACGTCATCCATGATGTGTCGAAGGAAGTTGATAACATTGGCATTATCTCTCTCTATAATGATACCCTTAAGCTCAATCATCTAAGGCTCAATGATACTCCCTAAGGATAAAGTGGCTGCAAGCTCAACCTATGTATGGTGCCAATATTCAAAATGTTGTCCCGCTACAACAATGAGGTCCTCGTACTCGTCCGTGACGATGACTTTCATACATGCATGATGGGAAGGAAGGAGAGCCTCGTCAACATTTGTCTTTATCCATTCAGAATAGGAGAGCACTAAATATGAGAATATGAAAACTTAAGGGCTGATTTGTGTTTTAGTGCTCCTGAAGGGCATAATAGTGTCTGCATGAGAGTCTTAAGGATAGCAGTTGCTATGATGGTAGATGTATTATAGGGTTTTTATTTTTTATTTTTTGCATTGAGTGCTCTCCAATTTTGGTGGACTATATAATAAATCCCTCTTGGTCATTACGATTTTGGAGAGGCCTCTGTTAATCATCTAAAGGCTATTGAAAGAATGGGTGTCTATCCCTCAACTCCTAAGAACACGGGTGATTTTAGTAAGTTGCATCTCATGGTAATGTGGCCAACATCTACATCTTCGGTGTAGGTTTATCACTCATGGGTGCAACTTTAGCTTGCTTAGCTATTTATAACTCCCAATTTTCCTTGGGCAGATGCCAAGGTAGTGATCGACTTTCCTGATAAAGTTTGTGAGAGCTCTGGTTGGCCATTTCCCATATCTGCCTAGCATGAAATGCCCAAAATTCGGTCAGTAAGTGCCAACTCGAAGCATTAGATCACTCTATAATTCCATGTACCACGTTCGAAACCTGCTTGGTTTTAATCTACCTCACATTAATGAATGCTGGCCATTTGGCTAGGTGCAAGTAAAAATCCATACATGGCTAAGGATACTTATGTTTGAGCTTTTGCTTATTTTTCAACACATAATCTCTTAACAATATTTTAACACCATCCATGATAACCAGCCAATGGACTCACCTTTGTAAATGACTGTTCTTTGTAATATTGACCATACTTCTCAGTCAAGCATCTATGGAAGGCTGCCATAACACATCCCAAGAAATATAGTATAATCTAGGCTGATTTGGGATTTATTCCAAAGAAATTTTCTAGCACAACTTCTCAATCTCAGCGAGAACTCTCCTTGAGACTTCCATTTGTTTGAGTATATATGTAGGCAATGCAGGGTGTGAGGAAATAATGAGTGTAACTCGACTTAGCAACGGTATAACTTATTCCTAGAATGGAGGGATGCAAGCTAGTTGATGTGATAGTTGAAATCATTCACTCTATGGATGCCCAGGTATTTTGTTATGTAATTCTACTAAGAGTGGGTAGCCTTACTGAAATAGATAGATGGATTTCTCACAATAATCTTTTTACCAATTTAAAGATAGTAAGTAGTCTTTTGAGGATTATGGAGAACTTATTGGGCACAGACATAGAGTAGTCATGTTTTTTAAATGTGAGGCAAAAATATTATGTAATTGTTTTATAATTAGTCATAGTTATTTAAAGTTAAGTAATATTTTCTCAAATATGTTTAAATATTTTTATTTATCGACACTTGTAAAAATTTATGACCAATATTTAGTTATTCAAGAAATAGCCTAAAGCCACCTAATTAAGCTTTTATTTAGCCTTCAATGCCTTCATGGGGTTTACGATGCCTTAACTGCATAATATTTGCCTTCAAGGGATTCAATGCCTTCAATTGCTCTGGTTCATATATTTCCTAGTCTCAATTTTAATAGTTTGCCTAGTGATAACTAATTTGGCTAGACATTAAAGGTTCTTGAAGAGCTATTATAGGCTATTTTTGTGGCCTTTTAGAGATTATAAAAAAATTAAATTTTTTTTATAAATACTAAATATATTTTTTAAGGGAAGAATAAATAGGTCTGCAAAAATGCAAGGCTTTCTACAATTTAATGTAGGAGTTTTGGAAGAAAAAATAAAATATCCCTTTAATTAATCTAATCTTTGAGTTTGGTAATATATTTTCATTTAAAAACTCTTTAGACTTTTGGTGGCATTCTTTGATTTGTATATTTTATAAATTTTAAAAGAGATTTTATCATTATATTTACTCTTTAATTGCCCTTGTTTGTTGACAAAGTCCACATAAATTTTAGATAGGCTTTATATTATATAATATAGGATTTGTGTTTAGTGAATATTGGTGAAGCTTTGGAAAGCTTGATTGTGCTTGTTATTGATCAATCAAATATCTCTTTAAACAAGATGGTGTGAATGTTTCTCCATCTTTTCTTTTCGAGCAGTAATGGAGTTGAACTTATGGTTTTCAATATAGACAATAGAATCTAAGTTCATGTGACAGTAATTAAGATGTTGATGTTGCAATAGAATCTAAGTTCATGTGGCATTTATTTAATTATTATTTATGCACGAATGCTTATATTGTCGTATATGATTTACATGCTCTTGAGCTCCTATATGGAAAAGATATTTTAGTTGCGCTTAAATTTATATTAAGCTCACGTGGATCTCCTTGTAATCATCATTATCTTAGTTGTGAAAATTGTGTGGCTCTAGTGTTTGATAAGATTAGATTATTATGTTTGTTTGATGGATATAATCTCTATCATTGTGCTTGATAATTCATATCATCATTGTAGGCTTATAGGTTGATTTAATGTTCGCGTGCTCATATCATTGAAGTTAATCATATTTTATGTGCTTAACTCGAATTCTTATGTTATCCAGGATTTACATGTTTTTGTGCCCTTGTGTGGAATAGATCTTTTAATTGTGCTTACAGTGTTATTAAGCTCACATATTATGTATGGCTATTGTGTTTGATATGATTAGATTATTAAATTTATTTGATTTATATAGTTTATATCATTGCATGTTTGTATGTGTACACTGTAATAACCGGAAATCATAAAAAAGAAGAAGGAAACAAAAATAAAATAACATATAAAATCCAATCGCCGCGACGGGTGGCCGCGAATAGAAGAATCAAAGGGGGCTCGGTTTCGGTTTGCCAAAACAGAACCCCCAAATGCACGCGAGAGAGAGCGAGGGAGAGAAGGAGAAGGTGGCTTCGTGCGTCCGTGCCCTAACTGAGGTTTCAGTTTGCCGAAATAGAACCCCCAAATGCACGCGAGAGAGGGAGAGAGGGAGAAGGCGGCCTCGTGCGTCAGTCGTGAGTGAGGCACCATCGCCGACATCAGTGTAAGCTTTAGTCGTGGGAGAGAGGAAGGAGTCCTTGCGAGCGAAGCGAGGAGGGGGAAACACATGCATGCATGCGTCCCAAGCAACAGGTTAGAGCTCCGAATGAGGGAAGGAGGAAAGAGAAAAGTAAATAGATAATTTATATAATTATATATTTAATTGAAATCTGATTTTAATGTTATTACCTCTGATTTTAATGTTATTATCCCAAGTTTTAACTTAGGATTTATAGATTTCAGTAATGAATTTAATTTAGGATTATGTAGCATAAATTAAATTCAAGTTTAAGAATCATTTTAAGATCATTTTAAGTGAAATCTGATTTTAATGTTATTATCTCTAATTTTAATGTTATTATCTCAAGTTTTAACTTAGAGTTTATAGATTTTAGCAAGGAATTTAATTTAAGAATATGTAGCATAAATTAAATTCAAGTTTAAGAATCATTTTAAGATCATTTTAAGAATCATTTTAAGAACCATTTTAAGAATCATTTTAAGAATCATTTTAAGAGAAATGATAAACATTTAATGAAAATAAAAATTTATTTATATTAAGTCACTTTAACATTTAATATTTTTATATTAAAAATAATAGGATTTAGAGAGTATTATATGGCAAATTTGACATGTATAAATATCATTATATTAAATGAATTAAATGTTATAAATAATATTATTAAGGAATTTAACTTGATTTAGAAAATACATAATAAAATATTGATGAATGTGAGCGTTAAATAATAAAAGATATACGTAAGTATCGTAAACAAAATATGGATAAAATAAAATAAATTGATTTCTAATATTGATTTAATCATTATTTTATTCTATATGAACTTTAATTAAGGAAAAAAGTATTAAAGTGAAGGAGATTCAAGAGGAAGCTGCAAATTAAAGTGGGTAATTATGTTCTTACATTTATGATAAAAGTTTATTTATTTTCCTGTGATGAAATGCATTTGTACATGATTATGATTTTTTCTTGTAATACAAATTATGATTTATTTTCTTATTTCTTCATATTGAATAAACAGCCTGAATGCTAAAACATATTGTCACTTTGTTATTTTATAAAGTTAACTGATTTACTATTATGAATTAATATACATAGCTGTATAAATTGTATGTTATGAATGTGTATGTTGAAAGTAGAGTTCACTCCCTTATGGTTCTGGTTGGGGACGAAATGTACCCTTGCACGAAAAAGGCCAATGGAATTGACAAATGGTAATGATTATTTGTCCTTTGGATGAGTTTTGATAAATATTTTATTTTGGTAAAAGTTTAGACGGTGACTCCTAAAATGATTGATAAATGTAAACGTAAAGTTCATAAGGAATATTCATTTGTACATACCTCATATATATTTGATTGTTTGAGAAGTTTCTATGCGTATTTATAACAAAATGCATATTAGTTACTTTCTTTCTTATAGTATAAAAGCGTAATTGGCCATTTGTTCATTCAATTGTTAGTCTACTTTTTTTCAGGTAACCATCCTAACTAGAAGGATGATAGAAGGGAGGGTTATGTTTATCGCCGTAGAGAGACTTCAGGAGATAGGTATTTATATCGATTATATTGATTTATGTTTTAAATTGTATTTCATATGAATTATGTTAGTATATATGAGTGGACAAATTGTTAATTGTGTTGTAGATTGTAGTGACTCTTATATGATTGGAGAAACATATTGTGAAATTTTGTTCAAGATTGAAAATGTTAGGTAAGGTTTCTTTTATCCGTTCGACTGTCTGTTCCCGCCTTGGTATTCCAAGCTTTCGGGCCGGGTCGTTACATACACTTACATATCATTACCTTTATTTGACTATTTAATGTTTGTGTGGTAATATCATTGAAAGTAATTATATTTAATGTGTTTAGCATTTGATAGCATATATATATATATATATATATATATATATATATTCATTCTTAAATATTTAGCCGAAGTGGTTAAATAAAATGCAAAGACAACACTTAAACCAAGGGTTTGAGCTGCCTTAAAATTCATAAATAATTGATGATCATACTTTGAATTGCTACTGTCATGTTGAGTGCATTTCAAGCATTTAGCCGAAGTGTATTGAGCATTCTAACATAAGTGAGTTCAAGTTAACATTGAAAAGCATGTATTTAATACACTTGGACCCTTGATCTTTTAGTGTAAATTTGGATGAGATGGTGCATGTGGTTGGCCATTATATATATATATATATTGCATATTTGGATGCCACAAGTTTTTGATTTTTGTTCAAATTTGATTAAATATATTGTTTCTTGGTATTTAAGCGGCTTTAAAATTATATAGAGGGTCATGATTTTTGTCATGACCCGGCCCGGGAGCTTGGAATACCAAGGCGGGAACAGACGGTCGGACGGATAAAAGAAAAACTTACATAACACTTTCAATCTTAAATAAAATTTTCAATCATACAAGAGCCACTATAATTCACAAATAATTTAACAATTTGTCCACACACATATATATATTAACAAAGTTCATATGACATACAATTTATATAATTCAACATAACCATAGTTCGCTCTCCCAAGTCTCTACGACGATAAACTTAATCCTCCTCTTAGTATTTAGTTAGGATGGTTACCTAAAAAAAATTAAACAATTAACAATTGAATAAAATTGAAGAGGATTATGTTATTACACTATAGTAAAGAAGAAAAATATCATCTGTTTTGTTATCACACATAAAAGAAACTTTAAATATATAGGAGATAGGTATACATAAACATTTTCTATGAACTTCTACTTTTACATTTATCATCCGTTTTAGGAGTCATCGTCTAAACCTTTACCAATGCTCGTCCAAAGGACAAGTAGTGATTACCATTTGCCAATTTTATTAGCCCTTTTTTAGTCATTTATGAGCGGGTACATTCGTCTCCATTAGTAAGAGGGTGAGCTCTACTTTTAACATACTCATTCATAGCATACAATTATACACATGCGTATTAATTCATAATTAACGAATCTTAACTTTATAAAATCGAAGTAATGATATGATCTAGCATTCGGTTATTATGAAGAAGCATACATCACAATTTATGAAGAAATAATAAAATAATCACAACTGCATAGAAAATGTCATAGTCATATAAACGTCGTTTCATCATAAAGAAATTAAAAGGCTTTTATCATAAATGTAGAACGTAATTACTTTAATTTCGCTTCTTCTTGAATCTCCTTTCTTTAATCTTCTTTCCTTAATGAAATTATAACATAAAATATTGATTGGATCAATATTATAAAGTAATTTATTTTATTTTATTCATATACTTACATTATACTTTTATTATTTGGCGTATTCATCAATATTATTTATTTTAAATCAAGTTAAATTAACCTTTAATTCATTTAATATAATGATATGTCTAATTTATATAATACATCTAAATCCTATTAATTTTATTATTTTTCTTAATATAAAATATTAAATGTTAAAGTGACTTAATATATTTCATTTAATATTTATCATACCCCTTAAAATGATTCTAAATTAATTAACGTGCTATAGATAAATTTTATTTTCATTTAATGTTTATCATTTTCCTTAAGATGATTTTAAATAAATTAACGATAATATAACTTAGCATAGGTTTACGATTTTATTAAATTTGTAATTATACTTCATATGTAAGGGTTTAATACTTAATTACTTAACTTTGATTCATCCTACATATTCTCAAATTTCATTTCTTGTTGAAATCTATAAACTCTAAGTCAAAATTATAAACCCTAAGTTAAAACTTAAGATAATAACATTAACATCAGATTTTTAATTAAACATATAATTATATAAATTATTTATTTACTTACCTTTTTATGTTTCTTTTGGTTTGCCTAAGCTCAACTGTGGCTTCTTCCGCGCCCATGCGGTTTCTCCTTTCCTCCGTTCGCCGCGCTCCCTCCTTTCTCGTTGTGGTGTATGAGAGCCTCCGCACTCGATGTCAGGCGGTGGAGCCACCTCACTCGGTAGCACGGACGAGTTGTCGCTTCCTTCTTCTCCCTCGTCATTCGGTGCAGTCTCCTTCTCCCTGGTTGTTGATGCCTTGCAGTTCACGACGTGAGTCTTCCCTTCTCTCTTCCTTCCTCTCCCTCTCGTGTGTTTTGAGAGTTTTTTATTTGGTTTGCAAACCAAACTCCCCTTTGAATTTTTTCCAATCAACGTCCGGCGGTTGTATTTCTCTCTTTTTTTAACTTTCGGTTATTACAATCTCTATCTATTATAAAAATTTCGTCCTCGAAATTAAATAACAATAATAGAAATAAACATTTAATTAAATAATTGAGGATAAAGTTCTCGCATTTCTGATTCCTTCTCCCTCGTAGCTTCTCGATTTGATCCATGTTTCCATAATACACGGACAACCGGATCTTTTTAGTGGTTTCATCTACTACATCTGCACTAATGATTCTTCTTTCACCTATCTTCATAGCCTGTTGCAATTTCTTATCTGATACTTTATGAGAAATTGTACAATCTTTGCTTGAAAGTTATTATTGTAGACAAACTCAATCAAAGACAAATAAATTTTTCAATTCCCCCCAAAATCAAGGATACAAAGTCTAAGAAAATCTTCAAATGTTTGAATTGTTCTTTTCGTCATTGAGGATGGAATCGCGATCGAAAGTAAGCTTTGTAAAAACTTCTTGAATTTTTTCCACGCCCAGAATGATCATCCCAAAAACACTATAAATTTTGGCACACCATATAACTTTGCGATTTCATCAACATATTTCATTGCTAGCTTTTCAACAGCATCAGATTGTTTGATAGGGATAAAGTGTGCATATTTAGTCAACCTATCAATAATAACCCAAATAGCATCGCATCTCTTTTGGATCTAGGTAAGTCAACCACAAAATCCATAACAATATCATCCCATTTCCACTCAGGTATTGACAAAGGCTATAAAAGTCCACTTGGTTTCTGATGTTCAGCCTTAACCATCTGACATGATTGATACTTGTAGACAAATTCAGCTACACTTCTTTTCATTCGTGATCACTAAAATATTTCCTTAAGATCTTAATACATTTTGCTACTGCTTGGATGAATTGTATAATTAGAATGATATGTTTCATGTAAGATATCTTTCCTCAAATCTCCAACATATGGAATGCAAACCCTGCCATAATACTTTAATAATCCATCTTCATCGATTTCAAAATCTTCTATATTGCCTACTTTTATCAAATCTAAAATTTTCTGAAAGTCATCATCTTGAGGTAAATCATCTCATATTCTGTTTTTCAAATTTGATTGTATAGCCATTTGATTTAACAATAAAGCATGATCATCTGTAGATTTAATAATTGAAATTTTCAAATTTTCTAAATCTTTAATTAACTCCTTTTGTTGAGAGATCAACCAATAATCACTACCAAATATTTTTCTACTTAAAACATCAACAACTACATTCACCTTCTCCGGATGATATTGAATATCTAAATCATAATCCTTAATGAGTTCCAACCATCTCATTTGCCTTAAATTTAGCTCTTTCTGAGTGAAGATATATTTTAAGCTTTGATGATCAGTGAAAACTTCACACCTTACTCCATATAGATAATGCTTCCAAATTTTTAATGCAAGTACCACTGCTGCTAGCTCCAGATCATGGGTTGGATAATTATTTTCATGAATTTTCAATTGCCTTGAAGCATAAGCAATCACTCTTTCATTCTGCATAAGTATACATCCCAAGCCTCTTAATGATGTATCACTATAAATTTGAAATCCTTCTGTCTCTGGTGGAATAGTTAATCTTGGTGCGGTCATTAAACAATTCTTCAATTTTGAAAAGCCTCTTCTGATCGACTATTCAAACTTATTTCTTTCAGTTAGCCTCGATAGTAGCATGGCGTCAGTGAAAATCCTTCAATCTTGTAATATCATACCAACCCAAGAAACTTCGACTTATGGCGTGGTTGGTTTGGGTCGTTCTTCTTTCTTTACGATCCATCTGAAACCCTTCACTACTAATTATGTGTCCTAAGAATATGATATTATTTAACCAAAATTCACACTTTAAAAATTTTGCATACAATTCATTTCCTTTCAGAGCTTGCAAAATAATGTGAAGATGGTTTTCATGAGCTGCTTCATATTTAGAATAAATTAGAATAACATCTATGAATACAATCACAAAAGAATCTAAAAAAGGTTTAAAGATTATTCAGATCCATAAATATTGAGCGTTGTTAAGCCAAAAACTCATAAACTCATAATGCTCATACCTTATACTGAATGCAGTCTTTGATATATCTTCTTCTTTGATTCTCAACTAATGATAACCTGATCTTAAATCAATTCTTGAAAATACTGAAGCTCCTTCTAGTTGATCAAAAAGATCATCAATTCTTGATAAGGGATATTTATTTTTCAATGTGAGTTTGTTAAGCTCTACATGTCATGCATGCTTAAGCTCTCTTTCTTCTTCACAAATAATATAGGAGCTCCCGATGAGATGTCTTGGGCGATAAATCCCTTCTCTAACAATTTTTGTAGCAGATTCTTCAACTCTTGTAATTCTTTGGTCGCCATTCTATATGATACTTTTGTTACAGGTTTTGCATCTTGAATTAAATCAATAGAGAAATCTATCTCTCTGACTGGAGGTAAACCTGGTAAATCATCTAGGAAAATTTTTGGATACTCCTTTACTACTATGATATCCTATAACATATTTACCTCTTAAGTAATATCAGTAACTTGAGCAAGAAAATCTTCATAGCCTTTTGCTAGCATCTTTTGAACTTTTAAGCAAAACACCATCATAGTTAATACTCACTTATGCCTCACAAATTT
The DNA here is from genome assembly GCA_021442155.1 of Cymbidium sinense. NCBI lineage: Eukaryota > Viridiplantae > Streptophyta > Magnoliopsida > Asparagales > Orchidaceae > Cymbidium > Cymbidium sinense. The sequence goes on along the minus strand of CM038233.1, from coordinate 12,811,525 downwards.
AAATTCTTCTTCTTCAGGAATATGAAATTTGACTATCTTTTTACAATAATCTATAGTAGTATAATGTTTAAATAGTCAATCTATTCCTAAAATCACATTAAATTCATATATTGGCGGTCTTATTAAATCGCATCCGCTTCTGCAGATATTGAGGTTCTCAACATTTTAGCATTCATTTGAGACCCATTTGGCATTGTCTTGAAAGTCTCTGAGATATTTTCATAACTTGTAATCCCAAAATTTTTACACATTCCTCAAATATAAATGAATGTGATGCTCCGGTATCAAATAAAACTCTAATCGATTTACTTTAATAAAGATGATACTTATAAATGAGTAGACATAAAAAACAAATATATATAACACCATATAAAATTGTAACAATGCTAATTTAAATAAAGACATACCCGTAATAACATCAGGCGAGTCTTTTGCTTCTTGCTGTGTGTGTGCATAAACTCGAGGCTAGGTATTCTGCCGGTTTTGAGTTTAAGATGGAGCGATGCGGTCGATTCATGTCTACACCAAGTCCTCAGGAGGTTGAATACTTGTCTAGTATCCATTGAAGATTTCACTCAAGAATGGGACAAGATTTTTATATGTCACGGCGATGGCACCATATAAGTGTTTGTGCCTGAAAGACACTCTTTTATGTACTCTTCCACATTTTGGGTATATGATAATACTATTGTTGCTGGCATTTGTATATGACTTAGACTTCTTCCAGTTTGATTTTTTAGTTTGAATTACAGATTTTGGCTATCATCATTCCTCCTCTTGAATATCTCTCCTCCTCGATTAGCTTGAACATCAATTCTATCCTTGCCATCAAGTCTGACATAATCATCAATACCTATAGGAATCGAGGGTTGTCATTACGTCCTTCGTCAGGATAAACATGACATTTTACGTATTTGGTATCGATTGAGGTCATCTTGGCATTGTAAACTCAGGTTCATACTACATGATAGGCGATCTCCACAGATCGTCGATGAACTTGTCCCGCGTTTATCTTAGTGAGAGGATATAAATCAATCTCTAAAAGTCTTCACAAAGTCCTCCCATGAAATAAGATTGCAAGACCTCCCCAAACTTCTCTGCAATTGTCTCGCATCTCCTTCGCCTCAAAAGCAAAAGCCAAAGAAACTCTTCTTTTGGAGGGCATGACATGTTTTCTAAAATTTTATCTATCATCGTCAAGGTTTGATTATTAGTCCTCGTCCCGAGAAAGAGGTGACTTCATATCTTGAAATAATTTTAGGTATTTGTCGATAAGAACACCACTTCTTGTATATCTTTCTTATCATTTAGTCATTCTTCCATCATTTTGTAAATGCATCTATTAGTAAAGGTGGTTGCACCAAATTCAGTGCTCGGTTTTCTGCCTCTATTTTCCATAGCATTTTCAAATTGATTCCATAGGCGAAGCGATTTAATTATAACCGCACATCAATCAATATAATCATATGCAAATCTTCTTCATAAAATTTATCCTCTTCACTCTTTGATTATGATCATACTTTATGTCACAAATATAAAATCTAACTCGATCACTCTTGTCACGACTTGTGGAGCATGGAATAAAGGCGAGGAAACGGATGGTTGACGGAAAACTTACATAATACTTATCTTAAATAAAATTTTCAATCATACAAAGCCTTCTGATTCACAAATGATTTAATAATTTACATAATTCCATGGACGTATTACACTATCTCAGTCTGCGATAAATATAACCTCCTTTCTATCAATCGTTTAGTTGGGATGGATTCGAAAAAATTAAACAACTAACAATTGAATAAAATTGATTGATTATATTTGTTCTGTTATAATATAAAGAAGGTAGAAGCCCGTATAAATGTAGTTTTGTTATCACACGTAAAGAAATTTCTTGCTCAATCAAACATATGGAGGGTAGGTATACATAAACATTTCAGATAAAACTTTACATTTATCATTCATTTTTGGAATCGTCTAAACCTTTACCAATACTGTAAAAGGAGTAAGAATTCTAATTTCTTTCATTCTTTTTTTAGATCTTAGTTGCGAGTACATTCGCGTCACGATTATCGTAAGGGGTGAACTTCCCATCATATTAGCGTATAATTATCTGATTATCAATTAATTCATTAATTCAAATAAATCGGTTAACTTTTATGCCGAAGTAATGATATGATCAAGCGTTATTATTCGGCACAGAATACATCACAATTTATGAAAAAAATAATAAAATAATCACAATTTGTAGTATAGGAAAATGTCATAATCATATAAATATGCATTTTATCACAAGAAATTAAAGACGTTTTTACCATAAATGTAAGAATATAATTACCCACTTTAATTTGGTTTCTCTTTTTTATCTCTTTTCTTTCTTCTTTCGTAATGAAATTCTATAACATAAAATATTGATTGGATCAATATTAGAAAGCAATTTATTTTATTTTATTCATATGATACTTACATTATAACTTTTATTATTTGGCTATTATTCTGATATTCATTATCTATTTTTAAATCAAATTAAATTAACCTTAATTCATTTAATATAATGATATGTCTAATTTATCATATAATACATCTAAATCTTATTAATCCTATTATTTTTTAATATAAAATATTAAGTGTTAAAGTGATTTAATATATTTTTTAATATTTATTTATCATGCTTAAAATGATTCTAAATTAATTAGCGTGTTATAGATAAATTTTATTTTCATTTAATGTTTATCATTTCCCTTAAGATGATTTTAAATAAATTAATGATAATATAACTTAGCATAAGTTTATGATTTTATTAAATTTGCAATTATACTTTATATGTAAGGGTTTAATACTTAATTATTTAATTTTGATTAATCCTATATATATCCCAAATTTCACTTCTTGCTGAAATCTATAAATCCTAAGTCAAAATTATAAACTCAAAGGTAAAACTTCAGATAATAACATTAACATCAGATTTTTAATTAAACATATAATTATATAAATTATTTATTTACTTACCTTTTATATTTCTTCTCGGTTTGCCCTAAGCTCATATGTCGGCTTCTTCACGCGCACGCGGTTGGGCTCTCCTTTCCTCCCGTTATGCGCTCCCTCCTTTCTTGTCGTCACGAGAGCCTCCCAACTTGATGTCGGCGGTGGAGGCCTCACTTTTAGAACGCGGACGCGAGTTGTCTCTCCTTCTTCTCCTCGGTCGGCCGACGATGCCGGTCTCCTTCTCCCTCGGTCGTCGACGCGGAAGGTTCATGACCTGAGTCTTCCCTTCTCTCTTCCTTCCTCTCTCCCTCTTTGTGTGTTTGGGAGTTCTATTTGGTTTGCACTGAACTCCCCTTTGAACTTTTCTAATCCGCTAATAACCGTCGGCGGTTTTTTTTTTTTTTTTTTGACTTTCGGTTATTACAATTTTATGGTTTTTGGGATAATAGCTTTGCTGGGTAAGGAGGGAGGAAGCTAGTATTTCATGATTAAGTTGAATAACTCTTGAGAAAGATTGTCGTAAATTAAGATACACAGCGTACAAAGCATTTATGTTTGAACATCCACCATCAAATTACAACGGATAAAACAACTGCACAAAAATTAAATATAAATAATCAATAAATGTATCAAAAATATTAATGTCAAAATGGTTGATTTCTGCTTCTTTTTATCTTTTAAAACTCGCAGTCAAGAATGGAGATTAGAGAAAGCTTGGTAACTGAAAGAATGACCGTTAACTATGAGCCAAACAATCTAGTTTTGACCTTTCTAAGGTTAGTAATCAATGAGTGTCACCAAAATAGCATAATTAAAAAGAAAATTGCGTCTGGGATCATCTGATTTGGTTTCAAACAAACAATTAGAAACAATTCATATCAGACAGACCTTAGAACCAAAAAAGCTGCATCAAACCGTTCAAATAACCACATCATTAAATACTGTTAGATCCTTCGAAGATGTATTTGTTGATACTGATTTAGCTTGCGTTTGAGAAAATTATAAAATGTTATGACCAGTAAAACTATTTTGAAGGCTATATATTTGTTGAAACTGATTCAAGTATATAAACCTTTCACTTATGAAACTATTTTGGAGGCTCAAAGTCATGAAGTAGTGAAGACGAGAGCAAGGAGACTTGGAAGGGTGATTAAATGGAACAGTAACAAGATGGGAGAAAGTGCATCTTTCTTTTGTTGCTCAGTTTAGAGTTTGATTTTGAGTTCATGGGATCTAAATGATTTCTCTTCTACAGACTACTTTAATTAGCAGCTGGAGTTTCAGGAGATCAAAGGATCTTTGTTCTTTTACTTGGTTGTTATACTTTAAAATTGAACTATATATCAGCCTAAAAGCTTCTTTACAATTTTATACTTATGTTAAGATCAGGCTGTCATATTACAAGGAATGATTACTTAATTTAAGGGCATCAATCCAGAGAATCTATGTTCAAATTGTAGAATCAATTGGAAATTGATAATGTGTCTTGATAGGGAGGAAGTCACAAACATCCCACAATATCAATTTTATTGAACAACCAGAAATGTTGAATTTCTAGAGGGTAAATTTATTTGAAAAAAATCTAATATCCGTCTATAAAATTTATTTCTGACAATTTTTTGGCAAATTTCTGCCCATAGGAAATAGCCGTGCGGGGTAAGAACTTCTGATGCCTAAGTTTTTCATCAAAAATTATTTCGGATGGATTTTCGACATACGAGACGCCAGTGAGAGACAGAAACACATGATAAAATTACGTCGGAAATGGCCATTAAAAATTGATCGTCATTGGCAAATCCTTGAATTATTAGCATCATGACTACCAAAAGTTTGCGCCATTGAGCATTAAGCATCCCCTAAGTAAATCACTGAGCTCACTCTTAAGGGGCTGTTTGATTACCTAAATTTTGGGTGTAAAGAAAACTAAATATAGATTTTAACTTTTTTTGTGTTTGACGTGGTACAAAGTAAAATTTTCAAGATAATGTAATTTATTTAGAATTGTAATCATTTTTGGTGTATTTAGAATTTGTCCATTGGCGGTAATCTGGCACCGATATAAAGTGTTCGCGTCGTTATCGCCCGCTGCCGCCCGCCGCCGGCTGTCCTCCTTCGCCGCCCGCTTTTCGCCAATCGTCAGTCGTCAAACCTTCAAATATTTTACATTACACATTTTTTCAATAGAAAAAGCGAAAGTCGTGAATTAAAATTCAACCAAATAACTATAAAGTAATCTTTTTTTATATTCTTTTATCGATTCCTTTTCAGATCAAATAGCTCCTAAGTTGATGGTTGTAATATTTATTTGCTCTTCTGTGAATTTGATTTGTAAATAAGTTTATATCATACTTTTGTCTGACAAGTCTTCTGCCTTATTTGGAGAGTTTTGTTTAAATGTCAAAAACTTTCATTGTTTATTCAAATCCTATCTAATTCGCTGTCTATTTTGTCAGCCAGTTTTGCAGGCAAACAAGTGTTTATTTACGGCTAATGAACCATGGCTTCAAGCTCTAGGACAAAGGAAGAACCTTTAGGATCCACCTCAGAGAAAGAAGCTGAAAGAACGTGGCCAACTCGGGAGCTTTTTTTACCGAGATAAGATCATTCATACTCCCGTCAGAATCGAAATCAATTCCGTCGAGTTTCATACACCCATATGTTCCACTCTCTTCGACTTCTTCGACAGCGCTTTGCAAAATTGCAAAAATTAGCAAAAGAAAGGCGTTCTCTTTCTCTCTACCAGCACTGCTATAGCACGCTACTTCTCGTCCATACTAGCCGATGGCTGCTGCATCATGGCTTATTTGGAAGTCAGAAACTTCTTAATTCTTGATTTTCAAAACAACTTTAATTCAAACAATCTCAGGAAGCCGAGTTGTTAATGACCTTGCCATTCCACTTCTCTTCACTTATGCCATTCAACAGCTCGGAATTGTGAGCGCCGTCGATCTCCTGTATCAGATTAAGTACGCTCCAGCTTTTCCCGACCAAGGCCACGACTTTGGCCTTCCTCATGGACGCAAATGGAGTTCTCACGCGTACTGCGATGCTGTTACATACGCGAGGAGTTTAGGAATGCAGTTCAGCAATGTGGATTTGAAAAAGGAAGGCACTGCATGGTGGCTTCTGCGGTCATACTTTTCGGTAGAAAGATTCGAATTACAGTGCACGCTTCCTGAGAGTAATTTTACCTCGGAAATGGCTCTCACGTATACTTTGTTCTTCCAATGGAACTTGAGGAGAAGACCGTTAAAGCAATATTTGATTTATCTGCCATCCCGATGGAATTAACCTTACTGCTCTCGAAAACATCTATGGCGCTGTGCAGGAAGGGTGAAGTTGAATGTTTTGCTATTGAAGAAAGGAATCCGTACTTTTATGGATTTGAGAAAACAAAAGCGGGAAAGGGGTTTGTAGTTGGTGCAGGAGGGACCAAGCTCTGCTGTTTCAATGTACTAACGGTTAATTTTTAATCATTACGTAACGTATTCTTGGTGTGCGTTGATTCTCTTTAGGGTAGACGCGATGGAAAAGTAAAGATTGATATCGTGGGTGATGAATGTGCTGAAGCTTGGTGAGATTAGTCATCTATACTCAAGATGAGTGAGATAGATGAGTGAGATATTGAGTGAGGTAACTTAGTATTATTGCATTGTAGTATGAGAAGTCCTTTTTGTAACATGACATCAGTACTATGAAAGATATTGAGTTTGTATTTAATGGTTGTTAAAACGGTGTTTGAAAACAAGTGGTATTAGGTACTGATGAATATAAATTTATATATATATATTTATATATATATATAATATGTAACATTGTTGCTTCAAAAGGTTTTTAATGGTTGTTAGAAGAGATTTTGAGTCTAAAAATTTAAGCAATTTTACATTTATGTTAAAAAATTTAAACATATTATCTTATTTATTTGACATGGTTGAATTTAGAGTTTAACATAAGTAAATATGATTTATTAGATATTATTTATATTACTTAATGAAGTTTAAATATGAATATAAAAAAAAGTTATCTAATTATTTATTTGGTATTTTTATCATATACATTGATATAATATGCATAATTTTTAATATATATAAATTATAAAAATTAATATAATAATATAACATTAAGTTAACAATTAAAAATTAAGATATTATTAATTAAATATTTTATTATATTTTTATCAAGTTTTTATTAAATAATAATTTTTAAAAATAAATTATTATTTATATTTTTAATTATATGGTGAATTTTTTATTTTTTATAATTTATTTAATTATATAAATAAGATTATTTACAAGAGACAAATTCTTATATATTTACATATATATATATATATATAAAATCTAAATTTTAATATTACTTAAATAGCATTTGAATATTTAATATTATATAAAAAATAATATGATCATTAATTTTTAAAGTAAAATATTTTTTATGCATAGAAAAAATTATATATTTATTAATATTAAATTTTAGATATTAGATATACGAATATATTAAAATTATGAGTTGGGTATATAATTTGTTTATAAATAAATAAATACAAATGAAAATTATTTTAAAATTATCTAATTAATATCTAATAGTTCTAACTAGTGCGTGCTCGCTAGCTGCCTAGGTAGGCTTCAGTTCGCCGATTCGGGCATCAGGTCGCCGAGGTCTCAGCCGTTTGTTTGTTTTCCGCCTTCCCAGGCTCGCCTCTCTTCATGCTCCGCTCTCTGGCATGGTGATAATGAAGGACGTCCTCTCCAAGGGCAGAGAATCCTGCTATAAGGTACCTGCTCTCCCTCCTCTCTCTCTCTCTCTCTCTCTCTCTCTCTCCCTCTCATGATTTTTCTTGATGATTTAGGCTCGGGATGCCTTCTATGCTTGCTTGGAGAAGGAGGCGGACAAGAAGCCAACAGAGCTGGCAACCGTCGGCCTTCTATACCCGGCCGAATGCAAGAATTCCAGGGATGAATTCGTAAAAAATTGCCGTCCAACTTGGGTATCCTTATTACCTTTCTTCTTCTCTTCTCGAAACCATAAAAACTCTCAATTTCTGATAGATTTGAACAGGTGAAGCACTTTGATCGTCAATATTGCGGTAAGAAAAGAGTACAGAGGCTTCTAGACAGCGACGAATCCCGCAGAGGTCCCATTACGCTCCCGCAGCCGTATACCTTCAAGCCCTAGCTATGGTCCGCCCTTGTACTTTACTTTATCATCCTCTTCATGTCTTTTATATGTTATGTTTCTCTGGTTCTTACTCCTGGTCGATCAGAAAGCTGAATCGTGGCATCTAGTTTGGTCATGTCAGTGTTTTTGTTGCGCTTTGTGAGCGTAATGCAATTTTAGATGTCGTATATTCTAATTTTGAACCGATTCAGATTTTCAACGAGTATTGGTAATTATAAGCTGGCTTAAGAATGGCACCATGACTGTATTTATTTATTTTTTTCTTTTAACCTCCATCGTTTTGTTATGCCCATAAGAATACACTTGGAACAGATCAGCTCAAAAGCATAAACTTTGTTCCAGAAAAAAAATGATTACACAGAAAAACACTCAAACTCTTCCTTGAATAAATTATCAGGACATTAAATTCCATACAGGATCATAAACATCAAAGATAATCTTTCTCTTCCAATCTTGTTTTGGACATTAAATAAGCTAGTTTCAGGGTACTTGTTATGAGGATAATACGCTAAGCAATATGTCCGATTAAATGGCCAAAAAATATTGATTTGGAGCAATATTTTCTACTGAAAATACAATTTTACTTTTTAAATCCACAAGACTCATGGAGGAAGAATAATATCACGCCTAATAATGTCATATAAAATCAATATTGAATATAGAACATAGAGAGGGGGGTTGAAAAGTGATCCTGACAATCGTAACAAAGCGCCAAACTACTTCTCATTGCCATGTTTATTATTTTTTCTTTTAGGCCTTTGTTCACATTACCGATCCATTACAATTTAGATCACTATGGCTTATGTATGTCATTTCCATGAATGTGTTGAAATCAACTCTACCTTCTACAAGTTGGATGATATTGCTATAGTTAAATTGTATAAAATTTTGAAAAAAAAAGTCAAGAGCATAGATTGTAAAGAATGCATCATTTCAGCTCAAATTCAAGAAAACTGCAATGATTTATGAAGTTATTGTCACTCAAAAAATTACCCATTTAGCTTTCAATCAATAACATTTCTTTTCTTAATCAAATAATTTGAGATGGTGGATCACATTTTTGGTAGTGTGTATAACTTATATTTAGATCTATAACCTCCTTTCCTAAATGCTTATCACATTAGAATAAGTTCTAGAATTTTGTGGGCAACCATAACAAACCTTGCTTTTATTGTTGATTCTCATAGACCTACATGGTTGCCCTTGTCAACACTAAAAATTCATATCTTGAATACCCTTGACAAATGGCAATTAATTAAGAAGACATCCCCTAGAAATTAATGTAGTGCTTATTTTTTTGTTTGTAGATAGGAAATATGTTAGGATTAATAAAGAAGGTAGGACTATATTAGATTTTGTCTTAGCTTATGGTTTTATAATTTCTAATATTTTATTTAAGAAAAGAGATGAACATATTATTACTTATAAAAATGGATTTAGTAAAACAGTTGATTATTTTCGATAAGAAAATAGATCGTTTAGATTGTAAGATTGTAAGGTTATTCAGTGAAAGTTTAAGTACCGACGTCGATTGTTAGTTTTAGATTTAAGATGAAAGATTATAAGAGGAAAAATAAATCTAATTATTGTCAGGATTAGATGAGACATTTAAATAATAATAAAAATATTTTTAAGAGCAAACTGAGCTTAGAATTTAGGATGTTCATAAGGAATATGTTATATGGGAAAAAATAGCAGAAATTGAGTTCTTAAAAATGTCTTGGAGAATCAAAAGAAAAAGTTTTTTTTAATAAAAAATAGTTAGTGGTGGAGTCAGAGTGTACAAGAAAAGATAAGAAATAAGAAGCATTGTTATAAAATTTGGTTTAGATGTAAAAATTTGGAGAATTGGGAAAGATATAAAAGTAGCGCGTAGAGATTAAGAAAGCGATATATGATGAAAAATTTAACTTTTAATAGTTTGTATAATAGATTAGATCCAAAGAAGGTAAAGATGTATGTATAAGTTAAGCCAAAGAGATAGGAGAAGTAAAGATCAGTTCAGTGTGTATTAAGGATGAAGATAATAAAATATTTTTTCTTAGAAAGATATTGAAAATAGGTGGATGAGGTATTTTGATAAACTTTTGATGAAGGATCGAAAGATGCGATTGATTTTATGAACCTTAATACACTAAACAAAAATAGAGAATTTTATTTTATCATCGTATTAGTAAATCAAGTTAGAAATTTTAAAGAAAATGAAATGTGAAAAATAGTATGACGATGATATTAATAGAAGTGTGAAATGTTTAGGATATCAAGGAATTTCTTGGCTTACAAATCTTTTTAATGTTATTTTAAAGATTAAAAGGATGTCAGATGAGTGGAGAAAGAGTTTTTGGTTCCTATATTTAAGAATAAAGGTGATGCACAAGAGTGTGCAAATTATAGAAGAATTAAATTAATGTGTTATACATTAAAATTATGGGAGAGAGTAATTGAGCATAGGTTACGATGTGATACAAAAGTTTCTCATAATCAGTTTGGTTTTATGCTAGGTAGATCTACTATGGATGCTATACATTTGTTAAGAGGTTTGATGGAGAAGTATAAAATAAGTATGGAGGATCTACATATGATATTTATTGATTTAGAGAAAGTTTATGATAAAGTTTCAAGAGATGCTCTTTGGAGAGTTCTAGAATAGAAAGGAGTTAATATTGGTTATATTCAAGTCATTAAGGATATGTATACTTGAAATATTACTTGTGTCCAAACACAGGAGGATTGACAAAATATTTTCCTATTTGTTGGATTACATCAAGGATCATTTAAGCCCTTTTTTTGCTTTAGTTATGGATGTTCTTACTAGGCATTTACAGGAAGATGTACCTTGGTGTATGCTTTTTGCTGATAACATTCTTCTTGTTGGTAAGGCTAGAGAGAGAGAGTCCAAGATAAACTTGAATTATGGAGGTCAACATTAGAGTCTAAAGGTTTTCGTTTAAGTAGATCTAAAATTGAATATATGGAGTGTAATTTTAGTTGTAGAAGTTCTAGTGATAGTGTTGTGACATTAGGTGAACAAGTCATTAATAAGAGTGGGTGATTCAGATATTTAGGCTATATTGTTCAAAATGATGGTGAAATAGATGGAGATGTTATTAGTGGAATTCAAGTTGGATGGTTGAAATGGAGGAATGCATCTGACCTGTTGTGCGATGGAAAAGTTTCACTTAAACTTATGGGAAAATTTTATAAGATAGTGGTAAAACCCGCAATGACTTATAGTGCAAAATGTTGGCCAATAAAGAAAGCATAAGATTAAGTTAAGTGTTCTGAGATGAGGATGCTGGTGGATGAGTGCTTTACTCTTAGAGATAAAATGCGAAATGAGTATGTTGGGAAAAGTTGGAGTAGCAATGGCGGATAAGATTAGAGAGTCGCCTTAGATGGTTTGGCCACATAAAGCGTCGGTGTCCAGATGACCGATTAGGAGAGTAGATGCATTAGATTTGCCTTATGTTAAGAAAGGTAGAGGTAGACCTAAAAAGACTTAGTTAAGATGCATAAAAAATGATCTTAGTATACTTGAATTAAATGAGAATTTGACACATAATAGGACTGATGGAGCGAAGGATTCATGTAGCCGACCCCACTTAGTGGGATAAAGGCTTGTTGTCGTTGTTGTTGTAGATAGGAAATATGTTCTATTCTTCTCACTCATTTTTCATGTAAAAATAAAATCTTCATTTTTAAGGGTTTTTGAAGGGGTGTTTAGATTTTAAAACTAATATGGATTTTTAACTACATTAAGTGGAATCCATTAAATTTTTCATTTTTGATAACATATTTTCTAACTTAAGGAAACAAAATGAGCTGTTAGAAGGTAATGAGGGATGATGGGTTTGGATCAAAGAAATACTTGAAATTCTTTAATTGATGTTTATAGCACAGAATAGTCATCAACCTTCTTCCAATGGAGCCTTCTAAGTGCAAATTTCTGCTTTAGAGTCTTTTAATTGGCACTTCATTAAAAAGTATGTATCTCCATTTGTAGTTAGAAACTTAATACCTACCTACATCAAACAATTGGCAAGGCAAGCATAAATCTATGGGATATGAAAGCATACGTAAAGTAGTTCATAACAATATCCATGAGTTTTGTCAGTTTCATGTTTGCTACTAATGCGTGTCTTGGTAGAAAAAATGATTGGAAGGGCCTAAGCCGATGTTGGAATTAGTAGCAAGGTGCTTTGTCTTTGCAAACTTGTGGGATCAAAGTGAAGTCCCGGGCAAGGCTTAGGGACCAAAACACAATTTACTTAAAAGAGATGTCAAAACTTCTGACTAGTGAAGGACAATTTAATTTGGCGCCCTTGCATGCAATAAAAGGTGATTGATACCTTTATACAAAGAGCTATAAAATCTACCTTTTTTTAGTCTTTCAAGATAAAATAGATCTAGTGGCCATTCAACTTTTTAAATATATGAAGTATTGTCAAGTATTTTTACTAAATTGATAAGCCATTTTCTTCGAGTGAAGCTAAACCTCATTTGAGCATTTGCGAAATTAGGTTCCTTGTTAATGAAATAAGCATTGAATATTCAAGCCTCATCCAAAATATATATTATGATCATTTACTTTTTGAAGTAATGCATAAATTGCATCTTGGCTTTCATTTGTGATTTAATTGTGGTAGTGGTTATCATTTTTAAGCATAACGTCTTACAAATTTACTTGAATATGTGCTAAGATATGGAAGAGAATTTAGTTTAGGCTATCTTCATATAGTTGAAAATTGTTGGTTGAAATGCCAAGTTGTTAGATCTTTTTCATAGACTTACACTTTTGAGTTTAGAATGGAGTTGTGTGGATCATACCAACTTCGGCCCCCTTTTAGTTCATGCTCCATGCTACCAGTATTCAAGTTGATGATTCAGCTTGGATCCAATAAACCATATGTTTTATGGCTCCATGGGTCTTAGCTACTTATTACCCTAGTTGAGCCAAGTTTGAGAGTGGGTTACTCTCATGATGAATCTATACGGTTGAGTGGGCTCTTGGTGCATGATAATTATTGAGCTTTTCTTTTAAGGGAAGTGATGGCTAATGTGGAGTGCTTTTAAATGAAAAGAAAATTATTAAGACAAAAGAGTATTGGGTCTAATCCTATACTATATACTTAACAAAATATTTTTTGTCATAGAAATACCAAATGGCTAGCTCTCTCTCATAAGCTCAAGCCTTTAGGTTAAAAATGTATTTACCTATTATGTATTGTACTTAGTTAAATCCCCTTATGTTCATGCACCCTAGTAATATGCACATATGTTATATGGCTCCTAAATATTTGCTATGTAATTGCCCTTATTTTTTAATTTATCTCCTTCCAAATTTAGAAGACACGATTTATTTTTATTTTTTTTATTTAGTTATGGTGGTTGTATTTTGTTGAGCCATATCCTTAGTTTCTATGGGCTTCCTAGGCATGCCAATATACTATAATGTCGCATTTAGTGAAATCCATTTATCCGTTTAAGAGAACTTAAATGTTGGCCATATTAAAAATTGAGGATTCCATACTTCGCTTTGATTAGTTATAGACTCAAATTCATGTAACCTTCCTTCTGCAACGTCTTTCTTGAAGCTGTAGTTGTTCTATGACTTTTTTTCCTTGTGGCTTTCTCCTACAACTCTCAACCCATCCTGCACAAGAATGAGTCTACTCTCCCATTTCTCGGCAACAGCTCGTTTCACTTCAGGGAAGACATCACCATCCGCGTACAGCTCTAATTTCATTGTGATTCCTCTCTTTGATCGTGACGGTACCATCACTCACGAAACTGTGGTCCCTGAAACATAGAACCTTGACTCGTCGCTTGTTCTTACTCACATCTTCATCTATTTTGCGACTTTGGCTCCTCTTCATTGGCCGCTCACACCATCTCTCCCTACGACTCCCAATACATTCGCTCCCCACTGAAAGATATCGGCACTGTATTGCTGGTTTTAATTCCTGGTGCCTATCCTAGCTACTCCATTGTGCTTGATGCATGAGTACACACAACAAAACCGCATTCCTTGTTATCTATTATCATTTCTGTTAATGTGCAGTGCAACTAATGCTTGGCTGGGTAGGCCATGACATTTCAGATTAGGACCGATCATGCCTTATTTAGATGACACAAAACCATCCATGCTTTCAGAAAAATTAGGGAAGAATATTTTGATAAATTTCATGCAAAATGAATATTAAAACAGTTTTATTTGTTTTAAAATGAGCATTCTTTATGGAGAATCAATCCACTCTTTTATTTCAATAACTTCAAACTATGAAGTCAAAAGTTTTTAAAATCCGTTCAGATCAAATTTAGTTGAGTTATGCTACCCAATTTTTTTCATGCTTTGATAAAATGTTTTTCGCAGTTTATTTTCTATACCCCATGGCCTACACATTTCAATCCTCTTCAAAAGGTGTTTTGAATCAGTTTCTGCTATTGTATGCGGAAGCAGATTCATAAAATTTCATCCCAAGTTTGTAAATTTATGTGTGCTTCAATTATTTTGGGCAAGTAGTTTTGAATTGTTATCGTTGTGCTTTTGTTTCTACAGTTTATGGGAATGCTTTTGGAAGAACATGGAAGACTTGCAAAACTATAGCCAACTATTTTTGTATCATACAGAAATTGGGTGTGAAATTTAGTGTTTTTAGAAGTCTCTCTCTCTCTCTCTCTCCCAACTATTTTTGTATCATACAGAAATTGGGCGAGAAATTTAGTGTTTTTAGAACTCTCTCTCTCTCTCTCTCGCCATTTTTCTGTTTTTAGTAAGGATGAAATCTTATGTATATTCTTTCATTAAAACATAATTATTATGTAGAAGTGACTAGATATAAACTACTCTGTAACTTGAACTCAATCTCTTGGCCATTAAGCAGTTTGATAATAATTTTTTAAAGTTTGTAATGTTTGAAAAACAGTGTATATTGTTTGTTGACATATCATGACTAGAGAAAATGAGGATTTATTACCTTAGCTATGCAATGCACTGGGGATGAGAATTTTTTAGAAGCACAAAAAAGAGAAAATTACGGGGTCTATGCTCAGTAGAAATTAGTCCTACATCGACAAGGCATCATATTGCTCGTGTCAGGTGAAGAGTTTTTGGTCCGAGATACTTTCTAAATTAATGGAAGATGTGATATATGGTCCTTTAGAGAGTGATTGGATGAGACAAGAGAAAGAGAAAGGAAACCAACTACTCATGAGGGAGAATAAAGCAAAGCATCTGAACATAAGTATTGTATATGATTCAAATTTATAGATTACATTTATTGTGCATGAGTGATTTTAATCGTAAACTCGCACATATCGTATATACAAAGATTTGAATTCAAGATCTCTTTGTTGAAAGCAGAGTTCTCAGCTAATATACTAAGGTGCCTTGCATCGTTGTGAGGGTAAAGTTTATATTGTATATTAAAAGTCCACCTCTACTCTCTGTGGAAGAGGGACAAACAAATGAGAAGGCAAATATTCTTTATATTAGTTCAAGTCTCTAGAGTGATATGATAAACTTTTTAGGTCAAAGATCATAAATATTTATGAGTGTCATGTGATGAAGCTTTGGAATTAAGGGTTCCATGTCTAGATTGAACATCAGTAGCGAACATAAGCATTCGATGAAGGATATGAATGATTTGATGTTCAGAAAGTCCATCAATATTCCATTTATACAAAGAATCTCTATTATAGGAATTTCTTATGAAATGAGTATCTTCCTCAAATAATAAATCAGGAGGTGTTGGTTTTTTATAAAAATATTTTTCCAAATTTTTTTTGGGATAAAAAAGTTTTTGAATATCAAAAGGAGGATGAGGATCTTGTAATTCTTAGAAAAGGTTTTGAATTTTTTCAATATTACTTTGTTGATCATTATCATTTTCGGTTGAGATTCATTTGAATCTTCATTTGATATCTTCAAGCACTACATCTTCTCTTAAATTTAGAATCAAATTCAATGTCTTGAGAGTAACTTAGAGCCAATTTAGGATGTGGTTGGATAAGGTTTACAAATGGGTTTATCTTAGAAGCTTTCTAGCTTTTAGTTTAGCTAAAACTTTTGTTTAAGCGTCGATTTTTTGCTACAGCTAAAGATGATCATGATTATTTGAAATATCTTACTATAATTAAGTTGTTTAATTACGAATAAATTCATTTAGAATTTATGGATTAGAACTTATTTTTTGAAGGCTAATTAAAGGTTTATCATTCACCATTTTATGATGGATGATAAGATCTTCAATATTTTTTGCTTCTTTGCCATTTTTTGTAATCAAAATAACAACTTGAGCGGATTGAGCCCAGTGAAGACATCTGCCATCTCTTAGGCTTGGACATCAAGCAACAGCAAAATCACATATTGTCTCGGCCATCATTTCGATTCTCGGAACTCACATCGTGGGATAATTTCTCACTATTCCTCAAAGGGAAGACCTAGCAAAATTGACTTAAAAATCTTAAAGATCTTGAAAAGAAAGTAACAATGAAAATTGATTAATCTTCTTCAAACAATTATAGATCATTTTGTTGGATCCATTGGAGATCAGGAGAAAAACTTCTCCTACTCAAAAATTAAGATGTCCATCCTTAACCCATTTTCGATGGTATAAGGATATTTTTTTGGCACGCGTTATGATGCTTTATGATGCCGATAGTCTTCATTGGAAATAAAAATTCATTGAAAGCCTTCATAATCTATTTGTTGAAAAGGTTAAGATTTCTTTTCGTCTCTACGATGGAACCATCTCATATGAAATCCTAACATATGAAAACCTTATTTCTGCATGTATTAAAATCGAATTATCTACTCGATCTTAAATTAAAAGATCAAATGAAAGAAGAGCTCTACTGAAAATAACTTTGGTGAACGTGAACAATTCAACTATGATCCCAGTGCGTCCTTTATCTTCCAAAAAATAGGAGAAAATACGAAGATTGTTTTCTAGCGTGAAAAATCACGTCATAAAAAAGCGTGATAAATTCACGACAAACACAAGCACTCGTCCTCGGTTCTAAAACCAAAGAGCGAAATAAAATCTTCAAATGTGGTATGCATTAATGACGATTGCGAGAAGAAGTTAAATGAACTTGATTGAAAGGGTTAAAACAAATATCTAATGCTTCTATTATACCAATTAATAGAAGTATTTGTTTTATCCTTATATGGTGATTTGTTTCAAACTCTCCCTGCATCATCTTCCTCTCTCCCTTTCTCCCTTTTTTGATTATATGGCTTCTACTTTTTTTTTACAAGTAATTTTAATCTAACGATTGGGAGAAATAATAATTAATCAATAACTCAAATGGCGAGTTCCTGAATGAAAGACCAAATAGATGGTCTCCCAAATTGATAAAACTATCATTTATCAATTTGGAACTTTTGATTTTAAGAGAAAATCTTGATCTGTAGACAAACCATTATGTAGATCGAATGGATAAAATCATTTATCTAATAACGTTTGAAGATCTGCGTAAATATATGTAAGAGTTTAAATATATTCATATAGGGATGATAGATAGCATTCAAACCTTTAACTCTTAAAGTGCAAATCTTATTTATTATAAAATCTTTATTTGAGTTTGAAATAATTTGATTTTATCAAATAAAAATTTTTTAAAATTAATTTAAATATTTTAGATGGTTGAAGTGTTCGATAGTGTTTGAGAATACAGAATAACATCATATAGACTAAAAATATATTTAAAATAATCTTTAAATATATTATTCGATATCTTTGAAATTGAAGGTATTTTTTTAAATCAAAGGCATTCGTTTCATTCGTAATGTCCAAAGGGCACCGTAAATGCTATTTTATAGCGATCCGATTCTTTTATCTGGATTTGCCAATATCCTGATTTTAAATCAAATTTGGAAAATATTATTATATTTACGGCCATTTGCGATGAAGGCGGAATAAAGCCATGGGAGGAATGAATAAAGTACTGGTTCATCCAAAGTATGGTGAAATACAACAAAAAATCTCTAACATCCTTCCCCTCTTCAAAGATTTACCCCTTCATGGCTTTGATACCAGAGATAGTAGATGTTTTCACTAGGCTCAATCCCTAATGAGTGTTTGTAGAGGAGTACGCAGTTTATTTCAACACCTTTCCCAACTGAGTTTCTATTTCGATATAAATCTTTTTTTGAAGCTAAAATTACATTTACGACTTTATGGTTATGATTTCCTCCCAAGTTACTATTGCTCTAATTTTGAGAATTCATTTCGAAGTTTTAAATATAAATCCCAAAGTTGGGAAAATTTATTCTAACGAACTAGTTTGATTAAAACAAATCTGTTATCTCATATTCTACTAACTAGTGATTAAATGAAATGAGGTGGTATTTAGAATCGTGGACTATATCATCTGCGGTCACTCAAGACCTTCCATCAATATAGATCAAATAATTCAAGCGGTTGATGGCGATGTTGAAGTCAGTTATCGACGATCTATCATCTTAGGGTTTATCCTTCAAACCTCGAGAAGTCGTCGGATGGTTCCAGACTCCACTCGGTTGAGGCCCTTCCTAAACAGAAATCACATCTATCACCTAGTAAGAGAAAATCAATCTCCTCATGCGAAATGAACTTTAGTCTTAATGAAACTGTGTTAAGACTAGAGGTTGTTCGAAGAATACTTCCAACCAAAGTATGATAACTTTCAGATTTGGTATGAAGTTTTACTTACGAAAATCAACGTCTAAATAAATGACTTATATTTGAAAAAATGAGAAAGAAATAGTCAAGTTAAAGCAACTATTCCTTTCTTGGTTTTTTTTGAGGGGCAAAGTGGAAGCAATAATTTGTATGTGAATCCATTAAGTTTCTCCAGGTGGATTCCACGTCGATCTGCGTCGAGAAAAATTACTTCGCAAATGTAGATAGAGTGATTAAACACTTGGCGAGTTGATTCTTAGAATTTTCTTGAGGCGTTATTATCTTTGAGCTTATTCACGTGAGAACGTCTTTTAATCTCGAAATCATCGTCAGATAACTCAAAATCGGTGGATTTTGAGAGCTATTAGTTAATAAACTTTGATGATAAACTTTGATTTCTTGTTTATCCTCAATCTTTGAATTTCACCATTTTAAAAGAAACTGTTTTTGAAGGACAAGTTGATTAAAAGGGAATTTTCCAAGAATAACGTTCCAGCTCCAAATCTATGGGATTTGGCAGTCTGTAAAGAAGTGGGCGAGATTTTGCCCTTGGATCATCCTCCTGGGATCGTTGATTAGGAAACCTAAGGATGAAGTTAATGTAGTGAGTTGTGATGAGTTCATTATATTTATAATCCCCACTACTTGTCCCAAGATGTTGGACTCTAGTCATGGAAACCTAAATGTGGTCTCCACCAATTTAGGAGTAAAAAAGAGAGTCTTGATTGGCCATTTCAATATTGAGTTGTCTTGAAATTTGTAATGTTTCTCCTTGTACCATATCAGATAATGATAAATTCTTGATGTATAGACTCATAACATAGTGTTACATCCATATAAAATAATATTTATTTCAATTAAACTAATTCAAATGTAACTACATTGATGTATCTTTTATACATGTAAAATAAATACAATATTTACTATAGATATGAATTTATTAATGTGGTTTTTGGTCATGTACATTAATTCTAACTTGAGCCACAAATATTCTAGCAACTAATGCAGGCTGTTAGGTAAGGTTGAAAAATGTAGTTTTTATATCACAGATTTTCAAAAAATTCAGTTAGAATGCAGTTTCCAAATGGCATTGAGATTCGCATCACATCGTCATCGTCGCCCCAAACGCAATCTTGGCCTCAACTAAGCCATTTTCAGTTAAAATGGACCATTGGCATTGTGATGTATTTTTTATCACATCATCACCTCTGTCACATAAGGTTGAAAAATATAACTTTTATATCATAAATTTTTTAAAATTTCAGCTAGAACATAATTCTTAAATGGCATTGTGATATATTTTCATATAACATTGTCACTGCTGCCTTTAACAGGCCCTTGACCTCAACTATGCTTATACTCAGGAGAGGGAAGGAAGAATCCTATCTACCACAAATAAACCATGTCAAAAAAAGTGGATGACTTATGATGGCACAAAATATCAGACCAACTTTTTATCAAAAAAATAAAGCATGAGCAATTGGCACTTTATATAATAACTTAATGGAGATTTACATACATAACACTAAAATGTTATGCATTTACATATCTAAAACCTAAGCTTGATATTTATAAATAGGGGGATTTATATACATATCACAATACTTATGTATTTATTTATCTAATATTTAAATTTTAATTTTGTATATATATATATAACACCCTAATTTTTAAATCATATTAAAAATATCATCATTACTCTTTTTTAAAAAGTGAAATGTATTGTTTTAAGCTTAGTAAAATGCTAGATAAATAAATATCTAATTTTAAGTATTAGATATATAAATACATAAGAATTGTGTGATATGTATGTAAATCTTTTTTATAAATATAGCATTTTTTATGGATGAAATGTTGCTTTCACTTTTAAAAATTAATAATTATATGTTTTTATGTAATATTAAAAATTTAGTTAGCAAGTTTATATAATAAGTTTGTTTAGAGCTATCTAAGGACTTCAACATAAACTCCGAAAACCTCAAGCAAATTATAAGCTCCCAATTGAGGTATTTTAAATTTTGAAATTTTTTTGATGTAATAAATCATTTTGTTTTAGTTAGCAATTAATTATTATTATTATTATTTAATTCACATCCTTAAAAGTTTTAATTATTAGTAATTTAGCTAAAATTAAATCTCTAGAATTGATTAATTTTCTATACACTTGGGTTTCAATTAATTTTCAAAAACCTATAATAAAAATGAATGTAAGCATGTTTACAAATTTTGAGTTGGCGCCTTTAATATTGACTATTTATCGAAACATATCCCTTGGTCAAAATAAAAATTTGAATATCCTGTGTTTCTTGTCTTAACCTGTTGATTGAGATCATGTTTCATTCTCAGATGTCTCGAGTTCGAGCTTTAGCGAACGTATAAGTGTGTCAGTTTATCATAAAAATGACTCAAATATTTCAAAAAAAAAAAAAAATTTGAATATCAATTCAATGCAAAGTAAGATGGAGATATTCTTTATATCTAGTCAAGAATATAAATAGCTTTGTAGATGTCATATGGTTGGCCTATTTGGGCAATTAATGGTTGAGCTTATATATGTCAATGATTTAAAACATCTATAGAAGAGAAAGCTACATAACTTAGTTCTTTTTTTAATGAATTTTCATTAATTGATCATTCTTTTTTTTAATTTATGAGTTAGATATCATCACATTTTTTCCCTTGAGGAGTTTTCTTTCATCAAATGAGAATTGTTAAAGCTCATTTTGATTGATTGAAATTATAAAATTATATTTTAGTTGATGATGGATTTTTTAGATTTTAATATTTAGTTGTATGTAGTTCAATTTTTTTAAAAAAAATAATATTAAATAATTTAAAATATTTCAAAATGAAATTTAATTTTTGCACTTAACATAAATGAAGATAAAACCATTGTATTTTAAATTATAATGTTCATCTACAAGCCACCAAGTAAGGTTTAGTACATCCATTTTGTTCTTAGGATATCCTTTGAATTCATTGTGATTGACTTCAATAATAATAATTAGGAACATTTTAGCCACTTAAGACTCATGTTTGATTGTTGAAAGGATGTATCATTATGATATCTAATTTATATTAGAAGAAATGTTTTAATTGAATTAAACCTCTTTTTTATTTCTATTTCTTAGATTATTTACATAATATATTAGGAACATTTTTTTTCTATTTTTAGATAAATTACATACTTTGATTGAGCCAAATCGAAGTTTATAATAGAAAATTTATATGACAATAAATTTTTATAGATACACACATATACTCACACACATATATGCACACATACACATAGGGGTGTATTCAGAAATCTATTTTAGTGGGGGCATAATAAGATAAAAAATAATTTACTTTTATATAAAGTTAAAAATAAAGCATCTCGTATATGAAAATAAAGAAATAAAATCTCATAATAATATCTTTTTTTTACATTACATACCATTTATAACTACCTATATTTTGAAATGGTTTGCAATCGATTTTTTGTCATACTCTTAAATAAAAAATATTTGTATACCTTAATCGATTGTAAAGACTTGTTGAAAGATATTTACGAATATTCTACTCTAAGATTACCGAATATAAATTAAAAGTAAAGAAAATATTTTAGGATAAAAATTAACTAAGTAATGCAAATTGACTAAATGATAAAATTAGATATTATTAATTGTGAACAAATAATATCAATGATATTTATTTTAAAATAATTAATGAGGCTAATAATTAAAATTGTTTGTTTGTGAATAAAATTTAATTAAAGTTAGATGCATAATAGTTAGATTTTTATGATAATATCAAAATAAATTATGAATATTTTTGTCATGAAGATATTCAATATTATTTTAAATAAAAGGATACTTTAAAAATAGATAATTATTTATCTTTGTTTATAAAAATTATTATTTGAAGAATGTATATAATATAAATTTTTTTGTATAATGATTGACTATTTAACTTACGCTTTATCAAGTATCTAAAAATTTATTCTTCTATTTTAAATATATATATTCAATTTACAAAAAAAATATTATATAAAGAGACAAGAATGTTAATATTTTTATAATTATTCTCTATTTTATTTAATTTATTTACATAAAGATAATATAATCATAAGTAAATTAATTAAATATATTATCATAATATAATACACAAATTGATTATAAATCTATTTTTTAATTATAAAATAATAAGCCTATATCATTTACATCTAATTTCATTAAATTATAATTAATCTAAAATGATATATTAATTAATCATTATTTAAATAAAATTAAATTAAATTTAAAATAAATCAAAATAAAATTAATATATCATAAGAGGAAGAGAGAGGGAATTTCAGCGTTTGAAATCCTTCGTTTCTATTGCCAAAAGAAGGGAGGCGTCGAAGGCAATCCTTATCTTCCCTTCCACCATCTTTCTCGCGCTTCAGCTTCTCTAAATCCCGTAAACCTACCAAGATTTAGCAAATCGATTTAACTTGTGAAAGCGGCTTTAACGGGATTGCAAAAGAACAGTTAACTTGTCCAAAAATACCGTTTGGCTGGATTTAAGTTAAATTCCAAATTCTCTCAAATCCCGAAACAACTTAACTTGCAAAAGTGCGAGGAGGGTAAAATACTACAAGGAAAAACGAGGGTTAACTTGGCGTCGGTTTGAGTCTGACGAAATGAGCTGAGGGTTGAGGAGGCTGACATTCATGAAATTTAGAACGAAAAGCGTCGAGGGTGAGAGGAAAGCAGGGTTTTTTGAATCGTCAGGTGGGTGGGACGTGGCCGTCCACCCCTCTCCACCCTACATACACACACACATACACACACATACACACACAGATATATATATATATATATATATATATATATATATATATATATATATATATATATATATATATATATATATATATATATATATATATATATATATATATATATATATATATATATATTTTGATGTATATTAGACTAATAATGTGTTAAAAGTAAAAAAAAATTATCAAAAATGGTTGTTTTTTACTCATATGAAGTTAGAATCATGATCACATAATAGAGATATTCAATAATTATGTCACTTAAAAGTGAGATAAAATCAAATATATTTAAGTATAAAGCATTACTAACCTTAATGGAATGAGCAATTTTAAATTTATTTTAATATATATATTAAGTGTGCTCATAAACCTTTTACTTTTTTTTTCTTAAGAAAATAAAAGATAGCGCCGAGTTTCCAACGGCCATCGCCTTTGTTTTTGCTTATTGTGCTTTGGGCGTTCACAGCCAACTACCATAATGTCTTATGATGGAGAGAAAGCTAAATTATGGAATAAAATAATTTTTTATTCCAAAAAATAATAATATTTATTAAATTTATTATTCTATTAAATGTAATGAGAGATTATATTAGCGGTGAATTTTCGCAGTGCACTCTTGCGTAATTTGGGAGCTATATTTTGATTATATTTTGAGAATTTATGATGAGAAAATTATTTTTTTTTTTTTTGATTTGGCTACTTATGGTGGTGGCCGGAATATTAAGATTTGATTTTATAAAATAAAAAATTTTATATACTCATCACACATTCTTAATATAACATATATAACTGCTTCTTCTATAGCAACTCTATCACTATTTCTTTTTTATATATTATATTTATTCAAAACAGGTCCTAAATTTCATCAATTTTCTCAAAAAATTTGTTATGTAACTTTTATTTTTTTAATTACAAGGAATCAATGACCTCTTAATTAGATGAGTTTTTTTTTTTGTTTAAAATAAAATAGATTTATATAAAAAAGAATAACTCTAATTCATGAAAAATAAATTATATTTTTTTCCAAAAAATAAATAAATTATATTATTAAATTTGTCAGCATTCTCTTTCACAGTTTCACTTTGGGGTTATTTGATTGTTTGCATTTGGAATACAGTATAAAATGAATTCAGTGTAAAAGGATTACTTTATAGTTGTTTCGTTTAGAGTTTTATAAATTCATGACTTTACTTTTTTCTGTTTGGTTGAAAAAAATGTATGTAAAAGTAATCGAAGGTTTGATGGCGTCATGAGAAGGAGTAATTGGTGGAGTGTGATTGGTAGGGTGGCGGTGGCGAGCGGCAACGATGGTGCATTTACATTGCGTTATATTTAGAATTACATGTAGAAAATAATCTTTCTAATGTATTTGAAATACATTATATTATATTACATTAAAAATTTAATTTATTTTCAACCAAATACATAAAATACACGTAACCAAATAACCCCTTATCCTGAAGTCAAATCCCCGCAAGCCGCACAAAATCTTCCAAAGTGTTGAATATTTAAGATTTGACTTTCAACTCTCCTCTTAAATAATTTGCTTCTAGTGGGTTGACCACCAACCATCAACTCCCATATTCATTATTATTAAATGAATATATATATATATATATATATATATATATATATATATATTGATTTATTTTAAATGAAATTTTATTTTTTTAAATTCGAGAGTCAAGATTAAATTAAAATTAAAATGAATCAAATAGATGAAAGTCAACTCTAGTCAAGAAAATATAAAGCTGCTAAATTTCACAACTCTAAATATTAATCTATTGAAATTATTATTATTATCTTAAATTTAAAGGGACTTTTGGGATCACTTTTATTTTATTTATTTATTATTATTATTTTATTTTATTTATATTTTAATTTGAAGTAAAATATATTTAATGATGATAATAATTTTTAAAAATATTCAACACATTTATAAATTATTTTGAATGTTTTTTAAAAGTAATATAAAAATAAAATTTTATAAAATAAAAAAATATATATAAATTTGCCAACCACAAAACACCAGTCAAAAACAGAAAATCATTCCCTACAATAATGCAAAAAATTAGCTCCTGCTTTATTTTTTTAGCACATGGATATCAAAGGCATGAAATTTTTTTAAAATAAATTAAATATAAATTAATTTGATTTAAAGTATATTTTATTTTATCTTAAAATAAATTGAATGATTTTGAGTTTTTTTTTTTTTTTTTTTTTTTTGACCAATTCTTTTCGAAGATCAATTTCAAATCTATTAAAATATCAAATTAAAAAGGAAAAATGTGATACTGCCGGCCTAAGCCTGCAATAACTGATACTATAAATTTAAATGGCCTCGCATCCTTGTTCTTCCCCATCTCTCTCTCTCTCTCTCTCATGGCTTCCATGACTCATTCTTCTCTTCCTCTGCTCTTCCTTTGTTCTATTCTTTACCTTATTTTCTCTTCCTTCTGCAACTGCGAATCTCCATCTAGCTTAACCATTGATTCTCTGAGAGTTTCTCTTGAAAAGCAAGAAGATTTCATAGTGTTCTGTCTCATTGAGAGAGCCAGATTCCCCTGTAACTCCATTGTTTATGATCCTTCTTTCTTGGGCAAGCACAATATTTCTTTTCTGGAGCTTTTTGTCAGAGAAACAGAGGCCATTGAAGCCAAGGTGTGGTTTTTCTTCCTTTTTTTTTCTTTCTTTCTTTGATCTTGTTTATTCATTTACTTCATTTCTTGCTTTGTTCTCTGCAATTTTTCTTTTTTTCTTCTTTTTTCGGTGTCAGTTCATAAGAACTTGTGGATTAGATAAATGCTAAGGGTGTGCATTTAATTCGTTTGATGGTTTGAACGATAAATTTGTAAAACAAATTGATTTTGTATGTAGAACCCTACCGATCTAAACAAAAATTTAATTTGACTGTTTTGGTTTGTTTTTGGATAAACCGGCATTAGCTATATTTGGAACTTATTTGTGTAATTTATATACATTATGTATTTTTTATTGTGTAATTTATAAGTAATAAGCATAATTAAATTTATATAATTTCAAAAAATAATTGGTTACTTTCATATAGTTATTAAAGCATGATTAAAATCAATTAGTTCTTACTCAGAAGATATTTGGTTAGCTTAAAAAGTAATGCAGTGTAAAAGAAATATCGTGTATTTGAAATATTTTATAATTATTTGGATGGATATTAATCAAATTTAAGAATTGACTTGTTTGGCTCGTAAAATTAATTTAAATCTTAAAAGTGTTCGTCGACAATAGTGGCAAGTGGCCGCCAGCGGTGGATGGAGGTGATGTTGAGCAATGGTGAGTGGGGTTGGACTACGACGATGGTTAGACTTAGCAAGGGCGGTGAGGAAGTGGCGAGGCGGTGGTGGCGGTGGAAGGCTAGCGAAGTGGCGGCAACGAATAGCGGTCTGACACGAATGTGGCGAGCAGTTTGCGACTCTCAATGTAAAATAAAATCGCCCAAAATAGTCGAAATTAATTTTCACCAGATTTGAATTAAATTCTAAAAAATGCACTGAAATCTTACATCATATTCTATTTTCAGCCAATCAAACACAAAAATTTTATTTTTCACTGAAAAAAAAATGCAATAACAGTCCTTAAATTAAAAAAATATATATTTTACTTTATTAATATTTAATTAAATTTTAATTTAATCTAAAATTTTGAATCCTTGATTGATCCCATAACTCAAATATTAAATATTTTAATAATGAAACTAATATCATTGGACTTTCTAGTTTTAACTAACAATACACCCCTCGTGCAAGGCACCTTAGCCTAATGGTTGAGAACTTTGGCTTTCAACCAAAAGGTCTTGGGTTCAAGTCTTTGCCCATGCATTGTGTGTTAATTTGTGATTAAATTCGCTCAAATGTCCCAAAAAAAAATAATACGCCCCTCCAATAAATGCCACTGAAATTTGGTTCATTTTCATGTATTTAATGACTTTTACTTCCTCAAAAACAAAAATAATAAACTGGTTGAAACGCCTTATTAAAATGGCAAATAAGTATAAATTTTGAAAATTTTCTTTTTCAAAGGCACAAGAAATCTATGGATAAATACAATATTTGTGAAGCAAAATGTTTTGTTTTTCTGATACTGTGATCCATGTTTTTTATTTGTGTAAAGTAAAATGTTTGTGCTGATAATAATCAATATTTCTACAGTTTGGGAGGTATCAGAACCCTGAGGAGCTTCCATTCTTCCCACATTACATTCTACCTCACTTAGTGCCTTCTCACAGATTTCCAAATGTAATTACCCCTCTCTAATCTTGATCATCACGCTAATCACCTGTAATTAAGAAAGACTAATTGCATCTATCCTTCCGAAGATCTTGCATCCACCTGCAGCTTCAGTCAATCTTAGCAAGAGAATATGGGATATGTACTTCAACGACTTGCTTCCACTCTTCACCACAGAAGCTGATGATGGAAACTATCAACAAACTGCAGCATCAGATCTCATATGTTTACAAGTCAAGAAATTTTAATTTTTTTTTTTTTTAAACAAATTAACTGCTTTCGATTTCAACGTATTTTCATTAATTATTTGAGTTTAATACAACAGGCTCTCTCCAAAAGAATCCATTCTGGTAGATTTGTGGGTGAGATTAAATTCAGAGACTCTCCTCATGACTATATTCCTGCTATACAGGCTAAGGTTTCTCTTCTATCTCCTCAATCTATCTATCTATCTATATATATTCATGTAATAAAAGGTTATTATTTATGTTTGCAGGATTCAGAAAGGCTGATGAAATTGGTGACGTTTACTAGCGTGGAAGAAGAAGTAGTGAAAAGGGTGTTTCAGAAGGCTGAGATATTTGGGCAGAATGTGAGCTTAGGGAATAATAATGAAACTGAGGCAAAGAACACAGGAAATGAAAGTAAATACAAAGTGGAACCTTCAGTAGCTTCTAAGCTCTATCAAGAGTGGGTGATCCCATTTACAAAGCAAGTTGAAGTTGATTATCTTCTTCGCCGCTTAAATTAACAAAAAAATATAAATTAAAAAAAAAACAGTGTGATTCATTCTCTGATAGTAATAAGATATAGGATTCTCTGAAAGCAATAAGATTCTTCAAATGTGCCTTTATAAGTTGCCGTTGCATTCTTAGGCTCCGTTTGGGAGAGCTTTTAGTGCTTTTTTTTTGAGATTTTAATTTTGACACCGTTTGAATAGTGCTTTTGAAACTGAGTTTTAGCCATCTCAATTTGAAAGTCGCTTTAGCCCTTTTCAAAAAGCCAAAGATAAATAGCTTTTCAGGGAGCACTTTTAAACCAGCTTTTCAGGAATCCAAAAAGCTTAGCCAAACGGAGCCTTAATGAGCTATGGATTCATGTTTTTGTTTCTTTAGGGGAGATAAATGAGAGCTATATATTATGAATTATTAGCTTGTAGTAAATTATTTGTGCGACTTTAACACTCACTCTTGATGTTAAGTTAACCTAACTCTCGCCAACGTTGGGCAAAAATAGAAATAAGACGAGAATGAGAAGAAGGAGAATTTTCGCTAAGACATGAGTAAAATAAGGCTCGAGTTTCTTGGATGGACTTCAAATGAGAGGTCACTCCTTATTTATAGTTCTTCTTCCTCGCTTAAGAACATTCTAGATTCACATTATAATATTATTATGTGTAGATGTATCTAAAATATTCTACACCGATCCTAAATATTTGTAATATTTTCGAAAGTTTCTGACTCGAGAGGTTATCCAATTATTCTTAAAATATTTAGAATGTTCTAAAAAATTTCAAATACTTATAAAATGTTCCTATAACATCTAAAGACTTCTTAGATCTTCTAGATGAATTTAGAATTGTGTAGAATTTTTCAGAATCTTCTGACACCTCGTGACTCCATTTTAGTATGATTCTAATAGATTTTTTAGGCCAAAATTGTCATATCACACCCAAGAGAGTTAGTATAACATCCTTGATCAATTTTGGGGCATAACACATAGCTCAATTTTGTATTAGTAAAAGCATTTTGGGTTTTTTATATACATAAGATCGAATACGTGTTTTCAAACTTAAATATTACTACATAAAGACTCTTGCTCATGCTAGAATAGGTTCACGGAAGCCTAACTAAGTCTATTGCAAATACCATTTTGAGTCCAGTAATATTTAAGTGAAAATATGTATAATGCTTGATGCTATGTATGTAAAAACCCCAAGCATTTTTACACCTTAATTAAACAATATTATGAACTATCATGAGAATAGCTCTCATCAAAAAACCAAAAACTATACTAAAAGTTGCCAAATTCTCACTGTTACAACAAAAGCCAAAGCACTCAAGAAGGTAAGAAGGTCAAACTTCTATTTTGTTCCAAGTTGTAGAGAAGTCAATTTCTTGGATTTTGATGCCTCTCAATCTAAGCTCATGTGTCATTTTCATACCCCAAAAACAAGCCATCCAGCAGTATAGAGAAAATTTTTAGGGAGCAACCATTGAACCATATCAATTTACTTCAATAAACCTGTTGCAGATCAGAAAACAGAGTTTTTTTTCTCTCCAAAAGAAAATTTAATCGTCCCATTTCACAAAATATAATCAAAGCAAATCCTTTGAAACTGCTCAGGGATATGAGAGATTCATCAAGAACTTGAGAGAGATTGAAGAGAGAACAATCATTGGATCTTACATCTTCCTTTCAGCTTCAAAACTAAGTATCTTCAGTTAGTTCTTAATGGCGGAAAGAGGTCTCATCTTTCAAGTTTTGATGAAGGTTATTAGTCTTCTGCTCCTTCTTCATTCTATTTGCTACAGTGGCTTTAAGTATAAATATTCATAAGAATTTGCGATTAAAAATTTTCAAATAAGCACATGATTGAAAATAAGTCAAGCCTACTAGCCGTTAACATAAATTAATCACAAGGCTTGAGTGGTTTGATTGGTCTGTTTTGTTTGTTATTCATCCTTCTTCAGCAGAAAATTTTTTAATGACTGTTTCTATTTTTTTTTTTCTTGATGGAGAATTTGATAAAGCTTTCTTACCAAAAAAAATGGAGTGCTATGATATCAAGTGGAGGATGGACTTTTAAATAACATTGATAAAAGGGTTAACCTGCTCTGATTTCTTTTCAAAGATGACTCAGAAAAAAAAAATATTTAAGGAAATTTTGTTTTGAATGTTATCTGCTAAACAAAACGATTTGATCTTAGTTGCTGAGAACTCATTTGGGATCAATTTTATTTTGTGTTTTTAAAAATATATTTATTTAGTGTGTTTTTTTAAGTTTTTTTATTTTTTATTTTAAAAATAAATATTATTATTGATAAAAATATTCAAAATAATTTTAATTATTTTGAGTGTTTTTAAAAATAACCATCACCTTCAAATATATTTTACTTTAAATAAAAGCATAAGCAAAATAAAAACACAAAACATAGAACAAAAAATAAAAGTGGTCACAAATGATCCATAAGTTTGAGATCAATTTTGTTTTGATTTTTGTTTTTATATTAATTTTAATTATAAATTTATTTAATATATTTTTAAATATTTTTTATTTTAAAAATAAATAACATTATTTTAAAACACAAAAATAACTATCAACATCAAATATATTTGATTTTAAATAAAAATTATAAACAAAATAAAATATAATATAGAGCAAAAAAAATTAAAAAAGAGTGATTCCAAATGACCTTAACATTTCAAAAATTACCAACTAAAATAAAATATATTTGATCGTGATTTTTATTTTTAACAATACTCAAAAATTATTTTGAGTATTTTAAAAATAATATGATTTTAAAAAAAGTAAGAAAAAAATAAAAACACAAAAATATACTAAATAAAAATATTTTAAAAAATAATATAAAATACAAAAATCCCAAATAGCCCCGTTGGGATGAGCTCACTTTGTCAATGATTTGAGATTGTAATGACATGCACTAATTTTGTGCTACTATTTTGAAAGATTTGAATTACTTTATTATTATATCTTTCAAACTCTTATTCATTCTTTGAGGACCAAATTACCTCAAATATTCTTTTTAAATGAACAAGTATGATGAAACAATAGCATTGATTCATCATCACAAATTTGTTTGTGAGATAAAGATCTGTGATATAATATATTCAAATTGTAGATCAAAGACATCATAATAACAATTATCAACACATCATTATTGTCAGTCGCATAAGTTAACTTATGCTTGGTTAGGTAAGCTAGTCAGGTGAATTGGGTCAACCCACAAACAACATTGTATGATCACTATTTCAATCATTAGAGGAGGTGGGATCTTTGCTCTTAGTTATTGATTACTATAGAATAATCTAAACAAAGAAAAAATTATCTATCATGAAAATATTTAAATAGGCTTTCTTTTATTTTTTTTATTTGAGATATTTATGAATTATGAAAATAACTTTGGATTCTCTAAGAAATTTCAAAAGCAAAACTTCATCATTATTAGTGAAATTAAGCAAGTCGAAAAAAATGTGGGAGAATCAAAAGGGAAAGCTTCTTTTAGAAAAAATCAGTTTGTGATGAAGAAATATATATATATATATATATATATATATATATATATATATATATATATATATATATATATATTGTCATAAAATTTAGTTTAAATTTATGTGGGCTCCAAAAATTCTCCACCGACCTCTTCGATGAAAAGAGTGTTTTAAAATGTCGGTGTAATTTTCAGAAAGCAGATGAGATAGTAGATAAGAGACTACCTAGAGATTTCGTCCTCATTTGGTGAGAACTTTAGATGTTCCATTTCATAAAGCAATCCCATAGTTAATTACCCCTCTCAATAAGTGAGAGAGAACTTTCGATTAAGGCTAGTCGTCAGGTCGCCAAATGCGCAACATATAGTAGCAACATATAGAGTTTTGGAATTTAAGATATGAAATTCATTTTAGGCTAAACCGGATGGTTAGGAGGAATGATGACGTGCCCGATCTAGATCCCATGGTTCCGTCATCTCGGGCAGTCCCTGTCCCTAGTCTACTTAGTCGAGGAGGAGGACTAACTGGAGAAGGATCCTCATGAATACATGGGTTACGCCCAAGAAATCAGAATCAGGTGTTTGTCAAGGAGATAATCTTAAGTCTACCTGACAAGGGTTGTTTGCTCTATCATTATTCACAACTCAAAGTATGGGAAGCATAATACATGGTCGATCGTAATATAATGGAGTGATCCAAACCACCCAATCGAGGATTCTGGTCGAATCGCTTCATCTCGGAGTTTACGCCCCACGCAATGAGGACACGCCACATCCTCAAGAGATTGATTGAGAGTGAACATAACAAAATACTTGATTAGACATTGGCTCATTTGTGAGCTAGTGTTTTCTAAATTTGTCACCTTTGATAAACTATTAGGGAAGGTGGATAGATTGAGTTTTGCTTTAAGTTTTAATGATAGAATTTCATTTAAGTAGTTTTTAGATTGCTACTTAATTTGATTTGAAAAATTAATTAGCATATATATTTTAGATCCCACAACTATGTTTAGCTAATAAAGGATCGATCTACTATCACAGAAAAATCGGCCACATATTTCACTGATTTAAAACTCTTATTATAAGTTTTTAGGCTTTGTTAACCTCGACCTAGTCATAAGACTAAATAGGAAACAACCCGCACAACATCCTCAGACACTTGAATTTAGGCATTCAGCATAGTGTCAGGCACGTGCGGGTGTATAATAATTTTAGGTATTTTTATATTTGAATTATGAAATTGATTTTGTATTTATTTAATTCCAATTTATCCTGCGCAGCCTTTTTAGACATTAAAATTTGCATTTGAAATCTCTATGTCCGAGCACATGCATGTATTTATAGCTTAGCTAATTTCATTTAATTAATGAAATTATTGATCTTGAAAATCATAATTAGGATAAAATTCGTTAATTTTGATTAAAGGAAGCCCTATGATTTTTTTTGTAAATTTTGATTTAGTATCGTCTTTTGCCTGCTTGTACAAAGGGTTGTAGATCCGGTGGCGAAGAAGGAGTTTTGAAGCTATAGATTCAAAATATAATTTAATTTGTCATTTTAAGAAGAAGATTTACTTCTCAAAGTAATTCTCATTTTTCCCCCTCTTTTGTTTAAATTTGATTTTCTCCCTCTTGTATTCAAATTTGATTTCCCCCTCTTTATACTTCTTCCAATTTCTATAAATAAGGCTAAGGGGAGTTGCCTATTCCATTCCATTTACTTGAAAGGTTAGAGCTAAAGTATTTGAAAGTGAGCGGTTAGGGAATTTAGTGGGCTTTCCATCCTACTTCGATAAATTTCGTAAGTGCTTTTCAACCTTATTTTTATTTTGTTTTGTTTCTATACATGTCGTATATCATTTTAATTTCTCTCTCTCCCCTTTTCTTATTTGACATTTTTTAGTTTAAAATTAGCTTCAAGTTTTCTCATTTAACGCCCCTTAAGTTAGCCCATTTTATTTTCTCACTTTTTTCTAAGTTAAAAGATTTAACAAAATTTCAAAATTCTCCTGCCATCCCCATATATGGGATCGTGTTTTGACTTGCTTTCGACGCCTCATCGAACGAGGTCTATGCACCACAACCTATTTTTTTCATCACGTCGCCCCACTAAGCAACAAGATCTTCAAACCTAAGAATATACGCAATGCAATATAATTATCCACTTTTTTTTTAAGTTCGGAATTAGACAAAAAACATTTCGTCGAGTGTTATCTAACAATGGAGGTTTACTGCACGCCTGAAGGTGAAGCGGCGCCTTGTAACACCACACTGTTTTTCATCCCCCGCCTTATCGAGCACAACATATCTTCAAACCTGCAAAGAAATGCAAACATATGTATATATTCACATTCACAAATCTCCACATGTTCTAACATATTTTGTGGCGCCACAGCGCAAAAGGAATGGTTGAGTATGTGATGAATGCAAGATAGATAAATGAAAATCGAAGGAAGAATACTTACTAATGACGCTTTCTTCCCGACGATATACAGAAATAAGACGGCTAAAGTGAGGGGGTGTGGTGCCAAAAATCGAAAGAATAATTCGCCTACTGACGATATTCTTCCCGATTTACATGAGAAAACGGATGCTAAAAGCGACGCCGAAAATCGAAGAATTCGGCCATCGATGATGTTCTTCCCGACGGCGGAAGCGAAAATGGAAAATTTTGGATGTGTTGCGATCTTGCTGGAAGGATTGCGCAGAACTGGCCAGATTTACGGGTGGGATTATGCAGAGCGGGCCAAAACAGTGGGTTGTAAGCTTAATTGTAGCAGGATGTCGGCTGAAGGGAAGGAGGTTGGCGGGCCAGTGGGATGCAGCAGCGGTTTCGGGCCGAGGCGGGCCGGTGGGTGCAGAAGTAAAGGAGGCTGGCGGGCCGGTTACGCGAGTCAGATTTGCGGCAACAGGCTGGTCACGCGGGTCAGGCGTGGAACGGGCCAGAGGCAGGTGCGGCAGTGGGCTGGTCACGCGAGTCAGGTTAGCGGGCGAGCCGCGTAGTTCTACGAAACTGCTAAAATGAGTCGCGGCTGTGGGAGCGGGCTGGAGCGGCGTGCACGGGTCGGCGGGCTCGGGTCAGCGGCGGGTCATGTAGTTCGTCTGGTCACGGGCTGTGGCCAGGGGAAGCACGGAGCGCCAGCGGGCACGGGCAGCAGCCACGGGAGACGGGGCAGGGCTACGCCGCGGAGCGGGGTGTGGTTTCGGTAGGCGGGCTGCGCGTGGAAGATGTACGCCGCAACAGAACAGTTGAGCGCGGTCACGGGAGATGCACTGGCGGCTGGATCAACGGCGAAGGTGGGCCGACGACACAATTTTACGCGGAATAGTGCGAGACGGAGGGGAATTTTACCTTTCTTTTTTTGTTTTTTCGACGGGAGAGCGCTGCCGGGGAGACAAAATCAGTTGGGGAAAAATGAGGGAGAGTGAGAGAGTGGGAGAGAATGAGAGAGAGTAGTTAAGGAAATGGGGAGTAGTTCTTTTAGTTTTTTTTAAATTTCTTTTTCATAAAACTTAAAATAGGAGGGAAATGGGGGTAATTTGAGTATTTTTTTTAATAAATTTTAAATTTATTAAATATTTTAATATAAATTTTACACTGATAAATACACATAGTTAATATATATCAACTTAAGAATTATCGCTCAATGAATTGTAATCTATTTTGACGGCGTCATTTTGATCATTTTGGTAACGTACATTTCGCCTTGATTTGTCTTCCACTTCAAATCAATCGATATTTGAACTCGTCCAATTGAGCAAATTATTTGATAGATTTCGATATTTTGAAGCTAATAAGATAATCAATTTAATGAACGGAGGTCGTTCGGATATCGTTGTAGCTTCCTAACTCTGATATGCATGTCGACATATTGATAGCTCAAGCGCTTAATCGATTGATCATTAGATTTTTCAATATTTATATTTTGACATTCTGAACGCGATGTCAAAGTTCCTTCATCGATCGGAGGTCGATTCAACCATTTTCTGTGACATCTAGTGCATTTTGAGCCTCAATTTGCACACTGTTGCTTCTGAAGTTCGTCGAATTTAACTTGTGGGCTTGTTTTGATTTATGACACATATATGGAAGTCAACAAATGCCCCCCCAAAAAGTATGATTTGCACATGAAGCGAGTCACGTTTATTGAAACTGGTTAGCCATTTGGGCTGGCATATAAAGCTTGGATCATTTCATACGTAATAACTTATGGAGCTTTGATAGATTTTATTAAGATGTCTTTTATTCATGGCATACTAAATGACGGGCTTGACCGATTTGTCAGAATTGACTTGTTGGATTGATAAGAGTTCTTACACTATTTACTATCTACTTCAATGGCTTTGTTGAAGATCTCTTTCTTTTATGTTATTGCAAATTTGAGTCTCCTCCAACCCTAGCTTCATGCATGGTTGGGTTTGACGGAGAATTGGTCTGCTTATTTTGATGAAGGACTCCACTGGGGAATCAGTTTATCCGTGCTTAAATGGATTTGAAATTCCTTCTGTCCTAGCTTTGAGCTTGATGGACTTGATGAAGACGATTTGTCATATCGACTTGTGTGAAGTGTATGCACTCCATGAACCCTATGCTTTCTGCTTTGACGGATTCATTGAAGGATACATATGGATGACCCAACCTTCCGGCTTATGTAGAGTCAATGTTGAGTTATTAATTTAGCACTATGTGCTTTAACAAACTGAATAATCGTAAAATTTCTTTAGTTCGACCATCGACTTTGTTTGAACTATAGAATTGCTTCCTCGGTCCTATGCTTTCTGCTTTGATGCACTTGATGAGGAGATAGACTTTGATCTGTGCTTTGAGCTTGATCAGATCATTTGAGAATAAATTGACATATCACCTTGCATGTAATATGAAGAATGATTTGAGGTAGCCATGTATTGAGCGTTTCCTCAGATTTCCTTGATATATCGATCAAGCAGAGAGATCTCTTGGATCATGGTTGCTTATAATCACTAAGCTGAATCTAGTTTGAGATTGAACAGCTATCGTTATTGAACTGACGAGCAGGGGCTCTTTCACTACGGCCTTTTCTTACGACTTGTTGAGTGAGGAGAGCGTCAATAACTCGACCATTTGTAGGCTTGTTGAGTCCGACCTTTAGAACCCATCCATGTCCTAGACTTTAGGATGTAGAGGTTGATGTTTCTCCAACTCAGTTGATTGAAGCTTCTGAAATCGGGAGTTTTTTTGACTTGATCTCCAGAAATTGGCAAGTCTAAGAGATAAATTTCTTGACATTTAGGGTTATCTTTTCATGCATAGAAACATATTTTTTTTGCTCATGCAAGAATATACAACTTAACAATGATACTTATGGATGTATCTAGGGATTTCGGCGTAAAGCTCGATGTCAACCTAAATCAGAATATATTTGAGGTGCTCGTCTTATGGCACGATGTCAACTCAAATAGACTTAATTAAAACTAAAAAAATATCAATTATCTTGTAGGGGGAATTCTAAAGTATATTTAGGGGAACTTTTCAAGATGAAAATGTATAAATACATCCATATTTGAATTGATGTACTCTAAAAGGAATTTTAACATACCCCATTTAGGGATCTCGGTATGAAGCATGATGTCAACCTAAATATATAAACTAAAAAAAATGCCACTGTCTTGCAGGGGGATTTCTATTGTACGTTGAAAATATATTTGTCATGTATAATACTTTTTCAGGTAACGATCATTGATTGACGACATTGGTCTTTCACCCTTTAGGTTGATGAGTTGGTATACCCCTCCTTGATACACTTTTTCAATTACAAAAGGGTCTTCCTAGTTAGGCTCAAATTTGTCACCAAATTTTTGATTAAGAATAATTTGTCTTCTCAACACTAGGACCAATTCCCCTTTTTGGAATGTTTGAGGATGCACCATATGGTCAAAAGCCTTGGACATCTTTGCTCGATAGACTTCCAGATTTTGATGAGATTGTAATCTAACTTCATCAAGTGCGTTGGGTTCCTCCATTCTCAGAAAGGCATTTTGATCTTCAGTTAGATTGTACCAAATGGCTATTCAAAGTGAAGGCAACTCAACTTCAAGCGGAATAACTGCTTTAGTTTTGAATACCAATGAATAGGGAGTGGCTTTAGTCGGCGTCTTGTAGGTAGTTCGATATGCCCATAGAGCCTCTACTAGCTTGGTATGCCATTTTCTCTTATTTTTAGTAAGGATCTTCTAGAGCAGCTTGATTAATATTTTGTTGAAGGCCTCCGCCAAACCATTTGCTCTTGGATTGTATATTGAAGAGTATCGCCAATCAATTTTGTGTCGCTCGACAAATCTGTAAATCTTTGCACTTTTGAAAGGTGTGCCATTGTCAAAAATTATTCGGCGTGACACTCCGAATCTATATACCACATTATGTGTGAAGAAGTTGATCACTCTATCAGCATTAACTTCTTTAAATGGAGTAGCCTTAGTCCACTTAGAGAAATAATCAGTCGTTGCTAGGATGAAGCGATGTCCAGCTGACGACGATGGATCGATTGGTCCAATTACATCTGTGCCTCAACATTCGAATGACCAGGATGCTATTGTTGGGTGTAATGGATTTGGAGGTTGATGGATGAGATTCCCATGTACTTGACACTCATGACATTTTATAGCACGATTAATACAATCTCTCACCATAGACGGCCAATAATAACCCATTCTTTTGAACTTTATTGCCATCTTGGGACCTAACTGATGTGCACCACAAAGTCCACCATGAACTTCAATCATCACTTTGCTAGCTTCATCTATACTTATGTATCGTAGCCACATTTGTTCAAAGGATTTACGATATACAGTGTTGTTGACGAAAGCATAGCGTGACACTCTCTTCTCAATTTGAGCTGCCAGTGATTTATCACTTGGTAATTTTCTTTCTTTAAAGTAGTTGATGAAGGATTGCCTCCAATCATGTGACTCTTCTACAACAAAGACTTCATACTACTTTTCTGAGGTAATGTCATTCTTAGCTCTTCTTGGTACAACTTTTTATTGATTTTGGGGAGTATGAGGAGCAACCTGGGTCTCATCCTGTTGGGTCAGATTTGGTAACCCCTTTACCTGCAAGGATTGATATTTTATTGGCTTTAAGACTCGTCGAGTAAATATACCAATCATGACATAATCATCATTCATACTTATCATTTCCTTAGCTAGTTTTGCTAAGCAGTCGGCTTTACTGTTCTTGGATTGGGAGACTTGAGTTAGTGTGATATTTGGTTTCTCCTTCATAAGCTCAAGAACTCGCTTGCGATAGAAAGCTAACTCAAGCTTGTTGATTCTATAGATGCCAAGTACTTGATTTATAATCGCAGAATCACCAAAATGATTTTGAATGCCTATGAAAATAACTTCTTCAAGACCTGCCACTAATGCTTCATATTCAGTTTTATTATTAGTTCTTGACTCGATCAACCCATATGATCGTCTCATTATCCCTCCTTTTGGTGTTATGAAGAAGATGTCAATTCCCGCTCTTGCTCTTGGAAAATTTAGATGTTGGACTTGTTTGACTGATGAGGCCCCATCAAAATATATTTCCCAAATTTGTGATTTCTATCTTTCATGAATGAGCATAATTTATTCATCGGACAAATGGTCATTAAGAGACGAGTCTGCAGGGATGTGATGTGCAGTAAGAAAATCTGCTAAGACTTATCCCTTCACTACCTTCTGTGGAACATATCTGATATCAAATTGTAAAAGCAATACTGCTCATCTTGCCAAACGACCTATCAATGCTGGTCTTGTCATCAAGTACTTCAGTGAATCGATCCTTGAGATGAGGGTAATCTTGTGAGATAACATATAATGACGAAGCTTTTGGACTGCAAAGATCAATGCTAAATAATATTTCTCTATCAGAGAGTATCTCATTTATTCACCTATTAATCTTCGACTAATATAATAGAGAGCATTCTCTTTGCCTTCTTCATTGAGTTGTGCCAATAATGCTTCAAGAGACTCTTCTATGTGTCTAGAATGAGGGGCTTCCTAGGAGTAGGCGCTGCTAGGATTGATGGATTTAACAAGTAACTTTTAATATTATTGAAAGCTTCCTGGCACTCCTTATCCCATTTGAATGGAGCGTCCTTCTTCATTAACCTTACAAACGGTTGATAGCATCCTGATAGATTTGATATGAATCGACAGATGAATACGAGCTGTCCTTGCAAAGAACAGAGTTAACACAAACTCTTCGGTGGAGGCATCTCCACAATTGCCTTGATCTTAGCATGATCAATTTCAATACCTCTGTGGCGTACAATGTACCCTAGGA
Source organism: Cymbidium sinense (assembly GCA_021442155.1). Classification (NCBI taxonomy): domain Eukaryota; kingdom Viridiplantae; phylum Streptophyta; class Magnoliopsida; order Asparagales; family Orchidaceae; genus Cymbidium; species Cymbidium sinense. The sequence goes on along the minus strand of CM038233.1, from coordinate 12,771,093 downwards.
ATTTTTCATAGGATACCCCAAATGCACATTTTAGAGGATTCATATTGAGATCATATTTTATGATTCTCTCCAGTATGATTCTCAAGTCTTCGAAGTGATTTTCACGGCTTAAGCTCTTCACCACCAGATCGCTGATATAACATTCCACCTTTTGATGAATCAACTCATCAAAAATACGTGTCATGGCTCTTTGGTATGTAACTCTAACATTTTTCAAGCCAAAGGGCATGACCGTGTAGCAATAGATGCCGATGGGAGTTCTGAACGATGTATATTTTTCATCTTCAAGTATCATTTTGATTTGGTTGTATCCTGATGATCCATCCATAAATGAGAACATGTCATAATGGAAGTGTTGTCCACCAGTAGTTTTGATATTGGAAGCGGAAAGTCATCTTTTGGGCACACCTTATTTAAATCCCGGAAGTCAATGCAGAGACGGATTTGACTGTTCTTCTTTCTAATTAGGATAATGTTGGCTATCCAATCTGCAAACTTCCCCTCCCGGATGAAGCCTACTTCGATTAGCTTCTTAATTTCTGCAATTACATGTTCTTCAATCTCCAATCTCATTCACCTAGGAGCTTGCTTAATAGGCGTTGTATCTAGTTTAATAGCTAGTTTATGAACTATTGCATCAAGGGATAAGCCTGGCATTTCAGAATATGTCCAGGCAAAGCAATCACTGAATTCACAAAGTAACATTTTTAGCTCTTTAACTTTCTCATCAGGCAGTAGGGCACTGACGAAAGTTGGACGGGATCATCCTCAACTCCTAGGATGACTTCTTTAAGTTCATCCATAGTAGCTATTTTGTCCACCATCTTCAAGCTCTTTAGGTGCGGGCTTGGCTTCCACTTCTTCATTAATTTTAGGAAGAATTTCATGGGAATCATCTTCTTCATCACTAAGAGTTTCGATATCAATTTTTATTATATTATAACAAGCTCTATCTCGATGAGATTTGTGGATGAACCCCAAACCTTTAGTGATAAACTTAGCACTTTTTTGCGATGCTTAAGGACTTTATTGGCTCCACATCTTGTTAAATATTTGAGTCTTATGTTTAGTAGTTCCAATATGAACTCCAAGCATATGCATCATTCTTCACAATTTCTATGGATAATATATTAGTATTCTTATTGGCACTATCTCATTGGAATTTTCACGTTGAGTAGGCTGTTCAAAACTGTAAGGCTGAGACTCTTCGGATTTGTAAAATAGAGTCACTGTTCTGCCACTCTCATTCAATGTTGACACATAAAATATTACCAATTCTTCAATATTATGAACATCCAGTGGAGTGATTTCTTTGAAACACTGTTGAGGGATGGGTATAATTTTGAGTGAGTCATCTAACTCTTCCAAGTGAGCTATCCTCCTTGATGCAACCATCTGAACTCTATTTTCATAAGTAGAATCAAAATCATAGTCTGAATTAGAATCACTTATTTCATACTCTACTTTTTTTGAGAGCTTATAAGTTGCCTTAGGTTCGACAGAAATATCTTCTTCTTCTTCCATGTCACTTCCCAAACGAGGAACTGATTTTCTTGACTTATGTGCAGAATCAAGTACTTTAGGAAGTGTCGGCATTGCCTTCTTTCTTCCTCCTTTCTTCTGCTCTTTCATTTTGTGAAATTGCTCTTTAGTTCCTGAAGTGGATGCTATCGCTTCAAGAGGCTTTATTGGCTTGGGCTCTTTGAGGATGAAGTACTTTGCATATTCATAGATTTTTTCTTCATTGACGAAGAATGGTTGTAGGTTACCGAGAATTCTGAATTCTTCTCCATCTTTCAGATACTTCATACATTGATGCATAGTTGATGGGACCATGTCATACTCATGCAACCACGACCAACCCAAGAGAGCTCTAAATGATGTATCGGCATCGATTACATGAAACTTGGCTTCTATATATAAATCCTTGAACTTGAGCGAGAGAATAAAAGAACCCCGAGTTTTCTGCCCTTTTTCATTGAAGCTTTGAACCATCAACTTATCTCTCCCAAGATGTTGGATATCGAGTGATAACCCTCTCAATACCTTTAGACTCATACGATTGATAAAGGAACATGGATCAATCAATATTCAGCTGATCGAGATGCCATCACTCTCTACCGTGATATATAAAGGACAGTTGTGATATGCCATTCCCAACATAAGATCCTCTTCAAAAAATGTGATTACTGGGAGATCTTGAGTTTGCAATCCTTCGGTCATGCATTTCTCAGCAAGGTAAGCTTCATAACTCTTCGGATCTTTGAGAGGCTATATCAAAGTTTCTCGGAGGACTTTTGACATCAAGAGAGCCTCATACACACTCAGTTGTGCAATCTTTCTCAGATGTGATAGAATATTATAATTTATTTTCTCGTTTAATTTAGGCTTCGCTCTAGAATTTCTAAGAATAATATCCTCATTGACTTCATTGCTTTTATCTTTATTTGCATTTTCCTTCTTTGATGAAGGCGGTAAGACTTTACCACTTCTCAACTGAACTTGAATAACTTTATCTCGCTTAGATTCTTTTGAAGAGGTAGTTTCTTCTAGTTCCCTTCTTATTCTGGAAGATTGACCAAAAGAGTTAGACTCATTTTTCAATGTCATATGTTTCATACGTGATGATATTGACGAGTCTGACTCTTCTCCGTCGAGAAAACATAGATTTTCATTTAAACTGTTATTGTCTTGTTGAGTCATTAAACAAAATTCAGACACTAGCTCCTCAGGCACTTCTTGCTTTCCTGATAAAACTTCTGACGGGTTGGTCGAGTTTGTCTGACTACCCTTGTCGTCTTGGAGTAACTGATGTTGAAGAATATCTTACATCACGCAGATGATTCGACATATCTCTATCGGATAAGACTCACCATTATCTTCTTCATCTGATTCAAATGTGTGAAGTTTAGGCATGAAGTCTGTAAGCCTAAATGGTTGTCTTGCTGGCTGGTGATACTCTTCTAGATTGTTAATGATCTTTTGAGTTGTAGTTCTCTTCTTGATCTTCTTTTTCTTAGCCAGCTTCTTTGATTTATGGAGCTTGCATTTGGTTGATTGCTTCTCATGTCGTGACGAAGTAGCCTTATCAGAATGTCGTTGAGAAGCCCAAATACTTGGTTTAGATATCTCTCTTAAGTCCAATATAAGTTCAAGCGGTGATTTTCACTTGACATTAGGGATGTCTTTTAGCTATTTTAGCATATTCACTCTCTTTTTAGAGACTATTATTTTCCATTCTTCAATATGAACTAATTTCTCCTTCTGTTTATCATTGTCGGATGTTATAGAAGAGGACATAATCATCTTAGTAGACTCTCTTTTAGGGTTGACTAGAACGCTGTAAGATAGTGCAAATTCACCTCGCCGATACTTCTTTTCTAGCCAATCTTTGAAGACATAACAATCTTCAATAGGATGATTGATCATCCGATGATATGGACAGTAGTTTGGATTGTTGACTTGATCAGCTTCTTCAGGCCTTTTAATTTCTGGTAACTGTAGACCGGCTTTGACTGCTTGCCGAAATAATTTAGCCACATTATCACTTCTAAAGGGATATTCCTTGTTCATCCTTTCTTTAAGAGATGACCAAATTCATTCATAATCTCTTGTGGCTTGTTTTGGACGCTCCCCACCACTTGAAAAAGTCCGAAGTTTATCATTATCTCCTAATGCCAATTTTGGCTATGGATTAGATTAACCAGGCTTTTCACTCTTATCATCATTGTACATCGGCTTATCTCCTTTATCCACGTTATATAACGCCCGCTTTTTGTCATTGAGCTATAAGAAGCTGTGTGAGTTTCATTTTTTCTTGAGTCTGAAGGTTTGTTTCTCTTTGCTTTATTTGCATAGACTTGACTTAGTCACCATTTTTGAATTTAAATTTAGCCTATCGAAAGCAAGTCCTGGAATGTTGCAATCGATGTCATGCATAGAAATGGTATCATTTTATCATCCATATTTCCCATTATCAATTAGATCGCATGTTCTTCTTCCAATTGTTACTCGCACTTCATACTTAGGTTGCGCCAATGACTTCTGAATTTCATCACTGACTCGTCTTTCCTTTTTTTTCAACAAGGTAAGTCAGCGATTATGATTTTCTTGATTGCACTAGCGAACCTTTTCACAAATATGGTCTCTAATTCAGTAAATGAATGTTTTAATTGAATCATTTGGTAATTCTACATACCATTCGAAAGCGGCTGAGGTCAAGCTACTAACGAATTGACAAAAAAGCAGTGCATCGTTCTCTCCTGTGTTACCACAAGTAGCATTAAATTGGGCTCGATGTTGCTTTAGATTACCAAGCCTGCTAAAAATATTGAATTTTGACACCGAGTAACCTTTCGGGTATGGTACTTGGTCGTATTCAGCTTGGTAAGAGCCACCCTTACTCACCAGCTTTTCAGCCTGCTCTGAGACTATGACCGCCTTTATCTTTTCATTGATTATTATTTCTAACTGAGCAGCTGTTATAGTTCCCGGTGTGCTAGCTAGATTTTGAATTGTCGGCTGGAGAGGTGTTTGGTTAACTTCATCCCTTGCTTCATGCATAACATGTCTGGAGCTTGAGGTAAGTGATCGGTGGTACAAAAAAGTTGTATGATTAGTGTCCGATTAGTGAACAAAATAAATGTTACACTTGATGTGATATTCCTCTGCAACATCTCCATCATGATGTTCATTTGTACCATCATGTCATTCATTTTGGTATCCAACTGTACAATCTCCTTGTCTTTGACCTCTATTTGACGTTGCATTCCTCTCTACTCTCTAGTTAGCGCCATGATGTCAATCAGTACAGGTTCTTCCTCTTCTTCTATTTTTTATTGTTGTTATGCTCCTTGCTCATTTTGAGGGGGAGAACTTGACTGCCCTTCTCCTTGTGTATTTGCAAAGACAGCTGTTGTTGGGGCTATACGACGATGCTGATTATAAAAGTGTATACTAGGCTGATCATTTCCTCGCTCAACCATATATACATCTTTGACACCCATGATTTCTTTCTCATCCTGATCTTCTTCTTCTTCATCTTCAGCAGAGATTGAGGATCCATCCTCTTTTTGCTTATGTGGAGACTCTTCTTCATAAGCATCAAATTTAGGTTCAGATTTTCTGGATTTGCGTTGCTGCTGATGGTGCTGAGCGAAGAGTTCATCTAATCTCTGACCATATAGATGACTTATATTTCCATAGAATCTTTTTCATTACTTTCTTCCGACACACAAATTTCTGATTGACGTTTCCAGTAGATCTCTAGTTTAATGTGCGGAACAACCACCTCTTCTATTAAAGGACCACGATCAACGTCAACCTTTTCTTGTAGGGGTGAAACTGATCGGCGATGGGATCCCCTAGAGGATTCTCTAGGGTGTCGACCATCATATCGTTCATCATTGATATCCCTTCTTTTGGGTATCCACGATGAGTTGATTTTGAACGAAGAGTATATCGATGTCACACCCCTTTTATTACTCAAAGTTTCATTATAGGGCCTTGACCTCCATATTTGCTTACCCTTTCATCGGGACCTTTCGGCAGCGGATTCTTGGACATGCGGTCCAAGTGTCATGCTCCAATGCTCATCATGCGAAGTGTACCGGGCTCGCTGGCCAGTTACCAAAAGAGATGACAATTTTCTTGGTGGAGCTTCGGTATTTTCTCTCACCACAAGCCTCTGAAATCTTCTTTTCATTAAGCCTATGCCATTGGATACTTTGAGAACTTTATGTATCCTGGTAGACAGTGTTTCAGGTTGTCTCCTCTGTGGTGGTGGAGCTTGACGTGGTTGGTTCTAGAAGGACTGCTTTATTTCGCCAATAGAGCTATTCCTCTTTACCCATTTTAGATTGTCAAAGTTGTTGTGGGTAGGAATACTCACTTCCGACGATAATATCACTTGCTCCCTAGGTCGTTCAAAGGGGATCTGTTGAGCCCTCAGCTCAGTGTTTCTCCTTCTTCTCTATTTTCTAGTTAATTTGCTTCCTGATGAGGAAGTTTCATGATCATGCTTTTTAGGTACCAGAGGTTCAGTAGGCACAACAGCTGTACCACGAGGAATTAGAGACACATTTTGTCCCTTGATGATTCTTTTTGTCAATGGAGCTTCAAATTGACCTAGCCTCTTGAAAACTGAAGTTCTCTGTCGAGAGAACTCCTTAACAACGATTGTTGGTTGTTGACATGGCTGAGTGAGGCCTTCCAAAGATGACCTCGAAATGTACCATGAGTGGGTACTTAAGGAGTTGCAGCTACGATAGCCAAAAAATTTAAACTACCAAATTGGATGGTATCCCAGACATCTCGTGATGACAAAGGCGGATGTTAAATACCCACCTAACTGAACGGTGAAAGGAGTGCTTTGTAGATCCATTTTCTACGGAATGATTCATTCTACATAGAGCCTCATATTGAATTTATTACACACTTAAATCACCATTTTGTTATTTTGAATTTTCAAAAATTTTATTGCTACTATAGCATATATGACTAGCCAAAGGAAAGAGAATCTCCTGGGAGTCGCCAAAATCTATGGGCTCAAAATTCACCCACCTCTTGATGAAAAGAGTGCTTTAAAATATCGGTGTAATTTTCAGAAGACAGATGAGATAGTAAATAAGACACTACCCAAAGATTTCGTCCTCATTTGATGAGGAGTTTAGATCTGGTTCCAAGTTTTCTATAGGCACAAGCCCCTATAGTTAATTACCCCTCTCAATAAGTGAGAGAGAACTTTCGATTAAGGCTAGTTGTCAGGCCGCCAAATGCACAACATATAGTAAGAATATAGAGATTTAAAATTTAAGATATGAAATTCATCATTTTAGCTTAAACTGGATGGTTGGTGGGAATGATGACGTGCTCGATCTAGATTCTATGGTTCCGTCATCCCGGGCAGTTGCTGTCCCTAGTCTACCTAGCTAGAGGAGGTAGTCGATCCAACCTGACAGAATGATCCTCATCAACAACACATGTGTTACGTCATCCAAGAAATCCTTGTAGGCCTGGGGTGGTGTTTGTCTAAGGAGACAGTCTTAAGTCTATCATAGCTAACAGAGGGTTGTTTGTCCTATCAAGTATACCCTATGATTCATAACTCAAAGGGCAGAGCTATTGGAGAGCATACGGGTTACGGTAGTGATCATAATATAATGGATCGGGTTAAAACCACTCGATCGAGGACTCGATCAATCGCTTCATCTGGAGCCTATTGCCAAGCATGAGGAGGACACATGTCACTTCCTTACTAGCAAGAGATTGATTGAGAGTGAACATAGGAGAACACTTGATTAGACATTGGCTCGTTTATGAGCTAGGGTTTTCTTAATTTGTCACCCCCGATAAACTATTGCGGAAGGTATATAGATTGGGTTTTGCTTTAAGTTTTTAATGATAAAATTTCATTTAAGTAGTTTTTCAATTGCTACTTAATTTGATTTGGAAAATTGATTAGTTGGCATATGTTTAAGAACTTTAGATCCTGTCAACTCTATTTAGCTGCTAATAGAAGATTAGATCTACTGTCATCCGATAGAATTAGTTTCTCACATATTTCACTAATTTGAAACTCTTATTATAGGTTTTTAGGTTTTGTTAACCCGGACCCAGTCATAAGACTAACGAAACAACCCAGCAACATCCTGCACTTGAATTTGAATTTAGATAGCGTGCACATGCTGTATAGTAATTTTAGGTATTTTTATGTTTGAATTATGAAATTGATTTTGTATTTATTTAATTTCAATTTAGCCTGCGCAACTTTTTCAGATATTAAAATTTGCACTTGGAAATCTCTGTCTGAGCACATGCACGTATTTATAGTTTAGCTAAATTTCATCTAATTAATGAAATTATTGATCTTGAAAATCATAATTAGGATGAAATTCGTTAATTTTTGATTAAATGAGGCCCTATGATTTTTGTAGATTTTGATTTGGTGTCGCATTGTGTGTGCTTGTACAAAAGGGTTGCAGATCCGGTGGCGAAGAAGGCGTTTTGAAGCTATAGGTTCAAAGGATAATTTAATTTGTCATTTTAAGAAGAAGATTTACTTCTCAAAGTAATTCTCATTTTTCCCCTCTTTTGTTTAAATTTGATTTTTCCCCTATTATATTCAAATTTGATTTCCCCCTCTTTATACTTCTTCCAATTTCTATAAATAAGGCTAATTGGAGTTGCCTATTCCATTCAATTTACTTGAGAGGTTAGAGCAAGGTTATTTGAAAAGGAGCGGTTAGAAACTTTAGTGGCTTTCAATCCTACTTCAATAAATTTCGTAACTACTTTTCACTCTTCTTTTTATTTTGTTTTGTTTCTATGCATGTCGTATATCATTTTAATTTCACCCTTTTTTCTTATTTCACATTTTTTTAGTTTAAAATTAGCTGCAATTTTTTCCATTTAGCTCCTTGTTAAATTTTATTTATTTTCCCACTTTTTCTAAGTCAAAAGATTTGATGTTTTTGCCCTCCCAAAGATCATCCCCATATAAGGGTTGCATCGAGGTATTTTGGCTTTTCGATGCAGCATGTGAGAGATTGTGATATCATAGTCTATTTGTTCATCTCATCGAGCTCTACTAAGCACAACGAGATCTTCAAACTTGCAAGAATACATACAATGCAATATATAATTATCCCCTCTTTTTTTTAAGTCTTGGAATTAGATAAAATTTCAACATTTCCGAGGGAGATATATCTAACAACCGGTTACTCGACGCTTATTGAAGGTAGAGAGCGGTGTCATGACATCACTGCTTTTTATCCCGCCGCACTTGAAAGCACAACGAGGTCTTCAAACCTACAAGAAACACACAAACATATGTATATATTTACATTCACAAATCTCACATACATATTTTATGTCTACAAAAAGAAAAGAATGAGGTTGGTGAATCAGAAGAAGATAAGGGTAACACCAAAATCGAAGGAAGAATTTCTCGATGACGTTCTTCCTCGACGGCGACGATCAAAATGGGGCGCTAAAGCGAGGAAACTGACGCAGAAAATTGAAGGAAGAATTCACCTACTAACGATATTTTTTACTGATTTGCGGTAAAGTGAAAATGGCAAAATTTGGATGTATTGCGAGCAGCAAGGATTGTGTAGAATGGGCCAGATTTGCCAGTTGGATTATGCAGAACGACCCAAAATAGTGGGCTGTGGGCTGAAGGAAAGGAGGCTGGCGGGCCAGTGGGTTGCAACAGCAGTTTCGGGCCGAGGCGGGCCGGTGGGTGCTTAGTAAAGGAGGCTGGCGGGCCGGTTATGCGGGTCAGATTTGCGGTAGCGGGCTGATCACGCGGGTCAGGTGCGGAACGGGCCAGAGGCAGGTGCGGCAGTGGGCTGGCCACGCGGATCAGGTGCGAATGACGGTTCGGGTCAGCGGGCGGGCTACGCAGTTCTGCGGATCCGCGGAAACGGGTCGCGGCTATGGGAGCGGGCCCGAGCGGCGTGCGCGGGTCGGCGGGCTCGGGTCAGCGGCGGGTTGGCAGCGACGGGAGAGCGCTGCTGGGGAGACAGAATCAGTTGGGGAAAAAATGAGGGAGAGTTAGAGAGTGAGAGAGAATGAGAGGGAGTAGTTGAGAAAAATGGGAGGAGTGATTCTTTTCAATTTTCTCTTTTTTTATTTCTTTTTAGAAAACTGAAAATACGAGAGAAATGGTGATAATTAGCAAGGTTTTGAAAACCGACCGACCGCCTTTGACCGTTCGACTGTTCAATCGCGAACCGGCCACCGTCGGGTCGGAAAATCAAAACTCAAAACCGCGTTCTGCCGGCGGTTTAACCATGCCCGCGGGTCCGCCAACGCTTAGGTTCCCGACTGCGTCTTCACGCGATAGCCCAGTCTAGACGCCAAGACAACCACTCTCCGTTCTCTCGGTTGAATCCCTTCTTGATCGATTCCTTCCTTCGTGATGAGCCAAGCGAGACATAAGCTCTCGAGCTTATTTCCCGCATCTTAAAGTTGCTCCTCTCGAGCTACCCCGCCTCCTCCGGCTAGCGGTAAGTTGCTCGCTTTTAGCATCACCAACCGAGCCAATCTCCCTCTCTTCGACCTACATCGAGCAAACCGACCCTCTATTGCTTCCCTCCTTCAAATCGGATTTTCGGTTGTCTCTACTTCCCTAAGTTGTATTTTGCTATTTGGGTTTCTCTTGAATGAAATGGGCTCGATGAATTAATTTTTAGATGCTAATGTAGTTGGATTAGAGATAAAAATGTGAGGCTGATATGTTATATGGCTTAGGCCTTATTTTGTTGCCAAACATTTGTTTGTTTTGTGGTTTGCCTTTACTTGAGTCAGTAAAGTTAAGATGAAAAATCAAGAAGATTGGCTCGAGCGCTCTTTGAAAGCGAGTCGGTTTCATTTTTCTCCTGCATTTTTCAAAGAGGAGCTAGGCCGAGACAACTTTTGTTCGGTTTTGCCTTCCTTCTATGCCCATTATGCACTCAACTGCTGCGATTTTACCCACGCCTTATTCCTAGAGGAGCTTTTGTTGATTTTACCTTCGTCTCCTTGCTGCTTCTTGATTAGAATCTAATATTTAGAGATGAATTTTAATATATTTGATTAGAATCTATTTCTTTTGAACTTATTTTAGAGATAATTTTTAATATGTATTTGATGTTTTTATTTTTAGCAGAAGTTTTGAAAGAACATAAATTATTGATACATCATATACCTCTTTATTGAATTATTAATATCTCAAATTTGTTATTTATTTATCATATAATATCTTTTTGTAGTTAGTTTCTTTTATGTTTTACTTGTATAATTTATATAGTTGATGCCAAATTACTAATTTTATTTAATTTTAATTCCTTTTAGATAACCAATTTCTAAGTTTCTGCATTATTTCAAAAGAAGTATCATGGCTACAAAAAAGTTAGTATTTATAATTTTATATATTCATGTATTTAACTTTGAAATTGTATGAGATTTTTTTGCATATGATTTATATTTTATAATTTATTTCTCAAACTGCATATATTGTATGATTATTTGATCATTTAAATCTCATTTAGATAATTTTAATATTTATTATATCATCCAACCCTGCTTCAACCCCTGCTCGACCTTTTAAACCTTGAACCTCTCTGTCTGCTCTACGTCCGTCCTGCCACAACCTTGATAATTAGGGTATTTTTTAATAAATTTTGAATTTATTATATATTTTAATGTGGATTTCATGCCGATAAATACACAAAGTCAATATATATATCAATTTAGGGTAATTTCATCTTTCTGAATGCAATGACGCAGTCCGTTTCACGATCAGAGGTTGTTTCGACCATTTTCGGTGACGTCCAATGCATTTCAGCCTCAATTTGTGCGCTGTCACTGCAAATCATTCGACATTTGCACAGACTCGTCCGAATTGAGCGCAGACAGTCTCATTTGATAGATTTTGATGTTTCGAAGCTAACAACATGATCAATTTAATGAACGGAGATCGTTCGGACATCATCGTAGCTTCCCAACTCTAATATGCACGTCGACACATTAATAACTTGAGCGCTTAATCATTGATCATTAGATTTTGCAATATTTATATTTTGACTAATTTTGATTGCTCAATGCGAATAAGTTCGCTCATCGACGGAGGCCGCTTAATTATTTAAGGTGATGTCATTTTGAGTCTCTTCAATTTGCACGCCGCTCGTTGAATTTAACTTCAGCTTGTCTTAATTTATGATACACATATGGAGATCAACAATTTAAAAATTCGAGAACTGAAAAAGACAAACTAGCTCATAGAGATTCTAAAAATAATAATATGTGATACAAAAAATTTATCTTTTACTAATTTATACAATATATCAGATGCCAAAGAACATGAAAGATGTATGTATAAATTAACAAAGCAAAGAGATAGGAGAAATAAAGATTTAGCTCAAGTGAGATGTATTAAGAATGAAAATCATAGAGTGATTTTCTTAGAAGAGAATATTGAACATACGTGAATAATATATCTTGATAAATTTTTCAATGAAGGATCTAAGAATATAATTAATTTTAACATCTTTGGCATCCAAAATAAAAATATATAATTTTATTTTTATCATCATATTAATAAATTTAAAGTTAGAGAGGCTTTAAAGAAAATGAAGTGTGACAAAAATATCAGGACTTGATGATATTCAAATAAGTGCGAAAATGCTTTGGAAATCAATAAATTTTTTAGCTTACTAATCTTTTTAATGTCATTTTAAAGACTTAAAAGGATGTCAGATGAGTGAAGAAAGAGTTTGTTGGTTCCTAAATTTAAGAATAAAAGTGTTGTAAAGGAGTGTGCAAATTATAAAAGAATTAATTTAATGTGTCATACATTAAAATTATGTGAGAGAGTGATTGAGCATAAGTTATGATGTGCTACAAAAGTTTCTCAAATTAGTTTGGTGTCATATCAAGTAAATCTACTATGGGTGCTATATATTTATTAACAGGTTTGATGGAGAAGTATAAAGAAGTAGAAGAGTATCTACATATGATATTTGTTGATTTAGAGAAATCATATGATAAAGTTTCAAGGGAAATGCTTTGAAGAGTTCTAAAAATGAAAGGAGTTATTATTAATTATATTCAAATCATTAAAGATATGTATTGTTGCGTGCTAGAAAACCAGTTGCGCTAGAGTGAAAGTTTACGCCTTAGCCTTGTTGTGAAATCCAACACACACACAGGTATTTAAAGAGTGAACAAGAAAACTCCTGAATTTTTATGCGGAAAACCTCGAAAAGAGGGAAAAAAAATCACCAGATCTAGCCCAGTAAAAAGCTTCCACTATATATTTGTTTTGGAGTACAAGTTTTCCCAATAACAAGATTACATAATTGTATATGAGAAGGGCTGACAATGAGAATCCCAAAATCAGCCAAACAACCATATAGTCAGTAGCTGGTAGTAGAGTGAACAGAGGAACAACCATCGATGAAGGTCGATAGAGAGACCGACGGAGATTGATGGTAGCGAGGATCAGCGGTGGCGGCTCACGACGGCGGTGGTTGGTAACCAACGAGGGTGGTCGGCGACCGTCGAGTGGTGACACTATTATGTCTAGAGGATTTTCAAGCTTTAGAGCTCTCTCCTCTCTCTTGTTTGGCCTCCCCTCATGTGAGAATGAGGGGCTATTTATAGATTGGAGGAGTGGTGTTTCTGTAGATACATGCAAAATCCGAACCACTCCACTTCATCGGACGGTTCAAAATGATTTCTTTGATCATTTGATGTATTTTAAGTATTTGAATGATTAAATGAAGTCGAGATTGTGAGATTTTGGGCACGTTAGATCCAGCTCGTCAAGACACTCGATTTGACTATAAACACTCAATGTTTGAGAGCTATTTAGGGATTTAACTGATATCCCAAGATTTCCAATGATATTTTAAGTGCTTGATCCCGTCAACTTCGACGCCTTGCTTTTAACATCAAGATTCGTGCTTGGACTAGTAGAATTTTCAGGGTCATATTGATATTATCTCAATCATCCAAAAATATATATACCGAATACTTGAAAATAACAGATTTTTCAATGAAATTTGCGGGTCTATTAACCATTTATTTTGAGAGAACATATCTTCATGGAACGTAATTATGACCGGGATGCATGCGATGTGTGCAGTACGCGGCCAGATTTCGGTATCATCCCACGGCGCCAGGGCATGTTCGGGTCAAAATAGACCGATGGGCTGAAGGCCGGACGACCGCGGAAAGGGTCATTACCGGCAAATGGCCGAACGGGTCACGTAAACGGTCGACGCTGAACGGTCGCAGGAGGCGCAATGATCGCTACGCGAAGTCGCTGGAAGGTCCCAGAAGGTGGTCTCGAGCTGGGTCGCGAGCCGCGAGGCGTCGCAATGGGGTCGAGGCTGGTTTGGGTCGCCGAACTACCGAATAATGGAGGCCGAACCGCCCGCGGAAGTCACGCTGGTTCATGATCCGGCTGGTGGTGATTCTGTCACGGGTCGGGAGTTCGGCCGCATGAACCGGCTGAATCCATGGGTCAGAAGTAGCGATGCTGCGACCTGGATACTGGCGGGCGGGTCCACGAGGGTTTTTTGTCGCTACCGCTTTGGGTTTTTGAGCTGGTTTTGCATTTTGGCGCTTTTGATCTTTTTGCCTCTACAAGGGTCTATAAAACCCCAGTCCAAGGGGAGAAGACACACTCTTATATGTTTGAGTGTCTCTTCTTAAGAGGAGGTCATTCGAGACATCAGGCAGAATTCCGGCTGAGACTCCGCTTTTCCCTCGAAAGAGGCCAACGCTGCCACACGGGACGGAGGCAATCAAAGCGCGTAGTTCATATGGTGATGCTCCAGTTTTCCCTCGAAGAGGCGACCGCTTTGTCGACCGGCCTGGGTTTGAGGTGATCGCGCCCAGTTTCATACGACGAGGCACCGGCTTTCGAAAGAAGCCCTGGACCGACCGAAGTTCGAGGATCAAGGCGCCGTAGTTCATACGACAGAATCTGGTTTTCCTCAAAGAGGCGTCAACTGCCTCCTGGAACGGCATCGGACGCAGAGTCAATTTAGACGGCGCGCATGGACGACCGCGAATGGCGCGATCGCGGAGATGCAATGCGGCTGGCGTGATTGTCGACAAGATACGGCGGTGGACCGACGACGGATGACCTACTGACCATGCCGGTGGAGGTGGTCAGGCCGACGGGTGGTCGAAGAAGAATCAGCACGATCGGCGGTGAATACGGGATGACCGACGATGATGAGCTGTGAGACGGGAGATGGTCGGCGGACCGCCGACGGTGATTGCGGTCGGCTGTGGGGTCGGCAATGCGAACCGGAGACAGAATGATGTGGCGACTAATTTACGGGGATAACCACGATGATGGCGACCGAGAGATGACCGCGATAATGCGGGACAACGATCGCGGGTCAATCACGATGATTCCGATAGCCGCGCAAGCGAATGTCGGAGCGCGCGGATGATACCGCGATGACCGGTGGTCAACAGAAGAATCGGCGAAATGAATAACCACGACCGGCGTGAGTCGGGGATGACCCGACAATGGTGGTTACCGCAGATGGTGAAGATGGCGCGGACCGCGAGATAGTCGGCGACGCGGATTGGCTACCGACGGGTGACAACAACTACAATACCGATGGTGAACGCCGCAGACTAGCCGAACGCGGATGGAACCAAATGAATGGCGTGGTGACCGGCCGATGGTCGAATGGTTTGACCGCCTGGAGACCGTCGGCGACGGCAGAAGCCGGCAGTGGTGACCAACGGAGACGGCTGGAGAAAGCACGGATGATTTTTTTATCCGAGGTTGTCGCCGAGTGTGACTCAATGATGTTAACCCAAGGGGTTTAATCAATACACCGAGGATTTTGACCCATCCAGGTTGTTTATCGAAGTGTTACGACATTAACCTGTGAAGAGGTTGAGAATCCCCGAGATTTTGACCCATCCGGTTGTTTGTCGAGTGTTACCCGACATTAACCTGTAGAAGAGGTGAAAAGTCTACCAAGGACTTTTGACCCATCTCTAGGTTGTTTGTCGAGTCTTCGTTTTCACGACGCAATGGAAGAGGTTGAATTGAATCCGATGATTTTTTACCTATCCAGGTTGTTTGTCGGTGTTACCCATGACGCTAACCTATATGGAAGAGGTTGAATTGAATCAAAAAATTTTGACCTATCCGGGTTATTTTTTCGAGTGTTACCATGACGTTAACCTGTATGGAAGAGGACGAATTGAATCTGAGAATTTTTATTCAGGTTTTTTGTCAGATACGCAACTGATGGATGAGGTCTTGGGAAGTCCACCAAAGACCTTTTGACCTATCCTAGGTTGTTTGTCAGAGTCTTTGCTCGATGATGTTAACCTGTATGGAAGATGTCGAATTGAATCCGCAGAAGATTTTGACCAATCTGGTTGTTTTGTCGAAGTCTTTGCCGACGCTAACTCGCATGGAGTAGTAAAGTTTTGATCTATCCGGTGTTATTTGTCATTGCTTTTCGACACATTAAAGAGATCAATTAAATCCGATTTTAACCCATTCAGATTGTTTGTCAAAGTATTACGATGACGTTAACCTCGTATGGAAGAGGTCAATCAAAACATCTGTTATGGTTGTGGCCAAAGTTGCTCCTTAACCTTGGTCTTTTCATTGGTATTGACTTGCTTCTAACCGAGCATCAATTAGATATCCGTAATATTGATTTAGATAATCTTTGAGATTAAGAGTTGCCCCGCTCGGCGAATCAAGGAACTAAGTTTGATGAATCTTGATTCTTCTGCGCCCTTAAAAGCTTGAAATGCTCCACCCTCGATAGTGGTTTGATCTTGTTGGAAAACTTGGGTCATACACGATGAAATGATGGGAATTAGTTTCCAGACGCCAACCGCTATGCTAGAAAACCGGTTCTTGAGTGAAAGTTTACTTGGCCTTGCTAGGAAATCCAAAGACACAATAAGTATTTAAAGAGTGAACAAGAAAACTCCAGAATTTTCATGTGGAAAATCTCGAAAAGAGGAAAAAAATATCACGGGGCCTAGCCCAGTAAAAAACTTCCACTATATATTTATTTTGGAGTACAAATTTTTCCCATAACGGAATTACATAATTGTATATGAGAAGGGCTGACAATGGGAATCCCAAAATTAGACAACATATAGTAGTTTGGGTTGTTGATTGCTAGTGGTAGCGATGATGGTGAACAATGGGGAGCGACCAGCGATGAAGGTTGTCATGATGAGACCGATGGAGATTGGCGGCGAGGATCGTGGTGGCGGCTGCGGCGGCGGTGGTTGGTAACCAACGAGGGTGGTAAGCGGCCGTCAGTGGTGGCGATTATGCGGAGGATTTTCAAGCAGTTTCTCTCCTCTCTCTTGCTTGGCCTCCCCTCATGTGAAGAACGAGAGGATATTTATAGATTGGAGGAGTGGCGTTTCTGTAGATACATGCAAAATCCGAACCACTCCACTTCATCGGACGGCTCAAAATGATTCCTTTGATCATTTGATGTATTTTAAGTATTTGAATGTCAAATGAAGTCGGAATTGTGAGATCTTGGGCTTGTTAGATCCATCGTCAAGGCCGATTTGGTATAAACACTCTATGTTTGAGAGCTATTTAGGGATTTAACTGATATCCCAAAATTTTCAATGATATTTTAAGTACTTGATCTCAACCAGTTTCAACTTCGGATCAGCTTATTTTTAACATCAAGATTCGTGCTTCGACTAGTAGAATTTTCAGGATCATATCATGTATACTAGAGTTATTACTAGTGTCTAAATATAAAGAGGATTGACAAAATATTTTCCTATTTCAGTTGAATTAGATCAAGGATCGGCTTTAAGCCCATATCTTTTTGCTTTTATTATGGATGGTCTTTCTAAGCATTTACAAGAGGATGTAACTTAGTGTATGCTTTCTGCTGATGAAATTCTTCTTGTTGATAAAAATAGAGGGGGAGTTTGAGAGAAAGTTGAATTCTGGAGGTCAACCTTAGAGTCTAAAAGTTTTCATTTGAGTATATCTAAAATTGAATATATAGAGTGTAATTTTAGTTGTATAAGTTCTAGTGGTGTGGTTATAACATTAGGTGAATAAGTCTTTAAAAAGATGAACATTTTAGTTATCTTGGGTCTAATGTTCAAAATGATGGTGAAATAAATGGGGATGTTATTAGAAGAATTCAAGTTGGATGGTTGATGTGAAGCAATGCATCTGGCCTGTTGTGTGATAGATAAATACCGCTTAGACTTACGAGAAAATTTTATAAGATGTTGATAAGACCTGTAATAATTTTTGACACATAATATTAGCCAGTAAAAGAGAAGCATAAAATTAAGTTAAATGCTGCAGAGATGAGAATGCCCGAGTGGATGAGTGGACTTACTCTTAAGAGATAAAATATGAAATGAATATATTCGTGAAAAGATTAGAGTAACTCTAATGACAGATAAGATTAGATAGAGTCACCTTAGTTGGTTTGGTCATATTACATGTTGGTCATCCGATGACCCAATTAGGTGAGTAGATGTATTAGATTCGCCTTATGTTAAGAAAGGTAGAGGTAGACCTAAACAGATTTGGTTAGGATGTATAAAAAATAACTTTAGTTTAATAGAATTAAATGAGAATTTGACATTTAATATGACACAATATAGAAGAAAGATTCATGTCGCCAACCCCTCATAGTGAGATAAAAGTTGTTGTTCTTGTTGTTATCTTTGTCTCTACATTCACTCGCCATGGGTACACCCAACCCATAGTCAGCCACAAGTGCAATTATTCATTGAACATCATTGCCCGCATCAAAAACATCTCAAAAAAAAAAAAAAAAAAAAAATTCAGTTCAAACTAATTTGTATAAGAAATTATATCATTAGTCATAAAACTATTTAATTCAAGTGTTCAGATGTGACATTTACAGAATTCACAGTGCAAAATTCAGTGGATTCTTCTTGATTTAGGAAGTGCAGTGGAAAACAATTCCTAAAACGAATAATATTTTGAGTCACTGTAAAAACAGAATGCTCTCAACTTGGTGGTAGAAACTACTTCAACCTCTCCAGTTTGCACTTAAGAATGAAATTGTGCTGCCCTTGTGTTAAAAAATCTAAAGAAGTTAACATTTCAGAAGATTTACCGACACATTTTTTATGTTAAGAAAAGGATTTCTAAATACCAACGGCTCTCATATTCTTCTTATTTGCTTTCTAAATCCGTTTCTATGAGACAGACATACCTTCTGCATCTCTGACCAGATCCAAAACTATGTCTTCCTTCAGTTCTACTCCAGGACTCGAGCTCTCACTGCAGGCTTGAGGTTTGAGATTAACAGCCTCTCAGCATTCTTCGAACCTGAAACAGCTTACGTCGTGATCGATGGTTAACCCTGCCGCCTGCATGAAGGAATACATGACTGTTGGCCCCATGCCATGAAACCCTGCCTTACAAGGTCCTCGCTGATCTAATCTGTCTTCGGGGTCCTTACCGGGAACTGACGAGGGTATTGAAATCAGCTCACTATTGGCTTGTGGTTAACAAAGCTCCAACAGTATTGATCAAATGATCCAAACTCCTCTATAATCTTCACCAGTACAACAAAGCAATGGTGATGAGAACTTGGGGGTAAAAATTGATAAAGATATGGTCCATAGAAGATAAAGGAGCTTTAATAATGAGATGATAAAATGCAATGGCCTAGTCAAGAAGTTCAGATTGTGTACATTTCAGGCAAGCAATAAATTGGTTAATATTATCTGGATTCCTTGTTCAAATGGCAGACGGTGATTGCTGAGCTCCAGCCACCAAGTTGGAAGTTTGGACCAACTGATGGCTGGCAAAACAATAAGGTACATAGACTGAATGGATCTGAGTTGAAGTTCTGAATAATTTCAACCATTTATGCCTTTAACATTGCTTTTCTAGAATTACAGTCAATGAAAGAAGAATGTGGCTACAAAAGAATCAAAAGGGGGAGGCGAGGAAAAAAAAGGAAGAGATTTGAATGAACCTTGAGAATCAGTCGTCCATTTTCGACGACATCTCGCAGTTTTGTCACTGAAAGAAGAGAGCTTGCGATGCTTCCTGGAGCTATTAGCTGATTCTTATTCATTTTAGAAACCAGTACAGGATAAAAGTTCATGAAGACCTCCCTGAACATTTTCCTTTTGTTAAGGATTGCTGGCCAGGTAAGTTCGGCTAAAGTACTTGATAATACAAGCAATTCAAATAGTTTCCTGTACAATTTTCATACACTTTCTCCAAACAGACAGACTCCAAGGCATTGAATTCATATACTTATCATCATGGACAGGAACACCCCACTCTTCATCATGAAAGCTCGCATAAGCTGAATCTGAAAAAGCAGATTAAATCAACATCCAATTGCTATACAATGCAATTTTTTATAAACAATTGCATCAATTCTGTAATTTTTTAAATAATAAGTATCAAACACTTGTTGCTTTTTTAAAAAAATAGTACTTTTAAGTTAAAACGAGTGCATTACAAACGAAGTACAAGCACATCAAATAGAGTTGGATAGATTAGGAAAGGTCAAACTGTCATCTTCTAATATCTCACATCCTTCTGCCATCATGAGATATCTTCTAAACAACAAAATTTTCAGGGCTAACCTTATAGAAACTCCATAGTTTACGCTAATTTGATTCCGTCAACAAAAAACTATCTTTACAGTTCTTTAGTTCGGCAATTTCATGTTTTGACGGCCATTTTATGACAATGCGGAAGTAGATGAAAGGAGAACAAACTAGTATTCGGTGTTATCCAAGCACACCTCTTCTTCATCTGCATGGTCTCCATTGCTTCCAACATAACACCATTAGCTACGATCACCTCCACCTCGCCACAATCACCTCAGGTTTTGGAACGCTCTGTCTTCGCTTGGAGGTAAAGCTCGGCCTGCTAATTCTTCCCGTCGACGCACGACTGCAGAAGGAATCAGTAGATGCGTCTGAAGAGCAAGAAGTGTCCAGAGAAAAATTAGATTGTAACAGCAGTTTCTTCCTCCTCGGAACCGCCACAGGCTGAGATTGGCGGTGAGAATGGCTGAGATTCCGTTTCTATAGATAAGCCTTTCTTCTTCACGATTAAGTTGCGACTGCGCTATTTCCCTTCCTCTTTGTGGCTTCGAAGCTGGTTTCGACGACACTATCGTCAACCTTGCATTGTTGCCAGTAGGACCAAGAACAGGCCGGAACTCTGACTCCTTCACATTCATAGAACGGAACTTAGGCGTTCTCGACATGGAGGTGCAAAGAAAGACTTCTTTATCCCCAGATTCCAAACTCAAAAACTCACGAAACGCACTGGTTAAACCCATCAACAGTACACATCCTGTACCTAATCAACTCCTCCATGGAAACCTCAAAAAATTAACATTAAGGAGTTTCGAAAGACGTCAGCTTTCACCCCAACTGAGCCTTTAAAGTTTCTGAACAAACAATTTCGCGTGCGCTGCCCGAATCAACAAAGGGAGCTCCAGAAACACTGCAATTTTAGTGCTTGATTACCGAAGCCCAAAAGCAACTTAAATCCCACGCTTCATCTTCGTGGAATTTCCATTGAATCCTATGCCATTAGGAACACGGTTAGACCCTGCGATCTATTCCCCAGAGCAAAGAGAGAGGAAAATCCTAGCAATAAAGGAAAACTCCCCGATCCAAATAAGAACCTTGCCTCTTTCTATACAGAGCGTTGCTGAAGATTAACCAAGCGGAATGTTTGGAAGCGAGGGGAGAGAAAAAGGACGAGCGAAGAGTAAAAGGGCCTTTGGTGCTGCTGTGCTGTGCCGCTGTGAAGCTGATGTAGAAAAAATTTTATATAAAAAATTATTGTTGTTAAAGTTATGATTTTATTTAAAAAATTTGGTTCAAAAATTTTTATGCTATAGTTATTTGTACAAAAATATTAAAATATTTCTATAAATATATGAGGTGGATAATATAAAATAGAATGATGAAAATCAGGATAACTAGTACAATGATTAATAATCAGTCAAGTAAATTATATTAGAAGATTATACATCACTTAATAAATTAAATTACTTAAAAAGTAGCAGTAATATTAAAATAATAAGTATAATAAGTACAATAAGTAGGACAATCAAAATATTAAGCTTGTTATACTATTGATCAAATTTTTTTTAAAAAAATTTCTCCAACACTACCCTCCAAGCATCATCAATACTTGAAGTGGCACTCGTATTCGTCAACCCATTTTAAAAAGTTGCAATCATCTCCTATATATTTTTGGACACCTAAAAATCTTCTTCCAAAATTTCCTTCTCTATGTGAAGGGAATACTATATAGTTGTAATACCACTTTGGAGGTAGAGATCGAGTCATATTTCCTGAGATAAATTTGTATGATAAGTGAAAATCTTAATATAAGGTCGGGTTATATTGCAAAAAAATTCAAATTTGATAATGAAGCAATTATTTTCACACACACACACACACACACACACACACACATATATATATATATATATATATATATATATATATATATATATATATATATATATATATATATATATATATATATATATATATATATATATAAATAAGATTTGAAACAACAAATATAACTTAAAAAGGAAAAAGCTAACTATCCAAAGCTTGATATATATTTTTTTGGGGGATTTATATACATACCACGCAATTCTTATACATTTACATATTTCACACCTAAATTTGAATATTTACTTAAATAGCACTTAAATCTTTATTATTACATCAAAAATACCACCTTGGTTACTTTTTCCAAGTGAAATGCACCTTTTTCTGCATAGGAAAAGTGTTAGTTTTGTAAATATTCAAATTTGAGTGTGAAATATATAAATGCATATGAATTTCGTGGTATGTATGTAAATTTCCCTATTTTTTTTCACAAAGAAGATAGATATTTTATTATCATGAAAAGAATCTACACAATCCTTAAAGGGGAAAAATCTCAAAACTAATGCTCCTAAGAGCTACAATTATCATAACACAGAAATTCCCCTAATTAATACAAAAATAGAATAAAGAAAAAAAATAAGTGAAAATCATCAACCCCAACTAATTCCCTTATGAGAAAAGAACAAAACCACCATAAGGCACCATCCTGTAAAAAAACTTGCAAGAAAGCTCAAAAAGGAAATAAGCAAGTGTATAAAAAGACATTAAAGGAAAATAAAAAGGAAGGCTCACGCTCAGGCTCAGGATCAGGCTAAGTTAAAATCCATCTCAAGGAGCAACATCATATGTGAGCATCTAAACTTTGAAAAGAAGGGTTACAATCACATAATATGCTACCAGCTGTAAAGATATAAAGAAAAAACATCATTATCATCATAAAGAAAACACCCACGGTAAAGAATCAGCCACTAAGAAACAATTACAATACCAATCAAATTCAAACCACCATAGGCAATCAGGAAAGCAACAAGAAAGGAAATAGCAGGCAGAGATAGCCTAAACATCAGTAGGAATAATAGCCCAATGACCCAGCCAATCGAGAAATAGAAGGTAGAAACAACTCATATCAGCAAACCAACATCATAAAGAGGCAAATCACCTAGCCAACCACTTAGCCTAGAAGCAACGACCCATATTAGATTGAAAATAGGAAGAACAACACAACGACCTATCCAACCGAGAACTAGTAGGTAGCACCATTCCAAATCAGCAAACTAACAGTAGTAGGAGGCAAATCACCTAACAGGCAACACCCAACAAACAATAGGTAGCACTATCCCAAATCAACAAACCAACAGTAGTAGGAGGACAATCACCCAGCAGGCAACACCCAACAAATAGTAGGTAGCACCATCCCAAATCAGCAAACCAACAACAACAAGAGGCAAATCACCCAGCAGGCCACCCAACAAACCAACATTTTAGTAAACCCAACCAGAAGGAAATAACACAACAAAGAAGCACCCAACCTTTAACCTAGCAAACAACCAAAAAATATCTTCACCCAGCCACCAACTCAACAAACAGGAGCACCCAGCAACCCACACCATCAAAGCAACTGCATGATCACCTATACAAAAACTTCTTCGAGAACTTTATTGTCGCCAAACCACATAACAACTAATAGCAAGGCTCACAAGGAGCCACATATTGTAACTCATTATAATTCCTAGGGAAAACTTTATTTTCAAGCCCAATTGAAAACACAAAATAATACTAAATAGATGCTGAACAAATAAAGACTTGACCAAGCATTGGACAAAATCACAAACCAAGAAAAGGAAGAGATCACAACTCGATCCTTATAAAGACCGTCTTAGCCATATTTATCATAGAGACATCAAGATTCTACCGTATGAAAATTAAGATTCAACCCTGATAAATGATCAACTCTTAGGTATGAGCATGAACACAAACACATAATAAAGATAGACTTCACCCAGCCGACTACTCAACATAGTAGCAGCAGCCAAACTCATCAAAGCAACAAAAAGAACAACAACACCATGACCTAGGCAACCGATAGATAATTAGTGTTGTTAACCATAGATTACATTAGCAGCCCACATCATCACAACAAAAGTAGCATATACCAACTGAGCAATAAACCAAGTCACACACTGCACTCATTTGGTAAACAAAACCAACAAGATCACAGATGAGTTCAACACTTCAGCAACCCATAAATTTGATAATTTATATTAGTCAAAAAAATAGAACAACAACAACCAATACAAGCTAGTCAAGCTTTAACTAAACATTAGCTAAGGCATTTATAATTTGTTCTCACAAAAGTTTCATCTCTATAGCTCCATCTCGATCTTGAGATTCTGATTCAATATTTTCATGATTTAGGTCTAATATTGATTATCCTATTTGAAACTCATACGTAATCAGTGGAACATAGGATAGATCTTCATCTACAATATTAAACTCAACATCATCTTGCGAATGATGTCTTCTAATGAAATTATGTAGAGCCATCATTACTGCAACTATCTTAATTTATTTTTCTTCCAAACACCAAAAGTCCTTTCAATAATACCGCGTAGTGATGAGTGTCGCTTATTAAACATATGATTCCTACCACGAATCGTATTACTACTTCGCTCAAAATCTGGTATATGATACTTTGTATTTGGATAAGGCTTAAGGAACCCACATTGCATTGGATAGTTGGCATCAACAAGGTAGTATTTGCCTATTTAGGGAAGTAACAATATTGTTATACATGGCATATTCTCAATTATTCATTACGAATTGCAATTATAACATACCCGAAGGAGGCATTGGTAACTTATATCATGGTTGTTGAGTTACAAATTTAAATATACGATTGTCATGTGCTAAACCTTCCCATCTGGCCATAATAAATATGAAACATATGTTGAAATTGCATGCAGCTATTATATTATGAGTGGTAGACCCACAACTTTTGGAGTGAGCTCTCAAGCCCATCCTCTTAGACTTAGGAATCTTTTAAACACTAAGATTTCCTTAGTCATAAGACACATCTAGTGATTAGGTGAAAACTTAACCTAAGCTTAGGGACTTAGAAGTGTTAATCATAAGATTAGGCTATGCCATAGGGCTTAAGGAAATTACCTATCATATAGCCTAAACCCAATCTAGATACACTTTCTTAAATCAAACCCAGATTCAAATCTCAAACCAAATCTCAAATTAAAATTCAAATTCTAAATCTAATTTCAAATTTGACTCCAAATGATTGAAACTCAAAATCAATTCAAATCCTAAGATCCTTCCTAAGCGATATGAACCACATTCATAAGCTTAGCCAAAACACCCTTTAGATCAAATCAAACTCAATCGATCTCTTTGTAAATCAATTATTCCTTCATTTATATTCATAAATATAAAAGAAATCCAAATTCAAATGACCAAAACTAAATCAAAAATCAAATACAAATAAGCACTTTAAGCCAATTCTTTGGACTTAGCCAAATTCTATCCAAATCAAGTCAAAACTAATGGATTTTCTATTGAATCAATCATTCATTCAATCATTTATCCAAATATAAATAAAATCTACAATCATCAAATCAAATTCAAGTCAATCCAAGTCAAGCATAACTTAACCCTTTTGACTTGAAATTTTCAAATGAGCCAAAATCCCTTAGACTCCAAATTGATTGCCATTGAATTATATTTCAATCTAAGGCTCATATTTAAGTTAAACTAAACTCGAATCAAACTGAAATAAAACCAATTAACCCACTTAGGTCCACTTGACCCAAAGTGACCTAACGGACCCATATTAGCCAACTTCCAATTCAACCCAAATTGGATTGAACTAAGCTCACCAAAATCTTCCACCATGATTGTTGATCACCCTAGGATGATCAATTACAATCAATTGGGTCAAACCAATCCAACTTAGTCATTTGACCAAGTCAACCCTTAGCCCAAATAAACCAAAACTAGCTAAAACTCATCCTACATCAAATTGATTGAAACCAATGATTTGAATCAACCCAAATTCAATATTTAAATATGACTTGACCGCCAATTGAATCAAACCAAGCCCAATTGGCCATTCGATCCAAGTTGACCTAAATTAGCCTGAAGGACCAAATTGGGTCAAATTATGATCTAACCAAAATTGATTGCAACCAATGACTCAAGTTCATTCCAATTTTATTATTGAGCTTGGCCAAAGCCATAATTGAGTATAATTTGACCAATTGGTCAACTTGACCCAACCTAGCCCAAATTGACCTAAAGGGTCAAAATTAGCCAAAATTTAAATTAAATCCAAATTGATTCAAATCAAAGACCACATTCATCTTCAATTAGCCAATTGAACATGAATCAACCCATAACCCAATCCAATTTAGCTAATTTTGGTCAAATCGGTCAACTTGACCCATTTGACCTTTTTGATTCCAAATGAGCCAAAATTAATTCTAAGCTAAATTAAATCAAATTAATCATACAAAACTCTCAAGTTATCATTTGAACCTAACCTAAGCCTTTGTTTGACCCAATTTTACCAATTGGTCAACCTAACCCGATATGACCCAATATGACCCAAATTGAGCCAAATCTCTTGAAACCAAGCCATGACCCATTGGTGGCTGATCAAACCTGACCCAAACCCATTTAGGAACAGCTCAAAATCAATCCAACCCAATTAAATCTCTCATGGATCATCCCCCACATAGGATTCCACCCAACCTCATTTAATTCTCCCCATCATATGCATTTAACTCCTCCCTAATATTTGCATTCAATGAAACTGATCATATGACAGCAAGATAGGACTTTGGAGCAAAAATTCAAAGTTCTTAATGAATCAATCATCCATCCTAACCACCCTAAGCAGAATGACAACACTTTAGAGCCAAAAAATTCAAAAAAAGTGGATTTTCGGCCACTATTAAAGGAGGGGGAAATGAGGCTTCATGCTTCTTCATCCTAACACTATTCAGCCCCAAAGAGCTCCCCAACATAAAAAAAAGAACCCATCCCCCACCTCTTTGAGCCATTTTTTAGATCAAAAATACAAATAGAAGCTTTTCTGGCGAGGCGACGGTGAACATTGGAGAATACATCATTCTGAAGTGAAGGCGAAGGCTACACTCATTCCAAAACTTTTTCTTGCACCTAGGAGCTTGCTCGGATCTTCATCACTGTCGTAAACCATCGCCGACGAGATAAATTTTGCCAAACTTTAGCTGGCCTTAGGATTTCTCACTTTTTATGTTAATTTTCATACGATTTTAAAAATTTCCCTTAAAAAAACCCCATAATTTTAATTTTATTTGATCCCAATACAAAGTAGAATTTTTTTTGGAGAAAATTTACATGAAAATATGTTCAATCGGACCTCATTTTGCATTTTTTTTTTTGCATTTTTCTTGTCAATTTCACCTGTCGGTGAGCAATAGCCATCGATCCACGTTGATGGATCGAGCGGCTCGAATCATGTCGGACCGTGTCCTTCGACCCTCCCATGTGATGCTCTCGATGTGATCAGTCACGGACCATCCGATCCATGATGGGGATGTGCAGATCAAACCATGCGTCATTTTCCCAAGTCTCGCATTTTTTCGCTCATGCGCTGCATCAGCACCACGTGGTCCAACCACGCAGTGCCACATGCCACGTGTATCACATGCCCAATCGTCCAGCACCACATGGCATCGTGTCGCTGACTGGGTTAAGTGGGAAATCACTTATTTTCTGATTTGAAAAATTATTTAAGTATCCTGAAACTTTAAAAATTCATAAAAAATAAAATACTTAGCGAAAAATTACAAATAAGGCCTTGTTAGATTCATCTTTCCGAGAGGAATCCAAAGAATTAAAAATTTCTAAATTCCACTGAATGGTTTAAGCTTAATTTAAGTTTTAGGTAAAATAAAGTTTAATTAATTATTCTAAAAATATAAATCAGATTGAGTTGAAATTTTCAATAATAGAAACTAAAGTTAAAACACACCTATGATAAAAATATCGAGTGAAAAAATCTTTTGGGTTGGGATAAATTAAATTTGGAAGTTGAGATTGTCTATTTTAATAAAATAAATCAAATAAAAAATCCAGAAATTTACAAAAATCTTTAAAATAGCTTAAATCACTTCAGTTGACTTCTAGGACCTTAAATAAATAATATGATTTTCTAAATCCCCCCAAACGAACACTTAAGATTAAAGTTTAATCAATTAATAATTAATTAAAACATAATCTAAAAATAATTTAAATATCAAATCAAAATCATAAATGAAATAACACGTAAGCAATCATTAATCAAAACTCAAATCAGAAAAATACCATTCTCAGAGAAAATTAAATTAAATATGATTAAACCTATTTAAGTTAATAAAACTCAATTAAATGATTAAATCTTAAATCAAACTTAAAATTAAACAAATATAGGAAACTTTAACATGGGTCAAACTAGTATAACTAAGCATACACTAAGCATGAAATCATAATCATATGAAAATCCTTAATGAATATAAATAAACTGAAACTAATTAATCATTAAATAAACTAAAAATCAAATTGATTAATAAACCAATCATTTAATATTAATCAAATTAAACCAAATAAAGTGAAAGTAAACTTAATTAAGATATGATTAAATCACATTTAAAAAATCAATCCATTTGGAATAAGATGATTAATTAGCCATTAATACATAAACCTAACAAGTAAATCAAACATGAATGAATTATAATAAACATAATAAATGAAGAAAATCAAACCTAACTATGATTATGAATAATCAAGTTTACTTGAAATAAAAATAAATAATTAAATCACTTAATCTAATCAAATGATAGTAACAATGATAACCCCTAATCAACAAAATTTAGATAAATGCTTAATTAAAACTATCAAATCAAACAAGTCATATGTAGGCAATTAAGTCATTAATCTCTAATTAAACAAACCTTTAATTAATCAAATGATTTAAAAATCTATTTACACTTAATCAAACTTAATTAATTAAACATCTAATTAATGGAAACTTAATGAATTAATCCATCATCTTAATGAATCAAATTAATTTAAATAAATTACATTAAAGCTAACTCTTAAATTAAGCTTAAATAAAACCCCTAATTAGATTTAATAATTAATTACACCCCTCACGTAAACTAATTAAGTTATTCACATTAATCATATTAAACCTAAGCTTAATTAAACATAAATGCAATTAAATATCAATCAAATCTTAAATTAAACATAAATCATTAAGTCATTAATTATATCATTAATCTAAATAAATATAAAACCAAATTAAAAATTAAATAAATCTTTATTTAATTTAATAATTAACCTAAACACACTTCTTAATTAAACTAATTACCCTTAAGTTAATCCAGTTGAATAAATGCCTAATTAATGCAAACTTAATGAATTAATCCATCATCTTAATGAATCAAATTAACTTCTTAAATCAAATTCAAATCAAACACTTAATTAATCTACTAATTAATTTGATCACACATCTTAAATAAACTAATTAAGTTAATTAAACTAATCATATTAAACCTAAGCTTAATCAAATAGTGAATTGCAATTAAATACTAATCAAAACCTAAATTAAACCTAAATTATTAAATCATTAATTACATCATTAATCTAAACAAATATAAAACTAAATTAAAATTAAATAAATCTTTATTTAATTTAATAATTAACCCTAACACACTTCTGAATTAAACTAATAATCACATTAAACCTAAGCAAACCTATTGACTAATAAAGCTAATCAAATCAAATTAAATCAAATTAAATTAAATTAAGAAAGACTCTCATCATTTTAATATGTAATCAAATCAAATCTCATTCAACCTACTTAAAAAAAAAAGATAAACTAATTAACTATCTAATGTATGAAATCAAAATACAAACCAAACTTTGATAAACATGACAAATGGATGAGATCAAAAGTAAAATTCTAATTACAAAGAATCAAACTCAGTTAAGCATCAAAATAAAATCTCAATTAATCTAATCTAATCAAACTATAAATAAATGAGCCATGATAAACATAAAATTAAATCACAAAACTATAATAAAAAAAGAATTAGATATTAATTTAAAAAGATATTGAATTATCAAGATTTAATTAAACTAAAACATTTAATCTAAAATTAGTCAATCAAAAACACATGGATTTAAACAAACTTAAAATTCATTAGAGATTTAGGATATTGAATTATCAAAATTTCATTAAACCAAAACATCTAATCTAAAATTAATCAATAAAAAACACATATATTTAAACAAACTTAAACTTCATTAGAGATTAAGGATATTGAATTATCAAGATTTCATTAAACCAAAGCATCTGATTCAAAATCAATCAATCAAATACTTAAACAAACTCAAATTTTAATGCTAAATCAAATCAAATGAATTGCACAAATTCAAATGGGCTAATTAAGATACTTAAATACCTTAGTTAGACTCTTTATGAGTTAGAATGTAGAATAGGGTGAGTTCTGTCTACAAATAGAATTCATTCTATTCTTCATTCTTGAAAACCTAAACATCATTTTAACCAAATAAAAGTGAAATAAAAATGAAAAAAAATAAATCATTAAATCATTTAAATTGAAACCACCCAAAGGTAAAAGTTAAACGAATTCAAAGTCCAAATTGAAACTTAAACTAAAGAAGCCTAGTAAAGTCTCGTCACACAAGCCTTAAGCACACACATTAGAATATTAAGTCACCACTAAACTTCCTAGTATCATGAGCATTTCCTACTTTCTCTCTTTGGATTCCAAAAATAAGTCTTCTCCTTGATCTATCCCATTTGATTTTCTAAAATAGCCAATCCTTTGATAGTCTTAACTTTGAAATCTTTGGAGACCCTAATTGTGTACTTTAGTCGAGAGTATTCTTAAGGAATTCTCATTCCTTATGATGTAATTAACTATGGGGGCTTGCCTCAATAGAAAAATTAACGAACATAGCTTAAAATAAACCCTACTTTACTTTTCCATGTAAAGTAGGGGAAAGATCTCTGGTATATTCGAAGACCCATCATGCTTTAGGAGTTCTTATTAGGTGATTAGGTCCATTGTTGGGTGGTGATTTCTATCTTTCGAGATAGTTGTTGACCTTATTTTTACAATGAGTTCTCAACCCCTCCATCTTAGACATAGGACTCCTCTTAGAATTTAAGAGATCGTTAGTCCTAAGACACATCTAGTGATTAGGTGGACACTCAACCTAATCCTAGAGACTTAGAAGAGTTAATCATAGGAGTAGGTCATGCCTTAAGGGTGTTAAGAATGCCTACCCTATAACTTGAACCACTTTCCTTACTTCCTTCCTTCAAGTCAAACTCCAAATCAAATCAACATGAAACCTAAATCAATTTTAGCCTAGATTTTCTCCAAACTCAAATCAATGCCATAGGATTGAAACCCATGATTAAAATCCATGATTGAAATTCCAAAATCCAAATATTTCCCAAGTCCTTAATTTCCCTTCTAAGGACTTAGCCTAAAAATCATCTTCAAATTAATTCAAATTCATGAATTTTTCCATAACCCAATTATATTCTCATTTATATTCACATATATAAATGAAATATAAATTCAAATCAAATTCCAAGTTGAAATTCCAAATTCGAAATCTTGCCTATGTCCTTTGATTTCCCTTCAAGGACTTTAAAAATCATCTTCAAATCAATTCAAATTCATGAAATTTTCTCATAACTCATTTATATTCTCATTTATATTCATATATATAAATGAAATATAAATTCAAATCAATCAAATCAAATCCAAAATTCAAATTCCTCATTCAAAATCCTTCTTAAGTCCTTAATCCTCTCTTAAGGAAAAAATCATCTTCAAATTAATTCAAATTCATAAAATTTTCTCACAACTCATTTATATTCACATATATAAATGAAATATAAATTCAAATCAATCAAACTAAATCCAAAATTCAAGATCAATTCACAAATCTTTCCTAAGTCACCTTGATTTTCTCTTAAGGACTTAGCCTAGATCATGTTCAAATCACTTCAAACTCATGAAATTTTCTCATGACCCATTTATATTCTCAATTATATTCACATATATAAATGAAATATAAATTCAAAAAATAAAACCAACTCCAAAATTCAAGTTCAAATTCAATCAAAATCCAACCTAAGCCTTTCAAGTCAAATTCTTGAACTTAGCCAAATCAACTTCAAATCAAGCCAAACTCTTGATTTTCCTTCATAATTCAATCAATCCTTCAATCATGAATCCAAATATAAATACAAACTTCAATCACTTAACCAAAACTCAATTCAAAAACTCAAACCAAAATCCATTTCATGTTCAACCTTTGAACTTGAAATTATCAAATGAATCAAAACCCATTTGACTTCAAACCACTTGCAAATGGATTTATATTTCAATCATAATTCCATATGTAAGTTCAATCAAACTAATCAAGCTTTGACCAAGCCATTTGACCCACTTAGGTTCACTTGACCCAAAGTGAACTAAAGTACCCTTATGAGCCAAATTCTAATCCTAACCAAATTGGATTGAATCAAACTTACCTAAGCCACTCATCATGAGATGATCAATCACTCAAATTGGGCCAAACTAAGTCAAACCTAAGGGTTGACCAAGTCAACACTTAGCCAAAATGAAACTCAACATAGCCAAAATCCATCATAGGCCAAATTGATTGACACCAATGATCTAAATTCATTCATGATCAATGTTTGAACTTGACCAAGTCAAGATTTGAGCCTAACCTAGCCTAATTGCCCACTTGACCCAAGTTGACCCAACTTGACTGAAAAAGTCAAACTATGTCAAAACTTGATCTAATTCAAATTGATTGAAACTAATGGTCAAGTTCATTCTAAATCACTTGTTGAACTTGACCAAAGCCTCAATTCCTAACTTTGTGACCCCAACTTGACTTAAAGGGTCATATTGAGCCAAATTCAAACTTAACCAAAATTAATTGGAAACAAAGATACCAATCCACTTTATATGACCAACCAAACCTAAACCTACCCATGACCTAGCTCAAATAGGTCAAATGGGTCAAATTGGTCAACCCATTTGACCTAAATGAAGTCATATGAACCAAATTCAAACTTAAACCAAATTGAATCAAACCAAAGCCACCAAAATATTTCAAATGGTCATATGAACTTGACCCAACCCTTGGTTTGACCCAATTTGCCCACTTGGTCAACTTGACCCAAGTTGACCCATTTTGACCTAAATGAGTCAACATGAGCCAAATCACATCAAACTAACTCCAAATTCAATGAAACTTAGCTAAATCTATTTTCTCATCATATCAAACATACCCAAATTGAAATCATGGTCAAATGACCATTTTACCCTTAGGTCATAGGATAAATTTTGGCCAATTCTACTTGGAATTTGGTCAAATCCTCTTCATACCCACTTGGCACTCTCCTAGTGGATCAAGTGAACACTAAGGAGGGTGGTGCAGCCAACCTAATGGGCACAGGTGGCATCGTGCATAGGTAGAGGTGTAGAAAATTGACCGGGAGGCACATAGTGCCCCAGCAACACCTATTAACTTTGGGTCAACAATGGTCAAACCACCACTCCAATGGCCACATGGGAATCATGCCTCCACTTATTTTGAGCACATGGAGAGTTCACCTTCCCACTCCTCTGGCCAAACCAAACTTAATGACTCATCTAACAGCCTAGTAAACTCACTAAATCATGACAATTGATCAAAAATGACATGACAAGCTTCGACCATCCGATTGCAAAAGGGGGAGATATACTCCCCTTAATTAATTAAAAACTTAACATTCCTCAATTCAATTAAACTTAGGGAAGCCAGAGAAGCAATTCCTCAGCCTCTCCAAGCTTCCTAGAGTGATTTTAAAACTTCATTTCTCGATTTTCAGAGCTTGAAAACAGGGGACCTCCATTAAAGAGCCAACTCACTCCACACTCAAAACCAGTGCAATTCCTTTTACACACTCCCTCAGGGACCTCAATCGAGCTCACCCAAACTCTTTCCTAAGTTTTTAAACCAAGGGAGGAGCCATCTTGATCAAGACCGAGCTCAAGGAAAAGGGGGGTTGGTCCATAGAAGCATCCACTCAACCTCAAGAGCTCAAACCTTCAGCAAAGCTTCGTCTCAACCAGATGAAGCTTCTCCAAGGGAACCAAGCAGTGATCACCTCCGGTGAGGTTAGCCATTTTTTGAGCTTAATCTAGCTATGGTTTGGAGCTTTGTGAAGTGAATGTTAATCCCATAGAATCTTAGCCATTAGATGTGATCTAGGTTGCATGTTGATGGTGTGGGTTGAGTTTCATCCCAATCTGAGCTCAATCGAGCTTGGATCATGGCTTCAAACATGGACGATGTCCATGGCTCATAGAGAGCGTAGGATGGGTCTCTGGCCATCCATTCACTCATTTTGGATGAACGACCAAGATTAAAATGCATAATATATATGTTTTCCTCCCTCAAATCTGCAGTTTTAATCTTAGCCGTCCAATCCTTGATCAGACAGCTGAGGAGAAAGCGCATAGCATTGTCGCCACGCGATGCTACGATATGATGGGTTAAAAACCCAATCCCATCGTGCCACATGTAAAGCGCATGCCGCGTCAACGGTACATGTGGTGCCGATAGGATTAATAATATAATTAAGCTTTAAATAATTCATAATTAGTCACCAAACCTTCTAAAATCCATATCTAAGTGCAAAGAAATCAGAAAAATATGAAATAAATTGCATATGAAAGATAATTGAACATAGAATATTATAAAATTAATTTCAATGGATTTTCAATAGTATTTTTTTTTCTGAATTTGTGTTTTTATTAGGAATGTTAATTTGCTAATGACCCTTTAATTACTTCTCTGATTAATTCCAAACTTTTTGTGCTTAATTAGTGGGATAACTCTTGCCTCCCCTAATTTTTTTGGGATTTATTGGTGGCTTAATTAGGGGAATTGCTAGTTCATTCCTTAATTACTCCTTTAATGTAATTAAGCTTAATGAAGGGTATAATTTGTGGTTTAACCCTCTAATTGAGTCAATTAAGTTTTGATTAAGTGAATGTGAGGTTTAGGAAATAATTTTGGGATTCTTTTCTTGAGATATTCCTAAACCCCCTTTTCTTCCTTAATCCATTCTTAATTAAGGGTTAATTAACTAATTACCCCCTTAATTAATTCCATAAAATTCTAAAACCTTCCAGAACTTAATTAATCTATCTTGGATAGTTGCTTAGGTGTTCAAGAGCCTAAGTAAATTAAGAAAATCAAAACCCAACTCACATGTGTGAGAGGGGTTATGAAATTACTTAAGTTAAAATACCTTAGTTTAATTAATCATTAATCATGAGCCAAATTGCATTAGGCCTTTTCTTCCTAAGTGCATTGCAAATTTAAATTCCTTGTGAGGTTTTATGTCATCTCTTTGGCTCATAATTATTTGATTAAATATACTAAGGTGATATAGGTAAGGGGTAATTAATGCACTTAATTCATACCTTAACCTATTCAAATATAAAATGGATCTAATCATCTAAAAATTGAACTTAAATATCATACACATGTGGGAATGGATTAAGAACAATAAAATCACCTCACATTTCTCAAATTAAATCAAACTCAAAATAGAACCAAACCTTCTTTAAAAATAATTTGATTTGCTTTAAGCTTTCTTATTTCATAAGATTGTCTTTAGGAATTAATTAGGGTGAATGTGTTTGCATGATTTCATCATTTTAGTTCCTTCCCAACATGTTGAATGTGCATGTCATATGAATTTCAAGCATTCATTCTTTTCAAAAATCAAAATGAAAGTAAAATATTTTCTTTTATGTCAAATTGCATGTTTTGACTAAAATAGAAATATGAGTGACCATTATCACTATTAAATCCAAATTATTTTCAAAGTATATGAATCAATTACCAAAACTGAAAGTGTGTTACTTATATTTTATTTATGAGCTTGCATGTGAGTAAAATATAAGGATGTGCTTAGTGTAGTTTTCCTTCTCCCCTCTTTTAGTATAGTTTTAAATAGGATTTGGTAAAGTGTTTAGTATATTTGAAAAGAACCTAACACTTACCCAATTCCATCTCTTATTTATTCCTATGCTATTACTTAAGAATGATACCTACACTTGTACATATAAATTTCATAAACAAAAATAAATCAACCAACACAAACTTTTGCATTCTTTTGTTTTTCATTTATTTCTTTTGTACATATGCTTGTATTTAAGGAAAGTGGTATATTAGTCTGGACAACCCCGGGGTTGCGAGGCTTTAAGTAGCCCTAAGTAGATCTTGTATGTTACACCCCTGGTTAACAATGTCGTCATACTTACTTATGCCTTTCATACATTCATGTGTGCATATAAAAATTGGATAAGAAACCCTTTTTTATACTTAATGAAAATCATGCATCATAAGCATTCAAATTTTCCTTAAGTAAACTACTTAGCATTCATTATAAGGTGTGCTAAACATTCTCATTTGCATGTATAGATATACTTAAGATTCATCCATATGCATGTTATACATGTTGGAAAACAAATGAAGTGATGTGTGTTTTGTGAATTTAATTCACTTTACTTAATCTTAAAATGCCTTTCTTTTTTAATAAGTTTGTTTAGAATTGATCTAAACTTAGCATTAATTAAAGCATATAATAAAACATTCACTAAATTAAACTAAACGTGAATCCACTTTAGAAATTACTTAAGGTAGGGAAGGAAAGAGAAGTTCTCTTCTCTCTTCCCTCTCTTTAAAACTTAGTAATTAATTGTAAGATTCATTCAAACCAAATAAAAATACAAAATTAAATCAACCCAAATCAATAAAATAACTTAAATGAAACCATCCTCTAAGTTGAACACTCCCACATTTAGAAAATACAAACCTTAAAGCCATAGTTAAGCATACCACACAAATCTTCTAAAGCACACACATTTAGACTAAGTCACCACTTCTAGCTTTAGGTTAGGGCGGTGCATGGCTTGATGTTTGCTTTTGTTTTGTGATATATATTTTAGTATGTTAGGGTGAATATGCGTAGAATGAATGATAGAACGATTTAGTCTAGTGATTATTTTCTGCAGGGGATTGTGCATAAGGGGCGCTGTAATAAATAAAAATATAAATGCTTTTTGCTGTGTAGGTGCTTATACCCCTAAGCATAATCCAATAGGCCAGGTGGACTTAGTCACCCATGTGTGGGGTGATAAGTCCAATATATTAGCTTGGGATTTATGTAGTTTATTTAGCTAATCTCTATTTTGCAGGTGTTAAACTAGATTTACTTTTTCTTTCCATGTATTTTTGCAATTAGGATTTTAGAATGATTGTTATGGGGATTAGGTTGAGCATTGGTCATATGATATCATCTTATGTACCATGTGAAGCCTTTGGAGCAACCACCTTCCAACCATCCAAAAGAAAGAACCATAGAAGAAAGAAGAAAAGTAGAATGATGAAATGAAGCTTGAAGACCCCCATAACAATGAATTCCTTGCTTAATTGTACTTAATTCATTTGTAATATGGGTTGTATAAGGGTAGATCTTGGCTATAGAATTTATTTTTGGGTTTTTGCAGTGGTGCCCGATCACAAATGATCTCTTATTCCTTTGCATTTGCTTTATAAATTGATTGATGATTTGTTTAGCTTGTGCATTAAGATGACATCCTTTTCCTAGTTTCTTTCTTGTTTGATGTATGGCCTGGTTGTGAATTAAGCTCTTAGGAAAAAAATAAATCTTCTACCAAATCTATCAATTCAAAATTAAAATAAAGAACTCATAACCTCACTTAAAGCTTA
The DNA here is from genome assembly GCA_021442155.1 of Cymbidium sinense. NCBI lineage: Eukaryota > Viridiplantae > Streptophyta > Magnoliopsida > Asparagales > Orchidaceae > Cymbidium > Cymbidium sinense. The sequence continues at coordinate 12,733,290 of CM038233.1, read as the reverse complement.
GGTTAAAAATCAAGATAAAAGAGTTAGCAACCCCTTAGCTGGATGAGTATTTTTTTATAACATCATGCACAAATGCTTATTATTTTCACTATTGATTGGAGGGCTTCCACATTTACTAGAGAAACTTGGCTTGACCTTTGAGATGGTGGGAAACACACCTCCTCCACTTCTCTTGTTTGGCCAATAATCTTCTCATGCATTAGGCATATGAATCCTATAAGCCTGAGTCAAATGATTGTCCAAAAATGAAAATAAAATATAATATGATTTCCATTAGATTTAGGTCATTTGAAGCATGCCCTTTACATGAACTAGTTTCTTTAGAGAGTGAGTTAAGGACTTAGTCTTGTGGTGTTTACTTTTGAGATGTGGGACACCACACAGATCTTAGGGGGGTACTTATTGAAGTGATCAGGTAGACATTAAGGAATGATGTACTATCTCAAAAGATAGAAATCACTACCCTATAATGGACCTAATCACCTAATAAGGACTCCTAAGGCATGATGGGTCTTCGAATATACCAGAGATCTTTCCCCTACTTTACATGAAAAAGTAAAGTAGGGTTTATTTTTAAGTTATGTTCGTTAAGTTCTCTATGGAGGTAAGCTCTCATAGTTATTTACATCCTAAGGAATGGGAATTCCTTAAGAATACTCTCGATTAAAGTAGAGAATTAGGGTCTCCAAATATTTCAAAGTTTAGACTATCAAAGGATTGGCTATTTAAGAAAATCAAATGGGATAGATCAAGGAGAAGACTTATTTTTGGAATCCAAAGGGGGAAAGTAAGAAATACACATGATACTAGGAAGCCTAGTGAGCATTCCAATCTACCCTATAATTGGGCTTTATATTTTTTTGAAATTTGAAGAGAGTTAATTATTTGAGTTGACATTTTTTTAGATTGCTAGGGCTTATAATTCCACAACATAAGATTGTGAAAATGCTTAAGAGGTGAGGATTTATACTTGTAGCCCAAAGAAAATAGCTACCTCAGATTCCTAAACTAAGGAGCCTTGGTACAAAACAAAGGCATGACTTAAATCTAAGGGAAAAAATAGGTATAGGGTTTACCTCCACAAGAGAGAATAAACCACCCAATTACTGGACTTATTACCATCTGGAGTGGAAGCCAGCTAACTCCTCCTACGCTTTAAATTCATGTAGGCAAGTCTTATGCTTTGCAAGATGGTTAAACTGTTGTTCATTTAGAAAGAAAACTAAGTCCTTAGACTCACTCCCTAAGAGACTAGAGCATGAGTGGTATGAATCCATGACTTAATCTAATGCAAATTTTATCAAATTTATTTGATTCTTTTGGACTTTTTATTTTGACACAAGCTATGGGATTTTGTATGCCTAAATGCATGATAATTTGATTATGGGCCAAATAAAGTGAGAAAGGGGTGTTCTTCCACCAAAGGCTCTCACAGGTTAAGCCTTGATTCTCTAGCAAGGATGGAAGCCCCCTCTTAATAAGAGTGGAAGAATATGACATGCATGATATTATACATTCATTCATCCAGCTAAGGGGTTTCTAAAAATTTTATTATCATAATTTAATTCCTTGGCTTTTATGTGAGGTTATGAGTTGTTTTAAAATTTTAGTTATGAGTTGTTAATTGGGGTAGAAAAATTAATTTTATCCTAAGAGCCTACCGCATCCAGGCCACACATTCAAGCATCAATCATTAAAAAATTATGAAAAGCATGATGTTCTAATGCGCAATCTAAGCATAACATCAAACAATTTTATAGACTACCATAAAAGAATAAAAGGCCATTGCGGTCGGGTTCCGCCATACACCCTGAAATGAGACAAAGAGATGGATAGCCGAGCACTACCCTTATACAACCTGGATTACAAAAAAATAATACATGCTATGGGGATCTTCTTTTCTTCATTTCTTCCTTCTCTTTCTTTTGGTTTGATTTGCTCCAAAGGCATCACAGGGCACCCTAGGGACTAAGCCTTCTGGCCACTGCTCATCCTAATCCCCCATAACACTAATCCTAATTCATAATGCAAAATTACATTAAAAATAGGAAAAGTAAATCTAGCTATACCTGCAAAATAAATGTTAGCTAAACGCACCATACAACCCAAGCAGTTATATGAATAATTTTGACTTAGCATCCCACACATGGGTAACCATGCCAACTTGTCCTAACATGAGTTATGCTTAAGGGCTAAGCAACCTACACAACAAACACATTTATATTTTTTTTATAACGTCCCCTTAAGCATAACCCCCTATAGAAAACATGATTAGGCTAATAACGGCTTAACATCCAGTCTACGAAATATACACCCTAACATCCAGTCTAAAATATTACATCATGAAATAAAACACAACATTATACATACAACACCCTAACTTAGCACTAGAAGTGGTGACTTAGTATTCTAATGTGTGTGCTTAAGGCTTGTGTGGTAAGACTTTACTAGGCTTCTTTAGTTTAAGTTTCAATTTGGAGCTTGAATTTATTTAAATTTTACCTTTGGGTGATTTCAATTTAAATGATTTAATGATTAGTTTTTCATTTTTTATTTCACTTTTGTTTAGTTAAAATGATGTTTAGGTTTTCAAGAATGAAAAGTAGAATGAATTCCATTTGTAGATGGAATTCACCCTATTCTATATCCTAACTCCTAAAGAGACTAACTAAGGTCCTTAAGTATCTTAATTAGCCCATTTGAATTTGTGTAGTTCATCTGATTTGACTTATTTGATTTGATTTATAGCTTAAAATTTGAGTTGGTTTAAGTATTTGATTAATTGATTTTGGATTAGATGTTTTAGTTTAATTATACCTTGATAATTCAATATCCTTAATATCTAATGAAGTTTAAGTTTGTTTAAATTCTTGTATTTTTGATTGATTAATTTTAGATTAGATGTTTGGTTTAATTAAATCTTGATAATTCAATATCCTTAATCTCTAATGAAGTTTACGTTTGTTTAAATTTATATGTTTTTGATTGATTAATTTTAGATTAGATGTTTTGGTTTAATTAAATCTTGATAATTCAATATCCTTTAAATTAATATCTAATTCTTTTCTTTGATTATGGTTATGTGACTTAATTTCATGCTTATTTGATTATGGTTATGGTTCATTCATTTGTAGTTTGATCATATTAAATTAATTGAGATTTTATTTTAATTTTTAGTTGAGTTTGATTCCTTGTAATTAGGATTTTATCTTTAATCACATCCATTTGTCATGTTCATCAAAGTTTGGTTTGTATTTTGATTTCATACATTGAATAGTTGATTAGTTTATCTTATTTAAGTATGTTGAATGAGATTTGATTTGATTACATATTAAATTGATGAGAGTCTTTTTTTAATTTAATTTAATTTCATTTAATTTGATTTGATTAGCTCTATTAATCTATGGGTTTGCTTAGGTTCAATGTGATTATGTAATCATTTTAATTAAGAAGTGTATTTATGTTAATTATAAAGTTTTGTTTAATTTTCAATTTGATTTCATATTTATTTAGACTAATGATGTAATTAATGACTTAATAATTTAGGTTCAATTTAGGTTTTGATTAATATTTAATTACATTTATGTTCGATTAAGTTTAGGTTTAATATGATTAATTTAACTAACTTAATTATTTTATTTAAGAGGTGTGATTAATTATTAAATTAAATTAAGATTTATTTAATCTTTAATTTGATTTCATATTTATTTAGGTTAATGATGTAATTAGTGAGTTAATGATTTAAGTTTAGGATTTGATTAGCATTTAATTGCATTTTATGTTTAGTTAAGCTTAAGTTTAATATGATTAATTTAATTAACTTAATTAGATTATTTAATAGTGTGATTAAATAAATCAGTAGATTAATTAAGTTTTTGATTTGGATTAATTTTAATGTGATTTATAAAATTAATTTAGTTTATTAAGATGATGGATTAATTTATTAAGTTTGCACTAATTAGGTGTTTGATTAATTTAGTTTGATTAAGGGTAATTAAAATTTAAATTATTATATTAATTAATGGTTTGTTTAATTAGAGATTAATGACTTAATGATTTAGGTTTAATTTAGGTTTTGATTAGTGTTTAATTGCATCTAATTATGTTTGATTTAGATTTAATATGATTAATTTGATTAACTTAATTAACTTGAGGAGTGTGATTATTAAATTTAATTAGGGTTTGATTTAATTTTTAGAGTTAGCTTTAATGTAACTTATTTAAATTAATTTGATTAATTAAGGTGATGGATAAATTTATTAAGTTTGCATTAATTAGATGTTTGACTAATTAAGTTTGATTAAGGGTAAATTTTAAATCATTAGATTAATTGGGGTTTGTTTAATTAGAGATTAATGACTTAATTTCCCACATGTGAGTGATTTGGTTTAGTTAAGTGTTTTCTTTAAGTTTGATTTGATGAAAGGATTATTGTTATTACCATTATTGTTATTAAGTGAATTAATTTTTTATTTCATTTCAATTAAGTTTGATTATTTATGATTAGAGTTTTATTTGATTTGATTCATTTAATATGTTTGTTTGATTTCATTAACATATTTGATTTAGTTATTATGTTAAAATATTTATTGGTTAATTAATTATCTTATTCCAAATGGATGTGATTTAATCATATGTTAATTAAGTTTACTTTAATTTTATTTGGTTTAATTTGATTAGTACCAAATGATTAAATTTTCCTAAATTTGTTGAATTTTGGGTTTGATTTAAGATTTAATCTTTAATTGAGTTTTATTAACTAAAAGTTTAATCATATTTAATTTAATCTCCCAAAAGATGATATTTTTGATTTGAGGTTTGATTAATGATTGCTTAAGTGTTATTTCATTTCGATTTTGATTTGATATTTAAATTATTTTTTTTATTTTAATTAACCTTAATTGATTAAACTCTACTCTTAAATGTTTGTTTGGGGTTCATTAGGATTCAGAAGATCACATTATTTTATTAAGAGTCCTAGATGTCAATTAAAGTGATTTAAGCCATTTAGAAAATTTTTGTAAATTTTTAAATTTTTATTTGATTTATTTTATTAAAATGAATAATCTGAACTTCAAAATTTAATTTCAACTTAGTCTGACTTATATTTTTGATTTAATTAATGAAATTTAATTTTTGCTAAAACTTAAATTAAACTCAAAATACTCAGTAAACTTTGAGAATATTGGGTTTGTTGGATTCCTCTCGAAAAGACAAATCCAATGAGCCCTGGTTTGCAATTTTTGGTTAAGTATTTTATTTTTTAATTTTTTGAACTTTTTGTGATTTAAATTAATGTTTTTATAAAAGGAAATACGCGACATGCCTTTGGGCGTGAAGGGGAAAATGACCACGCTTTATTAAGCCTTTTCGACTTATCCGATCCCGCATCCCAAAAGTGATCCGTTTAGATTAGATCCTGTGCCGTATCGATCGGTTATAATTCACAAGATAGGTGCCGACTTAATGCGAAACTTACGCTGAATCTGAAAGGTTCTACGGAATGTGCATAATTGATACACATCAGCGATCCGGGCTGGATCGCAGCAAGCAATACGTAACCGAACGAAGTACAATCGAACCGCACGGATGGGTCGAGTACCGCCGGGTGAATAGTATTTCGTGCTTTTTTTGTGGAAAAAATGAGGGTTTCTAAGCTAAAACTTATCCAAATGGACCTGTTTTCATGCTGATTCACACTGAAAAACTTTTATTTCTTGATTGGGATGATTTAAAATAAAAATGCGGGATTATCTAGCAGAAATTCCTAAAATTGCGAGAAAATTAATTCAAAATGTGCGAAATCCTAAGGTCGGCTACGGTTTGGCAAAATTTACCACCGGGATGATTTTTTTGGTGAAGATCCGAACTCAGGTATGTGAGAAGCTTTGAGTGATCTTTAACCCTTGCCTCCTTCAAATGACCTTCTCGATGTCACCAGCCTCACTAAAGAGCAATTATTTATGTTTGAGCTCAAAATGGCTCAAATAAGTGGGGATGGATTTTTTTTTTTCTTTGGGAGCTTTTGGGGTTGAATGGTGGTGGGAGGAAGAGATCTAAAGCCTCATCTCCCCCTCCTTTTATAATGGCCAAATACAATCTTTTTTAAAATTTTTTTGCTCCAAATTGATTGTCATCTTGCTTGGGGTGGTTGGGATCGATGATATATTGATTGAGGACTTTGGATTTTTGCTCCAAAGTCCTCTCTTGCTACCATATGATCAGATCTATTCAATGAAAATGTTGGGGAGGAGTTAAGTGCATGTGATGGGGGGAATTAAATGAGGTTGGGTGGAATCCTATATGGGGGAGGATCCATGAGGGATTTAAATAGGTTGGGTTGGTTTTTGGCTGATCCCAAATGAGTTTGGGTAAGGTTTGATCAGCCCCTAATAAGTTTTGGCTTGGTTTCAAGAGATTTGGCCCAATTTGGGTCATATGGGTCATTTTGGGTCAAATTGACCCATTTGACCAAAATTGGCCAAATTAGCTTGGGTTATGGGTTGATTCATGTTCAATTGGCTAATTGAAGATGAATGTGGTCTTTGGTTTGAATTAATTTGGATTTAATTTGGATTTAGCCAAATTGACCCTTTAGGCCAATTTGGGCTAGGTTGGGTCAAGTTGATCAATTGGGCTCGATTGATCAAATTGGGTTTAATTATGGCTTTGGTCAAGTTCAATAATCAATTTGGAATGAAATTGAGCCTTTGGTTGCAATCAATTTGGGTTAGATCATGATTTGACCGATTTGGTCCTTTATTGGGTCAATTTGGATCAAATGGCCAATTGGGCTTGGTTTGGCCCAATTGATTGCAATTGATCATCCTAGGTGATCAACAATCATGGTGAAAGATTTTGGTGAGCTTGGTTCAATCCAATTTGGGTTGGATTAGAAGTTGGCTCAAATGGGTCCTTTAGGTCACTTTGGGTCAAGTGGACCTAAGTGGGTCAATTGGTTTGGTTTTGGTTTGATTAAAGTTTAGTTGAGCTTATATTTGAGCCCTAGATTGGATTATAAATTCAATGGCAATCAATTTGGAGTCTAAGAGATTTTGGCTCATTTGAAATTTTCAAGTCAAAAGGGCTAGGTTGGGATTGACTTGGGTTGGTTTCAATTTGATTTGATGATTGTAAGTTTTATTTATATTTGGATAAATGATCGAATGAATGATTGATTTGAGAGAAAATCCATTGGTTTTGACTTGATTTGGATAGAATTTGGCTAATTCCAAAGAATTGGCTTAAAGGGCTTAGATTGAGTTTGGATTTGATTTTCGATATAGTTTTAGTCATTTGAATTTGGATTTCATTTATATTTGTGAATATAAATAAAGGAATAATTGATTTATAATGAGATTAATTGAGTTTTATTTGATTTAATGGGAGTTTTGGCTAAGCTTATGAATGTGGTTCATATGGCTTAGGAAGGGATTTTAGGATTTGAATTTGATTTTATGTTTCAATCATTTGGAGTCAAATTTTGAAATTAGGTTTGGAATTTGAATTTGAATTTGAGATTTGGTTTGAGGTGAGTCAGGTTTGATTTGAGAAAGTGTATCTAGATTGGGTTTAGGCTATGGAATAGGTAATTTCTTTAAATCCATGGCATAGCTAATCTTATGATTAACACTTCTAAGTCTAGCTTAGTGTTCACTAATCACTAGAAGTGTCTTATGACTAAGGAGATCTTAGTGTCTAGAAGATTCCTAAGTCTAAGAGGATGGGGTTGAGAGCTCACTCCAAAAGTGAGGTAAACAAGTCTCTTTCTAAATAAGCAACAACCTAGCTATCTTGCATAAAACATATGACTTGCCTACATAAATTTAAAATCATAGGAGGAGTTAGTTGGTGGCCATCCCACTGTAAAGTCCAATCGGTGGTTTGTCTCTCTTGTAGAGGCAAACTACCATTTTCACCTCAATTGTTTTTTACTCAAAGCTCCTAAATTTAGGTTTTGAGATTACTTCTCCCTTCCATGGGCCATAAGAATAAATCCTCACCTCTTAGGCATTTCCATAATCTTGTGTTATGGAATCATAAGTCCTATACTTCTAATAAAAAGTTAACTCAAATGAATAATTCAATTTCAAAAATATAAAGCCCAACCATAGGATAGTTTGATATGCTCGCTAGATTTCCTAGCATTGTGAACATCTCCTACTTATCTTCCTTTGGCTTCGACAATAACTCCCTCTCTTTGATCAATCTCATTTGATCTTCTGAAATAAACTTATCGATTGATAGTCCAACCTATTAAAATCTTTAGAGACAATGATCATTTACCTTAATCGAGAGTATTCATGAGGGATCTCATTCCTTAGGATGTAATTAACTATGAGGGCTTGCCCCTGTAGGAAACTTAACAAACCTGTTTAAAATAAACCCTACTTTACTTTTCCATGTAAAGTAGGGGAAGAATCTTTGGTACATTATGGTGAAAATATTATCGCATTCATCTATCCTTTTGAAGATGATAAATGAAATCAGAAATATGCTTTTTTTGGTTAGGACACCAAGTAGATCTGTAGATATTCTTATTAGGGTGATCAGGTATGACATTGAGGAGAGGTGTACTATCTTGAAAGATAGAAGTCACCACCCTACAATGGGCCTAATCACCTCAAAAAGGACTCCTAAAGACTATGGGTTTGCATATGTACTAGAGATTCTTCTCTTACTTTACTTGGAAAAGTAAAGTAGGGTTTATTTTAAATCAGGTTCGTTAAGTTCCCTATAGGGGCAAGCCCCCATAGTTAATTACATTCTAAGGAAAGTGGATTCCTTAAGAATACTCTCGATTAAGGTAAATGATCATTGTCTCTAAAGATTTCAATATGTAGGACTATCAATCGATTAATTTATTTTTGGCGAATCAAGTGGGATCGATCAAGAGGAGGGAGTTCTTATCAAAATGGTGAGTAGGATGTTTAGGATACTAGAGCCTAGTAAACATCCCAAACGTCCATGGTTGGGCTTTATATTTTGAAATTGGGGAATTATTTATTTGAGTTGAATTTTTATTAAAAGTTTAGGGCTTATAATTCCACAATACAAGGTTATGGAAATTCCTAAGAGGTGAGGATTTATGCTTATGGCCCATGGAAGGGAGAACCAACCTCAGAACCTAAATATAAAGAGTTTTGGCAAGGGCCAAAAGCACGACCTAAATCTAAGGCAAAAATGGGTATTTGATTTGCCTCCACAAGAGAGGACAAACCACTCGACTGCTTGGACTTACAACTGCCTGGGGGTGGCCGCCAACTAACTCCTCATATAGGCAAGTATTATGCTTTATGCAAGATAGCTAGGTTATTATTTATTTAGAAAGAGACTAAGTCCTTAAACACACTCCCAAAGAGACTAGATCATGTAGGGCATGATTAATGACTTAAATCTAATGCAAAATTTTCATATGTTTTATTTTTATTTTGGACAATTCATTTGACTTGGGCATATAGGATTCATATGCCTAATGCATGAGAAATAAGATTAAGGACCAAAATCAGCAAGAAGGGGAGGTGTGTTTCCACCATGGGTCTCAAAGGTCAAGCCAAGTTCTCTGGCAAAGGTGAAAGCCCTCCAATCAAGAGTGAAATAATATGTTTTTATGTATGATGTTAGAAAAGAAATACTCATCCAGCTAAGGGGTTTCTAATTATTTTATCTTGATTTTAACTTAGGCTTTAAATGAGGTTATGAGTTATTTATTTTTAAGTTGAGTTGATTAATTTGGTAGAAGATTTATTTTTTTCTAAGAGCCTAATCGCCATCCAGGTCATACATTAAGTAAGGAAGAAACTAGGAAAAGTATGTCATTTCTAAAGCACAAGCTAAAAAAAATATAAAATATTTTATAAAGCTAACACAAAAAAATAAATGGCTAAGAGTGGTCGGGCACCACTGCATAAACCCAAAAATAAATTGGGTAGCCAAACTCTACCCTTATACAACTCAGATTATAAATGAATTAATTTATAATTAAGCAAGGAAATTCATGTTATGAGGGTCTTTATTCTTTTCTTCTTTCTTCTTTTGGTTCCTTCTTTTGAATGGTTGGAAAGCGGTGCTCCAAAGGCTTCACATGGTACATAAGGCATGGCCTTATAACCAATGCTCATCCTAATCCCCATAACAATGATTCCAAAATCCTAATTGCAAAAATACATGAAAAGGAAAAGTAAATCTAACTAACACCTGCAAAATAGAGATTAAATAAACAAACCATACAAATCCTAAGCATGTATATTAACAAATTTGACTTAGCACCCCACACATGGGTAACCAAGTCCACCTGGCCTATTTTGGATTATGCTTAAGGGTATAAGCAACCTGCATAGCAAAAGCAGTTACATTTTCATTACAACACCCCTTAAGCACAGTCCCCTGCAGAAAATAATGATTAGACTAAATCATCCTACCATTCATTCTACGCATATACACCCTAACATCTAGATTAAAATATCACATCATAAAATAGAAGCAAACATCAAACCATGCACCGCCCTAACATAGGACTAGAACTGGTGACTTAGCCTAATGTGTGTGTCATGTAAGGTTTGTGTGGTATGCTTAGCTAGGCTTTAAGTTTAGGATTTTCTAAGTGAGAAAAGGTTCAACTTAGAAGGGTGATCTCATTTTAGTTGTTTAGTTGACATGGATTAATTTTATTTTATGATTTGATTCAATTTGAATGAACCTACTTAATTATTAAAAGTTGTAAAGAGAAGAAAAGAGAAGACAACTTTTCTTTCCTCTCTACCTTAAGTGATTTCTAAGATAGATTCATTAATGATTTTTGTTTAGTGAATATTTTATTATGTATTTTAATTAATCCTAAGTTTAGATTTTCTCTAAACAAACCTATTCAAAAATAAAAATATTTTAAGATTAAGTAAAGTGAATTACTATCACAAAACACACAACATTTTATTTCTTTCCCACATGTGTATAACATGCATATGAATGGATCCTAAGCATATCTATACATACAAATGGGAATGTTTAGTGTACTTTATGATGAATGCTAAGTGAGGTTACTTAAAGAAATTTGGAATGTTTCATGTATGCATTATTTTGTTAAGTAGAAGAGAGTGATTCTTTTATCCATTTTTTATATGCACATTTACAAGTATAAAAGACATAAGTGAGTACGATACAATTGTTAACTAGTGGTGTAAGGTACAAGACCTACTTAGGGCTACTTGAAGTCTCGCAACCCCAGAGTTGTCTAGACTAATATACCACTTTTCTTAAATACATGTGCATGTACAAAAAGAAATGCATGAAAAGAGAATGCTAAGTGAGTTACATAAGAAAATTTGAAAGCTTTATGGTGCATGATTTTCATTAAGTAGAAAAGAGATTTTCTTATTCACTTTTCATATGCACACATGTATGTATGAAAGACATAAATGAGTACGGTGCCATTGTTAACCAGAGGTATAAGGTACAAGACCTACTTAAGGCTACTTAAAGCCTCGTAACCCCGGGATTGTCCAGACTAATATACCACTTTCCTTAAATACAAGCATATGTACAAAAGAAATGAATGGAAAAGAAAGATGCAAAAATTTGTACTTATGTTTGGACTTGGTTATGTAATTTATATGTGTAAGTGTAAGGATCTTTCTTAAGTCATAACATGGAAGAGGATAAGAATAGATTTAAGCATGTGTTATGTTCTTTTAAAAGAACTATACACTTTGCAAATCTTATTCAAATCCATATTAAGAGGAAAGAAAGGAAGCAAACATAAGACACATTTTTATATTCACATGCAATCTTATAAATAAACTATAAGTAGCACACTTTCAAATTTAGGTATTTGATTTATAGATTTTGAAAATAGTTTTGAATTTAATAGGGATAATAGTCACTCATATTTTTACTTTAGCCAAAACATGTAATTTTTCATAAAGAAAATATTTCATTTTGAATTTGATTTTTGAAAAGCATGAATGTATGATTTTTATATGACATACACATTTAGCATGCTAGGAAAGAAATAAAGTGATGTAAGCATGTAATTTCATTCACTCTAATTAATTCTTAAAGACAATCTTATGAAGTAAGATCATTTAAAGAGAATCAAAAGTTGTTTAAAGAGACTTTCATTTTGTTTTGAGTTTGATTTGAATTAGGAAAGTGTGAGAAGGTTTGGTGATCCTTACCCATTCCCATATGTGTGTATTATTTTAATTTAATTTTTAGGTGATTAGATTAATTTTATGCTTTTGTTAAGTTAAGGTGTAGATTAAGTTCATTAATTACCCCTTTTCTATACCACTTTAACATATTTAATCAAATAATTATGAGCCAATATATGACATAAAACCACAAGGAATTTAAATCAGCAATGCATCCTAGGAAAGAAAGGTACCTAATGCAATTGGATCATAATTAATGATTAATTAAGCTAAAGGGTTTAATTTAAGTACTTTCATACCTTTCCCACACATATGACTTAGGTATGATTTCCTTAAATTTACTTAAATTTGATCAAGTTAATTAAGTAGGTCATTAGTGGATCAACCCTTAATTAGATTTGGATTAAGGAAGAAAGGGGGTTTAGGGAATAGCTTAAGAAAAATATCCCAAAATCATTCCATAAATCTTATAACCACTTAAAAAAAGTTTAATTATCTTAATCAAGAAATTAAACCACTATTCACATGCTTAATTAACCTTAATTACATTAAGAGAATGATTAGGGGTTCATTAATTAATTTTCCTAATTAACTCATTAATAATTTCTAAGAAAATTATGGGAGGTAGAAGTCATCCCACTAAACATGCTTGAGAAGTTTGGAATTAATTAATGAAGTCATTAGGGAGTAATTAGGGTTATTAAGTTTTTAAATAAACCCTAATTAAGAAAATATACTATTTAAGTTTAATTAGAAACACTTTTATCGGATTTTCCTCTGAATTATCTTTATAATGAACTTGAGTTGGTATTTTTTGGATTTTTCTGCAATTAGTTATGAATTTAGGATGTTTCAATTGATTTAAGTGATTTTTATGAATTATGCAAATTTATTTTATTAAAATAAATCATTTGACACTCAAAATTCAATATCTTTTGATCCAAAGGTTATTTTGACTTGAAATTTTTATGATAGGTGTATTTCAACATCAATTTTAATCTCTTAAAAATTTAACTTAATCTGACATGAATTTTTGGTTTAATTAAAGAAATTTAATTTTTACAAAAACTCAAATTAAGCTCAAAATATTTAGTAAAATTTAGGGATTTTAGCTTTGTTGGATTCCTCTCGGAAAGATAAATTCAATGAGCCCTTGTTTGCAATTTTTGTTTAAGTATTTTATTTTTTATAAATTTTTGAAGTTTTAGATGATTTTAATTAATTTTTTAAATTGGAAAATCCACGCGACATCGACTTGGCAACGTGACGCCGCGCAATTCACGCCGCGATATGTCGCCTAATGGGCGGGAAGACGATCAAGCTGGAAAGTGACCAGCGGTTCATTCGGACCATGATCGCGGTCGATTGTCAGATAAGGTCAGCGTGTGAGGCGAGATTGCGTGATTGTACGCGATCGAGCGTTCGATTACCGACGTGTGATCGAGCGATCAATTACATCGAAATCGAGGCGGATCACATGATCAGCGTGATCATCCGTCCATGAACCCATGGGATCGAGCGGCGGTAGCCCGCGGTGATGACATAATTTCAAGTTTTTTTAATAAGAAAAATAAGATTTTTAAGTGAAAACTTTTCCAAATGGACTCATTTTTACGTCGGTTCACACGAAGAAATTCAATTTTATAATTGGAATGATTTAAAGTAAAAATGCGGGATTATCTAGGATAGATTCCTAAAAATTGCGCAAAAACCATCACAAAATGAGGGATCCTAAGGCCGACTATGGTTTTTGAAGGTTACGTCACCGGGGATGATTTTCAGCAGTGGTAGTGACTCGAGCGCGCTATCGAGTGAGGGAAGAAGCCTTGGACTGAGCTTAGATCCTTGCCTTCACATCGAAATGAAGTTTTCTTTGGTGATCATCGTTTCCTCGCCGAAATGCACTTAGTTTTGAAGTATTTCTCTCCAAAATGAAGTGGGGGTGATTGCCAATGGGTTTGGGAGCTCTAGGAAGAGGAGAATGAGAGCAATGAGAGTTTCCTTTAGCCACTAAATCCTTAGAATGAAAAGTGAACAAAAATGAACTAAAATCCACTTTAAAAAAAAAACTTTTTGGCTCCAAACTCATGTCATTTGGCTTGGGGTGGTTGGGAATGGAAGAGAATCATCCTAGGTGGCTCCCTATGGTTGGCTAAGGCATGGAAAGTGGCTGTCATGAAGGACAAGTGGGTGTCCTAGCCAAGGGGAGGTGAGTGTCCTTCATGCCAAGTGTTCCAATGGGAGAGGTGAGGTGATTTCACCTCCCCATGAGTCATGGCTGCCCAACCACTCCTTGGTCAGAAAATCAGTGTCCTTGGTGCCTATGTGGACCATTGGATGAGTGCCAAGTGATCAACGAAGAGAAATGACCACTTGGGAAAGTGTCTTTTCTCACGAGATGCCCTTGACCCAAGGACAAAGTGGTCATTTGGCATTAAATTTGATTTGACCAGATTTGAAGTGACTCAAAAGTAAGTTAGACCAAATTTCATGTCATTTGAAGTTCATTTAATTTAATTTGGATTAATTTGACCCATTTGGGTCAAATCAGGTTAAAACGGGCTAGGTTGACCAATTGGTCAAATTGGGTCAAACCAAGAGTTGGTTCAAGTTCAAATGACTATTTGGAGTATTGTTCAATTGGTTTCAATTACTTTGATTTAATTTAAATTTAATTTGGATTTTGGCCAATTTGATCCTTTAGGTCAATTGGAGCTAAGTCGACCAATTTGACCCAATTGATCAAATGGCTTGAATCATGGCTTAGTTTGGGTTTGGTTGATATTTTGAAATGGATTGGTATCTTTATTTCCAATCAATTTGGTTTATATTTGATTTTGGATTGATTTGATTGTTTAGGTCAAGTTGAGTTCATGGTCAATTGGGCTAGGTTGGGTCTAGTTGGTCAATTGATCAAATTGGGTTAAAATGAGGCTTTGGTCAAGTTCAATAATCAATTTGGAGTGAACTTGAGCCATCGATTGCACTCAATTTGATTTAGGTTGCAATTTGGCTAGTTTGGGTTCATATGGGTTAAAGGGTTGACTTGGTCAATGGGCTTGGTTTACTTGGTTTGATCTAATTCATGACAATTGATTAACCTATGATGATCAACAAATATGACATAAAGTTTGGATTGGATTAATTCACTTTGATTTGGGTAGAATTGAATTGGTTCATGTAGGTCAAATTGGCCACTTTGGGTCAAGTGATCCAATTGGGTTTAGTTGGCTTGATCAAGGCTTGATTCAAGTTTGGTTGAACTCACAGATGAATTTATGATTGAAATATAAATCCATTTGCAAGAGATTTGAAGTCAAATGGGTTTTGATTCATTTGACAATTTCAAACCAAAAGGGTGAATATGGGTTTGACTTTGGTTTGATTTTTGAATTTAGTTTTAATTTGATGATTGGAGTTTATGTTTATATTTGGATTCATGATTGAAGGATTGATTAAATCATGAAGAAAAATCAAGGGTTTGGCTTGATTTGAGTTTTATTTGGCTAAGTTCAAGATTTTAACTTGAAGGCTTAGGTTGGATTTTTGATTGAATTTGGATTTGATTTTTTGAATTGATTCTTGGAATGATGATTGAAGTTTGTATTTACATTTGGATTCATGATTGTAAGATTGATTGAATCATGAAGAAAAATCAAGGGTTTGGCTTGATTTGAAATTGATTTGGCTAAGTTCAAGATTTCGACTTGAAAGGCTTAGGTTGGATTTTGATTGAATTTGAGTTTTATTTTTGGAGTTGTTTTTGGTTGTTTAGATTTGTATTCCATTTATATATGTGAATATAAATAAAAATATAAATAGGTTATGAGAAAATTTCAAGGATTCGAAGTGATTTGAACTTAATTTAGGCTAACCTTAAGAGGGAATTAAAAGGCTTAGAAATGGTTTTTTATTTGGATTTGGTTTGATTGATTTGAATTTATATTTCATTTATATATGTGAATATAAATGGGTTGTGAGAAAATTTCATGAGTTTGAATTTATTTGAACATGATTTAGGCTAGAGGGAATCAAAGGGCTTAGGAATGATTTTTGGAATTTGAATTTGGATTTCAATCATGGGTTTCAATTATTTGGAATTAATTCATGATTTGAGAAAATCCATTAAAATTGATTCAAGGTTTGATTTGGAGTTGAAGTTGGTATGAGTTTGGAGTTTATTTGAATTTGACTTGAAGGAAAGAAGTGAGGAGTTG
This sequence comes from Cymbidium sinense, assembly GCA_021442155.1. Lineage (NCBI taxonomy): Eukaryota > Viridiplantae > Streptophyta > Magnoliopsida > Asparagales > Orchidaceae > Cymbidium > Cymbidium sinense. The sequence goes on along the minus strand of CM038233.1, from coordinate 12,716,924 downwards.
GTTCAAGCTATAAGGTAGGCAAATTTTCCTAACATCCCTAAGGCATAACCTATTCCTATGGCTAAACCTTCTAAGTCTCTAGGGTTAAGTTAAGTGTCCACCTAATCATTAGATGTGTCTTAAGACTAAGGAACTCTTAAAGTCTAAGAGAAGTCATATGTCTAAGATGGAGGGGTTGAGAGCTCATCCTAAAAATTAGGTCAATAAAGGGCGCCCAATAGGTGTGGTGTGACTGACAAGGAACACCACACGTATTGGTGTTGATTGAAATGATCAACAATACTGAATGATTCATAAGTACTAATAGAGACGATATACTCCTAACTCAAGTGTAGAAAGAATCCAGAGCTTAGTGCCATGCGACTATACTTATGTCAAGGACATAAGAGAAAAGGAGGAATCCACTAGGGATAGAGTTTGTGAACCTTCCATTAGGGAAGCAGGTTCAAGTAATCCACAAAAGGGATGAGAGGTTTGATTTGATTTGAGTCTCGCTAGGGAAAGATTTGATTTGATTTATTAATTTTCATTGGGGAAGAGGGTTGAATTTGTTTCAATTTGTGGTTTTATTTAATTATATTTATTTTGACTCCACCGGGGATAGGCAAGTGAACTCTCCACTGGGAGGCAAGTTCAAGTCATCCGCAAGGGAGGAAATGCTGTGAAATCCACTGAGGGAGCTAGAAAGATTTGCATCTCACTGAGGAGGAGCAAAAGTTTTGATTTGGATTGATTGATTGTTTTTTTTTTTGTTTTAGATTTTTAATTTTGGATTTTGAAATGGACCCTATTAGTATGTGATGGATTGCACCAAGTAGGAGCCATGGAGGCCTAGACCTAAGTCAGATTTATCAATCCAAAGGGATAATCTACTAAACACATAGTAGGACTAGACAACGAAAGGGGATATCTTTTGGTGTGCAGCAGCTATACTAGGAAGAAAGCGTAGTAGACTTACATCCTCCAAAATAGGGACCAGTTGTTGGGGTGATCTATTGGCAAGGAAATAGATTGAACCCAACCTAGGACTGACTATTGAATGAATACCTCTGGGGGACTTAAATCAGCTCAAAGATAGTCAAAAATTAATTATATTTGCTAGTTTGTTTTGATGGGTCCTATCCATGGACCATCGGTAGGGTCGCGGACCCTAACTCGGTTACCAATCCAAAGGGGAATAATCTACCAACCATAAGGTAGGACTAACCAACCAGAGGGATGCCTTTTGATGTACAATGGTCAAGTTAGGAAGAAAGCACAGGAACTCACATCTTCCAAAATAAGGAACTACTGGGGTGATCGGTTGCTTTGAGAAACAAATCAAACCTGACCAAGGGCTGACTATTGAGTGAATGTCACTGGGGGACTTAGATCAGCTCAAGAATAGTCAATATTAATTTCATTTTCAGATTTATTTATTTGATGGATTCTGTTGGTTTACGATGGGTCACACTGAGAAGGAGCTTATATTAGCCTAGTCCTATCTCGATTTAATCAAGGGAGTAGCTTCCTAGATGGGAGAACTATCCCACCAAAGGGTTTTGCCAGGCATTGATCAATTTGAGGGAAGAAAGCTCGGGGACTCACATCTTCCACTACAAAAGACTATTGGGGTGATCGGTTACTTTGGGCAATAAATCGAACCCGACCTAGGGCTGCCCGTCGGTTTGCCATAGTCACGCTAGAAAGAATGCGTCATAGTATTACATCTTCCAAAGTAGAATGATTATTGGGGCAACCTGCTTGTGTCAAAATAGATTGAACCTGACCTAAGGGTGACTACAGAGTGAATACCGACTTGAGGATTTATCTCAGCTCAGGTAGCCAGGCAATTCCTATAGGGAGTTCTACTGGCACTGCCCTAAAAATAGGATGCCTGTTTAGGAAAAGGGGCCCTTTGGGAGCTTGAATTCTTAATCCACAAGCGAATTAAATTTATTTATTTTATTTACTTTGTTTATCATAGACCCTATTGGTTTACGAGGGATCAAACTGAGAAAGAGCTTATATCAGCATAGACCTATATCAAATTTATTGAACTAAGGGAGAATCTGCGCATCCGTTGAACAAATTCTTCAACCATAGGGGTGGTTACTAGGAAAGGGGGACTGTCCAATTTAAAAATAACTTGGGTAGTGTCTAAATGGGGACGTAAAGGATGTGAACCAAGTAGAATGACCGTAGGGAGAGGGGCTGCTAAGGGCTTAATCCAAAACCTTGGAGAAGATGACATGGCTAGTCATATATCAAATAGGTATTTGGTGGCCAACTCAAGGAGAATGCACGGGGACTCACATCTACCAAGAGTGGTGTATCCACCAGATGAGTCGCTGTCAGCATAGCGAACATCAACCAACCTAAGATGCTCGTCAGTTTGCAATAATCATCCTAGGAAGAAAGCTCGGGGACTCATATCCTCCTATAGAGGAACACTGGATAGCTCTTTGATGCTATCACCCAAGGAGACTCTGAAAATGCCACGGGGAATTATATCAACTCAAACATAGTCAAGGAAAGGAGCCTCAGGGGACTATCTAGACCTCAAATATACTCAACATATTTAGATCATGATGATTAGTTCAAGAAGAAAGCTCGAGGACTCACATCTTCTTAAACAAAATCAACATGAGGCAGTTTACTGGTTGGGCAGTGAAGTCTACCATACTATCAAGGCGCTCATTAGTTTGTAATGGTTAAGTTAGGAAGAAAGCACGGTGACTCACATCTTCCAAACAAGTGACCACTGGGGTGAAATACTAACAAGGTAGCATATCAGCCTGACCTAGAATAGCCAATGAGTGAGTACCACAGGGGCTTGCTCTCACATCAAAAATAGCCCAAGACAAAAGATTTTGTGTTTGTTTTTTTGCATGTGTTAAAAGGGAATAGGATGCCTCTGGTTTTCTTACACCTACCTTAAACACGCTTGGGGATTTGATGAAGTGGTGTCACGGGTGACAAAAAGGATTCCCACTAAATAAGATGCTACTTGGGTTCTCTTATACCTAACTTAGTCATGTTAATCAAAATAAGATGCCTCTCGGGTTCTCTCACACTATTCTAATTGTGTCGGGAAATGTGTTTGATTGTGTTTGTGTTGTGAAGAAGGATAGGATGCTTCTCAAGTTGTCTTACTCCTAACCTAAACACATCATGGTGGATTCGCAAGACAAGCAGATAACACTCTGAATGAAGAGAAGATTTTGAGGAATTGGAATGAAGTTTTATTCTTTTTATGATAATTGTTTTCAAACATATTTTTATGGATAATATTTCTTCAAATAGAACCCATTAATTGGAAGCATCAGGTGTTCCCCTTTACAATCAATAAGCTGATATGATCCTCCTTGGTAAGCCTTCTCTATGACATAGGGACCTTTCCAAGTTGGTTCAAACTTGCCTCCCATCTTTTGACAGGCAACAATTGGTCTCCTTATGACATACAAGTTCTCCTACTTGAAAAGACCTAGGGCGGACCAGCTTGTTATGAGCTTGAATCATTCGAGATTTTGGTACGCCCTGAGGCGTCTCTCCTACAATAGTGGTTTAAACTACTTTCCATCTTTCAAAGTACCAAAGTAGGCTTTTCAATGATTGGAAGTAGAGTATTGATTTGGAGAGTTTTGAGATAGAATAACTCTGTAAGAGTTTAAACCATCTAAATTCAATGTTGCTTAAGGTCTTTCTTCTCTTGGGCTGAACCTTGGAGGCTGCATCTTTGATGTCACTTTAATTTCTCTTGGATCCATCTTTGTTATCTCATGATGTTTTACTACAAGCCTTAGAGACTCCCTCAAATTCATTATGGTTGTATGCTCTTAAGGGATTCAACTTTAGACTATAGCGTAATGACCAATTGAAGACAACTACTTGGATCATGAAGATGGTCTTCCTTTTTCCTGGTGATTAGAGAAAGACATGACCTTACAGTGGTAAACTCAAATGGAAATGATAAGTGCAAATGACTTCTCATCCTCTGGCATCATTCGACCCATCCTTGAATGAGGAGACTGCATACAAAGAGATTATATCCGCTGTCAAATTTGAAGTAGGCACTGTGGACGCCTAACTGAAATTCTCTGAATCGATGCATGTGCAAATCTGAATATCCTTCATTTTTGATTGGGAATGATAGTATCTTTTTTTCTTTAGTAACATTGACTTCAAACTTTGATCTTCTTCTTGATGCAGATGTTCACCTCAGAAGTTTGCAAAGTACGAAGGGCAATAGGTTCAATTGAGTTTGTGGATTGCTTACCTTTATGGATGTATTGGGCACTTCACTACGATCTTAAGTAAAGCAGTCCTTAAACTACAAAAGTAACCTAACCAAGTCATTGGTATTTTCTTTCTGATTTATCATATATGTATGTTTGGGAGGGTGGGTGGACCACCTTTATGTTCTGAGGTTGATCTCTTAAAACTCATTAATTGAAGATTTAATTTTCTTCTCAACTTTGGGGAGTGCATCCCCTACTTGAGAATCTTCAAAATTCTTTAAGCAAAGTAGGTAGACTAAGCAAAAGATGATCTTATTGCTCCATTTAAAGGTTTGTCTACAACTACTGAATCTTCTTTTGAATTTGAAGAAAGAGATATGAATTGAAAATTTGGTAGAGGTTAGGAGCAACTCTTAACTTCCAATCTTATAATAATATCATGAGAAAGTATAATTGGAGTCAATGCTACACACATACCTACTAAGTTTCTAGTCATCTCATACATGAATCAACCTTTATATCTTTTTGTTTTATTGTTATCTCCTCCAAAGACTTGTTAAAAGTAGACTCAAAACTTATTTTGTATATTCTTTTTCTTTCTCCCCCTTTTTTTCATTTACACCTCGTATACATGATTCATCCTTTGGGTTCCAAATCAATGTGCATTAGTGATGCTTCACCTTTTCTCTTTTTCTGCTTTCCTTTCTCTTTTCATTTCACTTTTCTATTCTCTTTTCTCTTTTATTTTATTTAATATTTCTTTTTTCTTTTGAGTCTTGGTTTATGTTGTGTTCTTTGGAGGAGATTGCTTGTCTTTCTTTTCCCTAGGATGTTTTATGTTGAGTATGACTTAAGGAGGTTGCCACTAATTAAGCAAAGAAGAATCAGCTTAAGTTCTAACTGAACACTTCTCTTTTCTCTTAGAAAAGGTGAAGATGTGCTCATTATTTAGATTAGTAGGCAACCTTCCAAAATATCTTGAGTTCTTAAGATTAACCTTTAGAATAATTTGGTGTTCCTATCTTGGATTGTAAGGTGTATTTTAAGGAGGATTTAGAATTCAATTATTTCCAACGACTGGTTTGCTTCTTTCTATGGTGTTGATTGAAGTGGTAAGACCAATGCTACAATAATTGGCTTGATATCTTAAGAGGTGGAATTGATATCTACCTACTCCTTTATAGTGTCCAAAGTTTGTAGACCCTTTCGCTGCAATAATTGGCTTCTGTGATATCTTCTAAAAGAGAGGTGGAATTGATATCTACCTACTCCTTTATAATGTCCAAAGTTTCTTCTTGTTGGGCTTGATGATTCTAACTCTTTGTTAATGGTGACACCTCGATAGTTTTAGGATGGGGGTGTTTCTTCTTGAGTTGGAATCCTTGAAGGCAAGTCCATCTCACTATTTTATGGATCATGATCATTATTGTGATTATCATTTTGAGAGTTGTCTTCTTTTGGGAATTAGGATTCAAGTTATTTGAGTCATACTTATCTAGAATGGATAAGATATACTCAAAAATCTTTATGAATCCTGTTCTTAGCTCTTGAAGAAACTTTTATGATCTTTCTCTTTTGATGAGGGAAACTCAGAATCAGACTGTAGGTCAAGCTAGGGAAGTGGCTTCTTTCCTGCCACCTCCTCTCCACTAACGGTCGTGAGGACTAGAATCTCTGCGTTGTTGGAAAGAGAACCACTGTGGAGAAAAATTCCTATACTAGGGAGTCACCTTCCAAATCTATTAGTGAGAAATGAAAGAGGCAACACCTATGTAGAAATTCATCTTGGTAAGATGCCATGCAGATCCGCAGATGTACTTATTCAGGTGATTGGATATATCATCAAGGAAATAATGTACTATCTTGAAAGACAAAAGTCACTACCCTTTAATGAATTAATCACCTTTATAAAGACTCCTAAGGATGATGGGTCTGCACATGTACCAGAGATTCTTCCTCTACTTTACATGAAAAAGTAAAGCAAGGTTTATTTTAAATTGGGTTCATTAAGTTCCCTACAAGGGCAAGCCCTCATAGTTAATTACATCCTAAGGGACGAGATCCCTTAGGAAAACACTCGATTAAGGTAAATGATCGTTATCTTTGAAGATTTCAATAGGGAAGGACTATCAATTGATTAGTTTATGTTTGAAGGATCAAATGAGATTGATCAAAAGAGGGAGTTATTATCGAAGCCAAAATGGAAAATAAGTAGGAGATGCTCACGATGCTAGGAAAACTAGCGAGCATCTCAAACTATCCTATAGTTGGCCTTTACATTTTTAGAAATTGATTTATTTTATTTGAGTTATATTTTTCATTAGAATTTTAGGACTTAAGATTCCTTAACACAAGATTAAGAAAATGCCTAAGAGGTGATGAATTATGCTTATGGCTCACAAAGGGGAGAAGCAACCTCAGAACCTAAATCTAGGGGGTTTTAGCGAGAGCCAGAAGCACAACCTAAATTTAAGGCAAAAATGGGTAATTGGTTTGCCTCCACAAGAGAGGACAAACCACCTGATAGCTTGGACTTGGCCACTAAGTAACTCCTCCTACGATTTAAAAAAAATATGTAGTCAAGTCTTTATGCTTATGCAAGATAGCTAGGCTGTTATTATTTAGATAGAGACTAAGTCCTTAAACTCACTCCCTAAAGAGACTAGATCATGTAAAAGGCATGCTTCAAATGACCTAAATCTAATGCAATTCAGATTTCATTTTATTTTCATTTTGGACAATCATTTTTGACTCAGGCTAATAGGATTTTTATGAAATCAGCGAGAAGGTTGGAGGTGAGTTTCCACCACAGCCCTCAAAGGTCAAGTCGGGTTCTCTGGCAAAGGTGGAAGCCCTTATCAAGAGTGAAATAAGATGCATTTGTGCATGATATTATAAAAAAAATACTCATCCAACTAAGGGGTTGCTAATTCTTTTAACTTGATTTCAAATCTAAGCTTTAGGTGAGGTTATGAGTTATTTAGTTTTAATTTGAATTAATAAGTTGGGTAAAAGATTTATTTTTCCCTAAAGAGCCTAATCCACATCCAGGCCATACATAAAGTAAGGAAGAAACTAGGAAAATTATGCCACTTAATGCAAAAGCTAAACAAACCATCAATCAATTTATAAAGCTAATCGCAAAAATAATAAGTGGTCGTTTGTGGTCGGGCACCACCGCAAAAACCTGAAAGTATTAAATATGGGTAGTCGAGCTCTACTCTTATACAACTCGGATTATAAATGAATTAAATTACAATTTAAGCAAAGAAATTTATAGTTATGGGGGTCTTCAAGCTTTATTCTTCTTTCTTCTTTCTTCTTTCTTTCTTTCTTTCTTCTTCTTTCTTTCTTCTTCTTTCTTCTTCTTCTTTCTTCTTCTTCTTGTGGTTCCTCCTTTGGATGATTGGATGGTAGATACTCCAAGGCTTCACATGGTGCATAAGATAGGATCTTATGACCATTGTTCATCCTAATCCCCATAACAAAGCATTCTAAAATCCTAAATATACAAATTCTTACATGAAAAAGGAAAATGGAAATCTAACTAACACCTGAAAAACAAAGGTTAGCTAAATCGCACCACAGAAATCCTAAGCATGTATATTAGACTTATCACCCCACACATGGGTGACTAAGTCCACCTAGCCTATGGATTATGCTTAGGGGTATAAAGCACCTGCAAGTAAAAGCATTTATATTTTTTTTATTTATGATAGCGCCCCTTAAGCACAATCCCCTGCAGAGAAGAATTGTTAGACTAAGAATATCCTACCATTCATTCTACGAGCATGCACCTTAACATCCAGTCTAAAACATTCATCATAAAGTAAAACAAACATCAAACCATGCACTGACCTAACCTAAGGCTAGAAGTGGTGACTTAGGCTAATGTGTGTGCTTTGAAGGGTTGTGTGGTATGCTTAGCTTAGGACTTTAGGTTCATATTTTCTAAGTGTGAAGAACATGTTCAACTTAGAGAAGGGTTTCATTTAAGTTATTTAAGTATTTTGGATTGGTTTTGTTTCATGTTTTAATTTGTTTTAAGTGAAACCTACCATTAATTACTAAATTATGAAGAGAGGGAAAGAGAAGAGAACTTCTCTTTCCTTCCCTAACCTTAAGTAATTTTCTAAAGTAGGTTCATGTTTTAATTTCATTTAGATGAATGTTTTGATTAGATCTTTTAATCAATCCTAAGTTTAGACAAACTCTAAACAAACCTATTCAAAAAGAAAGACATTTTAAAGACTAAATAAAATGAATCAAAATTTACATAACACACATTACTTAACTTCTTTCCCAACATATATAGCATGCATATGAGTGGACCCTAAGCACATCTATACATGAAAATGAGAATAATGAACACACTTTATGATGCATGCTGAGTAATTCATTTAAGAAAATTTAGAAGTTGAATATGCATGATTTTTCTTAAGTAGAAAAGGTTTTACTTATCTAAATTTTCACATACATACATGAAAGTAAGAAAGGCATAAGTGAGTATAGTGTCATTGTTAACTAGAGGTGTAAGGTATAAGACCTACTTAGGGATACTTAAAACCTCACAACCTCAGGGTTGTCCAGACTAATATGTCACTTTCCTTAAGTACAAACATGTATATAAAAGAAATGAAAGAGAAAAGGAATATGTAAAAATTGTTTGATGGATTTATTTTGTTTATGAAATTTATGCATGCAAGTATAGGCAACCCTTCCTAGGTGAGAGCATAGGGATGAATAGGATATGAAATTAGGTGAGCATTAGGTCCTTTTCAAATGAACCTTATATCTCACCAAAATTCCTATTCAAAACTATACAACATAGGGAAGAAAGGAAACCTATATTAAGCATACCTTCATAATATTTCACATACAAGCTTATAATTAAGATATGAATAGCACACTTTCAGATTTTATAATTAATTTATAAGTTTTTTAAAAATAATTTGGATTTAGTAGTGATAATAGCCACTCATATTTTACTTTAGCCAACACATGCATATTTGACATAAAGTAAATAATTTCATTTTAAAATTTGAAACATGGAATTATGAATGCATGAAACCACATGGAATACAACTTAACATGTTGGGAAAGATCCAAAGCAATGAAAGCATGTAAACAAACTCACTTTACTTAAATCCTAAAGACATTCTTATAGAATAAGAAAATTTAGAATAAATTAAAGTGAATTTCAAAATGATTTTTGTTTAGTTTAAAGTTTGATCTAATTTTGAAAAGGTGAGATGAGATTTCTATTCTTAACCTATTCCCACATGTGTTTTGTATTTTTGTTTACTTTTTAGATTATTAAATCCATTTTAAGCATTAATTAGGTTAAGGTATGAATTAAGTGGCTTAATTAACCCTTACCTGCACCACCTTAGAAAAATTAACAAAATAATTATGAGCCAATGAGATGACATAAACCTCATAAGGTATTTAAATTTGTAATGCACCTAATAATGAAAGGCCTAATGCAATTTGGCTCACAATTAAAAGTTAATTAAGCTATGGGATTTAGCTTAAGTACTTTCAAAAACCCTTTTACACATGTGAATTGGGTTTTAATTTCCTTAATTAAACTTAGGCTATTAAACACCTAAGCATCTACCAAAGGTAGATTAATTAAGTTCTAGAACTTTTTAGAATTTTTTGAAAATTAATTAAGGGGATAATTAATGAATTAACCCTTAATTAAGAGGAGATTAAGGAGAGAAGAGGGGGTTTAGGGAATAGCTTAGGGGAAATGCTCCAAAATTATTTCATAAACCTCCTACCTACTGAACCTTAATCAATGCTAATCATTGGGTAAAGCCACTAATCACACCTTAATTACCCTTAATTGCATGAAAGGGGTAATTAGGGAATGAAATAGCAATTTCCCCAATTGAGCCCTCAATAAATCTCAAGAAAATTAGGGGAGGCAGAGGTCATCCCCTAAAATGAACCCTAGAAATTTGAGATTAATTTATTATCTAATTAAAGGATAGTTAGCTAATTAAGATTCCTAAAGAAACCTAAATTCAGAGAAACGGGTAATTCAAAATCCATTGAAATCATTTTTAAAACATACTAGATGAAATTATCTTTCCATAGCATTTTCCTTTTATTTTTCTAATTTTTCTAGAGGTAATTATGAATTTTAGAAGATTTGTGGATTAATTAGGAATTTTAATTAACCCCAACTAATCCTCGCTCACTCACGCTGCGTGTGGGCCAACACACATTATGTGAGGGGACAACTTAAGTTGTCACCTCACAAAGGCGGCGGCGGCGCACACACTTATATTCCCTATCGTCTGATCAAAGATTGGACGGCTAAGAATTCCCTCGTGATTTTAAAAGGGTAATTGATTTTTAAAATGTCTTAAATAATCTCAGTCGTCCATTTAAAATGCACAGCTGGACGGCTGAGATGTGCCAAGTTCTTCCACTTGATCAACAGAGATAGTCCATGATCAAGGGGAAGATCTAAGCTCAATCTAGCATGGAATCACACCAAAATCAACCCACACCATTTAGAGAAATAAAACGGCAAATCCAACAGCCAAAATTTGATGAGGTAAAAATTTCTTTCACAAAGCTCCACACCACATTGAGTTTAGTGATTAAAAAATTTTATACCTCACCAGAGGTGATCACCACTACTTGAGATCGATGAGGTAGCTTCGTCTGGTGGAGATAAAGCCCTGTTGAAATTCCTAAGCCTTGGGATTGAGTGGATCATTGGGTAGACCAACACCACTTTACTTGAGCTTCAACTTTGATCCAATTGAGCTCTTCCTTGCTATGGGGACTTTAATCAGAGCTTGGGCGAGTTCAACTTGACCCTCTGATGGAGTGTGCAAGAGTAATTGGAAGGAGATCAAGTATGGAGGAAGTTGGCTAATGGATTGAGCTCCCCTATTTTGCACTGCAAAAGGAGAAATTCAAATCCTATCTAAGAAGCTTGGGAATGCTCTGAGATGGTTGCTCTGGGTTCCTAGGCTTCAATTGACAGTGAGAGTATTGAAATTTCATTGAATTAGGGGGAGTATATCTCCCCTTATGGTAATTGGACAATCGACACCTACTTTGCCATTTTGATCCATTTGATGAGATTGGAGAGGTTGTTAAGGCTGTTAGATCTTTGCACATGGTCGGTTTGAGGTCTTGAGTGGATTTCCAACCTCCCATGTGCATCAAATTGAGCTTAGGAGGGAATTTGAAAACTCAATTTTGCTCTAAGTGGTCGGGTTTGGTCCATGGTCCAAATGGGCTGAACCAAACCCATTGGGTTGGGTGCACCACTCATCACTAAGTCCCCTTGAGCTTTTAGGAAAGCCTTAAGTGATTGTGAAGAGGGTATGACCAAAATTGGGCTAGGCCAAACTTTGTTCTATGGCCTAGAGGTAGAATGGTCATTTTGCTATTTTTTTTTTACTTTGGATATGTTGGGTATGTGGAGAAACTAGTTTTGGCCAAGTTTCATTGGATTTGGAATCCATTTGATAGGGTTTGGCTCATGTTGACCCATTTAGGTCAAAATGGGTCAACTTGGGTCAAGTTGACCAATTGGTCAAATTGGAAACCAAAGGTTGAGTTAAGTTCATATGACCATTTGAAATGTTTGGTGGCTTTGGTTTGGTTCAATTTGGTATACATTTGGTTTTGGCTCATATGACTTCATTTAGGTCAAAAGGGTCAAGTTGACCTATTTGACCCATTTGACATATTTGAGGTAGGTCAAGGGTTTAGGTTTGGTTAGTCATGGATTGATATCTTTGTTTCCAATCAATTTGGGTTAAGTTCAATTTTGGCTCAACATGACCCCTTTGGTCATGTTGGGTATAAAGTCAATTGGGCTGTTGGCCAATTTCACAAGTGATTTGGAATGGACTTGACCCATTAATTTTGATATTTTGACACCCTTTAGGTCAAAATGGGTCAACTTCAATCAAAATGAGGCTCAAATGAGTTTTCAATTTTATTCATGAAATCAATTTTGGCTATAGGTTTCATTTTAGGTTAAGTGTTGACTTGGTCAACCCTTAAGTTTGACTTGGTTTGACCCAATTTGATTGATTGATCATCCTATGATGATTGTTAATCATGATAGGAGGGATATATAAGTTTGGTTCAATCCAATTTTGATAGGATCAAAAGTTGGCTTATAAAGGTACTTTAGGTCACTTTGGATCAAGTCAGCCTTAGTGGGTCAAATGGCTTGGTCAAAGCTTGATTTGAAGTTGATTGATCCTGTATATGAACTTATGATTGAAATATAAATCCATCTACAAGTGGTTTGAAGTTAAATGGATTTTGATCCATTTGAAAATTTCATATTCAATGGAAGAATATGAAAGGGTCTTGGGTTTGAATTTTAATTTGGGTCTTGATTGTTTGATTGGAGTTTGGATTTATATGTGGACTCATGATTGTAGTTTTGATTGAATCATGACAGAAAATCAAGAGTTTGGCTTGATTTGAAAGTGATTTGGCCAAGTTCAATATTTTGACTTGAAAGGCTCAGATTGGATTTTGAGTGGAGTTGAGTTTGATTTTTGGAATAGGTTTTGATTGTTTGAATTTATATTTCATTTATATATGTGAATATAAATTGATCATGAGAAAATTTGAAAATTTTGAAAGAGTTTAATCATGATTCATGTTAAATCCATTAAAAGGAATTTAAAGGATTTAAGGGAATTTTTAAATTGAAATTTAATTTTTGAATTAGATTTGATTGATTTATATTTATACTTCATTTATATATGAGAATATAAATGAGAATACAAAATAAGTTTTGAGAAAATATGAGTTTGAATGGTTTGATCATGATTTAGGTTAAATCCATTAATGAAAATTATGGATTTAAGGAAGGATTTTAAATTTAGAATTTAATTTGAGGGTTTGATTTGATTGAGTTATATTTATATTTCATTTATATATGTGAATATAAATGAGAATATAAATAAGTTTTGAGAAAATCCCATGAATTTGAATTGATTTGATCAAGATTTAGAGTTGATTTTGGCTAAGTCCTTTAATGGAAAATTAAAGGGGCTAAAGAAAATTTTCATGAATTGATTTGGAGTTCTCAGTTTGATTTGATGGGTTTGAATTTATATTTCATTTATATATGGGAATATAAATGAGAATATAAATGGATCTTGAGAAAATCTCAAAGATTTGAATAGGTTTAGATTGTAATTTTGGTTAAGTCCTTAAGGGAAGCTTAAGGACTTAGGCAAAATTTGGATTTAGGAATTTTGATGAATTTTGATCATGGGTTTCAATCATAGCTTTCAATCATGGATTTCAATCAAGGAATTGAATCATGAAATTGATTTGAGTTTTGGAGAAAATCAAATAGAATTGATTTGGAGTTTGACTTGAAAGAAGGAAAGTGAGGAATTGTTTAAGCTAAGGATAATAAATTATCCTGACACCCCTAAGGCATGACCTATTCCTATAACTAACTCTTCTAAGTCTTCTAGGGCTAGGGGAGTGTCAACCTAATCACTAGATGTGTCTTAATACTAAGAAACTCTTAAAGTCTAAGAGAAGTCCTACGTCAAAGATGGAGGGGTTGAGTGCTCATTCTAAAAATGAGGTCAACAACCACATAGGCCTTCGCTCGAACATTGTTGCTTTGAATTTTTAACTTGATTTGATTGTTGTGTTGGAACCTTCCTTTAACAAATTTAGGTATGCTAAACGGGGTTCCTAAATATTGGAGAAATTTTGAATTTTTGGAGGAGAGATCTCGAATTTGATTTAAGTTTAGAACCCACATTCAACAAATTTGAGTATGTTGATTGGGGCTTAAACATTTTGGAGAGACTTTTGATGCTTCCATTGATTCATGTTTGAATTTGATTTTTGTTTTTAGGGACCCTTTATTTAACAAATTTGAGTATGTTAACATAAAGGGTCAATTGATTTTGTTTTTTAATCTTGATTTTGAAATTCACTTAGCATATTTGGGTATGCAAAGTGAGGTACTTGAAAATAATTTTTTTTTTTTTCTTGCTTGTGAATTATGTGAATTTTGAAAATGGAATCTTCACTTAGAAAATTTGGGTATGCTAAATGAAGAATCCAAATGTTTTGAGAAGATGATCTTTACTTAGCAAATTTAAGTATGTTAAATAAAGGATCCTAAGATGTTTTGACTTTGTTCATTTTTTTATTTTGAAAAGAGGACTCCTACTTAGCAAATGTGCATTTTGAAAATGGAATCTTCACTTAGCAAATTTGGGTATTATAAATGAAAAATTCAAATGTTTTGAAAAGAGGATCTTTACTTAGAAAATTTAAGTATGTTAAATAAAGGATCCTAAGATGTTTTGACTTTGTTCTTTTTTTTTTTTTTTTTTTGAAAAGAGGACTCCTACATAGCAAATTTAGGTATCCTAAATAGGAAATCCAAATGTGTTTTGTTTTTCATTCTTTTGATTTTGAAAAGAGGACTCCTACTTAGCAGATTTTGGTATGCTAAATAGGAAATCCAAATGTGTTTCATGTTTCGATGATTTTTGAAAAGAGGATCCTTAACAAATTTACGTATGCTAAGGAAGTCCAAATGTGATTTGTTTTGATTTTGTTTTTTAAAAGAGGATTCTTAGCAACTTTAGGTATGCTAAGAAAATCCAAGTGTGTTTCATTATGTTGATTTTTGTTTGAAAAGAGGATCCTTAGCAAATTTAGGTATGCTAAGGGAATCCAAATGTATTTCATTTTGATTAATTTGAAGAGAGGATCCTTAGCAAATTTAGGTATGCTAAGGAAATTCAAATGTGGTTCATTATTTTGATTTTTGTTTGAAAAGAGGATCCTTAGCAATTTTAGCTATGCTAAGAAAATCCAAATTATTTTGATTTTTGAAAAAGAGGATTTTCACTTAGCAAATTTGGGTATGCTAAATGAAAGATCCAAATGTTGTTTCATTTTTGAAAAAGAGAATTTTCACTTAGAAAATTCGGGTATGCTAAATGAAAGATCCAAATCTTATTTTATATTTTGAAAAGATGTTTATTGATTTTATTTTGAAAAGAGGATCTTCACTTAGCAAATTTGGGTATGCTAAATGAAGAATCCAAATGTTGTTTTAATTTTGGAAAGATGATTGTTAATTTTAATTTTTGAAAAGGTGTTTGTTGATTTTATTTTTGAAAAGATGATTGTTGTTTCTTATTTTAAAATGAAATCTTCATTCAGTAAATTGAGTACATTGAATGGAGATATTCATTTTGCTTTTGAAAAATATAATTGATGATTTTGATTGAAAATGAAAACCTTCATTCAATAAATTTGAGTATATTGAATGAAAGTGTTCAATTGTGCTTTTGGAAAATGTGATTGTTGATTTTGATTGAAAATGAAAACTTTCATTCAATAAATTTGAGCATATTGAATGGAAATGTTACTTGTGCTTTTGGAAAATGTGATTATTTATTTTGATTGAAAATAAAAACCTTCATTCAATAAATTTGAGTATATTGAATGAAAGTGTTCATTTGTTCTTTTGGGAAAATATGGTTGTTGATTTTGATTTTTGGAAAGTGAAGTCCTCATTTAATAAATTGAATAAGGAAGTTCACTTGTGCTTTTTGAAAAGAATGATTTTGGATTTTATTATTATTTTATTTTATAAAAAATCTTACATATAACAATCATGAAGATTGATAGATGAGGTTGGTTTGCAAAATTTTTGTGAAAATATTTTATTATGTGCATTTTGAAAAAGTGCTTGTTGGAAAGATGATGTTTTTCATAAAAGGATTTATTCTTTCTTTATTTTTGGAATGAACCTTTCTTTACTATAGAAATAGTATGGAGGAAGTTTTTAGTTATTTCCTTTTTATTAAATTTTTTGTTTCACCTATTAGGGAACCCAATAAAGGTTTTAAGACCTACATGGAATGAGGTCCTAAAACCTAAAGATGTTGGCTAGCTTAGCTTAAGGATGAAATAAACTAAGTGTCAACGAAAAAGAATGATAGTCTCAGATTCATATAAACTATAAACCCACTATCGATACTTGAAGACAACGATCATTTACCAAAGATGGAGAGAGGAACTTTCTCTAGTGGAGTCGCCAGAAAAATCTTCGGTGAAAATATTTTTGCCTTCATTTATCCTTTTGAAGAGGATAAATGAAAACAGAAATATACGCCTTTTAGTCAAGACACCACGTAGATCCATAGATGTTCTTTATTAGGGTGATCGGGTAAGACATTGAGGAGAGATGTACTATCTCGAAAGATAGAAGTCACCACCCTACAATGGACCTAATCACCTCAATAAGAACTCCTAAGGACTATGGGTCTGCATATGTACCAGAGATTCTTACCCTACTTTACATGAAAAAGTAAAATAGGGTTTATCTTAAATCAGGTTCGTTAAGTTCTCTATAAGGGTAAGCCCCCATAGTTAATTACATTCTAAGAAAAGGGGATTCCTTAGGAATACTCTCGATTAAGGTAAATGATCATTGTCTCCAAAGATTTTAACAGGTAGGACTATCAATCGATTAGTTTATTTTTGGCAAATTAAGTGAGATCGATCAAGAGGAGGGAGTTCTTATCGAAGCCAAATGGAGGTGAGTAGGGGAAGTTTAGGATACTAGGAAGCCTAGTAAACATCCCAAGTTGTTCTATGGTTGGGCTTTATATTTTTGAAATTGAGGGAAATTATTTATTTGAGTTGAATTTTTATTAGAAATTTAGGGCTTATAATTCCACAATACAATGTTATGGAAATACCTAAGAGGTGAGGATTTATGCTTATGGCCCATGGAAGAGAGAAGCAACCTCAGAACCTAAATCTATAGAGCTTTGGCAAGGGCCGAATGCACGACCTAAATCTAAGGTGAAAATGGGTATTTGGTTTACCTCCACAAGAAAGGACAAACCACCCGACTGCTTGGACTTACAACTGCCTGGGGGTGGCCGCTAACTAACTCCTCCTATGATTTTAAATCATGTAAGCAAGTATTATGCTTTATGCAAGATAGCTAGGCTGTTGTTTATTTATAAAGAGACTAAGTCCTTAAACACACTCCTAAGAGACTAGTTCATATAGGGCATGATTAATGACTTAAATCTAATGCAAAATTTTCATATGTTTTATTTTCATTTTGGACAATTCATTTAACTCAGGCATATAGGATTCATATGCCTAATGCATGAGAAATAAGATTATGGGACAAAATCAATGAGAAGGGGAGGTGTGTTTCCACCATGGCTCTCAAAGAACAAGTTCTCGGCAAGGTGGAAGCATCAATCAATGAAATAATATATTTTTATGCATGATGTTAGAAAATAAATACTCATCCAGCTAAGGGGTTACTAATTCTTTTATCTCGATTTTAACTTAGGCTTTAAATGAGGTTATGAGTTGTTTATTTTTAATTTTGAGTTGATTAATTTGCTAGAAGATTTATTTTTTTCTAAGAACCTAATCGCCATCCAGGTCATACATCAAGCAAGGAAGAAACTAAGAAAAGTATGCCATTTCTAAAGCACAAGCTAAACAAAACATCAAACATTTTATAAAGCTAACATAAAAGAATAAAAGGCCAAGTGTGGTCGGGCACCACCGCACAAACCTGAAAATAAATTGGGTAGCCAAGCTCTACCCTTATACAACTCAGATTACAAATGAATTAATTTACAATTAAGCAAGGAAATTCATGTTATGGGGGTCTTCTTTCTTCTTTTCTTATTTCTTCTTTTGGTTCCTTCTTTTGAATGGTTAGAAGGTGGATGCTCCAAAGGCTTCACATGGTACATAAGGCATGGCCTTATAACCAATGCTCATCCTAATCCCTAGAATAATTATTTCAAAATCCTAATTGCAAAAATATATGAAAAGAAAAAGTAATTCTAACTAACACCTGCAAAACAGAGATTAGCTAAACAAACCATACAAATCCCAAGCATGTATATTAACAAATTGGACTTAGCACCCCATACATGGGTAACCAAGTCCACCTGGTCTATTTTGGATTATGCTTAAGGGTATAAGCAACCTGCACAACAAAAGTAGTTACATTTTCATTATAGCACCTCTTAAGCACAATCCCCTACAGAAAATAATGATTAGACTAAATCATCCTACCATTCATTCAAAGCACATACACCCTAACATCCAGACTAAAATATCACATCACAAAATAAAAGCAAACATCAAACCATGCATCGCCCTAACATAGGACTAGAAGTGGTGACTTAGCCTAATATGTGTGCCATGTAAGGTTTGTGTGGTATGCTTAGCTAGGCTTTAAGTTTATGATTTTCTAAGTGAGAAAAGGTTCAACTTAGAAGGGTGATCTCATTTAAGTTGTTTAGTTAATATGGGTTAATTTTATTTGATGATTTGATTCAGTTTGAATGAACCTACTTAATTACTAAAGGTTGTAAAGAGAGGAAAAGAGAAGAGAACTTCTCTTTCCTCCCTACCTTAAGTGATTTCTAAGGTAGATTCATTAATGATTTTTGTTTAGTGAATATTTTTTTTTTATTTTAATTAATACTAGGTTTATATTTTTTGTAAACAAACATATTCAAAAAGAAAGGCATTTTAAGATTAGGTAAAGTGAATTACTATCACAAAAAATAACATTTTATTTCTTTCCCACATGTGTATAGCATGCATATGAATGGATCCTAAGCATATCTATACATACAAATGAGAATGTTTAGCATACTTTATTATGAATGCTATGTGAGGTTACTTAAAGAAATTTGGAATGTTTCATGTATGCATGATTTTGTTAAGTAGAAGAGAGTGATTCTTTTATCCATTTTTCATATGCACATTTACAAGTATAAAAGACAAAAGTGAGCACGACGCCATTGTTAACTAGGGGTGTAAGGTATAGGACCTACTTAGGGCTACTTAAAGCCTTGCAACCCCAGGGTTGTCCAGACTAATATACAATGTTTCTTAAATACATGTGCATGTACAAAAAGAAATGCATGGAAAGAGAATGATAAGTGAGTTACTTAAGAAAATTTGAATGCTTTATGATGCATGATTTTCATTAAGTAGAAAAGAGGTTTTCTTATTCACTTTTCATATGCACACATTTATGTAAGAAAGGCATAAGTGAGTACGACACCATTGTTAACCAGGGGTGTAATGTATAAGACCTACTTAGGGCTACCTAAAGCCTCCCAACCCCGAGGTTGTCTAGACTAATATACCACTTTCTTTAAATACAAGCATATGTACAAAAGAAATGAATGAAAAAGAAAGATGCAAAAATTTGTACTTATGTCTGGACTTGGTTATGTAATTTATATGTGTAAGTGTAAGGATCTTTCTTAAGTCATAACATGGAAGAGGAATAGATTTAAGCAAGTGTTATGTTCATTTAAAAGAACTATACACTTTGCAAATCTTATTCAAATCCATATTAAGAGGAAATAAAGGAAGCAAACATAAGACACATTTTTATTATATTGCAAACTTATAAATAAACTATAAGTAGCACACTTTCAATTTTAGGTATTTGATTTATAGATTTTGAAAATAGTTTTGAATTTAATAGAGATAATAGCCACTCATATTTTTACTTTAGCCAAACATGCAATTTGACATAAAGAAATCATTTCATTTTGAATTTGATATTTGAAAAGCATGAATGTATGATTTTCATATGACATACACATTTAGCATGCTAGGAAAGAAATAAAGTGATGTAAACATGTAATTTCAAACCATAGCTAGATTAAGCTCAAAAAATGGCTAACCTCACTGGAGGTGATCACTAGCACTTGATTCCCTTAGAGAAGCTTTGTTTGGTTAAGATGAAGCTTTGTTGAAGGTTTGAGCTCTTGAGGTTGAGTGGATGCTTCTATGGACCAACCCCCTTTGCCTTGAGCTCGATCTTGATCAAGATGGCTCCTCCCTTGCTTTAAGAACTTAGTAAAGAGTTTGGGTGAGCTCGATTGAGGTCCCTCAGGGAGTGTACAAAAGGAATTGCACTAGTTTTGAGTGTGGAGTGAGTTGGCTCTTCAATGGAGGTCCACTATTTTCAAGCTCTGAAAATTGAGAAATGAAGTTTTGAAATCGCTCTAAGAAGCTTGTAGAGGCTGAGGAATTGCTTCTCTGGCTTCCCTAAGTTCAATCGAATTGAGGAATGTTAAGTTTGAAATGAATTAGGGAGTATATCTCCCCGGGCAATCAGGTCGAAGCTTGCCATGCCATTTTTGATTAATTGCCCTGATTTAATGAGTTTGTTAGGTTGTTAGATGAGTCATTGAGTTCGGTTTGGCTAGAGGAGGGGGAAGGTGAATTCCCCATGTGCTCAAAATAAGTTGAGGCATGATTCCCATGTGGCCATTTGAAGGGGAGTGGTCAATTTGACCATTGGGCTAGGTTGGGCTGACCCAAACCCATTTGGTTGGGTGCACCACCCTCCCTAGTGCTCACTTGATCCACTAGAAGAGTGCCAAATGGGTATGAAGAGGATTTGACAAAATTCCAAGTGGAATTGGCCAAAATATACCCTATGGACTAGGGATAAAATGGTCATTTGATCTTGATTTTAGTTTGGGTGTATTTGATATGATGAGAAAATAGGTTTGGCTGAGTTTCATTGAATTTGGATTTGGTTTGATGTGATTTGGCTCATGTTGACTCATTTAGGTCAAAATGGGTCAACTTGGGTCAAGTTGACCAAGTGGTCAAATTGGGTCAAACCAAGGGTTAAGTCAAGTTCATATGACCATTTGAAATATTTTGGTGGCTTTGGTTTGATTCAATTTGGTTTATGTTTGAATTTGGTTCATATGACTTCATTTAGGTCAAATGGGTCAAGTTGACCAATTTGACCCATTTAACCTATTTGAGCTAGGTCATGGGTAGGATTAGGTTTGGTTGGTCATATGAAGTTAATTGGTATCTTTGTTTCCAATCAATTTTGGTTAAGTTTGAATTTGGCTCAAGGTCAAGTTGGGTTCAAGGTCAATTGGGCTAGGTTAGGTCTAGTTGGCTAATTGAGGCTTTGGTCAAGTTTAACAAGTGATTTAGAATGAACTTGACCCATTGGTTTCAATCAATTTGGCTTAGATCAAGTTTTGACATATTTTGACTTTTTAGGTCAAGTTGGGTCAACTTGGGTCAAGTGGGCAATTAGGCTAGGTTAGGATCAAATGTTGACTTGGTCAAGTTCAAACATTGATCATGACTGAACTTAGATCATTAATTTCAATCAATTTGGCCTATGATGGATTTTGGCTATGTTGGGTTTCTTTAAGCTTAGTCAACCCTTAGGTTTGACTTGGTTTGACCCAATTTGAGTGATTTATTATCGCATGATGATTGTTGATCATGATGAGATGAGTTTGATTCAATCTAATTTAGGATTAGAATTTGGCTCATAAGAGAACTTTAGCTCACGGATAAAGTGAACAAGAGGTCAAATGGCTTCAAAGCTTGATTTGAATTTGATTGAACTTATGGACTTATGATTGAAATATAAATCCATTTGCAAGTGGTTTGAAGTCAAATGAGTTTTGATTCATTTGAAAATTTCAAGTTCAAAGGTGAACATGAAATGTATTTGGCTTGATTTTGAATTGAGTTTTGATTAAGTGATTAAAGTTTGTATTTATATTTGGATTCATGATTGAAGGATTGATTGAATCATGAAGGAAAATCAAGAGTTTGGCTTGATTTGAAATTGATTTGGCTAAGTTCAAGATTTTGACTTGAAAGGCTTAGGCTGGATTTTGAATGAGTTTGAGTTTGATTTTTGGAATTGGTTTTGGTTGTTTGAATTTATATTTCATTTATATATGTGAATATAAATGGGTTATGAGAAAATTTCAAGGATTTGAAGTGATTTGATGATGATCTAGGTTAAGCCCTTAAGAGGAAATAAAGGGACTTAAAAAATATTTGGAGTTTGGATTTGAATTTTGAGTTTAGTTTGATTGATTTGAATTTTTATTTCATTTATAGATGTGAATATAAATGCGAATATAAATGAGTTATGAGAAAATTCCATGAATTTGAATTGATTTAGATTTAATTTTGGCTAAGTCCATGAAGGGAAATCAAAGGACTTAAGCAAGATTTGAAATTTGGAATTTCAACTTGGAATTTAATCATGGATTTCAATCATGGATTTCAATCATGTATTTCAATCATGTGTTTCAACCATGTGGCATTGATTTGAGTTTGGAGAAAAATCAATTAGGCTAGAATTGATTTAGGTTTGATGTTGATTTGATTTGGAGTTTGCCTTGAAGGAAGGAAGCAAGGAAAGTGGTTTAAGCTATAGGGTAGACAAATTTTCCTAACACCCCTAAGGCATGATCTATTCTTATGGCTAACTCTTCTAAGTCTTTAAGACTAGGTTGAGTGTCAACCTAATCACTATATGTGTCTTAAGACTAAGGAAGTCTTAAAGTCTAAGAGAAGTCCTATGTCTAAGATGGAGGGGTTGAGAGCTCATCCAAAAAAATGAGGTCAACAAAGGCAATAGTGGTGTGACTAGGTAACACCGACGTATTTGACCATAATGATCAACAACATCGAATCCATCAAAGCACTAAAGAGGATCTACGCAACGAGGTGTAGAAGGAATCGAACTTAATGCAATGTGGCTCTACTTATGTCAAGGACATAATAGGGAAGGAAGGAGAATCCATTAGGATGAAAGTATGTGAACCTTCCACTAGACAGGTTCAAGTCATCCACAAGGGGATGAGAGGTTTGATTTTATTTGAGTCTCACTCAGGAGAAATTTCCACTAGGGAAGAGGGTTGAATTTGTTTCACTTTTTTTTTTAGATTTGGATTTTGAGATGGACCCTATTGGTTTGCGATGGATCGCACTGAGTAGGAGCTACGGAGGCCTAGACCTAATTCAGATTTACCAATCCAAAGGAGTAGTCTACTAAACACATAGTAGTACTAGCCAACCAAAGGGATGCCTTTTGGTATGCAACAGTTGTACTATGAAGAAAGCGTAGTAGACTTACATCCTCCAAAGTAGGGACCAGTTGCTGGGATAATCTATTAGCAAGGCAATAGATTGAACCCAAGCAAGGGCTGACTTTTGAGTGAACACTGCTGGGGGACTTAGATCAACTCAAAGATAGTCAAGATTAATTTCATTTTTAGATTTATTTTGATGGATTTTGTTGGTTTGTGATGGATCACACTGAGAATGAGCTTATATCAGCCTAAACCTACCTCAAATTTACTGATCCAAAGGGAGTAACTTCCCGACTGATGAAAGAACTATCCAACCAAAGGAGTGCCTTCCGATTTGCAATGATCAATTGGAGGGAAGAAAGCTTGGGGACTCACATCTTCCATGATAAAAGACCACTGGGGTGATCAGAGCAATAAATCAAACCACCTGTGCCGTCGCTTTGCATCATGCTAAAAGAATGCGCCATAGTCTTACATCTTCTAATGAATGAGGGTAACCTTTTAATCAAAATAGATTGAACCCGACTGGACTACAAAGTGAGTCTTACCGGGACTTATAACTCAGTGAGGCAATTCCTATAGGAGTTTTGCTGACACTGCCCTAAAGATAAGATGTATGCTTGGGAAAAGGGGCCCTTTGGGGGCTTGAATTCCTAATCCACAAGTGAATTAATTTGTTTGTTTTGTTTTGTTTATTTATTGTGGACCCTGTTAGTTTCCAAGGGATCAAAGTGAGAGGAGCTTATATCGCCTGACCATCTGATAACAACCAAGGGAGAATATCTGCATTTAAACAAATTCTCCAAAATAGGAGTGGCTACTAGGAAGGAGAACTCCCAATAAGAGTAAGCAGGTCTAAATGGGTCGGACATGATCCAAATAGAGTGCCCACAGGGGATGGGGCCATTAAGGGCTTAATCCAGAACCTTGAGAGAATGACATGACTAGTCATATATCTGTGGTGAAAAATATCCTCTGTATACATTTCTTGCCTTCATATATCCCCTCTTCCTTTTAAAAAAAAAGGATAAATGAAAACAAGAAATATATAAAAAAATATACCGCCTTATTGGACACTACGTAGATCCACAGATGTTCTTATTGAGGGTGATCGGGTACAATAATGAGGAGAGGTGTACTATCTCGAAAGATAGAAGTCACCACCCTACAATGAACCTAATCACCTCAACAAGGACTCCTAAAGACAATGGGTCTGCATATGTACCAAAGATTCTTCCCTACTTTACATGGAAAAGTAAAGTTTAAATTTAAGTTCCTTATAGGGACAAACCCCCATAGTTAACTACATCCTAAGGAATAAGATCCCTTAGGAATACTCTCAATTAAGGTAAATGATCGCTGTCTTCAAAGATTTCAATAGGTAGGACTATCAATCGATTAGCTTATTTTGGAAGATTAAATGCGATTGATCAAAGAGAGGGAATTATTATCAAAGCCAAAGGAAGATAAGTAGGAGATGCCCATGATGTTAGGAAATCTTGTAAGCATCTCAAACTATTCTATGGTTGGGCTTTACATTTTTGAAATTGAATTAATTTATTTGAGTTGCATTTTTCATTAGAAATGTAAGACTTATAAATCCATAACACAAGATTAAGGAACTACCTAAGAGGTGAGGATTTATACTTATGGCCCACAAAGGGGAGAAGCAACCTCAGAACCTAAATCTAGGGAGCTTTGGCGAGAGCCGAAAGCACAACCTAAATCTAAGAAAAAAAATGGGTATTTGGTTTGCCTCCACAAGAGAGGACAAACCACCCGACTGGATTGGACTTATAACCGCCTGGGGGTGGCCACCAACTAACTCCTCCTACGATTTTAAATTCATGTAGGCAAGTCATATGCTTTATGCAAGATAGCTAGGCTATTATTTATTTAGAATGAGACAAGTCATTAAACTCACACCTAAAGACACTAGATCATATAAGGGTATGCTACAAATGACCTAAATCTAATGCAATTCAGATTTCATTTTATTTTTATTTTTGGACAATCATTTTGACTCAGTCTAATAAGATTCATATGCCTAATGCATGAGAATTGAGATTATTGGACAAAATCAATGAGAAGGGAGGAGGTGTGTTTCCACCATGGCTCTCAAAGGTCAAGCCAAGTTTCTCTGGCAAAGGTGGAAGCCCTCCAATCAAGAGTGAAAATAATATGCATTTGTGCATGATATTATAAAATAAGTACTCATCCAGCTAAGGGGTTGCTAATTCTTTTATCTTGATTTTAGCCTAAGATTTAGGTGAGGTTATGAGTTCTTTAATTTTAGTTTTGAATTTTTAGATTTGGTAAAAGATTTATTTTTTCCTAAAAGCCTAATCCACATACAGGCCATACATAAAGCAAGGAAGAAAGTAGGAAAAGGATTCAACTTAATGCATAAGCTAAATAAATCATCAATCAATTTATAAAGCTAATCGCAAAAGAATAAGAGGTCATTGTGGTCGGGTACCACTATACAAACCCAAAAATAAATTGGATAGCCAAGTTCTATCCTTATACAACCCGGAGTAAAAATGAATTACGTACGATTAAGTAAGGAACTCATTATTATGGGGGTCTTCAAGCTTCATTTTTTCATTCTTCTTTTCTTTTTTCTTTTCTTCTTTCTTTTCTTCTTTCTTTCGGATGGTTGGAAGGTGGATGCTCCAAAGGCTTCACATGGTGCATAAGATGAGATCTTATGACCAATGCACATCCTAATCCCCATAACAATCATTTCAAAATCCTAATTGTAAAAATTATATGAAAAGGAAAGTAAATCTAGCTAACACTTACAAAATAAAAGTTAGCTAAACAAACCACCAAATCCAAGCATATATATTGGACTTATCACCCCACACATGGGTAACTAGTCTACCTGGCCTATTAGATTATTCTTAGGGGTATAGCAATAAAAAGAATTTATATTTTATTTATTAGTCCAAGAACAATTCCATCAAGATAATGGTTAGACTAAGATCGCCCTACCATTCATTCTACGCACATACATCCTAACATCCTGACTATAAACATATATCACAAAATTAAAGCAATTATCAAACCATGCACCACCCTAACCTAAAGCTAGAAGTGGTAACTTAGTCTAATGTGTGTGCTTTGGAGGCTTGTGTGGTATGCTTAGTTATGGCTTTAAGTTAGAATTTTATAAGTGTGAAGCATGTTTAACTTAGAGGAGGATTTCATTTAAATGATTTAGTTATTTTGGGTTGATTTTATTTCATATTTTAATTAAGTTCAAGTGAATCCTACAATTAATTACTAAGTTATAAAAAGAGGAAAAGAGAAGAGGACTTCTCTTTTCTTCCCTAACTTAAGTAGTTTCTAAAGTGGATTCATATTTTAGTTTTGTTTAGTGAATGTTTTAATTAGGTGTTTTAATTAATCCTAAATTTAGATGAACTCTAAATAAACCCATTCAAAAAGAAAGGTATTTTAAGATTAAATAAAATGAACTAAATTTACAAAACATACATCACTTTACTTCTTTCCCAATATGTATAACATGCATATGAATGAGTCCTAAGCATATCTATACATACAAATGAGAATGTTTGACATACTTTATGATGCAAGCTAAGAAATTTATTTAAGAGAATTTGAAAGTTTATATGCATGATTTTCATTAAATAGCAAAGGGGTTTCTTATCCAACTTTCACATGCACATATGATTATATGAAAGGCATAAGTGAGTACGACGTCATTGTTAATAGGAGGTGTAAGGTACAAGACCTACTTAGGGCTACTTAAAGTCTCACAACCTCGGGGTTGTCTAGACTAATATACCACTTTCCTTAAATACAAGCATGTATACAAAAGAAATGAATGGAAAAGAATGAATGCAAAAGTTGGTGTTGGTTGATTTATTTTTGTTTATGCAATTTATATGTGCAAGCATGGGCATCCTTTTAAGTGATAGTATAGGAATGAATAGGATATGAAATTAGGCAAGTGTTAGGTTCTTTTTAAATGAACCATACACCTTGCCAAATCCTATTTAAAACTATACTAAAAGAGAAGAGAAGGAAAACCTACACTAAACACACCCTTATATTTCACTCACATGCAAACTTATAAATAAGATATAAGTAACACACTTTCAATTTTGATAATTGATTCATATATTTTTGAAAATAATTTAAATTTAATAGTGATAATAGTCACTCATATTCTTACTTTAGCCAACATATGCAATTTGACATAAAGAAAACATTTTCATTTTAAATTTAATTTTTGAAAAGCATGGATGCATGAAACCATATGACATACATATTTAACATGTTGGGGAATAACTAAAGCAATGAAAGCATGTAAACACATTCACTTTAATTAAATCCTAAAGACAATCTTATGAAATAAGGAAGCTTAAAGTAAATCAAAGTTTATTTAATATGAT
The DNA here is from genome assembly GCA_021442155.1 of Cymbidium sinense. Classification (NCBI taxonomy): domain Eukaryota; kingdom Viridiplantae; phylum Streptophyta; class Magnoliopsida; order Asparagales; family Orchidaceae; genus Cymbidium; species Cymbidium sinense. The sequence continues at coordinate 12,689,333 of CM038233.1, read as the reverse complement.
TTTTGCTTGATTTTGAATTTGATTGAATTTTGAAAAAGAGAATTAAGTTTTCTATCTCTAACCCATTCCCACATATGATTGACATTTTTGTTTAATTTTAGATGATTAGATTCATTTTATATTTTGATTAGGTTAAGGTATGAATTAAACATGTTAATTATCCCTTACCTATACCACCTTTGCATAGTTAACCAAATAATTGTGAGCCAATGAGATGACATAAAAATTTATAAGGAAATTAAATTTGCAATGCACCTAAGAAGAAAGGGGTCTAATGCAATTTGACTCTTGAATAATGATTAATTAAACTAAGGGGTTTAACTTAAGTAATTTCAAAACACCCCTCACACTTATGAGTTGTGTTTTGATTTCCTTAATTGAACTTAGGCGCTTGAACACCTAAGTATATACCCAAAGTAGATTAATTAAGTTTTGGAAAATCTTAGAATTTTAAGAAATTAATTAAGAGGGCAATTAATGAATTAGCTCTTAATTAAGAAATGAATTAGCAATTCCCCCAATTAAGCTACCAATAAATCCCAAGAAAATTAGGGGAGGTAGAAGTCATTTCCCAAAATATACTCAAGAAGTTTGAGATTAATCAGTGGATTAATTAGGGAGTAATTAACAAATAAATATTTCCAATAAAATCCAAAATCAGAGAAAGAAAATATTCAAAATCCATTAAAATCAATTTTAGAATATTCTAGATTGAATATCTTTTAGTGGCAATTTACCTCATATTTTTCTGATTTTTCTTCAGAGAGATATGAATTTTTAAGTTTAAGGAATAATTAGAAATATTTAAAACTTAATTAATCCCTTAATCCAACGCCATGCCAAGGTGACTCGATGTGCTTTCCATGTCGACGAGTGGTAACTTTTTTAGAAATGTGCTTTTTGGTATCATCGTCGATCAAGGATTGAATGGCTAGGATTTAATCTGAGCTTTTAAAAGGATAAAATCATATATAAAATATGATTTAATCTCAGCCGTCCATCCAAAATGCACGAATGGACGGCCAGAGATCTATCCTTGCCAAAGCCTATGATACATGGGGACCGTCCATCTTCTCGGGTTTCATACGAGTTCGATTGAGCTCGGATTGGGTTGATACTTTGCACACACCATCAAACCCTAATGGCAATCACATCTAATGGTTGATATCGCATTCCATTAAAATTTCTTTTACAAAGGAACAACACACATTGAGTTTAGGAAAATGTCTAACATGAAGGTGATCACTACCGACCCTTGGAGGAGCTTTCGGTTAGATGAAGTGGTGAAAGTTTTAGCTCTTGAGGTTGAGTGGATAGCTATATGGACCAACCCCTTCTTAGACTTTGATGGAATTAGATCCAATTGACCTGGGTTGTTTGGTCTAGTTTCACAACAATCAAGTGAGGAAACCTCTATGTGCTTCAAAATGAGTGAGAACATGATTCCCATTTGGCCAATTTAAAAATGTGCCATTTGGCTCCATTTATGACCCAAACCCATTGGGTTGGGTGCACCACCCTCCATAGGGTTCACTTGACCTATTAGGAAGGTATCAAGTTGATATGAAGAGGTCTTGACCAAATTACCCATGGATTTGACTAAAATTTATTCTATAGCCTAGGGGTAGAATAGTCATTTGGCTGCTTTTTTTAATTTGAATATATTGGGTATGTCAAGAAAAGTTTCAGGATTTGGAGTTCATTTGGTATGGTTTTGTCATTGACCCATTTAGTTCAAAATGGGTCAACTTGACAATTGTCAAAAACCAAGGTCAAGTTCATATGACCATTTGAAATATTTTGGTGGCTTTGGTTTGATTCAATTTTGGCTCATATGACTTCATTTAGGTCAAATGGGTTGTGACAATTTGACCTATTTGAGCTAGGTCATAGGTTTAATAGTCATATGAAGTGGATTGGTATCTTTATTTCCAATCAATTTTGGTTAAGTTTAAATTTGGCTCAACAAGACCCCAGGTCAAGTCAGTTCAAGGTGGGTTTGGGCTAATAGTTGGACAAAGGGCTTTGGTCAAGTTCAACAAGTGATTTAGAATGAACTTGACCCATTGGTTTCAATCAATTTGGCTTAGATCAAGTTTTAACACATTTTGATTTTTAGGTCAAAACTTGGGTCAAGTAACCAATAGGTTAGGCTCAAATGTTGACTTGGTCAAATTCAAACATTGGTCATGAATGAACTTAGATCAATGGTTTCAATTAATTTGGCCTATGGTGGATTTTGGCTATGTTAGGTTTCATTTGGCTAAGTGTTGAACCTGGTTTGACCCAATTTGATTGATCATCTGATTTGTTGATGATAGATAAGTGAGTTTGATTCAATCAATTTGGCTAGGATTAGAATTTGGCTCATAGGTACTTTAGGTCACTTTGGGTCATGTGGGTCAAATGGCTTAAAAAGCTTGATTTGAGTTTGATTGAACTTATATATGGACTTATGATTGAAATATAAATCCATTTGCAAGTGGTTTGAAGTCAAATGGGTTTTGATTCATTTGATAATTTCATATTCAAAGGAAGAACATGAATGGATTTGGGGTTTGATTTTTGAATTGAGTTTTGGTTTAGTGATTGAAGTTTGTATTTATATCTAGATTCATGATTGTAAGATTGATTGAATCATGAAGGAAAATCAAGAGTTCAACTTGATTTGAAGTTGATTTGGCTAAGTTCAAGATTTTAACTTGAAAGGCTCGGGTTGGATTTTGAATGAGTTTGAGTTTGATTTTTGGAATTGGTTTTGATTGTTTGAATTTATATTTTATTTATATATGTGAATTTAAATGAGAATATAAATGGGTCATGAGAAAATTTCATGAATTTGAAGTGATTTGTTCATGATCTAGGCTAAGTCCTTAAGAGAAGATTAAGGAACTTAGAAAAGATTTGGAATTTTTTAATTTGAATTTTTAAATTTGGTTTGATTGATTTGATTGATTTGAATTTATATTCATTTATATAAGCGAATATAAATGAGAATATAAATGAGCTATGAGAAAATCTCATGGATTTGAAGATGATTTTGTATAAGTCCTTAAGAGGAGATTTAAAGGACTTAGAACTTTAGGGGATTTGAATTTTGGATTTATGATTGATTTAATTTATATTTCATTTATATATGTGAATATAAATGAGAATATAAATGAGTTAGAGAAAATATCATGAGTTTGAATTGATTTAGATTTGATTTTGGATAAGTCCCAAAAGGGAATTAAGGGACTTAGAATTTTGGAGTAGAATTTGAGATTTATTGATTGGATTTATATTTATATTTCATTTATATATGTGAATATAAATGAGTTATGAGAAAATCTCATGAATTTGAATTGATTTAGATTTGATTTTGGATAAGTCATATATCCAATAGGTATTCAGTGTCCAACTCAAGGAGAAAGCTCGGGGACTCACGTCTGCCAAGAGTGGTGTATCCACTGATTGAGTCACTGTCAGCATAGCGAACTTCAACCAACCTAAGGTGCCCGTCGGTTTACAACAATCAGCCTAGGAAGAAAGCTCGTGGATTCACATCCTCCTATAGCGGAACTGATTGTTGGGGTAGTCTGTCTTCGGCTAGACAGGTATTATCCGACCTAGGGTGACTAATGAGTGAATGCCACTAGGGGATTTATATCAGCTCAAATGTAGTTAAGAGGAAAGAAGCCTCTGGGGGACTTATCCTAAATCTCAAATATACTCGACCTAATTAGATCATGATGATTAGTTCAAGAAGAAAGCACGGGGACTCACATCTTCTTAAACAAAATCAACACGAGATAGCTTACTAGTTGGGCAATGAAGTCTACCATACTAATAAGGTGCTCATTGGTTTGTAATGATCAAATTAGGAAGAAAATGCGGGGACTCACATCCTCCAACCAATGACCACTGGGGTGACATACCAGCGAGGTAGTATGTAGACCTGACCTAGAGCAGCTAATGAGTGAGTGCCACAAGAGGCTTGCTCCCACATCAAAATAGCTCAAGACAAAAGATTTGTGTTTGTTGTTGTGCAAGTGTTAAAAGGAATAGAATGCCTCAGGGGGACTCTTACACCTACCTAACACACGCTAGGAGATTTTGATGAAGTGGTGCCACGGATGGCAAATAGAAATTCCCACTAAGAAAGGATGTCGCTTGGGTTCTCTTATACCTAACTTAGTTGTACTAATCAAAATAGGATGCCTATCAGGTTCTTTTACACTTATTCTAATAGCGTCGAGAGATTTTGTTTGTGTTGTGAAAGAGGGATAGGATACCACTGGGGGACTCTTACACCTACCCTAAACACGTCACGGTGGATTCGCAAGACAAACAAATAATGCTTCGAAAGAAGAGAAGATTTTGATGAAATGGAATCGAATTTTTGTTCTTTGATAGAATTATTTTCAAACATAATTTATTTCATGGGTAATATTTTTTTTAGATAAATCCCATTAATTGGAAGCATTGTGTGTTCCCTTACAATCAATGAGCTGATAAGATCCTTCTTGGTAGGCCTTCCCAAGTGGGTTCAAACTTGCCTCCCATCTTTCAATGGGCAATAATTGGTCTCCTTAGGACTAACATAAGTTCTTCTACTCGAAAAGACCTAGGGCGGACCAGCTTGTTGTGAGCTTGAATCATTTTGGCATTGTACAACTCGAGGTTCTGGCATGTCCGTAGGCGACTTTTCTCCAAACCTTTGAGCTCTTCTAACTTTGCATTCCACTCTGTAATGATCTTGCTACCCAATGATATCCTTAGTGACAGGAGTTGAACTTCTAAAGGTAGAACATCTTTGGACCCATACACTAAGGAAAATGGGGTAGACTAAGTTGGAGTTTGGTATGAGGTGCGGTATGCCCACAAGGCTTCAACCAACTGCTAGTTCCACTACTGCTTGTTATCGTCAAGAGTCTTCTTTAGTATTTGTATGAGAGTTTTGTTGAATGCTTCTGCTAAGCCATTTTCTCTAGGATAGTAAATGGTGGAGTATCTTCAATCTATACTATGTCTTCTAGGGAAGCTGTTGATCTTGATGCTTTTGAATGCAGTACCATTATCGGATATAATTCGTCGAGGCACCCTGAACCTATATATGATATGGTTTCTAAAAAATTGAAACATATAGTGAGTTGTGACCTCTCTGAGTGGGATTACCTCCGCACACTTGGAAAAATAGTCGATGGCAGCTAAGATGAACCGATGCCCCTTGGAAGAAGGAGGATCGATCAGACCCACAATGTCGGTACCCCAACACTCGAATGGCCATGAGGCCAATGTAGGGTGTAGAATGTTGGGTGGTTGGTGGAGGACCACACTGTGTACCTGACACTAATGGCATCTCCTAGCTACATACATGTAGTCCGTAATCATCGAAGGCCAGTAGTATCCTAGTCTCTTGATCTTCATCTTTATCTTCAGACCGGATTGATGTGCTTTGCATAGACCTGAATGTACCATGGTTACAATGCCACGGGCTTCATGTTTGTCTAAACAACGTAACCACATTTGGTCAAAGGACCGTCAGTATAGGGTGCCATCAACGAGAGCATAGGAGAGGGCTCTCTGTTTCACCTGATGGGCTTGTGACTTTTCTTAAGGTAGTTCGTCAGTGTTGAAATAGTCTATGAATGATTGCCTCCAATCTAGCTCCTTGTCCATTTTGGCAATGACAACCTCCCCTTCAAGAGAAAGCCTCTCAATGAGTTCAGCATCAATAAGCGATAGGACATGTCTATTTTGGACCTTTATTGGAATGGTCTCATCTTCCGGGCATGCCAATTCTTTGGCAAGTTTGGCTAAAGCATCTACTACTGCGTTCTCTACTAGGAGAACCTTATAGATATTGACTTCAAGAATTTGGCCCAACAACTTCATGGTATACTCGTGGTAATGACAAAGCTTGGGTTTGAGAACCTTATAGGACCTGGCAATTTGGTTGATGACCAACTGAGAATCCCTAAAGATGTTGATGGTCTTGACACTGCGAGTGGTGGCTAACTCCAGACCGGTAATCAAAGCCTCATACTCAACTTCGTTGTTGGTGCAGAGGTTAGAAAGATAGTATAAGAATCTCATCACATCGCAGTTTAGAGTTAGGAGGACTATTCCTACCCCTGCCTTTCCTAGGAGAGTAGATCATGGTGCTTCCCTTTTATAAAAAGAAGTTGTTCCATCAAAATACATCTCCCATCAGCGATTGTTAACCTCCCATAAGTTCATGATTTGTTCATCAGGGAGGTCATCACTAAGCAGGGAATCAACAAGAAGTGGGTGTCGCTAAAAATTAGCTGTCTTCCTTTACCGCAGAGGGTATGAAGGTGATATCAAACTATGAGAGAATCATGGAACATCATGCCAAATGTTCGGATAGCATTAGCCGTGTCATGAGATACTGCAATGGATTTATTCTAGAGATCAAGTTCACCTTATGATAAAGCATGTAGTGTCGTAGCTTCTGAGAGGCAAAGATCAAAGCTAGGCAATATTTCTCAATAGGTGGATAGTTTGCTTCAGTGGGAATTAGATGATGAGTAGAGCATGTTCTCCTTCCTTCATCATTGGCTTGGGCCAACAGTGCCGAGAGAGTCATCCAAAGAAGCAAGTAGAGGATGAGTGGCCTACCCGGATAGGGTCGCTAGAAAGGCTTCACCAAATACTACTGATGTCTTCAAAGGCATGTCGACACTTATCATCCCACTTGAACTTGGCATCCTTTTGACAAGTGAGAAATGGCTTGCATTTTTTGATAAGTTGAGATAAAGCATCTTAGATATGCCACCATCCTTGAAGGATCTGAGTGTTAAACTTTTAGAGGTGGCATTTCTAAGATAGCTTTAATCTTTCGGATCTATTTCTATTCCCCGGTGTCGATAAAACCAAGGAATTTCTGCTACTAATGCACACTTGGGATTCATTTTGAGGTTATATTGTCTTAACCGTTCAAAAATTACTCTCAAGTCAAAAAGATGGTCTTCCTTTTCTCTGCACTTAACTACTAAATCATCAACATACAACTTGATGATGGATGAGTTCATTGAAGATCTGAGTCATGGCCCATTGGTATGTAGTACCAGCATTTTTAAGGCCGAATGGCATGACCCTATAATTGAAGATTCTGATCGGGGTTCAGAAAGTTGTGTTTCTTTCATCTTCAGGAGATATCTTGATTTGGTTGTAGCCAAATGACCCATCCATGAAAGAGAAAACTACATGAGATGAGGCTATATCCACCATTAATTTTGGTATAGGAAGAGGAAACTTATCCTTAGAACATGTCATGTTTAAATCCTTGAAATCAACGCATATGTGAATTGGTCATTCTTCTTCTTAACTAGGACGACACTAGCTAATCATGTAGGATATTTTTCTTCCCTGATGAAACCAAAGATCGACGTTTCTTGACTTTAAATGACCTATTGTTTGATTTCTAATCGCATGCCTAGGAGCTTTTAGTGGTAGCTTAGGATCTATTGCTATCTTATGGATTACGCCGGAGATAATCGGACATCTCTTCATAACTCCATGCAAGCAGATTTAAACTCAATAGCCTAACTAAGTCATTGGTTTCTTCTTCATTCAACAACAAACTGATGTACATCGGGCGTGAATTTTATTCTATCTTGAGGTTGATTTCTTTAAGTTTGTCAATTATTGAATGGGTCTCCTCTTCAAATTCTGGCGGTATCTCTTTGATTTGGAGATCATATTGATCGTCTGAGATTTCTAAACACACATTCTTATAAGAGTTGGTGTTGTGTAAAAAGAACCTATCAGACTCCAAATGATTGAGCAATAACAAGAAGTAGCTTGTCATCAATCGACCCACTGCATCAATCCTAGCCCCGCTTTGATTGTTCTTCCTTGATTATTCCATAGCTTTTCAAAGTACTGACCTATGCTGACCATGTATGAGGAACTAAACCTTTATAAGATTATGAACACAAGGAGAGTAAAAGTCAAATGGTAATTCCATTAATTCTTTAAATATCCTCCTCAAGTTCTACATCAACTTCGTGACTGAGGATGATGATCCCAAAAGAATCTCTTCACTTCATATCAAAGAAGACTGGGCTTCCTTAACTACTAAACCTTCAACTTTCTAAGATGAAAGTGAGGTTAGATAAGGTTCCTAAGGTTCCCGATAGTTTCACATAAACGAAATACTTTGTTTTGTAGGATGCCCGCCTTCATCATCGTTGATCAAAAGTCACCTCCAATGGAACCCCGAGAGGGTTGGTATACTAATCACATTAGACTCATCCTTCGAGGATTCCAAGTCTATGTGAATAGTAGGGTACTCATGAAGGAACATGACCTTTGTTGGTGATGGCCAACCGGGGTCTTCCACCTCTAACCGCTTCTGCCTCACCTCGCCTATGGAGGTTGAGTCATCCCCACATGTCCATATGATGGAATGAACTATGGGTGGAATGTGATATGCGATCTTTTCTTCTTCTTTCTTGTTCACTGGATTTTATTTTTCTTTTCTTTTTCTTTTGGCTTTTCTTTTTCTTCATTTTCTTTTTCTTTTGATTTTGAGTTTTGTCCAAGTTCCTGAGAAAGGGTGTGTTAAGGAAGATAGTTGATCGCATCCTCATAAATCTCAACCTCTCTAACTGAAAATGGTTTTTTTATCTCCATTGACATGGTATTCAATCCCATCTTTCCTGAACTTGATGCACTAATGGAGGGAGGATGGAATTATCTTATTCTGATGTATCCAAGGCCTACTGAGCAAAGCTGTGAATGAAGTATTTGAATCAATGATGTAAAACTTGGCTTCAGTCTTCCAGTCACCTATCTCCAAGGGTAACACTATAAAACCTAAAGCCCGCTCAGCTTATTCATTGAATCCTCTCAACATCATCTGATCTCCTCAGAGTGTGGAGATTTTGATCCTCAAAAAGGCAAGGGTCTTTAGACTCATAATGTTCACCGATGCACCTATATTGATAAGAACTCTGGCAAGTCTGAATCTTTCCATGTCAATTGTGATGTAAAGGGGATGGTTGTGCTCCAAGTCCCCTAGAAGAAGGTCTTCATCTGTGAAGGTGATCCCCTGAGCTTCTTTTATGTAATATGCCTCCTTACCTATAACGGTCAGCTGAGCTAAGAATATCTCGATCAAGGAGAGCCTTGATTAATGATTCCTCATCTCTTTGGATAAGACAAGGGCATCATATATGCTTAGCTTAGATGGCAACTTTCTTAGATGAGAGGACATTGTAGTCCACCTTGGATCCTCTACATATCCAAGGGTGGAGCATCTGGAGGGCCGATCTTCTATACCAATGACTTGTTTCCTCATCTTGAGGTGCCGCCTAGGAGGTAGAACCTTGCCACTGAGGTTGACTACTTGATCTCTTATGCAGGTAATGGAAGGTTCTACCGACATCAGCTCACCTACAGCTTCTCCTATGGGACCCTCAAAATCGGATGATTCCAAGTCTATCTCAAGAGGTGAACTGTAGTATTGAGTAGAAAGTCCAACTCAATCGAAAGAGAAGATCATTATAGTTATTTTGACTTGAAGAGTTATCATTAGAATAGAAGAAGACAACCCATCGAAGTGACACATATGTAATTCAAGCTAGCTTTATTCTTCAATTCTGGATTTGATAGGTGGTACAAAGTAGAAATCAAGTAAGGTAAGTGGGGTAAGAGATTTGATGCTCTTATCTGCCGATACAAGAGTTTTATTAATAGAAGAAGAAGAACTAGCTGAAGTGGAGGAAGTCACCAATGTGGTAATGGTAATGAAGTCGGACTCGATGGTTGCGGCTATCCCTGGTCGACACATGCCGCTGAGCTCCCCTTTCGAGTTGGCAGCAACTTGCAAACCTTCCTTGATGTTGAGGTTTGAGTTGACCGCACCGCAATAAAAGGAAAGTTTCTTGATCTTTGGGCAATCTTTTAGAGGTTTTGGATAAAGAAATATCCCAACCTTCTTTGGTTTTGAAGGATCAAGTATCCCCAAGGATTACCCTAATGGAACTAGATGGTTGTTCCACAAGGTATTCCTTGGGATAACTACAACATTCTTGAAGCTATGTTCAAGCCCCTTAAATGTGAAGCAATCCTAAAATAAGATCTAACATATGGTAGGGGAAAAGTTATCATGACTTTTCCACTTCCTCCTCTCTAGGCTCTGTAGCAAAATCAAAGCTTTAAGAAGATTCTTAAAGATCTTCTTGATTACCTCCCTCTTAAATGAATAAGGTTTATTAAGCTTATCTAAAAGAGTAGATGAATAATAGCTACCGGGGTATATGTGTACCATCGATGGTATGTTTGAGGAGGCGGTGGTGCATGGAAGGATGGAGGCTATAGGGTCGCCTCTGTGGTGGCAGGAGGTGGGTCACGAGGTCGTGTGGTCTCGATGATCTCTACCTGGTTGCTTCCCCTTATCTACCGCTGTCACTATTCTCAACTTCTTTTCATAGATCTTCTGTGGCTTTGCTTTGGGAAACTGGTCTTGAAAAGGCAACTGTTTGGCCTCTCCTTGTAGACTAGCCGCCTTGTTGATTAGCTTCTCAAATATTTTGATAGTGAAGCACTTAAGCATGAAGGCGACTGGGCCATGGATATTCTTGAGAATAATCTCAATGGCATGCTTCTCAGATAGCTGCGGCTCGCATTTCATACTTAGGTTACTCCATCTGAGAATATAGTCAATAAGGGACTCACCTGGGTATTGTTGTGCTACAATGAGATCAACAGTAACCCTTTACTGAGCTCCAGCAAACCTCTTGATAAAGAGTTGCTCCAACTCACCAAATGTCTTTACTGAACCTTTGGGAAGATCAACATACCAATCAAAAGCTATCCCTGCTAGACTACTAACGAAGAGGTAATAAAGCATGCGCCACCAGATTGCAACAACCCTGTAATATGCTTTTGTTTCACTACCATCAATACTCTTGAAGGAAGGTGGCATGAAACCCTTGGGATATTGAATTGCATCAAAGTCCTTCGAGCAGGGTCTACCTTTTGGAACTGATGATCCTCCCTGGGCTTGAGCCAACGCTTCCTTCACTTGCTGCTCAACCATGGATCCAATGTCTTTCTATTTTATGGAGGTACTTACCACTACCTTCCTATACATGCTAGTGCTACCTTGCTCAAGGAAGGTCTTACCGGGTCCAAGATGCACTAGCTCACCGACTAATATTATGTAGTAGGATGATCAGGGCTTATTTCAAGTACTAAGACTACTAACAAGTCCTGCCGCTCACCATCCTATCAATTTGTTCATCTTTCTCGCTTTAATCGATATCGAGGTGTTAGATTGAGTGTCCGCTCAACCTCATCACCTTCCATGGCTACTACTCTCTGAGGAGGGATCCTTTGGTATCCACCATGCAAACCCCAGTTGAGTCTCCCAATAAATCATCTTCGTTGGGATTAAAGCTGATCATCTCCTCATCAAACCAGTCATACTCCAAAATTTCCTTCTTCTCCACAAGATAATGTGCAACTATCTCCTCAAGAGAAGGATCAATCTGAATGGGCACAAATGATTTTGACGATGTGATCACATGCACTCGAGAGGCACCTCCCTCACTCGGAGAATTAATCCTATGAGACTTCTCACTAAGAGACAAACTCCTAACTATCAGACTGAAAGGGGTCACTCTAGGTTCTATTATCATTGTAAATAGGCTCATCTCGCTTCTCAGCAATTGCCACCATCTCTGTCTGTTGAACTGGTGTTGGTGAAGGGATGACCACTATGCTTGGGGTCGCCATTCCTCACACCATAACTTAGAAGGTCAGCGGAGAGCTGGCCACACCACAGAGGGTAGATGGAATAAGATCCTCGTCATAGCCGATCACCAACGGTACGCTTCTCCTGATGTGGCCTTCATGGCCTGGAGAATGAGATGTTGTGACGTGAACAGTGACGACGGACAAGGGATGGAGTGGTGTGGTGGAGACACCACTGTCTCTCTCAGGACCGGGACCCTCTTCCTATAATGGGTCATCCCTGTAAGCAAAATGTTATCTGTATGATCGATGCGGACAGTGCGCCGATCAGGGAAATCAATGAGTGTGGAGGTCGCTGACTGCCAACAAAACCTCTGCCTCTCTCTGCTTGTGATCTGTACTGAAGTACGGGCCTTTCTATCCCTCTCTTGTTGTAGGTGTTTCCCCATGCTGTGGGGAATGATAGATCTCAAATTGAACTGAGCTCAACTGAACGCTTCAAAGCTCAACCTAGTGTAAAATCTGAGGCCATACCACCTCCGCTCCACATAATTTTGGTGGAACCACTAGTGGAGGTGAAGTACAAATCTTCCTAACATCCTCTATGTCATACCCAAAGAGAGGATGAAACTAGTTTGATGTAACCAGCGGGGTGATTAGAGTAGGTACCTCTTCTACAACTAACTGCATAGCGGCCTCCATCTCCCTAGCAATCCTAGTATGATACCGCTTAATCATGCAGTTTTTATTTCTCCTCTAAGTCCTGGTAGGGTGAGTGGAGTAAGAACTAGACCCAACCTCAAAGGCTGGGAGGCAATTTATGGGATCAGAGGAGCCTTACCCTTAGAGGGTGCCAATGAGTGGCTCTTGGGCAAAGACGAAACTGGGGCACACAAGCAATCGCCACTACTAGCTAAAATGGGACTACCACTGCTTTTCTCTTTAATGAGGGAACATCAAGATGGTAACTCAATCAATAATTTCACCACCACGATTACTAATAGTTGTGAGGGGAGTGCCCTCATAGGTGATCCTTTCCCCCTCAAAACCTCTGCCAAAATGGATGAGATGGGAATGATCAGCTCGGGGGAGATTGGCCTGATCCAAGGCCAAGTCTATGTCGTAGGGAAAAGTGAACACAAACTTCTGTGAACTTGCCATTGATAATCAACTGAGAAACTGAAGAACTAAACTGTAGCTATAGCTGAGATTGATGCTGAGAATTTGCAATGTTGGAAACAGGCTTGGATCAGATTTCTATTTTGTTGATGTCTGAATTTGAATTTAAAATTTGAACTCATATCCAACATCTTGGAAGTGTTAAGTGGGGTTTAAATGGATTTAGAGAAGATTTAGAAATTTGATTGGAAAGAAGAATTTTTGAATATGAATCCAACTTAAAAAAATTTGGGTATATTGAAAGATGGATTCAAAAATTTTTAGAAAGATGCTTCCATAGGTTCATGTTTGAAATTAGATTTTTGATTTGAGGGAACATTCCTTTAACAAATTTTGGTATGTTAAAGTAAGGGTCAATTGGTTTTAATTTTGATTAGGTGTTTTGGAGTTTTACTTAGCAAATTTGGGTATGCTAAGTGAAGTGTTTGAAAATAATTGTTCCTTTTTGTGAATTATTGTTGATTTTGAAAATTGGAATTCCCACTTAGCAAATTTAGGTATGCTACCCAAATGTGTTTTGTTTTTGAAAGATTTTTGAAAATAAGATTCTTAGCAAATTTGAGTATGCTAAGGAAGTCATAAAGTGTTTCATTTGTTTTGAATATTTTGATTTTTTGCAAAAGTAGGATCCTTAGCAAATTTAAGTATGCTAAGGGAATCCTAATTTGTTTCCTTTTTGACTTTGATTTATTTTTGATTGAAAGTAGAGACTTCACTTTAGCAAATATGGTATGTTAAAAAAATGAAGTTCACTTAATTTTGTAAAAATGGAAATTTCACTTAGCAAATTTGAGTATGCTAAACAAAATTCTAAAAGATGCATTTAAAATTTTTGTGTTTTGGTTTTATTTTGAAAATGAAAGTTTCATTTTAGCAAATTTGGTATGCTAAAGAGTGAAGTTCAAAAAAGTGCATTTGGAAATTTTGTGAAATGGGAATTTTATTTAGCAAATTTGACTATGCTAAATGAAATTTGAAAGGTGTTTCAAATTTTTGTTTTGAATTTTGAAAAAGAGAGACTTCATTTTAGCAAATGGGGTATGCTAAACTGAAATTCCAAATATATTTTGAAAATTTTTTGTGGGATGGATATTTTACTTATCAAATTTGAGTATGCTAAATGAAATTTCCAAAAGTGAGTTTCAAATTTTATTTTTGGAAAAGGTAAGACTTCATTTTAGCAAATGAGATATGCTAGAATGAAGTTTCAAAATGTATTTTGAAAATTTTGTTTTTAAAAAAAAAAAATTTGGAGACTTCACTTAGCAAATTTATGTATGCTAAATGAAGTTCCAAATGTGTTTTGAAAATTTTTGTGGAATGGATATTTGTCTTAGCAAATTTGAGTATGCTAAATGAAATTTCCAAAAGTGTGTGTCAAATTTTATTTTTGGAAAGGAGAGACCTCATTTTTAGCAAATGGGATATGCTAGAATGAAGTTTCAAATGTATTCTAAAAATTTTGTTTTTCAAATTTGGAGACTTTACTTAGCAAATTTGAGTATACTAAATGAAGTTCCAAATGTGTTTTGAATTTTGAAAGTATGATTGTTAAGTTTTGATTTTTGAAAAGAAGACTTCCATCTAATAAATTTGGGTATGTAGGAATGGAAGTCAATCTTATTTTTGCAAATGTGAAACTTTTTTTGTGTGATTATTGCTTTTTGAAAGAGAGAATTCCAACTTAATCATGTATGGGATATGTTTAAGTGGGATTTCCAAATGATTTTTTTTTATTTGGGAATGAAATCTTCATTCAATAAATTTGGGTATATTGAATGGAGATGTTCATATGTGCTTTTGAAAATTTAGTTTTGTTTGAAAATGAAATTTCCATTCAATAGGTGTGGGTACATTGAATGGAAAGGTTCATGTGTGCTTTTTGAAAGTTTTATTTTTTTAATTTTGATTTTGATTTTTGCAAAGATGATTGTTCATTTTATTTTTGAAAATGAAATCTTCATTAAAATGAATTGAGGGAAGATGTTCATTTGTGCTTTTGGAAAAGATTATTAGTTTTATTTTTGAAGATTCCTACATGTAACAATTATGAGAATTGTTAGATGCGGGTGATTTAAGAAAATTTTGTGGAAAATATTTTATTATGTGTATTTTTTGAAAGAGTGCTTTTTTGAAAAGCAAGATTTTTGGTAAAGGTTTATATTATCTTTATTATTTTAAAATGAACCTTTCCTTACCATAAAAATGATAAGGAGGAAGTCTTTAAATGTTTTCTTTTTTTATTTAGATCTTTTTATTGTTACCCATCGGAGAACCCAATGGGGGTTTTAAGACTAACACGGGGTGAGGTCCTAAAACCTAAAGATGTTGGCTAGCTTAACTTAAGAATGAAATAAGCTAAGTGTCAATGGAATGAAAGATAGTCTCGGATTCATACCAAAGTACAAATCCACTATCAATAGTTAGAGACAACGAACATTTACCAAATATGGAGAGAGGAACCATCCCCAGTGGAGTCGCCAAAAAAATCTGTGGTGAAAATTTTTTATATATTTCTCTTAAAGAATAAGATATATACTTCCATCTTCACTCCATGCGAGATGAAATGAAGATCAAAATATACATCTCTTCTTTTTATGCAATTTTGATACCACATAGATCCACATATATTCTTATTGAGGGTGATCGGGTACAACATTGAGGGGAGGTGTACTATCTCGAAAGATAGAACTCACCACCCTACAATGGATCTAATCATCCCGATAAGGACTTCTAAGGACAATGGGTTTGCATGTGTACCAAAGATTCTTCTCCTACTTTACATAGAAAAGTGAAGTTGGGTTTATTTTAAATCAGGTTTGTTATGTTCCCTACAGGGGCAAGCCCCCATAGTTAATTACACCCTATGGAATGAGATTCCTTAGGGATACTCTCGATTAAGGTAAATGATTGTTGTCTCCAAAGATTTCAATAGATAGGACTATTAATCGATTAGTTTATTTCGAAAGATCAAATGGGATTGATCAAAGAGGGGGTTATTATCGAAGCCAAAAGAAGATAAGTAGGAGATGCTCACGATGCTAGAAAATCTAGCGAGCATCTCAAACTATTCTTTGGTTGGGCTTTATATTTTTTTTGAAATTGATTTAATTTTTTTGAGTTGAGTTTTTTTATTAGAAATTTAGGACTTATGATCCCACAGCACAAGATTGTGGAAATGCCTAAGATGTGAGGATTTATGTTTATGGCCCATAAAGGGGAGAAGCAATCTCAAAACCTAAATCTAAGGAGCTTTGGCGAGGGCCAAAAGCACAACCTAAATCTAAGACAAAAATGAGTATTTGCTTTACCCCCGCATGAGAGGACAAACCACTCAACTGCTTGGACATACAACTGCCTGGGGGTGGCCACCAACTAACTCCTCCTATGATTTTAAATTTATGTAAGCAAGTCATATGCTTTATGCAAGATAGCTACATTGTTCTTTATTTAGAAAGAGACAAAGTCCTTAAACTCACTCCCTAAAGAGACTAGATCATGTAAGGGTATGCTTCAAATGACCTAAATCTAATGCAAATCATATTATATTTTATTTTTATTTTTTGACAATCATTTTGACTCAAGCTAATATGATTCATATGCCTAATGCATGAGAAATGAAATTATTGGCCAAAATTAGCGAGAAGGGAGGAGGTGTGTTTCCACCATAGCTCTCAAAAGTCAAGCCAAGTTTCCCTGGAAAAGGTGGAAGCCATCCAATCAAGAGTAAAAATAATATGCATTTGTGCATGATGTTATAAAAAAATACCCATCCAGCTATGGGGTTGCTAATTCTTTTATCTTGATTTTAGCCTAAGCTTTAGGTGAGGTCATGAGTTCTTTATTTTTAATTTTGAATTATTAAATTTAGTAGAAGATTTATTTTCCCTAAGAGCCTAATCCACATCCAGGCAATACATAAAGTAAAGAAGAAACTAAAAAAAAGATGTCATCTTAATGCACAAGCTAAATAAATCATCAATCAATTTACAAAGCTAACGCAAAAGAATAAGAGGTCATTTATGGTCGGGCACCACCGTACAAACCCAAAATTAATTGGGTAGTCAAGCTCTACCCTTATACAACCCAAATTACAAATGAATTAAGTACAATTAAGTAAGGAACTTATTGTTATAGGGGTCTTCAAACTTCATTTCTTCATTCTTCTTTTCTTCTTTCTTCTTTGGTTCCTTATTTTGGATGGTTTGAAGGTGGTTGCTCCAAGGCTTCACATGGTACATAAGGTGAAATCTTATGACCCATGCTCATCCTAATCCCCATAATAATCATTCCAAAATCCTAATTATAAAAATTACATTAAAAGGAAAAGTAAATCTAACTAACACCACAAAACAGAGATTAGCTAAACAAACCACACAAATCCCAAGCATGTATGCTGGACTTATCACCCCACACATGGGTAACTAAGTCCACGTAGCCTATTGAATTATGCTCAGGGGTATAAGCACCTGCACAACAAAAGCATTTATATTTTTATTACAGCTCCCCTTAAGCATAATCCCCTGTAGAAAATAATGATTATATTAAATTGTCCGATTATTCATTCTACGTACATTCACCCTAACATCCAGACTAAAACATATATCATAAAATAAAAGCAAACATCAAACCATGCACTGCCCTAATCTAAAGCTACAAGTGATGACTTAGCCTAATCTGTGTGCTTTAGAGGTTTGTGTGGTATGCTTAGCTATGGCCTTAAGTTAGAATTTTCTAAGTGTGAAGAATGATTAACTTAGAAGAGGGTTTCATTTAAGTGATTTAATTATTTTGGGTTGATTTTATTCTATATTTTGATTGGGTTCAAGTGAATCCTATAATTAATTACTAAGTTATAAAGAGAGAGAAAGAGAAGAGAATTTCTCTTTCCTTCCCTAACCTAAGTAATTTCTAAAGTAGATTCATTTTTTAATTTTATTTAGTGAATATTTTAGTATATGTTTTAATTAATCTTAAGTTTAGATGAACTCTAAACAAACCTATTCAAAAAGAAAGGCATTTTAAGATTAAGTAAAATGAACTAAATTCACAAAATATACATCACTTCAATTCTTTCCCAACATGTATAACATGCATATGAATGAGTCCTAAACATATCTATACATACAAATGGGAATGTTTAGCACACTTTATGATGCATGCTAAGTAGTTCATTTAAGAAAATTTGAATATTTATGATGCATGATTTTCATTAAGTAGCAAAGGGGTTTCTTATCCAATTTTCACATGCACATATGAATGTATGAAAGGCATAAGTGAGTACGACGCCATTGTTAACTAGGGGTGTAAGGTACAAGACCTACTTAGGGCTACTTAAAGTCTCACAACCCCAGGGTTGTCCAGACTAATATACCATATTCCTTAAATACAATCATGTGTACAAAAGGAATGAATGGAAAAGAAAGAATGCAAAAGTTTGTGTTGGTTGATTTATTTTTGTTATGCAATTTATATGTACAAGTATAGGCATCCTTCTTAAGTAATAGCATAGGAATGAATAGGAGACGGGATTAGGCAAGTGTTAGGTTCTTTTCAAATGAACTATACGCTTTGCCAAATCCTATTCAAAACTATACCAAAAGAGAGGAGAAGGAAAACTATACTAAGCACATCCATATATTTTCACCCATATGCAAGCTTATAACTAAGATATAAGTAACACACTTTCAGTTTTGATAATTGATTCATATATTTTGAAAATAATTTGGATTTGATAGTGATAATAGCCACTCATATTCTTACTTTAGACAAAACATGCAATTTGACATAAAGACACATTTTCATTTTAAATTTGATTTTGAAAAGCATGAATGTTTAAAATCACATGACACACACATTTAGCATGTTAGGAAAGAACTAAAGTAATAAAATCATGTAAACACATTCACCTTAATTAATTCCTAAAGGCAATCTTATGAAATAAGAAAGCTTAAAGTAAATCAAAGTTTGTTTAATGTGATTTTTGTTTGATTTTGAGTTTGATTTAATTTGGAAAATGTGAAGTGAATTTGCTGTTCCTAACCCATTCCCACATGTGTTTGATATTTTTGTTCAATTTTTTGGTGATTAGATTCATTTTATGTTTTGATTAGGTTAAGGTATGAATTAAACATGTTAATTACCCCTTACATACACCACTTTAACATAGTTAATCAAATAATTATGCATCAATGAGATGACATAAAATGCACAAAGAATTTATATTTGTAATGCACCTAGGAAGAAAATGCCTAATGCAATTTGGCTCATGATTAATGATTAATTAAGCTAAGAGGTTTAACTTAAGTAATTTCAAAACACCCCTCACACATATGAGTTGAATTTTGATTTTCTTAATTGAACTTAGGCTCTTGAACACCTAAGAATCTACCCAAGAAGAATTAATTAAGTTCTGGAAAGTTTTAGAATTTTATGAAATTAATTAAGGGGGTAATTAATGAATTAAACCTTAATTAAGGATGTATTGAGGAAGAAAAGGGGGGTTTAAGGAATAGCTAAGGGGAAATGCCCCAAAATTATTCTCTAAATCTCCTATTCAATAAATCAGACCTTAATCAACTCAATTAGAGGGTTAAAATACTAATTAAAATCTTACCTAACCTTAATTACATTAAGGGAGTAATTAAGGAATTAACTAGCAATTCCCCTAATTAAGACACCAACAAATCCCAAGAAAATTAGGGAGGCAGAAGTCATCCCTCTAATTACACCCAAGAAGTTTGAGATTAATCAATGGATTAATTAGGGAGTAATTAGCTAATTAACATTCCCAATAAAACCTAAATTCAGAGAAAAAACTATTCAAAATCAATCAAAATTAATTTTCAATATTCTATGTTCAATTATCTTTTTAATACAATTTAGTTCATACTTTTTTTATTTTTTCTATGTTGAGATATGAATTTTAGAAGCTTAGATGATTAATTAGAATTATTTAAATCACTAATTAAATCCTTAATCCCATATTTGCCACACATGAGGCTAAGGCGACATGCGCTTTACACGTGTCGCCGCTTGATTCATTATTTAAAACGTCACAGCGTAGAGCCTCGTGGCAGTGGCACTACACGCTTTCTCCTCAGCCGTCCAATCAAGGATTAGATGGCTGAGATTAAAGCCATGGATCAGAGGGGATAAATCATGGATATTACATGTTTCAATCTCAGTTGTTCATCCAAAATGCGCGGATGGACAGCTTGAGATCCATCCCTGTAATTGCCTGTGAGCCATGGAGACCGTCCATATTTGAGGCCATGATCCGAGCTTGATTGAGCTCGGATTGGGATGAAACTCAACCTACACCATCAACATGCATCCTAGATCACATCTAACGGTCAAGATCCTATGCCATTAACATTTCTTTCACAAAGCTCCAAACCATATTGAATTTAAGCTCAAAAAAATGGCATACCAGGTGATCAGCTGCCGCTTCGAAGAAACTAGTTGAGACTTTACTAAAAATTTGAGGGGCTGAGGTTGAGTGGATTCTCCTATGGGTCACCTCCTCCTTACCTTGAGCTCAGCCTTGATCGAATTGGATCTCCCCATGCTTCAAGAACTTAAAAGAGAGCTTGAGCAAGCTCAATTAAGCTCATTGATGGAGTATGCAAAGCGAATTGCACTAATTTTGAGTATGGAGTGAATTGGCTTTTCAATAGACCTCCCATATTTTCAGACTCTGAAAACTGAGAAATCAAGTTTTCAAATCCTCTCTAGGAAGCTTGGGAATACTCTCTAAGGCTTGCTCTGAGTTCCTAAGCTTCAATCGACAGAGGAGAAGTTATAATTGAAATGAATTAAGGGGAGTATACCTCCCCCTTTGGTAATCGGATGGCCGAACATAGGCTTGCCATTTTGATCCAATTGTCTTGATTCAAAGGGTTTTTTAGGATGTTAGGACTATCCTTGAGTTCGATTTGTCCAGAGGAGTGGGAACATGAACTCCCCATGTGCTCAAAATAAGTGGAGGCATGATTCCCATGTGGCCATTTCAAGGGGGTGATCGGTTTGACCATTGGGTCAAGTTGGGCTAACCCAAACCCATTGGGTTGGGTGCACCACCCTCCCTAGTGTTCACTTGATCCACTAAGAGAGTATCAAGTAGGTATGAAGAGGATTTGGCCAAATTCCAAGTGGAATTGGCCAAAATTTACCTTATGGCCTAAGGGTAAAATGGTCATTTGGTTAATTTTTGAATTTGGGTATGTTTTGTATGTTGAGAAAATAGGTTTGGACAAGTTTCATTGGATTTGGAGTTCATTTGGTATGGTTTGGCTCATGTTTACCCATTTAGGTCAAAATGGGTCAAAATGGGTCAACTTGGGTCAAGTTGACTAATTGATCAAATTAGGTCAAACCAAGGGTTGGGTCAAGTTCATATGACCATTTGAAATTTTTTGGTGGCTTTGGTTTGATTCAATTTGGTTTAGGTTTAAATTTGGTTCATATGACTTCATTTAGGTCAAATGGGCCAAGTTGACCAATTTGACCCATTAGACCTATTTAAGCTAGGTCATGGATAAGTTTAGGTTTGGTTAGATGAAGTGGATTGGTATCTTTGTTTCCAATCATTTTTGATTAAGTTTGAATTTGGCTCAATTTAGGTCAAGTTGGGTTCAATGATAAATTAGCCAATTGAGGCTTTGGTCAAGTTCAACAAGTGATTTAGAATGAACTTGACCCATTAGTTTCAATCAATTTGGCTTAGATCAAGTTTTGACACATTTTGACCTTTTTAGGTCAAGTTGGGTCAACTTAGAGCCAAAAGTTGGGCTCAAATGTTGACTTGGTCAAGTTCAAACATCATGAATGAACTTAGATCAATGGTTTCAATCAATTTGGCCTATGATAGATTTTGGCTATGTTGGGTTTCATTTTGGCTAAGTGTTGACTTGGTCAACCCTTAGGTTTGACTTAATTTGACCCAATTTGAGTGATTAATCATCTCATGATGATTGTTGATCATGATGAGAGGCTTAGGTGAGTTTCATTAAATCCAATTTGATTGGGATTAAAATTTGGCTCATCATGATACTTTAGGTCACTTTAGGTCAAGTGAGCCTAAGTAGGTCAAATGGCTTGGTCAAAGCTTGATTTGAGTTTGATTGAACTTGTATATGGACTTATGATTGAAACATAAATCCATTTGCAGGTGGTTTGAAGTCAAATGGGTTTTGATTCATTTGAAAATTTCAAGTTCAAAGGGTGAACATGAAGTGGATTTTGGCTTGATTTTTATATTGAGTTTTGATTAAGTGATTGAAGTTTGTATTTATATTTGGATTCATGAATGAAGGATTGATTGAATCATGAAGGAAAATCAAGAGTTCGGCTTCATTTGAAATTGATTTGGCTAAGTTCAAGATTTTGACTTGAAAGGCTTAGGTTGGCTTTTGAATGAGTTTGGGTTTGATTTTTGGAATTGGTTTTGGTTGTTTGAATTTATATTTCAATTATATATGTGAATATAAATGATAATATAAATGGGTTATGAGAAAATTTCAAGGATTTGAAGTGATTTGTTGATGATCTAGGTTAAGTCCTTAAGAGGAAATTAAGGGACTTAGAAAATATTTGGAGTTTGGGTTTGAGTTTTGAGTTTAGTTTGATTGATTTGAATTTATATTTCATTTATAGATATGAATATAAATGAGTTATGAGAAAATTTCATGAATTTTAATTGATTTAGATTTGATTTTGGCTAAGTCCATGAAGGGAAATCAAAAGACTTAAGATTTGGAATTTCAACTTGGGATTGAATCATGTGTTTCAATCATGTGGCATTGATTTGAGTTTGGAGAAAAATTAATTAGGATAGAATTGATTTAGGTTTGATGTTGATTTGATTTGGAGTTTGACTTGAAGGTAGGAAGCAAGGAAAGTGGTTCAAGCTATAGGATAGGCAAATTTTCCTAATACCCCTAAGGCATGATCTATTCCTATGGCTTACTCTTCTAAGTCTTTAGGGCTAGGTTGAGTGTCCACCTAATCACAAGATGTGTCTTAAGACTAAGGAACTCTTAAAGTCTAAGAGAAGTCTTATGTCTAAGATGAAGGGGTTGAGAGCTGGTCCTAAAATTGAGGTCAACATAAACCCTACTTTACTTTTACATGTAAAGTAGGGGAAGAATCTTTGGCACACATGCAGACCCATTATTCTTAAGAGTCCTTGTTGAGGTGACTAGGTCCATTGTAGGGTGGTGACATCTATCTTTAGATATAGTACACCTCTCCTCAATGTCATACCCGATCACCCTCAATAAAAATCATCTACGGATCTACGTGGTGTCAAAAATGCATAAAAAGGAGATGTATATTTCTATCTTCATTTTATCCCGCATAGAGTGAAGATGGAAGTATATATTTATCCTTTAGAATGTACTTATAAAAATTTTACCATATTAGTACATCATTTCTTAATGTTGTACCCGATCACTTCAATAAATACCCCCTAAGATCTGTGTGGTGTCCCACATCCTAAAAATAAACACCACACTACTAGTCGTTAGGTAGAACTAACCAACCTAAGGGGTGCCTTTCGGTTTGCAATGGTCGAGTTAGGAAGAAAGCGCGATGACTCACATCTTCCTAAACAAGGAACCACTGGGGTGATCGGTCGCTTATGTAATAAATCAGACCCGACCTAAGGTGGCCCATCGGTTTGCAACGGTCATGCTGGAAAGAATGTGTAATAGACTTATATCTTTCAAAGCAAGGACGACCATTGGGGTAACCCATCGGTGGCACAACAAGTTGAACTTGACCTAAGGGTGACTACTAAGATAGTGCCGACCCAGGGACTTATCTCAACTCAAAGTAGTCAGGCAATTCCTATAGGGAGTTTTGCTGGCATTACCCAAAAGATAGGATGCATGCTTGGGAAAGGGGCCACTGGGGAATTGAATTCCTAATCCACAAGCGAAGATATATTTTTTTTGTTTTAAGTTTGCATGGACCCTGTTAGTTTGCAAGGGACCACACTAAGAAAGAGCTTATACCAGCCTAGTCCTATCTCAGACTTACTAGACCAAGGGAGAATTTGCGCATCCGCTGAACAAATTCTTCAACCACAAGGGTGGTTACTAGGAAAGGGGGACTGTCCAATCCAAAAATAACTGGGGTAGTGTCTAAATGAGGTCGCTAAGGACGTGATCCAAATAAAGTGCCCATATGGGAGATGCTGCTAGGGACTTTATCCATGACCCTGTAAAAGAAAGCCTATAGGTATTTGATGGCCGACTCAAGGAGAAAGTGCAGGGAATCACATCTACCAAGAGTGGTGTATCCACTGGTGGGTCGCCATCAGCATGGCGATAACCAACCAACCTAAGGTGCCCGTCAGTTTGTGACAATCATTCTAGAAAGAAGGCGTGTAGGCTTACATCTCTTTAAAGCATAACTGATCGCCAGGGTAGTCTGTCTTCGGCTCGATAAGAGCTATCCGACCTAGGGCGACTACTAAACGAGGAGTCATGTGTAAGGACTAGACCCAAGCTTAAAGTAATCAAGAGAAAAGGAGCCACTGGGGGACTTATCCTAAGCCTCAAATATATTTGACCTAGTCAATGCATATTGGTTAATCCAAGAAGAAACCATGTAGGCTTACATCCTCTTAAACAAAGTCAATATTTGGTAGCTTACCGGCTGTGCAGTAAGTCTTACCAAACTGACAAGGCCCTCATTGGTTTGCAATGATCAAGTTAGAAAGAAAGTGCAGGGACTCACATCCGCCAGATAAGTGACTGCTGGGGTGGCATACTAGCAAAGTAGTATGTCAGCCCAACCTAGAGCAGCTAATGAGTGAGTGCCACAGGAGGCTTGCTCCCACATCAAAATAGCTTGAGATAAAAGATATATGTTTATTTGTGTTGTGAAAGAGGGAATAGGATACCGTTTGGGTTCTCTTACACCTATCCTAAACACGTCAAAAAATGGATGAAATGATGTTGTAGGGGCAATTATGACTCACCCAAGAAAGGATGCTGTTTGGGTTCTCTTACACCTAACTTAGTTGTACTAGTCGAAATAGAATACCTCTTGGGTTCTCTTACACCTATCCTAATAGAACTAGAGGATCGTTTGCAGTTTATGTTTATGTTGTGGAGGGATAGGATGCCTCTTGGGTTCTCTTATACCTACCCTAAACACCTCGTGGTGGATTCACAAGCGAAAGATACTTCTGATACATAAGAGATGGCATTTGATATGAAAAGAAATTTTATTGATGATTATTTTTAAACAAGATTTATGTATAATATTTTTTTTATGTAGAGCCCATTGATTGGAAGCATCGGGCGCTCTCCTTTACAATTTATGAGTTGATAAGATCCTCCTTGGTAGTCCTTCTCTATGGCATAAGGGTCTTCCCAAGTGGGTTCAAACTTGACTCCCTTCTTTTGACGGGCAACAATTGGTCTCCTTAGAACTAAAACAAGATCTCCTACTTGAAAAGCTTTAAGACGGGTCAACCTGTTATGAGCTTGAATCATCTTGGCTTTATATAACTCGAGATTCTGGCATGCCCGCGGGCATCTCTCCTCCAAACCTTTGAGCTCTTCTAACTGTAACTTGGTGTTCTGCTCCATTGTAATTTTGCTACTCACGACTATCCTTAGTGATGAGAGTTAGACTTCTAATGGTAGAATATACCCATACACTAAGGAGAAAGGGGTGGACTGCGTTGGAGTTTTATATGTGGTTTTGTATGATCACAAGGCTTCAACCAACTGTTCATGTCATTGTCATTTATTGTCATCTAGTGTCTTCTTCAGTATTTGAATGAGAGTTTTATTGAAGGCTTCTGTTAACCCATCTTCCCTTGGATAGTAGATGGTAGAGTATCTCCAATCAATGTTGTGTCTCCGAGAAAAGCTGTTGATTTTAGTGCTCTTGAATGCAGTACCATTATCAGATATAATTCATCGAGGCACCCCGAACCTATATATGATATAGTTCTCAAAAAACTGGAGCACATGCTGAGCTATGATCTCTCTGAGTAGGATTACCTCGGCCCACTGGGAAAAGTAGTCGGTGACAGCTAGAATAAACTAGTGACCCTTTGAAGAAGGAGGATCAATCAGACTCACTAAGTCGGTACCCCAACACTCAACTGGCCACAAGGCTAATATAGGATGTTGAATGTTGGGTGGTTGATGTAGGACCACACTGTGTACCTGACATTGGTGGCATCTCCTAGCTACATCCATGCAGTCTGTGATCATCGAAGGATAGTAGTATATCAGTCTCTTGATCTTGGCTTTCATCTTCAGGCTGGATTGGTGTGCTCTGCATAAACCTAAGTGTACCTCAGTCATGATCCAATGGGCTTCATGTTTTTCAAGACAATGTAACCATATATGATCGAAGGACCGCAGGTACAAGGTGTCATCCACGAGAGCATAGAAAATGGCTCTCTACTTCACCTAGTGTGTTAGTGATTTCTCTTAAGATAGTTTGACTATATTTAAATAATCTATGAATGGTTGCCTCCAATCTGACTCCTCGTCTTTTTTTATAATGGCAACCTCACCTTCAAGAGAGAATCTATCGATGAGTTTAGCATTAATAAGGGAAAAGACTTGTCTATTTTGGACCCTTGTTGGAATGGACTCATCTTCTAGACATGCCAACTTTTTGGCAAGCTTGGCTAATGTGTCTGCTACTATATTCTCTCCTTGAGGAATCTTGTAGATGGTAACATCTAGGATTTGGGCCAACAACACCATGGTATACTTGTGGTAATGATGGAGCTTAGGCTTCATAACCTTATAAGACCCAGCGATTTAGTTGATGACTAATTGGGAATCCCCAAAGATGTTGATACTCTGGACGCATAGTGTAATGCTTAACTCCAGACATGCAATCAGAGCCTTATATTTGACTTCATTGTTGGTGCATGGATTGGACAGATGATATGAGAATCTCATCACATCCCGGTCTAAAGTTAGGAGAACTATTTCTACCCCTGCCTTCCCTGGATAATACATTATGATTCTTCTCTTCTTTGAGAGAAAGATGCACTATCAAAATACATCTCCCAGTGGTGAATGCTAGTGTCCCCTAAGTTCATGATTTGTTCATTGGGGAGATCATCACTAAACGGAGAATCAGCAGAATGTGGGTGTGCTACTAAGAAATCTGTGAGTGTCTGTCCTTTCACCGCACAGAGGGGTATGAATGTGATGTCAAACTATGACAAAATCATGGACCACCATGCCAACCGTCTAGATAGCGTCAACCATGTCATGAGATATTGCAGTGGATTGATTCTAGAGATCATATTTACCTTATGAAAAAGCATGTAGTGTTGTAGCTTTTGGAATGAAAAGATTAAAGCTAGGCAATGCATTTCAATAGGTGGATAGTTTGCCTCAGTAGGGATTAGACAATGATTGAGGTAGTATAGAGCATTTTCTTTCCCTTCATTATTGGCTTGGGCCAACAAAGTACTAAGGGAGTCATCTAATGCAGCTGTGTAGAGGATTAACAGCTTGCCCATGATAGGGGCTGCTAGAACTGGCAGTGTCATATGGTAGTGTTTGATGTCTTCAAAAGTATGCTGGCACTTATCATCCCACTTGAACTTGGCATCCTTTTTGACAAGTGCTGAGAATGGTTGGCATCTTCCTGATAGGTTGGATATGAAGCATCTTATATATGCCAATCACCCTTGGAATGAACTGAGTTGTGTTAAGCTTTTAGGGGGTGGCATTTCTAAGATAGCCTTGATCTTCTCCGGATCGATTTCATTCCCTGATGTCAGACAACAAACCCAAGAAATTTTCCTAAAGCTACTCTGAATGCACACTTTAGGAGGTTCATTTTGAGGTTGTATTATCTTAACCATTTGAAAACTCCTCTCAAGTCAAAAAGATGGTCTTCCTTTTCTTTGCTTTTGACAACGAGATCATGGACGTAGCATTCAACTTAATGATGAATGAGTTCATCGAAGATTTGAATCATGGCACGCTAGTATGTGGCACCAGCATTTTTAAGGCCGAAAGGCATGACCTTATAATAATAAATTCATATCGGGGTTTGAAAAGCAGTGTTTCTTTCATCTTCAGGGGCCATCTTGATTTGGTTGTAACCAGATGACCCATCCATAAAGGAGAATACTGCATGAGATGAGGCAATGTTCACTATTAATTCTGGTATAGGAAGTAGAAATTCATCCTTAGGGCATGCCTTATTTAGATCCCTAAAATTGATGCATATGCGAATTTGGCCATTCTTTTTCTTAACAGACACAACATTGGCTAACCAAGTAGGATATATTTCTTCCCTGATAAAGCCAGCATCAATCAGTTTCTTGATTTCAGAAGTGACCTGCTATTCAATGTCTAATCGGCATGCTAACCACGTGAGACTCATCCTCCAAACTGGACTCTAAGTCTATGTGGATAGTGGGGGTACTCTTGTGAGCTGGAATATAGCTCCTACTGGTTGGCCACCAGCAAGGAGTCTTCCACCTCTAGAACTGCCTCTAAATTTATCTCTTTCTCTACCTAGTGGGGGTCGAGTCATCATACCCATGTGTTCATATAGAGGAACAAAATGTGGGCGGAATGTAACATCTGGCTCTACCTCTTCCTCAGTGTGTGATTTTCGCTCACTTGTATTTTCATTTTCTCTTCCTTTTTTCTTTTCTTTTTTTTCTCTTTTTCTTTTTCTTCTTTTTCTTTTGTCTCTTTTTCTTTTATTTTTGAACTTTCACCAAGTTCACTAGACTTTTTGATTTGGAGGAAGATAGTAGGCTGCATCTTTATAAATCTTGACCTCTCTAATCGAGAATGGCTTTAAGTCTCTTTTGACACAATACTTGATTCCACCTCTTCTGAATTTGATGCACTAGTGCAAAGAAGATGGAACTATGTTGTTTGCATGTATCCAAGGCCTACCGAGCAAAGCAGTGAAAGATGTATTTGAATCTATTATGTAAAACTTGGCTTCTGTCTTCCAATCATCTATCTCTAGTGGTAACACTATGGAGTCTAAAGCCCTCTTGCCTTGTTCATTGAATCCTCTCAACATCATCTGATCTCCTCAGAGTTCGGAGATATTGATCCTCAAGTAAGCAAGGGTTTTTAGACTAATAATGTTCACTAATGTAAAAACTTGGAGAATTGGAAAAGATATAAAGTGGCCTGTAGATTTTCTAAGAAAGCAATATATGATGCAAAAAATTTAGCTTTTAGTGATTTATACAATAGATTAGATACCAAAGAAGGTGAAAGATGTATGTATAAGTTAGCCAACTAAAGAGACAGGAGAAGTAAAGACCTAGTTCAAGTAGGGTGTATTAAGGATGAAGATAATAAATTGCTTTTCTTAGAAAAGGATATTGAAAATAGGTGGATGAGGTATTTTGATAAACTTTTCAATGAAGCATCTGAAAGTACGATTGATTTTAGCAACCTTAATACCCTAAATATAAAATTGAGAATTTTATTTTTATCCTCATATTAGTAAATCTGAAGTTAGAGAAGCTTTAAAGAAAATGAAATGTGAAAAAATAGTAAGACCTGATGATATTCCAATAGAAGTGTGGAAATGTTTAGGCAGTCAAGAAATTTCTTGGCTTACAAATCTTTTTACTGTTATTTTAAAGACTAAAATGATGAGAGATGAGTGGAGAAAGAGTTTGTTGGTTCCTATATTTAAGAATAAAGGTGATGCACAGAGTGTGCAAATTATAGAGGAATTTAGTTAATGTGTCATACATTAAAATTATGAGAGAGAGTAATTAAGCATAGGTTACGATGTGATACAAAAGTTTCTCACAATCAGTTCGGTTTCATGCCAGGTAAATCTACTATGGATGTTATACATTTGTTAAGAGGTTTTATGGAGAAGTATTGAGAAAGCAAGGAGGATCTACATATGATATTTATTAATTTAGAGAAAGCTTATGATAAAGTTTCAAGAGATGTTCTTGGAGAGTTCTAGAACAGAAAGGAGTTAATATTAGTTATATTCAAGTCATTAAGGATATGTATACTAGAGCTGTTAGTTGTGTCCAAACACAAGGAGGATTGACAAAATATTTTCCTATTTTAGTTGGATTACATCAAGGATCAGCTTTAAGCCCTTATCTTTTTGCTTTAGTTATGGATGTTCTTACTAGGCAATTACAGGAAGATGCACCTTGATGTATGCTTTTTGCTGATGCATTCTTCTTGTTGATAAGACTTGAGAGGGAGTCCAAGAGAAACTTGAATTATGGAGGTCAACATTAGAGTCTAAAGGTTTTCATTTTAGTAGAGCTAAACCTGAATATATGGAGTGTTATTTTAGTTGTAGAGTTCTAGTGGCAATGTTGTGACATTAGGTGAACAAGTCATTAATAAGAGTGAGTGATTCAGATATTTAGGCTCTATTGTTCAAAATGATGGTGAAATAGATGGAGATGTTATTAGTAGAATTCAAGTTGGATGGTTGAAGTGGAGGAATGCATCTGGCTTATTGTGTGATAGAAAAGTTCCACTTAAACTTAAGGAAAAATTTTATAAGATGGTGGTAAGAACTACAATGACTTATGGTGCAGAATGTTGGTCAATAAATAAGAAGCATAAGATTAAGTTAAGTGTTATAGAGAGGAGGATGCTCAAGTGGATGAGTGGCTTTACTCTTAGAGATAAAATGCAAAATGAGTATGTTCCGGAAAAAGTTGGAGTAGCTCCAGTGGCAGATAAGATTAGAGAGAGTCGCCTTAGATGGTTTGGCCATATAAAGTGTCGGTCGTCTGATGACCCAATTAGGAGACTAGATGCATTAGATTTACCTTATGTTAAGAAATGTAGAGGTAGACCTAAAAAGACTTGGTTAAGATGTATAAAAAATGACTTTAGTATACTTGAATTAAATGAGAATTTGACACATAATAGGACACAATGGAGACGAAGGATTCATATAGTCGACCCTACTTAGTGGGATAAAGGCTTGTTGTTATTGTTGTTGTTGTTGTTGTAATGTTTACTGATGCACATTGATCAACTAATACCCTGGAGAGCCTGAATTTGTCCATATCCACTGTGATGGAGAGGGAACGGTTGTGCTCTGTTGTCCCCAAAAGAAGGTCTTTATCTATGAATGTAACTCCATGGGCTTCTCTTGAATAACATGTCTTCTCTCCAATAGCGGTCAGCTAAGCTAAGCATATTTTTGGATCAAGAAGAGCTTTGATTAATGACTCCCTCATCTCTTTGGATAAGATAAGGACATCATATATGCTTAATTTAACTGGCAACTTTCTTAGGTGAGCGAGGACATTGTAGTCAACTCTAGGTTGATCCTCCATAAGCATATTCATGGGTGGAGCATCCTGTGGAGGGGCTTCTTAATCACTAGAACCAATGGCTTATTTACCCTTATCCTGAGGTGCTACCCTAGGAGGTAGAACTTTGCCACTACAGAGGTTGACCTCAATAACTTCATGAGATGGTTTAGTGAAAAATTCCACTTACTCATCAGGTTCACCTACAGCTTCTCCTATGGGATCATCGGAGTTAGATGACTCCAAATCAATCTCAATGGGTGAACCCGAATGATTCAAGAATGAAAAATCCATTTCTAAATCAAAAAATAAATGATTAAAACTAAAGTTATCATTATTATTTTGTAGACTTGAAAAGTTTTCGTGAGCAATAAAATCTAGAGTATCAGAAGCGGACAAAGTGTAAGTAAAAGCTTTCTTCATTAATTTCTTCTTAGATGGAGGTACATGATAGAAATCTAATAAAGTAAGCAGGGTAAGGGGTTTAGTGCCCTTGTCCACTGATACAACGCTCCTATTGGCAGAAGAGGAGCTAGTGGAAGAAGAATTAGTAGCTGCAATGGTGGATGGAGTGTTGGACTCGAACAGTGGTTGTGCTACTATGCTATCCCGGGAAAGTAAGGTGGATTGCTGCTACTGGGCATCTACCTCCTTCAAGTTATCCCTAGTAACTTGCAAATCTTCCTTAGAGTTGGAGGTTTAAGCTACTTTAGGCACCTGCAAGGGTAACTTTCTGATCTTAGAGATGATTTTCTTGGAAGTTTGGGATAGGGAGATATCTCAACCTTCCTCTATCTTGAGAAGATCGCTTGTATCCCCAAGGATTATCCTAATAGAACTGGAGGGTTGTTCTAGTAGATATTCCTTACCCAACTTATAGCTACACTCAAGCTAGTCCTTAAAGGTAAAGAAATCTTCTAAGACATGACTTAGCATGCAGTGGTAGGGGCAAAAGTTTTGATCGTGACTCTTGCCCACATCCTCGGGCCTCCTAGGCTCTGGTAACTGAAAATTAGGCTTCTTTAAGAGGTTCTTAAAGATCTTCCTGACTACCTCCCTCTTAAATGAATAAGGCTTATTCAATTTGTCAGCAAGAGTAGGTAAATGGTAGCTACCTGATGGTGGATAGGAGTGTTGTTGCTGATGTTATAGGCGGGGATACTGCTGCTGATGTTATGGATGTGGATACTATTGAGCAGGTGGCAGTGGAGGCCACTGTGGCAACTGAGGTGGCTGATATGATGGCCGAGGTGGTGGCAAAGGAGGTGGTAGAGGAGGTTATTGTGCTTGAGGTCTGTCTAGCTAAACCCCGGCTGGTTGCTTCCCCTTGTCAACTATTATGACTACCCCTGGCTTTTTCTCAAATGCCTTCTATAGTTTGGGCTTGGTTGACTAATCTTAGAAAGGTAACTGTTTGACCTCTCCTTGTAGACTAGTTGTCTTGTTGATTAATTTATCAAATGTCTTAATGGTGAACCCTTTAAGCATGAAGGTGACCGGGCCATGAATATTCTTGAGTAGAATTTCAATGGCATGGTATTCAAACAACTGTGATTTGCATTTTATACTTAAATTATGTCATCTAAGAATGTAATCAATAAGGGGCTCACTAGGGTGTTGTTGAGCTACAACAAGATCGCCCACTGTTACCCTTTATTGAGCTCCAGCAAATCTCTTAATAAAGAGCTACTCCAACTCAAAAAATGTCTTCACTAAAATATTGGGTAGTTCAGCGTACCAATCAAATGCGATGTCTGTCAAACTACTAACGAAGAGATGGAATAAGAGTGCATCGCTGACACCGGGATTGTAAAATCATACCCTGAAGTGTGCTATGTGTTGATGAAGGTTCCCACTGCCATCAAAAATTTTGAAGGAAGAAGGCACAAAATCCTTAGGATATTGGACACCATCAAATTCCTCCGAGTAGGGTCTATCCTTTGGAACAGATGAGCCACCTCGGGCTTGCACCAATGCATCCTTCACTTGCTACTCCACCAACTACTTGATATCTTTTTCTTGCATAGAGATGCTATCCACCACCTTCCTATGCAAGCTACCACTATCATGATCTACTAGAGAAGTACTTTTAGGCTGATCTAGGACATGTGCTAACTCGGGATGATCTATCTTTATCGGTATATGATGTGATACTAAGGCCTAATTTTGAAGTGCATGGAGGGCTGCTAACAAGTCTTCCATCCTCTTCTCCATCCGGTTGATCTGATCATCCTTTTATTTAAGCTGTTGTTGACCTCATTTTTAGGATGAGCTCTCAACCCCTCCATCTTAGACATAGGACTTCTCTTAGACTTTAAGAGTTCCTTAGCCTTAAGACACATCTAGTGATTAGGTGGACACTCAACCTAGCCCTAGAAGACTTAGAAAAGTTAGCCATAAGAGTAGGTCATGCCTTAGGGGTGTTAGGAAAATTTCCTACCCTTAGCTTAAACAATTCCTCACTTTCCTTCATTCAAGTCAAACTCCAAATCAATCTTAGTTGATTTTCTACAAACTCAAATCAACTCCATATAATTGAAATCCATGATTGAAATCTATGACTGAAACCCATGATCAAAATCCATCAAAATTCCTAAGTCCAAATTTATCTAAGTCCTTAATCTTCTCTTAAGGACTTAGCTGAAATCATGATCAAAACCTATTCAAATCTTTGAGATTTTCTCATAATTCATTTATATTCACATTTATATTCATATATATATATATATGAAATATAAATTCAAACCCAATCAAACTAAACTCAAAATTAAAACTCAATTCATGAAATTTCCTTAAGTCCTTTTTTCCATTAATGGACTTATCATAAATCAAAATTCAAACTCATGGAATTTTCTCAAAAATCATTTATATTCTCATTTATATTCACATATATATATATATATATATGAAATGTAAATATAAATCAATCAAATCAAATCCTTAAATTAAATTCCAAATCTAAAATATTTCTTTAAGTCCTTAATTTTCCATTAATGGGCTTAGCCTAAATCATCATCAAACCAATTCAAACTCATGGGATTTTCTCATAACCCATTTATATTCTCATTTATATTCACATATATAAATGAAATATAAATATAAATCAATTAAGTCAAATTCAAAAAGTCAAACTTCAAACTCCAAATTTTTTCTAAGTCCTTTAAATCCCTTTTAATGGACTTAGCCCAGATTATGATTAAACCACTTCAAATCCTTGAAATTTTCTCATGGTCCATTTATATTCTCATTTATATTCACATATATAAATGAAATATAAATTCAAACAATCAGAACCCATTCCAAAAATCAAACTCAATTCCACTCAAAATCCAACCTAAGCCCTTCAAGTCAAAATTTTGAACTTAGCCAAATCAATTTCGAATCAAGCCAAACTCTTGATTTTCCTTCATGATTAAATCAACCCTACAATCATGAATCCATATATAAATATAAACTTCAATCACTTAATCAAAATCAAATTCAAAAATCAAACCCAAAATCCCTTCATATTCTTCCTTTGAATATGAAATTGTCAAATGAATCAAAACCCATTTGACTTCAAATCACTTGTAAATGGATTTATATTTCAATCATAAGTCCATATACAAGATTAATCGAGCTCAAATCAAGCTTTGGCCAAGCCATTTGACCCACTTAGGCTCACTTGACCCTAAGTGACCTAAAGTACCCTTATGAGCCAAATTCTAATCCTAACCAAATTGGATTGAACCAAACTCATCTATGCCTCTCATCATCATCAAAAATTATCATAGGATGATCAATCAATCAAATTGGGTCAAACCAAGTCAAACCTAAGGGTTGACCAAGTCAACACTTAGCCCAAAATAAAACCTAACATAGCCAAAATCCATCATAGGCTAAATTAATTGAAACCATTGATCTAAGTTCACTTATGACCTATGTTTCAACTTGACCAAGCCAACATTTGAGCCTAACCTAGCCCAATTGGCCACTTGACCCAATTTGACCCAACTTGACCTAAAAAGTCAAAATATGTTAAAACTTGATCTAGGCCAAATTGATCCAAACTAATGGGTCAAGTTCATTCCAAATCACTTGTTGAACTTAACCAAAGCCTCGGCCAACTAGACCTAACCTAGCCCAATTGACCTTAGACCCACTTGACTAAAGGGTCATGTTGAGTCAAATTTGAACTTAACCAAAATTAATTGGAAACAAAGATATCAATCCACTCCATATGACTAACCTAACCTAAACCTACCCATGACCTAGCCCAAATAGGTCAACTTGACCCATTTGACCTAAATGAAATCATATGAGCCAAATTCAAAACTATACCAAATTGAATCAAACCAAAGCCACCAAAATATTTCAAATAGTCATATGAACTTGACCCAACCCTTGGTTTGACCCAATTTGACTAATTGGTCAACTTGACCCAAGTTGACTCATTTTGACCTAAATGGGTCAACATGAGCCAAACCTTATCAAATGAATTCCAAATCTCATGAAACTTGGCCAAACCTAGTTTATCCACATACCCAACATATCTAAATTAAAAAATCAGCAAAATGATCATTCTACCCTAAGCCATAGAATAAATTTTGACCTAACCTATAGGTAATTTGGTCATACCCTCTTAATATCCACTTGATGCTTTCCTGATAGCTCATGGGAGCCTAATGAAGAGTGGTGCACCCAACCCAATGAGTTTGGGTCAGCCCAAATGGACCCAAGGCCAAACCTGACCCCATGGGTCAAATTGGCTCATTTCAAATCCTCCTTTCACTCAATTTCAAGCACATGGGAGGTTGGCAATCCACTCAAGGCCTCAAACCGACCATGTGCAAACATCTAACAGCCAAAACAAACTCTCCATTGTGATTAATTCGATCAAAATGACAAGATAGCTTGCGGTCGTCCGATCCTTCAAGGGGGAGATATACTCCCCCTAATTTAACTCAAATCCATCATTCCTCAATTTGATCAAGCCCTAGATAGTGTGAGGAGAGATTAGAGAGTCTTCCTAAGCATTCTAAGAGGGAATTGAATTCGAGAATTCTCAGTTTTCTCCATTGGAAAATAAGGGAGCTCACTTGAACTTCCAACTTTCTCCACACTGAAAACCATTCTAATTCCTCTTGCACACTTCCTCTAAGGACCAATCCAAGCACACTCAAGCTTCGATTAGAGTTCCCATAAAAGGAGAGAAGCAATTGGATCAAAGCCACAAGGAGCTTGAAGTGGTGTTGGTCCATAAAGCAAGTCACTAAACCTCAAGGCCTAAGAATTTCAACAGAGCTTCGTCTCCACTAGTCGAAGCTACCTCATCGATCTCGAGTGCCGGTGATCACCTTCATTGAGGTATGGAATTTTTCGACCACCTAGCATAAGAGGTGTTGGACTTTTGTGAAAGAAATTTTTAATTCATGCAAATCCCACCGTTGGATGTGACACTTATTGGCTTTAGATGGTGTGGGTTAAGTTTGGTTTCGATCTGAGCTCAATCAAGCTCGGATCTTCCCCTAGATCATGGACGGTCTCTGTTGATCTAAGGGGAAGAACTAGGGAGATCTTGGTCATCTATCCGTGCATTTTGGATGGACGGCCGAGATTATTCCCATGTTTAAAATTTGATTTATCCCTCTTAAGACCATGGGTTGATCTCTGGTCGTCCGATCTTTGATCGGACGACAGAGATCAAAGCGCGTCCCACCATCACGCCACCTTTTATATTTGATGTTTAAGTAAGCGGCTCACTGTGCGACGTGTGTAAAGCACGTTAACCGCCTCCGCCACACGTCGCGCTGTAAACTGAGGGATTAGTTAGGATGCTTAATTAATTCTAATTAATCTATGAATCTTCTAAAATTCATATCTCTCTCAATAAAATTCAAAAAAATAGGAAATAAAATTCAATGGAAAGATAATTCAACCTAAAATATTTTAAAATTAATTTCAATAGATTTTAAATTATGCTTTTCTCTGATTTTGGGTTTTATTAGAAATTTTATTTTCCTAATTATTTTTTAATTAAGCCTCTGATTAATCCCAAACTTCTTGGGTATGTTTTAGGGGATAACTTCTACCTCTCCTAATTTTCTTGGGATTTATTGAAGGCTTAATTAGGAGAATTACAAATGAGTTTCTTAATTACTCCCTTAACCTAATTAAGGATAATTAAGGTGTGATTAGTGATTTTAATCCATGATTACAGTTGATTAAGGTCAGATACAGTAGATAGGAGGTTTAGGCAATAATTTTGAAAATTTTTCCCTAAGCTATTCCCTAAACCCCCCCCCCCCCCCAGTTTCTTTTCTTAATCTTCTCTTAATTAAGGGTTAATTCACTAATTATCTCCTTAATCAATTTCTAAAAATTCTAAAAAATTTTAGAACTTAATTAATTTATTTTGGGTAGATGCTTAGGTGTTTAATCACCTAAGTTCAATTAAGGAAATCAAAACTCAATTCATATGTGTGAAAGGGTGTTTTGAAATTACTTAAGCTAAACCCCCCATTGATCATGAGCCAAATTGCATTAGGCCTTTTTCTTATTAGGTGCATTGCAAGTTTAAATTTCTTGTGAGTTTTTATATCATCTCATTGGCTCATAATTATTTGGTGCTAAGGTGATGTAGGTAAGGGTTATCTAATTTGCTTAATTCATACATTAACCTAATTAATACATAAAAATGAATCTAATGAATTAAAAATTAAACAAAAATGTCAAACACATGTGAGAATGGGTTAGGAACAGCAAACTCAACTCACCTTTTTAAAATTAAATCAAACTTAAAACTAAACAAAAAATCATATTGAATACACTTTGATTTATTTTAAACTTTCTTATTCCATAAGAATGTCTTTAGGATTTAATTAAAGTGAATTTATTTACATGCTTTCATTACTTTGAGTCTTTCCCCAACATGTTAAATTTGTATGACATGTGGTTTCATGCATTCATATTTTTCAAATTCAAATTTAAAAATGAAATTATTTACTTATGTCAAATTTTCATATGTTGCCTAAAGTAGAAATATGAGTGGCTATTATCACTACTAAATTTAAATTATTTTTAAAACATATAAATCAAGAATCAAATCTGAAAGTGTGCTACTTATATTTTAATTGTAGGCTTGCATGTGAAGAATATATGGATGTGCTTAGCATAGGTTTCCTTTCTCTCTTTTGTTGGTATAGTTTTGAATAGGAATTTGGTAAGATGTATGGTTCATTTGAAAAAACCTAACACTCACCTAATTCCATATCCTATTCATCCCTACGCTATCACCTAAGAAGGGTTACATATACTTGCATGCATAAATTACATAAACAAAATGAATCCATTAATAAAACTTTTTCATTCTTCTTTTTCATTTCATTTATTTTATACACATGTTTGTATTTAAGGAAAGTGGTATATTAATCTGGACAACCCCAAGGTTGCGAGGCTTTAAGTAGCCCTAAGTAGGTCTTGTACCTTATACCTCTGGTTAACAATGGCGTTGTACTCACTTATGCATTTTTTACTTTCATGTGTGTATGTGAAAATTTGGATAAAGAAACCATTTTCTACTAAAGAAAATCATGCATCTTAAACTTCTAAATTTTCTTAAATGGATTACTTAGCATGCATCATAAAGTGTGTTAAATAGTTTCATTTGTATGTATAGATATGCTTAGGATTCATTCATATATATGTTATATATGTCGGGAAAGAAATAAGATAATGTGTGTTATGTGAATTTGATTCATTTTATTTAATCTTAAAATGTCATTCTTTTTGAATAGGTATGTTTAGAGTTCATCTAAACTTAGGATTAATTAAAATATTTAATTAAATCATTCACCTAAACAAAATTAAAATGTGAATCTACTTTAAAAATTACTTAGGTTAGGGAAGGAAAGAGAAGTTCTCTTCTCTTTTTCTCTCTTCATAACTTAGTAATTAATTGTAAGATTCATTTGAACCTAATCAAAATATAAAATAAAATCAACCTAAAATAATTAAACAACTTAAATGAAGCCCTCCTCTAAGTCGAACATATTTTCACACTTAAAAAATTTGAACCTAAAGCCATAGCTAAGCATATCACACAAACCTTCAAAGTACACACATCAGCCTAAGTCACCACTTCTAGCTTTAGAGAGTGGTGCATGGTCTGATGTTTTGTTTTATTTTGTGATATATATTTTAGACTGGATGTTAGGGTGTATGCTCGTAGAACGAATGATAAGACGCTCTTAGTCTAATCATTATTTTCTGTAGGGGATTGTGCTTAAGGGTCGCTATCATAAATAAAAATATAAATATTTTTGCTTACGGGTGCTTTATATCCCTAAGCATAATCCAATAAGCTAGGTGGACTTAGTCACCCAGGTGTGGGGTGATAAGTCCAATATACATGCTTGAGATTTGTGTGATTTATTTTAGCTAACCTTTATTTTGCAGGTGTTAGTTAGATTTTCATTATTTTCCTTTTCATGTAAATTTGTGCAATTAGGATTTTGGAATGATTGTTATGGGAATTAGGATGAGCATTGGTCATAAGATCCTATCTTATGCACCATGTGAAGCCTTGGAGCATCTACCTTTCAACCATCCAAAAGAAGGAACCAAAAGAAGAAAGAAGAAAAGAAGAAATGAAGCTTGAAGACCCCCATAATAATGAATTCCTTGCTTAATTGTAATTTAATTCATTTGTAATCCGAGTTGTATAAGAGTATAGCTCGGCTACCTACATTTGATATTTTCAGGTTTGTGCGGTGGTGCCCGACCACAACGGTCTTTTATTCTTTTTGCGATTAACTTTATAAATTGATTGATGATTTGTTTAGCTTTTGCATTAAGTGATATATTTTTCCTAGTTTCTTCCTTTCTTTATGTATGGCTTAGATGTGTATTAGGCTCTTTAGGGAAAAATAAATCTTTTACCAAACTTAACAACTCAAATTAAAAATAAAGAACTCATAACCTCACCTAAGGCTTAGGTTTAAAATCAAGATAAAAAAATTAGCAACCCTTAGGATGAGCATTTTTTTATAATATCAATGATCTTATTTCACTCTTGATTGGAGGGCTTCCACCTTTTCCAGAGAAACTTGCCTTGACCTTTGAGAGTCATGGTAAAAACTCACATCCTCCCTTCTCGCTGATTTTGGCCAATAACTTTATTTCTCATGCATTAGGCATATGAATCCTATTAGCCTGAGTCAAAATAATAGTCCAAAAATGAAAATATGAAATCTGAATTGTATTAGATTTAGGTCATTTGAAGCATGCCCTTTACATTATCTAGTCTCTTTAGGGAGTGAGTTTAATGACTTAGTCTCTTTCTAAATAAATAACAATCTAGCTATCTTGCATAAGCATAATGACTTGCATACATGTATTTAAAATCGTAGGAGGAGTTAGTTGGCAGTCACCCCCAGGCGGTTGTAAGTCCAAACTTTCGAGTGGTTTGTCCTCTCTTATGGAGGCAAATCAATTACCCATTTTTGCCTTAGATTGAGGTTATGCTTTTGGCCTTCGCCAAAGCTCCCTAGATTTAGGTTCTAAGGTTGCTTCTCCTTTTTGTGGGTCATAAGCTTAATTCCCACCTCTTAGGTATTTTCTTAATCTTGTGTTAAGGAATCATAAGTCCTAAAATTCTAATAAAAAATGAAACTCAAATAAATTAAATCAATTTCAAAAATATAAAGTCCAACTATAGGATAGTTTGAGATTGCTCGCTAGGTTTCCTAGCATCGTGGGCATCTCCTACTTATCTTTCTTTTGGCTTCGATAATAACTCCCTCTCTTTGATCAATCTCATTTGATCTTCAAAAATGAACTAATCAATTGATAGTCCTTTCCTATTGAAATCTTTGAAGACAACGATTATTTACCTTAATCGAGAATTTTTCTAAGGAATCTCTATTCCTTATGATGTAATTAACTATGGGAGCTTGCCCCTATAGGAAACTTAACGAACCCGATTTAAAATAAACCATACTTTACTTTTCCATGTAATGTAGGGGAAGAATCTCTGGTACATATGCAGACTCATCGTCCTTATGAGTCTTTATTGAGGTGATTAGGTCCATTAAAGGGTAGTGAATTCTATCTTTCGAGATAGTACACTATTTTCTTGATGACATACTCGATCACCTGAATAAGTACATCTGCATATCTACATGACATCCTAAAAAGACGAATTTCTACATTATTATGTATTTATATATTTAATACCAAAATTTTAATATTTACTTAAATAGTATCTAAGTTTTTAATCTCACATTAAAAAATATCACTATTATTAAAATTTTTAAATTAAATACACATTTTCTTGCATATGAAAATATCATATGTATGAAGATCAAACTTTAAGTTTTAGATATTTAAATACATAAGAATTATATGATATGCATATAAATCTTACTTATTATTATTTTATCTTTATTTTTGAAAATCTTTTTTAAACATTAAAAATCATAATAAAATTTTATTTTTATTTTTTAATAATTTAATTGTGATATATATAAATATATAAATTTGATAATTTAAAAATATGTGCTTATCTTCAATTTTGAAATTCTTATATTTGAATAAATTTAATAATAAACTTATAATATAATGCATATGTATCTTCATTTTTGAAATTCTTTTTTAAACATTAAAAATCATAATAAATTTTAAATTTAATTTTTTTTATTAAATTTTTTAATAATTTAATTGCGATATATATAAATATATAAATTTGATTATTTAAAAATATGTGCTTATCTTTAATTTTGAAATTCTTATATTTGAATAAATTTAATCACAAACTTACAATATAATGTATATGTAAAGTCCTAAAAGTATGATTGATTGATTTATAGTCTATATTCATAATCATTAGATTAAGTTGACTTACATTATAATATTTTTTTGTTTTTAGAATTTTAATAATTTAATAGTGATATGTATAAATATATAAATTTGATGATTTGAAAACAACAAAAATATGAGTGTTAGACTTGTAAATAAATAAAATTTAAATGGTATGCATGCAACTCCCCAATTTAAGAAAAATACTATTGTTGTGTGCTAGAAAATCAGCTGCGGTAGAGTGAAAGTTTACGCCTTAGTCTTGTTTATGAAATCCAGCACACACACAGGTATTTAAAGAGTGAATAAGAAAACTCCAGAAATTTTAACGTGAAAAACCTCGAAAAGAGGGAAAAAACCACGGCCTGGCCCAGTAAAAAGCTTTCACTATATATTTATTTTGGAGTACAAGTTTTCCCAATAACGGGATTACGTAATTGTATATGAGAAGGGCTAACAATGAGAATCCCAAAATCAGACAACAACAACTATAGTAAATTCTTCAATGAAATTTAAGAGTCCATTAACCACACATTTTGAGAGAACAGATCTTCATGAGAGCACAAGATTATGACTACTAAGCGATCGGCAGCGGATATGTGTAGGTATCTTGTGCGATTTAGGTTATGGACTCAGAAAGCAGAACTATGAGTGCTCATGAGCCATGAGCTGGCCTGAACATCTGTACCGCGATAAATTCGCGGTTGGGCTAAGCGGCTGCGTAGACCACCCTGGCGGCGTGTCGGGTGGTGTGGGTAGCGCTGGCAGTCAGCGGAAACAGACGCTGGGCGCGTCGGTATGAAGAGTGGCGGGCGAGCGGGGCGGCGAAGACCCTGCGTCGCATCGCGCCAGTTCCGCCCCTGACGCCGATCCGTCTTTGTCCGCCGCACGGCGGCCGACATGCCCGTAACGTCTGTTTTGGCGTTTTGGTGTTCACGCTTTTTGGCTTTGGGGAATTTTGGGTGGTTTTTGACAATTTTTGATATTTTTTTCCCCTATAGGGGGTCTATAAAAACCCCCTAGGGCTAAGGGAGAAGGCACCTTCTCTTCTTCTTGAGATAAGGTCATTTGGAGGTGATCAGCAGGTTCATCGCGACTCGCTTATCCTCGAAGAGGTGTTAACACCGTCGGACCGACCGGGTTCGAAGGCAATCAAGACTCGTAGTTCATACGACAAGGCTCCAGTTTTCCTGTGAAAGAGGTGTCAACTGACCTCGTCGGACCAACCGGGTTCGGAGGCGATCAAGACCCATAGTTTATACGGCAGCTCCGTTTTCTCGAAGAGGTGTCCGACCTCGTCGACCGGCCGGGTTCGACGATCAAGACACGTAGTTCATACCGCAAGGCTCCGCTTTTCCCTCGAAGATGTCAATAACCCTGACCCGGGTTTGGAGCGATCAAGGCGTAGTTCATACAGTCTCAATTTTCCCTCGAAAGAGGTGTCAACTAACTCGTTGGACCAGCCGGGTTTGGCAATCAAGGAAACGATCCGAGAGGGTTGAGCGATGCTCACGATGGTGGCGGCGATAGTGGTCTACCGGTGACCAATGGTGGTCAGCGACGATAACCGGCAACGATGGTGGTGGCCGGTGAATTGCCGGCGGTCGGCAGCGATAACCGGCAACAGTAGTCAGCGGCGATAACCAGCTGATTGTTGGTCAGCCGAGGTGGTCGCAACAGCTGCTAGAGTCAAGTGCGATGCGTCAGTAATCAGCGAGATGGCGGCGGCATGGTGTAACCGGCGAAAATGCCGGATAATTAATGGCAGAATGATTAATCAGCGGCGGCCTCTGATGGTTGCGCCCGACGGTAATCGGCAAGCAATAGCGGCAGTATCAGCATGCGGCAGCGTCGTATCGCGAGATACCGGCCGATGTGGTAGCCATAGATGCCGGCGATGGTCAGCGATGGCTTCATTGCAGTAGTCTGGCGTGACCTGATGGTTGGCGGAAATTAATCAGCGGCAGCAATGACGTCGGTCAGCAGGATGACCGACGATGGTGGTGGCAAACAAAATGCTGGCGATGGTCAGCGGCAGTGACCGGCAACGGTGGTCAGCGGCAATGGAAATGATGGTCAGCGTTGCGCCAGCCGAGATGACTTGACGATGGTGGTACCGGCGAAGATTATGCCAACGGTCGTGCATTCCGGCGGCGATAATCGGCATCGATGCCACTGATGGTTGAGAGACGAGTGGTAAGCGTAGCGACGGCAGTAGTCAGCTGGCGCACCGGTCAGCGAGGATAGCCGTGGATGAGGATTTTGACCTATTTGAGGTTGTTTGTCGAGGTGTTACGATGGCGTTAACTATGGAAGAGGTCATGGGAAGTCCACCAAGGACCTTTCCTATCAGTTGTTTGTCGAGTGTTTGTTCAATGATGTTAACCTGTATGGAAGAGGTTGAATTGAATCGGTTGAGGATTTTTTACCCATCTGAGGTTGTTT
Source organism: Cymbidium sinense (assembly GCA_021442155.1). Taxonomy (NCBI): domain Eukaryota; kingdom Viridiplantae; phylum Streptophyta; class Magnoliopsida; order Asparagales; family Orchidaceae; genus Cymbidium; species Cymbidium sinense. Next base: position 12,644,869 of record CM038233.1, on the reverse strand, counting down.
GTCAGAGTGTTACCCGGCGTTAACGCAATGTGGAAGAGGTTGAATTGAATCCGCGATTTTGACCCATCCAGGTTGTTTGTCGAGTGTTACGATGGCGTTCCTGTGGAAGAGGTTGAATTGAATCCGGCGAGATTTTGACCCATCCAGGTTGTTTCCGGAGTGTTTAACTGTATGGAAGAGGTCGAATTGAATCCTCGAGAATTTTTCTCGAGGTTGTTTGTCGTGGTGTCAGATGGCGTTAACCTGTATGGAAGAGGTCGTGGGAAGTCAACCAAGGATCTTTTGACCTATCCTAGGTTGTTTGTCAGAGTGTTACCCGATGACGTTAACCTGTATGGAAGAGGTCGAATTAAAACATCCGTTTGTGGTTGTAACCAAAGTTGCTCCTTAACCCTGGTATTATTTTTCCATGAGTATGATTGGAAAATCATAATTTGCAAAGCTATATCTCTTCTCAATGTTGAAATATCCTCCAACTTTGACTTGTTTCTTGGGATGGTAATCGATTAGATGCTTAACATATTAACATGGGCGATCTTCTGAGATTAAGAGTTGCCCTCCAGTTTTCGACAAAATCTGAAGGAACGAAGTTTGATGAATCTTCATTCTTCGCTTGTTTGATGAATCTTCATTCTTCGCTTGCGCTCCTTAAAAGCTTGAAATGCTCCACCTCGATGGTGGTTTTGATCTTGTTGGGAAACTTGGTTGCTGAAGATGAAATAATGGGAATCAGTTTCCACATGGCAAACTGCGTGCTAGAAAATCAGCTGCGGTAGAGTGAAAGTTTACGTTTTAGCCTTGTTTGTGAAATCCAGCACACACACAAGTATTTAAAGAGTGAACAAGAAAATTCCATAAATTTTAATGTGGAAAACCTCGAAAAGAGGGAAAAAATCACTGGCTGCAAGTAAAAGCTTCCTATATATTTATTTTGGGTACAAGTTTTCCGATAACGGATTACATAATATATGAGAAGAGGCGACAATGAATCCCAAAATTAGACAACAACAACTATATAGTCACATTCATGTTGTAACAGTTGCTAGTGGTAGCTGATGATGGTGAACAACGAGGAACAACCCCTGACGATGAAGGTCGTCATGATGGTGATCGGCAGATTGACGGCATGAGGATCGGGCCGTGGCGGCAGCCGTGGTTGACAACCGTCGGTGGTAACGATTGTGCTTGGAGGATTTTCAAGCTTTGAGCTCTCTCCTCTCACTTGTTTGGCCTCCCCTCATATGAGAAGTATTTATAGATTGGAGGAGTGGCGTCTCGTAAATATATGCAAAATTCAACCACTCTCCATCTGACTCATGCTGATTTTCTTGATCATATGATGTATTTTGTGCATTTGAATGCTCAAATAAAGTCAGAATTATGAGATCTTGGGCTCGTTAGATCCGGCTCGTCGAGACGCTCGATTTGACTATAAACACTTTATATTTGAGAGTTATTTAGAGATTTAATAGACATCCCAGAGTTTCCAAGGATATTTTAAGTGTTTGATCTCGACCAGTTTCAACTTCGGATCAGCTTGCTTTTAGCATCAAGATTCGTGCTTCGACTAGTAGTATTTTAAGTGTCATATCAACTATATATATGTAAAGATAAAATTTTAGGTGTTAGATATGTAAATGCATAAAATTATTAAGAATTATATGATATGTATGTTAATTTTTTTAAAATAATAATAATAATTTATTGCCTTAAATAACTCATTTTTCTTGATCCACATGTAATGATGATAAATATATTTTACACTTTTAATAAATGAGCCAAACACTTAATATTTAAAAAATGTTAACAATTTAAAGAGAAAATTACATATATAATACTTAAAATGTGAGTATTTTTAAAATTATTTTTAGGAGAATTCACACACACATATATCAAACAATTATTATGTATTTATATATTTAACACCAAAACTTTAATATTTACTTAAATAGTATCTAATTTTTTAATATCACATTAAAAAATATCACTATTATTAAATTTTTTAAAGTAAATACACATTTTCTTGCATATGAAAATATCATATGTATAAAGATCAAAGTTTAAGTTTTAGATATTTAAATACATAAGAATTATATGATATGTATATAAATCTTAATTATTATTATTTTATCTTCATTTTTGAAATTCTTTTTTAAACATTAAAAATCATAATAAAATTTTATTTTTATTTTTTTATTAATTTTTTAATAATTTAATTGTGATATATATATATAAATATATAAATTTGATAATTAAAAAATATGTGCTTATCTTCAATTTTGAAATTTTTATATTTGAGTAAATTTAATCATAAACTTATAATATAATGCATATGTAAATTCTTAAAATTAAGATTTATTGATTTACCATCTACATTTACAATCATTAGGTTAAGATAACTTATACTATAATAAATTTTATTTTGATTTTTATTAGAATTTTAATAATTTAATAGTGATATGTATAAATATATAAATTTGATGATTTGAAAATAAAAAATATAAGTGTTAGATTTGTAAATAAATAAAATTTAAATGGTATGCATGCAACTCCCCAATTTATTTCCGTTCCAAACGCTAAGCGTCATTGGAAAGTTGCAATGGCGAGCAGAGCAGCCGGCCGCACCACGCTCGGTCTAACGAAGCCCGCCGCGATCGAAGTCCCTCAGGTCAAATTTCAATTTTTTCCTTCTACTCTCTAGTAAGCATACAGTGTGTTCCTGAATTTGTGAATCCGAGCTGCTTTATGAATGATTTAGAAGCTTATTTTTGCGATTAGGTTCAGTTTGTGTCGTTTCTTTACTACAGTATCTTTTTTGGGGGTTGGCTGCGAATGATTGCTTATCTATGGGAGTATTTTCTGAGCTTAGAATTTGTTAATTTGTTTAAACCACTTTTTTGTGATCATGTGAGGGAGAGCATTTACTTGGCTACCATCATCATTAGCAGATATCCCTAGGCAAGTTATCGGGGTTGCACTGCTTATTAAGATTGCCTGATATTGATTTAAAAACTGGGGTTTAAATTTGCATGGCAGCTGACATTGATTAGACTCGCACCCATTCTGAATATGGACATGTGGTTTGGTTGAATCTGGTTATTGGGAAAATAACTGCGAGACCAATAGTGAGGGAGAAAGGAAAATTACAAAAAAAAATAAAAATAAAAAAAAATTAAAAAAAAAAAAATTTTGCGGGGTTTGGTGATATTTATTTGCTATTGTTCACTATCACAGAGAAAATATTTACTATTGTAAAAAAATGATAGTATCAAGACTTTCTTACACTGTCTTTTATGTTTTGGGAGAATATTAAGGGATAAAAAAAAAAAGCTAAGGAAGTGACTTGAAGAAGGTGATTCCAACTCCTTAAATAGTGTTCTCTATTTAGTAATAAGGTGTTTTATGGTCCTCCCACACTATGTTTTTCTGCATCACCACCATGCATTGACCAATACCACCAAGCTTACACTATATAGTTTCACTTTTGCTAAAATAAAAGATATGAGTGATTTCTTGTTTCTTTATCTCTCCTCTTTCTTCTATCCTTTTTGATCTTTCTATTTTTTGTTCCACTTGGAAAGTCACTCCCCTGTTTGTCTTCTCTCTATTTCCTTTGCCTTCCCACAAACCACGTCTTAAGCAACTCAAACTTCTTCCGTCCACTCTATTTCAACCTGTCACTCTGATGAATAAAGCTCTTTTTTTAGTCTTCTATTTATAGGAGTTAAAGAGGTGGAAATTCAAATCCAAAATTGCACTTTTGAACCTATAATTATCCAAGAAGAGAATTGAGATAAATTGGCGTTAAAAATGATCTATTATGAATTTTGTACTTATCTTTTAGAGAAAAAATTAGGCTCCACTAATTAACAATCTTTGACTTGGTGATTAAATTTTTGATGCACTACTTGTAGAAATTAACTTGTGTGTTTTATCTCAATTATTTATGGAAGTTAACTGAGATTTTGTAGAGTTTCAACCTTTAAATATTTTTATAGGCATGTTAATTGGTCTCTTAATTCCTTCTGTTTTTTTCCTGTTTGTAAGACAACTTCAAACAAAACTTTAGATAAAATGAGTATGCTCTGTCTTGGCATGAAATATTACATTTTTGGCTAATGTATGATGCTAGGACTATTATAAAAAGAACATTGTCCTAACTCATTCAAGTATTTTTTTGGCAAATCATTTCTTTGCCAATTTTAGTAATTGTAACATATTGTATTTTAATGGTTGACAATGACACTATTTTCTATAATGTGATTCTCAAGTGATACTAGTACCATTGATTAATCTTGTTGTGCTTCTTTGAGTTTCTAGATCAACATAAACAAAACCCGGTAGTTTCATGCCAAGCTTGAGTTTCTTTAGCAATATCATTTTGTATCATAGAATCTTGCTTTTTGTCTCTAACATGCCTTTCCTGGACATGACGTATACATGTTTATTGCTCCCAGAACATGGGATGCATTTTGTCTTGTGCACATCATGGCATATATTAGTTAACCAATTAATGAAACACAAGGAACTTTGGCCATGTCTTAATCTCATTTGCTTCATATGATTGTTGCTTCGAGATTTTAAAGTGGTTAGCCAAGAAGAACTTGTAGGTTTCACCTCTTAACTTGTTAAAATTGCTTTAGACCTTCTAAATAATTTGAATGGCATCAACGTACCACCAATCGATCATGAGTAATTATTACCCTATAAATTTCTATACTTCTCATAAGTCCTTCATGCCACATTTTTGGCAACTTTTCTGTGAACTTAATTATCTCATTAATATTTGCTCTTTAATTAATGCTATTCTCATTATTGCCATATATAAACTATCACATGTGTTAACTATTTTGAGTAATAATCTAATCAATTTATTATTATTATATTTTCTTACTACCAAGGATATTCTTCTTTATATATATATATATATATATCTATATATATATATATATATATATATATATATATATATATATATATATATATATATATATATATATATAGATATATATATATATATATATATATATATATATATATATATATATAGATATATATATATATATATATAGATATATTTGTTTTATTTTTTTCTCTATATGCATATACTTGTACCAAATAAAGAATTTATAGAGATGTAGTTCTTTATGATTCTCTCTCTTCTGACACACATATGTAAACAAGCAATATGATACAATTTTTACCTGCTCATTGGATGTAACAACAATGATTTACATTGCATCTTGTAAAGTCAATTCAATACATGAATCTATCAAAATTTTTAAATCAAGCAAGGATCATATTTTAATTTATACATGCTTTATTTCAATTTGTAAGCAAGGCCTTTTCTTATAAGGACTTGAAAACATTCAATTACATTACTTTTTGATGCTCTCTCCAAATCATGAAAAAGAATTGTGTAACATTCAACAATTCAAGATTCAAGTTTTTATTTTAACATTCTACTCAATACCAATTTAATAATAGTTAGTTTAGCTGCAAGCAAAAAAAATCTCATTGAAATTGGTACATTCATTTTACTGAAATTATTTATAACACAAGTCTTATTTTGTACTTTTAATTGCCATAGTACTCTTCCCTGTTCTTTAAATACATGTGTGTTTCAATGCTATCTCATCCTTAAAGTATCGTTTTTTTATTAGGTGCCCATCAAACCTGTCATGGCCAAATCGCATTTAATGAAGTTTTTAATCTGCATTGCTTCTTTGAAACATTTAAGTTTATTAGCATCAATCAACAATAAATGATGCAAGGACATAAAATACTAGTGATTGGAATTAAACATTTTTTAAGAACCTATCAACTCTATCACTGGAGTGCCTCTTGTTGCATCTTAAGATTTTGAGTTGTTACTTTATCATCTTCGAAATTCTTCTCAAGCTTAATGTGTTGACAATTTGAGGTCTGCTTTCTAACACTACCAAAGCTACTTTTATAATTATCATTTTCATTGAATATAATATTTCTACTTCTGATGATCTTTTTTTTTTGTTCATCTAAAAATTTGTTGTCAAAATCATCAAGTTTATATCCTATGAAATAACATTTTATAGAAGTGGATATACTTTGTATCTGCCAATGGCTTCTTGTACATATTTGACAAGACTTCATCAATATAATCTAGTCTTCTCTCGTAGTATGTTGGAGGCAACACTTTTACTAAATGATATGCATACAACTCCTATCATTTATCTGTCCAGGAACCCAATCTTTTTGGTTCATAGTTGTTAGCCTGATATCAAAGTGTGATGGATGGAGTTTCTTTTGATACAAGTAGTCCTTGATTTGCATCTCTCTATATGCAAAATCTTTTTCATGAAAGCTACCAATTCTCACCTTTCCATTCTTGACTATGTTTCTCTTGACAACCAAATTGATATAATTTCTATGAAAATAATCGTGAGAACAATAATGAGGGTTAAAAGAAAACATTCAAAAGCTTAAAATAAAAAATAAAAATTTGTGTGATTGGATGAGATTGACTCTTGTAAGTCCACAGTCATACAAGGAAAATTTTCCATTATCATAGATAGGTACGTTAGAATTTTGTCACATTGTCCTTTATGCTAGGAGAATAAGGACTAAACAACAAAGTAAGAGACTTAGAGAAGATACTAAAGGTCTTAAGTTGTATTTTGTGTTCACGATAAAAGGGGTATTTTTCTAGCACCAATGAACTTGCATTTTCCTATTACGCTTGTTTGCAGCACCACCAAGCTTGCATTAATAACACAATGCTTGGTTTTTATTAAGACAGTTCACCATGGTTACAGGCAAAGTGATTTTCTCTCTCTTATCTTTCTTCTCTTATCGTCTCTTCTTCTCCTTCCTAGTCACGTCTTTGTTTTTTTTTCATCCATCTTGAAAATCACTTTCTCATATTCCCTCTCCAAAAATTTACTTCATGAATATTAAATAAATAATTTGTTGGAGTTGAATCTTTTGAATTCACGCATAAGTAATGCAAATCTCAAAATTTATAGTCATCAACTTCCCTAAATTTCTACAATGATGTGATTTTTTAATTATTTGCATTATTTTCATGTCTTTGAATTTCTATGCATAATTTCTATGGGATGGTCATTAAATTGTCAACTATTTTGGATTTCTTGGTCTATCGACTTTTTAACTAAGGTAACAAATAATTATTCAAATTAAGAATTTGTGATAATAGAATTTGTATTTTTCCATGATTTTGTACATTTCATTATAGATTTACATTAGCAAATCCTTGACATTAAGTTGTTTTACATTAATATATTTTCTTATTCTTTATAATTTATATATATTTTTGCAGGATAAGTTAACGTTCATAGTAACCCCTTGTTTTATATTCTGTTGTCCTTATGATCAGCAGAGAATTGTTAGTAATAGTCATTAGAATCTTTTGCTAACTTTGCGCAATTGTTTTGTGATAGAGATTATGACACGTTCTTTACTTTTCATGAAAGAATGAATGTCTATCTTGCTTATCCGTCCGTCCACTAATGCAGGTCTCATTCTCTGCAAAGGAGATTGATTTCGCAGAATGGAAAGGTGACTTGCTTGCCATTGCTGTATCTGAGAAGGACATGTCAAAGGATGAAGACTCGAATTTCTTGAATTCAATTTTGAAAAGGCTGGATGGGCAACTTAATGGTCTTCTCAGTGATGCTTCGGTTGAGGAGGATTTTAAGGGAAAAAATGGACAGTCTATGGTTCTTAGGCTTCCTGGATTTGGTTTCAGAAGACTGGCTCTCATTGGGTTGTGCCAAAGTACTACATCATCGTTAGCAGTGACATATAGAGATATTGGTGAGGCCATTGCAGCAGTTGCAAAGGCAGCGCAAGCTAGTAGTGTTGCTATAATTCTTGCATCTACAAATGGAGTTTCAGAAGAATTCAAGTTAATTGCTTCAGCAATTTCAACAGGTGATACTTTTGTCTGATCTTCACATCTTGTGATAAGGATGCTGCTAGACTTTGGCATGGTGATAGATAAAGACACTATGGATTTGATATATGATTCTTTTAAAATTTTCATTCTATTTTCTGCTATGCAGGAATTGGGCTAGGGCTTTATGAAGACAACAGATATAAGTCAGAGTCAAAAAAACCTTACTTGAAATCAGTGGATATTATTGGTCTGGGTTCTGGGCCAGAACTTGATAACAAGCTCAAGTATTCAGATGCTGTTAGGTCAGGAATTATCTTTGCCAAAGAGCTTGTGAATTCACCTGCCAATGTGCTTACACCAGGTAAGTGTTCATGCTTTCATGTTTTTGAGTTCCTGAATTTAGGATAATGATCTTATCTCTTCTTGATTTAACCAATCTCGTTTGCCATTGGCTTGAAGATTAAAAGGGTGGCTGAGTTTCAGGTTGTGGCTCAAACTTTTCAATATCAAGTCAACATGGACTTAGTTTGAAAGTCGAGGTTTTTTTCCTTGAGCTAACGTGACTTTGTGTTCCTATTTTTAGCTAACTCAAGCCAAATGTAGGATACCCGAGAATCTCTTTATTTAATTTTTTTCAAAACAATTTTTTTTTCCGCCCCCTAGTGTCTTATTGATTAAAATAACTTTTCTTTACGCCCCTACCCACTTGCATATATGTGGATAGACCATAATACTTTTATTAGATAGGGTCATTTTTTTCCTATGATTTTATTTTTGAGATATTTGTTACTCATACAACATCCAAATGACATATCAAGAGCATTCATCTTCATCTGCAACATGCAAGTTAGTAAGATGTCAAATGTCATCAAATTTCATGTTGATTTACTATGCGTCAAACATGAAGAGGTAATATCTACACTAGAAGGGACGGCCTAGATATTGAGGTAAATTATTCTTTCATTTTATAATGTAATAATATTTGATTCACATGAATGTTCAAACAGTATTATACATCTAAAGCCTTCAATGGCTTAATTTTTAAATGATTCTTTTTTTCTTTAAGTTTGATGAATAATTAAATATTTCAAATTATATCATCAAAATTTCTCGTTGTAGATCAACATAAATGATTTGATCTTATATTTTAAGGTAAAATTATCATAAGTTAATGTTTGTGAAAAATGGGATTCACATGAAGACAATTAGACATTGAGTTCATGGAAAAAAATATAAAGCCTTGTCCAGTTGATTAGTATCAACTATTTGTAAAAAAATTAATACAAGGGTCACACACATATATATATAATTAGACATTGAGTTGGTGAAAAAAAACGAGGTCTAACACAATTGAATAATTTTCATTATTTGTAAACAAATAGTACAAAGTTAGTTTACTTCCAAGTAATAGAGGGCCTCTAGTACATGATTCCTCTAGAAAAATTATTGAAGGGGATATTAAGGTCAAGAAAGTTGGTCCTCGTGCTCTTCAATTGTGAATATTGTAGATGTATATGATAATTGGGCTATGATCTCACCGAAGATGATGTGGTGTAGTCTTGTCTGGAGATGGCTATGATTCAAGTTCGACTAAATATAGCTATATTGTAGATTTCGCTAGCGACAATTGTATCTATGCCTTGCCACAAGATCATTGTAATATAAATCTTGAGATAGATGACTAATGTATGTGATATTGTGACAACTTATGTGACAATGTTGTGATATAAAGGAGTTTGCATCACAGGTTATGATGGAGATTGGTGACTATGGAAGTGTGAATGTAAATAAGATGTGACCCTTTCGAGTGGGGAATAAGGTGTATTGAGGTGTAGAGATATGGTGGAATGGATAATGAAGTGAGAAGGGATGTGTGGGAGGTTGTGGAGATATGGAGGGGGGCTATAGTTCACGTGGGGGAAGCGAACTAGTAAGGGATAAGAGTAGGGTTTCATGTGATGGTGAAGTCATGGTCTTAAGGAAATTCTTCTTATTTTCTATATGTATGTATATATATATATATATATATATATATATATATATATATATATATATATAAAGAGAGAGAGAGAGAGAGAGAGAGAGAGACATGGGAGATGGACTACGAGGAGTGGAAGATGGAGTAAGGATAGCCATGACAAGCTCTTAAGCAACCATGACCATGGAAGCAACAAGCTTCCGTGAATGTCAAGCCTCCACCTTGCAAAGGGCCATCCATTACCATTGGTGGAAGAGGAATTTAAATAAATATAAAAATAAGAAACATAATTATATGATTTCTCACAAAAGAAATTATATGATGATGTTGTGGAAGCCACTAAGCCTCCATGTAGCCATCCACCATGAAGCGGATGTTGGGAAACCCGATTTAGGATAAAACATAACCAAAGCTTCTTCCCTCATTTATTTCATCATATTAATACATACATGGGCATTCAAATTAGAAAGAAAATATAACACTAAATTCAAATTATAATATTTAGAGGTACAATTTCAAGAGGAGGGTCGGTTTTGAAGTTAGGAGATAGTTTTGCATGAAGTAATGCCTTGATTTGTGGAAGGAGTGGGGGCTAATTGTTGGAGAGCTTTTAGCACTTCAATCATTTTCTTTTTTTGATGTGCCTTGCATTGAGAGATTAGGGTAAGATGTGACTTGCATGGCATTTTTGCTTAAAGATGCTCATTTGGGCAAATTTCTTGGAAAAATCAACCACTTGCCATACGCATACATCTTGAAATGCATTCCATGCACATGACTTGCCCTTGACTTGTATGAGGGTGGCCTCATGATCAATCAATTACTCCTAATTAGTACAGTGCTTTAGAGATTTCAATATTACAACCATTACAATACTACAACAACAACAGGCCTTTATCGCACTATGTGGGTTCGATTACATGAATCTTTTTTCTCCAATGTGTTCTATTAAGTGTCGTATTCTCATCTAGTCCTAGTAAATTAAGGTAATTTTTTGTACTTCCTAATCAAGTCTTTTTAGGTTTACCTCTATCTTTCTTAACTTAGGCCGAATCTAACATATCTACTCTCCTAATTAGGTCATCAGATAACTAGCATTTTATATGAACAACTCATGTAAGGCGACTCTCTCTAATCTTATTTGCCACTGGAGCTACTCCAATTTTATCACATATATATTCGTTTTTCATTTTGTTTTAAGTGTAAAGCCCCTCATCCACGTGAGCATCCTCATCTTTGTAACACTTAATTTTATGCTTTTCTTTTACTGGCTAATTTTCTGTGCCAGAAAGCATTGCAAGTCTCATCATCATCTTATAAAATTTTCTATTGAGTCTAAGCAGCACATTCCCCCACTTCAACCATCCAACTTGAATTATACTAATAACATCTTCATTTATAACACCATTAATTTGAACAATTGATCCAAGATATCTAAAATGTTCACTCTTTTTAATGACTTGATCACCCATTGTTATCACTTCGTTACTAGATCTTCTACAACTAAGATTACACTCCATGTATTCGGTTTTAGATCTACTCAAACGAAAGCCTTTAGACTCTAAGGTTGTTCTCCATAGTTCAAGTTTTTCTTGAACTCCCTCTATAGTCTTATTAACAAGGAGAATATCATTAGCAAAAAGCATACACCAAGGTACATTCTCTTGTAAATATCTAATAAGAATATTCATAACTAAACCAAGAAGATATGGGCTTAAAGCCAATCCTTGATGTAATCCAACTGAAATACAAAAATGCTTGGTCAATCCTCCTTGTGAACACAAGTGACAGGTCCAGAATACATATCTTTAATGACTTGAATATAAGCAATATTAACTCCCTTCTTTTCTAAAACTATCCAAAGCACTTCTCTTGGAACTTTATCATATGCTTTCTCTAAATCAACAAATATCATATGAATCCTCCTTACTATCTCTATACTTCTCCATCAAACCTCTCAACAAATGTATAGCATCCATTGTAAACCTACTTAACATAAATTCAAATTGATTTGAGAAACTTTTGTATCACGTCGTAATCTATACTTAATTACTCTCTCTCTCATAATTTTAATGTATGACACACTAATTTAATTCCTCTATAATTTGCACTCTTGTGCTTCACCTTTATTCTTAAAAATAGGAACTACCAAATTCACTCATTTGACATTTTTAGTCTTTAAAATAATATTAAAAAGATTCAAAAATCAAGAAGTTACTTGATGTCCTAAGCATTTTCACACTTATATTAAAATATCATTAGGTCCTATTGCTTTTCACACGTCATTTTCTTTAATGTCTCTCTAACCCCAATTTACTAATACAACGATAAAAAAATTATTTATTTATATTAAAGGTACCAAGATCATTAGAGTCAATTATTTTCTCACAACCTTCATTGAAAAATCTATTAAAATATCTCATCCACATATCTTCGTTTAGAAATGCACTTTTTGATCTTCATCTTAATGCATTTCACTTGAACTAAATCTTTACTTCTCTTATCTCTTTAATTTACTAACTTATACATACATCTTTCACCCTCTTTAGTATTTAATCTATTATATAAACTACTAAGTGTTGAATTCTTTACATCAATTGCTTTCTTAGAATCCCTACGAGCTATTCTATATCTCTCTCAATTCTTAAGAATTTTTACATCTAAACTAATTTTTATAACTACTTATTTTTGATTTTTTCTTGCACATTTTGATTCCACCAACTATTTTTATTAATAAGAGCTTTTCTTTTTGATTCTCCAAGTACATTTTTTGCAACTTGCTTAATCTTACTTGCTACTTTTTTCATATAACATTAGCTTCCTCATGAACATCACAAATCCTAAGATTATATAGCTTACTCTTAAAAATATTTTTATTAGCATTCTATAAATACCTCTATCTGATCCTAGGTCAATGCTTCAATTTATTTTTTTATCTTTCAACTCTTTATCTTAAAATCCAAAATTAATAGTTAATGTTGGGTACTTAAACGTTTACTTGAATAACCTTACAATCTTTATAATATAAATGATCTATTTTTCTTATAAGAAAATAATCAATCTGCATTTTAATAGATTCATTCTTATAAGTGATTATATGCTCATCTATTTTTTCAAAAAAATATTAACAATTACAAATAAAAAACTAGTCATATCTTTTTCATTAGTTAGCTACTATGAATGCTTTTACAATCTTCTACCACTCTACCAGCATATGTTCATTTAAATCTCCTTGAATAAATATTATTTCTTTAAGAGCTATCTTTTGTATTAATTCTTCTAGATCGTTCCAAAACCTTTCTTTTAAGCATGCATCTAAACTTACTTGAGAGATATAAGCACTTAAAATATTAATAATCTTACTCATAATAAGCTTTAAAATTTTAATTTTATTAATTTTCACAATATTATTTTTTAAACTCTTATTTATAATTACACATACATCATTTTTAGTACGACTCCTATCAGAATATCAAAATTTAAAATCTAAACTATTAAATCTAATTTGCCTTCTTTCCAACCCATATGGTTTCTTGAATACGATATTTATTTTCTTGTGAATCATAATACCTATTAATTTTATTAATTTATCTGTAAGAGTACTTATATTTTAAGTTTTTATCCTAATTATAATTTCATGGACTACCTTCTTTACTCGTATCCATCTATATGTGGGAACTCTTTATTAATTTAACACTGCACCCGGGCATTGGTGCAGCAGCCCTTACACACTTTTCATTATATTCAAGTTATATAGCGCGTCGCTTACAAGGAACACCCTAGCATTGATACAATATATTAAAGGATTCATGTCATAATTTTTTGATAAAATTTATGCTGGCTTTCGATTATCTAATGCAACTCTCCACATTTTTCATCCGAGATTTGGGACCCAGCAATAGCAGTGTTAAATAAGCATTACAATAATTATCAAAATAAAGAAAGTAAAATGAAATATTTCATTGATTCTTCTTGATGTGTGGTATATTCTCTTTCATGATCTGGATGTCCCAATCTTTATTGATTAAAGAATGAGTGCACGAACTTAGAATTTAACCTTTGATGATGACTCTTTCTATATACTTGAAAGTGGATTCTTTGTTCACATTGGTGATGCTTGTTGTTCAACTAAAGTTATGATGTAGGCCTTAATGTGGTGCAAGAAAAATTATATCATTGCTCTTAAGAGATATAGTTATGCAAATGAGATTGTGGTAAGATCTTGATACAATGACAATTATGTGCAATTTTTTTATTTAGGTTTTGAAGGAAATTATTATAGCGCAAGTGAGGCCATGCAAATATGAAGAGATAAGTAGTAATGTTAAAAGTTATTAATGGAGCATTTCACTACAGTATCTTTGACTTGTTGTAATCCAAAGCATCTTTTTTTCTTTTTGAAAGCTAGAAGTTGGAGATTAGCCTTATAAATTGAAACAACAATCAATATTTCCATACAATAGTGCAAGCCAAAATTTATTTTTAGATTGGTTTATTTATTCTCATATTGATATTGAGGTCTTAGATAATAGCTTGTAACATGCAAATGTTGATAGAAATGAAGGTCCTATTTCCTATCTATAATTTATCAAATTTTATTGTGGTAACACTCATTTTCAAGCTTTGTATTATAGATTCATTTGATTCGCTGATTGTATTATAAATGATACTCGTAGTTGACATTTTGTCAGCATTAACCATTCTTAAATATGAACTAATAGTTTAGTAGTTGTGATAATGCAACTTACACTAACTAAAATCTAATAACAAATTGCTAACTTCTTTATCTCTAACTTTCTTAGCCAAGTACAATTTAACCATTGTGCTGAGGCGAACATAGTTTTCAAAGGCAACCTTTTAGGATGCTTTACAAAGTATGCTACAAGAAATCTAGTAGACACTATTCTAATGAGTTTTTTTATGAAACTTTTCATCAAGGCTAAAATTATGATTGTAAATAAATTTGCTAATCTTCTTATTTTTGTTATGCTGTGGTAATTCTCTAAGTTTTTTTTAGAATTAAATTAATGCAATAAATATGCTCTTTTCTCCAACAATTTTTTTTTTGTTGCCATTTTATAAGACTTGCATTGTTAGTGGCAACTTTAGCTACTAGAAATTCTTCTATCTTTTCTATATCTCTATCAAGTAGTTTGAAAATATATTCTACATCATTCTTTTAATCTGATGCATCAAGAGTCTAAAAAGATATCGTGCTATAAGGAGTGTTTATTAAAATATTGGTTAAATTTCTATTTTTAGTATTTAACTAACCATCTAGATTGATTCTATCATCAAATTGTCATTACATTAAATACAAATCTCTTCTTTCATTTCTTCAAATATTGTAGTACATAGTGCAACCTTTTTATGAGAATCAAAAAGATGTTTTTTTATTTTTTATATCGTCATCACTTTAGTATAATAGATGCATTTCAAATAAATATAAGTCTTGTCACTCCATTCTATTTGCATTTAAACGCTATACTTCCGTGTTTGATCTTTTATTTCCTATTGTTTTTTTAGAGTTTCTAACCATTTGAAAATAATTCTAAAATGGAAATCTCATTCAAAATAAAAAATGGAACACAAATAATTTAAGAAAAGAAAAACAATAAATAAATTAAGAAATAGTGTACAAAGATAAGAAAAAAAATAAGGAGATTTGTCACTGACAATAACAAGAGAGGTTGTAGATGTCACAACCCTAGAGCTAATACCAAGTGTGAATGCAGTTGGACGGATAAAAGAAAAACTTACATAACACTTCAAATTTTTTATAAAATCTCCAATCATATAAGATAATTATAATCCACAATGATTTAACAATTTATCCACATATATATACTAATAAAATTCACGAGAAATACACTTTAAACATAACTCGATATAATTGACATAATTACCTATCTCCTGCCATTTACGATAAACACGACTTTCCCTTCTATCGGCCATTTGGAGACACCAAAAAAATTAAGAACTAACAAATGAATAAAATTCAACCAATTATGTTGTTACACTATAAGAACAAGAAGGTAAACTAAGATGTGACGCGCTTTTATTTTCACATATACATAAAAGAAATTTGCTCAAACAATCAAACATTTGTGAGGTAGGTATACATAAATATTTTGTATGAACTTTTTTTACTTTTACATTTATCATCCGTCTTGGAGTCACCGTCAAAACCTTTACCAATACTCATCCAAAAGATAAGTAGCCATTACCATTACCATTTGCCAATTTCATCAATTTTTCATCATTTCGCAGACGGCATATCAAGGCCCTCACCAAGCACTAACACGCACATTCATAAGATACAATGCATTTATACACATTAATTCATAACTAACAAGAAATCGCTTAACTTTATAAATACGATAAGCGAATGATCTAAAGATTCGTATTATCTAACATGAAATAAGAAATCACACAATTTATGAAGAAGGTAAAAATAATCACAACTCAGCGAAAAGTCATAATCATATAAACAATGATTTCATCACGAAATTAAAGATATTTTACCATAAATATAAAATAATTACTCACTTTAATTTCATAGCTTTCTCTAAACCTCCTTTCCTTTAACGCTTCCTTCCTTAATTGAAATTCCTATAGAATCAAACTTTAATTGTTAGAGTGCTTAATATATTTCATTAAATATTTATCATACCTCTTAAAATAATTCTAATTTAATTAACGTACTATAGATAAATTTTATTTTCATTTAGTGTTTAAGATTTAAAATGATTTTAATCTAATTAACGATAATATAACTAGATAGTTCAAAGTTTTATTAAATTTGCAATCATATTTCATGTGAGGTTTAATACTTAAATTACTTAACTTTGATTCATCATACATATTCTCAATTTATTTTCTAAAATCTATAAACCCTAAGTCAACATTATAAACCCTAAAATAAACTTAAAATAACATTAAAATCAAAGCTAATAACACTAAAATCAAATTTCAATTAAACATATACAACAACAACAACAACAACAACAAGCCTTAATCCCATTAGTGGCTGCCACATGAATCCTTCGCTCCATCATATTATGTGTCAAATTTTCATTTAAATCAAGATACTAAGATCATTTTTTATACATATTAACCAAGTCTTTGAGTCACCTCTACCTTTCTTAACATAAGGCAAATCTAATGCATCTACTCTCCTAATCATTATCGGACGCCGATGCTTTATGTGGTCAAACCATCTAAGGCGACTCTCCATAATCTTATCTACCACTGGAGCTACTCCAATTTTTTCCCGAATATACTCATTTTGCATTCTATCTCTAAGATTAAAGCCACTCATCCATCTAAGCATCTTCATCTCTGTAACACTTAACTTAGTCTTATGCTTCTCTTTTATTGGCCAACATTCTGCACCATAAGTCATCAGTGTCTTACCACCATCTTATAAAATTTTTTCTCAAGTTTAAGTGGAACTTTTCTATCACATAATAGGCCAGACACATTCCTCCACTTCAACCATCCAACTTGAATTCTACTAATAACATCTCCATCTATTTCACCATCATTTTGAACAATAGAGCCTAAATATCTGAAACACTCACTCTTATTAATAACTTGTTCACCTAATGTCACAACACTATCACTAGAACTTCTACAACTAAAATTACACTCCATATATTCAGTTTTAGATCTACTTAAACGAAAACCTTTAGACTCTAGAATTGACCTCCATAATTCAAGTTTCTGTTGGACTCCCTCTCTAGTCTTATCAACAAGAAGAATGTCATCAACAAAAAGCATACACTAAGGAACATCTTCTTGTAAATGCCTAGTAAGAACATCCATTACTAAAGTAAAAAAGATAAGGGCTTAAAGCTGATCCTTGATGTAATCCAACTAAAATAGGAAAATATTTTGTCAATCCTCCTTGTGTTTGGACACAAGTAATGCCTAGTATACATATCCTTAATGACTTGAATATAACCAATATTAACTCCTTTCTGTTCTAGAACTCTCCAAAGAACATGTCTTGAAACTTTATCATAAGCTTTGTCCAAATCAATAAATATCATATGTAGATCCTCCGTACTTTCTCTATGCTTCTCCATCAAACCCCTTAACAAATGTATAACATCCATAGTAGATCTACCTGGCATGAAACCAAACTAATTGTAAGAAACTTCCGTATCACATTGTAACCTATGCTCAATTGCTCTCTCCCATAATTTTAATGTATGGCACATTAACTTAATTCTTCTATAATTTGCACACTCTTGTGCATCACCTTTATTCTTAAATATAAGAACCAACAAACTCTTTCTCCACTCATCTGACATCTTTTTAGTCTTTAAAATGACATTAAAAAGATTTGTAAGCCAAGAAATTCCTTGATCTCCTAAACATTTTCACACTTCTATTAGAATATTATCCGATCCTACTGCTTTTCCACATTTCATTTTCTTTAAAGCTTCACTAACTTCAGATTTACTAATACGACGATAAAAATGAAATAGAGCTTGCAAAATAGAGTATATAGGGATCACTCTTGTCGCAAAAAGTTGAAACATTTACATCAATTAGCACGGTGACAAGAGCTCATTAGCTTGTTGGTTGTATAAAAAATCAATTTTGATTTTGAGTGTGGTGGAGTGGAGCTGGGGGGTTCAGTTTCAGTTAGCCCCCCAACAACTGGAGTGACAATGGAGATCATGGTTGTCGCGGCCTCCTTTTCATTGTCTAGCACATGCGAAGGAGAATGGCTGGCTTTAGCAGTTCCGAGATAGTTCAGTTTGGACCATATGGTGTTTGACTCAGGATTTGGGTTTCAACAGGTTCGTGTTGATGAGCCGATCATTATGGTAATGTTTTTGTGTAGTTTTGAGTTTGCTGGTCACTGACTTGATTTTTTTTTTAAAGTAAATATAAACTTTAATCCGGCTCCTTGAATTGTCTCAAGATTCATATGTTGAGTTGAAAATTATGTACGATCAAATAAGGATTTTTTTCGATCCAAAAGTGTTTGGATTATCTGAGTTACTACTTTAGATTCTTATCTCATCCCTAACTCTGTATCTTTAACTGAACAATTCAATTAATTTAAATACAATGTTCCATTATCAAGCTATGTGTTTTTGTTGGTATCAAACATGTTCTGATTGCTGCTCTGTTATGTTTCAGCCGTACTTGCAGAAGAAGCTTCAAAAGTTGCTTCCACATACAGTGATGTATTTACTACAAAAATATTAGATGTAGAGCAATGCATGGAATTGAAGATGGGTTCATATCTGGGTGTTGCTGCTGCCTCTTCAAATCCACCCCATTTCATCCATTTATGTTATAGACCTCCAAAAGGTGATGTGAAAACGAAGTTAGCTATAGTTGGAAAAGGATTAACGTTTGACAGGTACTACAAAGTTTAGAAATACAATATCATTTTTCTGTTTTCGTGGACATCATGAGTTTTAAAATAGTAGATATTCTAACATTGATGACAGAATTCATTCTCTCATTACATCATAAACATAATTATTCTAGTGCAACTCTTAACATGCATGACATTTTCAGTTTTACCAAAATATTATCTAGACATTGTACGTGTGAATTACAAAGATTTCTCTCATCACATCTTAAACATAATCACGCGAGTGCAACTCGCAATATGCATGAAATTTTCAGTTTTACCAAAAAAATTATTTCAATATTGTACTTGCGCATTACAAAGATTTACGTTCTTGCATTTTTCAAGTTCTACCAAAATCTTCCCTTGAAAAGTTTTCAGTTTTGTCAATACAATAGAATTACAAATGCTTCCATTCAAGCTTTCAAAGGGGACCTAGACTTTTTAAATCTTCTTTCGAGTCTTTTGGATGTAAAATCGTGCAAGATCTATTGAATTGGATGATAAAATATTAAATGGTAAACGAGGTGCCAGTCGTGCCGCTTGTAATTTATTTTATTCCTCCATATGCAGTGGCGGTTACAACATAAAGACTGGGCCAGCTTGCTCAATAGATACAATGAAATATGATATGGGAGGCTCTGCCGCTGCTTTTGGTGCAGCAAAAGCTATTGGTCAAATCAAACCTCCCGGAGTTGAGGTAAGTTTATATATTTTTTACAAATAATTATGTTTTGAAATTTATGCTTTGAAGGTGTTTGCAATAATATCTTTCTTGGGCTCTATTTTAGGTTCATTTTATTGTTGCTGCCTGCGAAAATATGATCAGTGGCACAGGCATGAGACCTGGCGATATTGTGACAGCATCGAATGGAAAGACCATTGAGGTAAATATCCATTACGTTTTACTTTTTTGAACAGGAATTTAGACCTTTGACTATTTTATTTGTTTCATTTCCTCTTTAATATACTGCTAGACAGTTTTGTTACTCGATTAATATCAGGGTGTGAATGTAATCGTTGATACTGGATTTAGTGCTTTATAGAGGGATCAAAGTTGTTGGGCTTGATAATTCAAGAGAGCTAGATCACGAATCAAATGGAGATTAAATTCTTATGAACCATTCTAAGAGATTAAATTCTTAGGAACCATTCTAAGGGTAAAGCTTTTTCTATTTGAGAAAAATTTTCTTTTTGATGGAGGATGTTCAATGGTTTTAAGTTTCAGTAATATAAACTTAGGATGAGACACACAAAGAAATAAAGAAAATTATAATTTATAATCTTCCAGTTATTAAAGATCAATTTCTTTGATGTAAACTCAAAAACACATTTTATTCATTCCAAGCGATAATATTGATGTCATCAAAAGCTGAACTTCTACAAAAAAAATTGGAATTCATATAAAATTTGCCACCGATTGAAATTCATACTACAAAAAGGAAGTCAATGCTTATTAAAGTTGATAAAATTTCAATCACACAAGCACATAGTTATTAAATACTTTAGATGTGAGAATAGGGATACAAATCATTGATTGGAAGAGACTCAATCTTCATGTCGGTATAAAGAAACTCGTCTTCTAGAAGTTGTCATTAAAACTTGTAAAGCATTTGAAAAATCTATATACAACATGACATAAGAAACATGAGTAGTATATATATACATATATTACATACATATAATGGTTATTTAATTCACTAAATTTAAGCCACATTAGCTAATAATTTATAGCTAGTATAATGATATGTTTAATAACTAGTAATTTCTAGCTATTTGAAAGCCAAAAAAGATATAAATGTCATAAATAATAAAGTGATGTAAGAATACTTAAAAATCAAAAACATACTTGTGAGATTCAATAATGGCTATAGATTGAAAGGCTGCATAGACAAAATGAAATAAGAGAATGATGATGAGGCATTGAGAGGCATTTTTAAGAAGAATATTATGATTGAGTAGCGCTCACCAAAAAAATCAATGAAGAGTATATAAGAACTAGTAGAGGAGTGAGCGTGAAGAAAACCACTAAAAAGCAACTAGCTTCAATGGGAGAGAACAAAGAACCATTGAATGGTAACTCAATCACTACAAGAAACAGTGAGGAGAAACAAATAATGATAATGACTAGTTATTGTGGTTAATGTTGAACCGAATGATAAAATCTAAACAATTTTAAACCAAGATTTCATTATAAACAGAGTCTTGCACAATGTGCTATGACAGGATGTGGCGAAGCATTGCATCACACATGCTTTACAACAAGCTTGTGTTTGATAAACAAGTGATACATAAGGCTAGTATATTGCTTTACTCTTAAATATCGCTTTTAACAACATTGCGTAAACCCTAAATCATAAACGTTCAGCATAAATAACCCAACCCAAAAAAAGTTTTCCACTTGAAACCAACTCTTTTGAGTTTTGATTCTCTTACTGTCAAAACTAGTCAATTGGTTGTTGGTGCCAACTAATCAGATTGATAAGAGACTTGGAACTTCTTGCCAAGATCTTGATTTCTATTCTCTTACATCTAGATAATTCTCACTTTGTAGACTTTGAGGTGAGCAAACAAAAAGCTAGTCAATTTGACAATATTAATTTTTTAGTTCAACTCATTAAAAATGTCTCTTGACCTTCCCCATGAGTCCAAAAATGACCAAAATTGTAGTGTTTCTATAGCTACCTTGTTCATCTTAAGAAGCATCATCTCACTCCAAAAGAGAAGAGTTGTTTTGGGGATAGGAGAATTGATGCTGAATATGAAGAGTCCAACATCAGATGCAGGTTTATGTTCTAGTGCTATGTTGTCATAACGTTGTTTCACGTTATAATGTTTTTATGTAAAACTTCAAATATCACAATAAATTATGTAAATAAATATATAAGTATTTTTCATTTTAAACCATGGAAGGACTTGAGTTCCCTCTTATTATTTAAAGAAATATATTAGTATTTGTCGAAAACTGGTGGGTGATCAAAAGTAGTGCGTAGTGAAGAAACTTTTCCAAACTGTGTGGAAGGCTATCAAGGATATACTGAGGAAAATTATCTACAAAAACTGCGAGGTTCTCCTCTTCATCTTCCCCATCTTTCTTCTTCTAGTTTAACCATTATTTTAATGCTTCCACGTTCATGTTCCATAAATGATGTTCTAAATCAAAAGCGAAACAAGTTCTAATATATTAACAGTGATCCTTATCCATTAATTTAAATGTTTGTGTTGATAGGTGTCTATCTATTATATATTGAGCTTTACTTAGCCCTCTGTTGTTCCACTCACCACACATGAGGAATATTATTCTCTTTCTAGTCTTTTTCTTTTCTTATGTAGTGAATAATATGGCATGGAGCATTTTTTAATGAATAAATCTCTGTGCCATTCTCCTCTACTGTGTAGGTTAATAATACTGATGCTGAAGGCAGGCTAACCCTGGCGGATGCTCTGGTATATGCTTGTAATCAAGGTGTTGAAAAGGTATGCCCTCACGTCTGCTTGGCCTCAGTCTTCTCTTCTGACTCATGAAAGTAGTGATTATAGAACTCTAAATGAAGTTTTGTTTTATTATAAATGTAATCATTATTTAATTCATTAGCATCAAGTTTTGGAGTGCTGAAGCTGTATGATCGAATATTCATCTGTTAACTATTGCATGTTTGTTGCAGGAGTCATCTGTCTTATGTATTAATTGCTTGTTACCTCTAAGCTATTGTGAATATCTGCTTTCTTTTTAGAAGCCATTTTTATTTTTCTTATCACATTTCAATGCTTGTAATGTAACCACATTACATATAGCTATATATTTATATATCTAACACCTAAATTTTCATACTTACATGAATAGCACCTAAATCTCTAATATGTACTGTTTAATGCAGATTGTTGATTTAGCAACCCTAACTGGCGCTTGCATTGTTGCTCTTGGCAACAGCATTGCAGGTAAACAGTAACAATCAACAAATTCTATTTCAAGAATATTTACAACCTTTTCATCAGCTTCTGTTCATTCGCTCGTTGTTTAGCTGCAAGATAATTTTTGAAAGAAATAAATCCCCCCTATTTGCATGTTGCCAATTTATTCCCAGAGTATCAGATTTCTCTAATTTATTCCTTCATTTTATGAAATTAATCCAAAATAGTTTCTCATGTAGAAATTGTGATATAATATTGACCCCAATTTAGTCCCAAATAAACTATATATATATATATATATATATATATTTGATCCCAATTTAAAACTCGAGAGATCATTTTGAATCAATTCTATATAATCAAGAATTAAATTCGAGCAATTTCATAATCTAGGACTAAATTGGCCACTTCCAAATAGTAAGAGGATCATTTTGGGATTTAGCCCCTTTTTATAATAGAAAGTTTCACAACATAATTCAAAGAACAGTTATGCAATTTTGGCTTCTTTTGAACTATTGTTCTCACAGAAACTAGAGCTTAGTTAAACAGTTCTGTTGTAAAAGTTTCTCCATTTCTAATACTGACCAATTGTGAAACTTGTTTTCCCCTTTGTTCATATAAGTCAACCTTTACTTTTTACAGGAATCTTCAGTCCCAGCGATGAACTAGCAGAAGAAATCACTACTGCTGCTTTGTTAACTGGTGAAAAGTTCTGGAGGATGCCTTTGGAGGAAAGTTATTGGGAGTCAATGAAGTCGAGTGTCGCTGATATGGTTAATACTGGAGGCCGTCAAGGTGGCGCAATCTTGGCTGCACTTTTCCTCAAGCAGGTATTGATTAAATTGATCCAAAATTTTTCCTTGATTCTAAAATTTCTATCATCAATTCAATCGGGTCTTGTTCCTTTTTTACATAATTAATGATTAATTTGATCCTTTTTTACATAATTATTTAAATTTCTATAATCTTCGTTTAAAAATATACTGTGAAAAGATTGGAGTAGCTCTAATAGCAGACAAGTTTAGAGAGTCGCCTTTAGATGATTTCAACAACAACAACAACAAGCCTTTATCCCACTAAGTGGGGTCGGCTACATGAATCCTTTGTCTCCATTGTGTCCTATTATGTGTCAAATTCTCATTTAATTCTATACATCTTACATTTTTAGGTCTGCATCTAACATACTTAAAGTCACCACACTTTATGTATGCCATCTAAGCGACTCTCTAATCTTATCATGAGCTACTCCAACTTTTTCCCGAACATACTCATTTCGTATTTTATGTCTAAGAGTAAAGCCACTCATCCTCATCTCTGTAATACTTAACTTAGTCTTATGCTTTTCTTTTATTGGCCAACATTTTGCACCATAAGTCATTGCAAGTCTTACCACCATCTTATAAAATTTTCCCTTAAGTTTAAGTATAACTTTTCTATCACACAACAGGACAGATGCATTCCTCCACTTCAACCATCCAACTTGAATTCTACTAATAACATCTCCATTTATTTCACCATCATTTTGAACAATACAACCTAAATATCTGAATCGCTCACTCTTATTAATAACTTGTTCACTTAATGCCACACCACTGCCACTAGAACTTCTACAACTAAAATAACACTCCATTTATTCAATTTTAGCTCTACTAAAACGAAAACCTTTAGACTCTAATGTTGACCTCCATAATTCAAGTTTCTCTTGGACCCCTCTCTAGTCTTATCAACAAGAAGAATGAATCAGCAAAAAGCATACACCAAGGTACATCTTCCTGTAATTGCCTAGTAAGAACATCCATAACTAAAGCAAAAAGATAAGGGCTTAAAGCTGATCTTTGATGTAATCCAACTGAAATAGGAAAATATTTTGTCAATCCTCCTTGTGTTTGGACACAAGTAACAGCTCTAGTATACATATCCTTAATTACTTGAATATAACCAATATTAACTCCTTTCTGTTCTAGAGCTCTCCAAAGAACATCTCTTGAAACTTTATCATAAGCTTTCTCTAAATCAATAAATATCATATGTAGATCCTCCTTACTATCTCTATACTTCTCCATCAAACCTCTTAACAAATGTATAGCATCCATAGTAGATCTACTTGGCATGAAACCAAACTAATTGTGAGAAATTTTGTATCACATCGTAACCTATGCTCACTCTCTCCCATAATTTTAATGTATGACACATTAACTTAATTCCTCTATAATTTGCACACTCTTGTGCATCACCTTTATTCTTAAACATAGGAACCAACAAATTCTTTCTCCACTCATCTGACATCTTTTTAGTCTTTAAAATAACATTAAAAAGATTTGTAAACCAAGAAATTCCTTGATCTCTTAAACATTTCGACACTTCTATTGGAATATCATCAGGTCCTACTGTTTTTCCACATTTCATTTTCTTTAAAGCTTATCTAACTTCAGATATACTAATACGACGATAAAAATAAAATTCTCTATTTATGTTTAGGGTAATAAGGTTGCTAAAATCAATTGTACTTTCAAATCCTTCATTGAAAAGTTTATCAAAATACCTCATCCACCTATTTTCAATACCCTTTTCTAAGAAAAGTATTTTATTATTTTCATCCTTAATACCTCTCACTTGAACTAGCTCTTTACTTCTCCTATCTCTTTGATTGACTAAAATCAATTGTACTTATTTTCTTTAAGTCGCCTTAGATGATTTGATCACATAAAATGCGAGCCGTTCGATGACCCAGTTAAGAGAGTGGATGTATTAAATTCGGCCTATATTAAGAAAGGTAGAGGTAGACCTAAAAAGACTTGACTAAGTAGTATAAAAAATGACCTTATTTTATTAGAATTAAATGAGAATTTAGCACTAAATAAGACAATGAAGAAGAAAGATTCATGTAGCCTACCTCACGTAGTAGGATAAAGGCTGATTTTTGTTTGTGGCAGACCCCATTTTGCTGCAAACTTTGGCTGAAACTTTGTTTGTCATTAATGGAAATTCTTAAACTAACTTGCTGTTCAACCTTTACTGACTTCCTAGTTTTACAATTTGCCCCCCTTTTGTCTTGCATTTTGTATTTCTTTTGTCATTCTAATTCTCATACATCTGATCTAGGAATATAAATCTCAGTAAGGACATAAAATTTTAATGCAAAAGGTGGAACTATAGAATCGAGTATGACCTAATTCAAATAGCCTAAAATAAATAAATGTAAAAAAAATAAAATTAGGGAAACACCAAGAATTTTTATACATATTTTCTCAGTTCTGTTTATGCCTGCATTTGTAGTTTTCATTATTATGTGATGATGAAGAAATTTTACGAGAGAGATTGAATAACTTTCACATTTTTTTATTTTCTTAATCTCTCTTCTATGAAACCCTAATGATGGCATTCTTTTTATAATGAAAATACATAAAAACATTAATTAGGCCTCACAAAACTTGAGAAATTATAAGGTGTGGACTTTTTTTTTTAATGTTTCTTACACAACTAAGCCCGTAAGGTGGAGCTTTATTATCCATGTAGGTAGAATTCGAACCCACCTTAACAACTTCCAAACCCCTTACCAAACAAACTAATTATTAGATGCAGATTACATACATAACTTCACATGTAGAAGGCAGGAATATGTAATTGTGTTCTTAAATAAACTCTCGAGCATACGGTGAGTACTCCAATATTCAACACATCGAGCTACATATTTAGTCCGCACTTAATAATTTCTCCTGCAACTTAACAATTACTTCAAAATAAGTTCTACTAAAATGGTTCTCTGTTTTCTTCACAGTTTGTGGATGAAAAGGTTCAGTGGATGCATATAGATGTAGCAGGACCAGTTTGGAATGAGAAGAAGCGCTTAGCCACAGGGTTTGGTGTATCAACTTTGGTGGAGTGGGTTCTGAAGAATTCTTCTTAGATCAAATGCTCAGACACTGCAATTGGGTAAAAACTTCTTTTCATTTTTAAGGTTCTGCTGATAAGAGTGTTAAGAAATGTTCTCAAAATTGCTCCAAATAAATCTGTGATATGTTCCTCTGTTTTTTTTTTTTTTTTAAATTTCAAATAAAACCCTGTGTTTTGTTTTGGGTTTAGACAAAATAACAGAGGTATTTATTGGCTGTATTAGTTATGCTATGGATTAGTGTTGTTTGGTGGTTGAGTCATCTTTATTATGGCCTGTGGCTGTGAGTAGTGGTGTAAATTTGATGAATTTGAGTACATTAAACTATTGTTTGGCTTGGCTTGATTTTTTTTTTTTTTCTATTTATATTGACTTATTGATTTTGTTGAATAGAAGTTGTTTGTAAATATTAAAATTATGAGAAATTTACATATATTCTTCACAATTCTCATGCATTTACTTATTTATTATGCATGAAAAGATGTATTTCATTTTTAAAAGAGTAATGATACTGTTATTTTTAATACAGTATTAAAGATTTAAGTGTTATTTATATAAATATGAAGAACTTGATGTTGGATATACAAATATATAACAATTGTGATTTATGTATGTAAATGTTTATAAAGTGAATGCATGCAAGTGTGCTTTTGAAAGTCTTAGCTAAAGATAAATGTAAATTGCAGCTAAATGAAACTTAAGTCATCTTCTCTGAACCTAAGCAATCCAGCTTTAGCTCATTGACATGCCCAATTTTATTCATTTTGTGCTGCAAAAATTAAATTACATTCAATATTTTAGGCTTTGGGATAAAGGATTTTGTTGGTTTCATAGATTGAATTCAAGCCTGTAAAAATTTAAAATTAATCCTCTCTAAATGTTTTTTGTTATCTCATAAATATCAAGGGAGTCATGCCAAGTAGTTAACCTAAGTTTTATTTGATATCCTTGAGTATAATCCATAGAGGCTTCTTAGTTAGTAGCAATAAATGATAGTAACTTGGGATTCCATTAGAGAAGAATTTAATCTAGGCATAGAGTGGGCAAGAATTAAGGAGAATTGCAATTTACTAGAGCTCCTCTTAATTGATATTATCTTAAATTTTGTACAACTCTCCTCGGTTGAGTATAACATTAGGTTTCTTTTACGAAGAGGATCAAAGAGTAGATCAAAGGAATGCTTTGTTTCTAAGAGATAATAAGATTGATATTGTATTGGGATATGAGCTTCTTGCATTTAGAGGTTTTATCCCTTCGATGATTATTGTTGATCTTATTTTTGAAGTGAGTTCTCAACTTCTTCATCATAGATCTAAGATTTTGTAGACATTATGAGCTCCTTAGTCTTAAGATATTTCTAGTGATTAGATGAATACTTAATCTAAGTTTAGAGACTTAGAAGTGTTAGCCATATGAATAAGTTTTGTTTTTGGGACTTAGGAAAATTTGCCTATTCTATAGCTTAAACTCAATCCATACTTTCTTCCCCAAACTAAACCTCAAATCCAACTCAAATACCAAATCTAAATCCAAATTTCAAATCAAATCATTGAAATTCATGATCAAATCTAAGATCAACATTCTTTCTAAGCTCTTTGATTTTATTCTACGGATTTAGCCTTAACCAAATTCAAATCAATTCTGATTCAATTGATTTCTCTTGAATCAATCATTCTTTCAATCATTTAGTTAATTATAAATATAAACTATAATTATCAAATCAAATTCAACTCAATTCAAGTCAAGCCCAAGCTAACTTTTGGCTCAAAAATTTCAAATGAGCCAAAATTCATTAGATTCTAAATTGATTGTAGTTAGATTTATATTTTAATCTTAGGCTCATATATGAGTTCAACTAAACTTGAATCAATTCAAAATCAAATTAATTGACTTATTTAGGTCCACTTGACCCAAAGTGACCTAAAGAACTCTTTTTTAATCAAGTTCTAATCCAACCCAAATTATATTGAATCAAGGCCATCCAAACCTCATATCATGATCAACAATCACCCTAGGATGATCAATCACCTCAATTGGGTCAAGCCAAGCCAACTTAATTCTTTGATCAAGTAAACATTTAGCCTAAATGAAATCTAAACTAGTCAAAATTTATCATATGCCAAATTGATTGAAACCATTGATCCAAATCAACTCATAATTAATGATTGAACATGATCAAACCCTCAATTGAGTCAAACCAAGTCTAATTGATCATTTGATCCAAGTTGACCCAAATTGACCTAAAAAGTCAAATTGGTCAAATCATAATCTAATCTAAATTGATTGCAATAATAGCTTAAGTTCATTCCAAATTAATTATTGAACTTAACCAAAATTATAATCAAGCCAAATTTGACCAATTTGTCAACTTGATCAAACTTAGCCCAAATTAACCTAAAAGGTCAAATTGGCCAAAATTCAAATTAGATCTAAATTGATTCAAATCAAAACCTACAATCATTTTTAATTGACTTATTGAACATGAATCAATACTTAATCCAATTTGATCAAATTGGTCAACTTAGCCTATTTGATCTATTTGAATCCAAGTGAGCTAAAATCAAACATAAGATAAATTGATTGAAACCACTTAAACTAAAATTCTTTAAATTATCATTGAACATGACCCAAGCCTTGATTTGACCCGATTTGATCAATTGATCAACCCAACCTAACATGAACTCATATGAACCTATTTGATCGAATAAAGCCTAAGCACTCCAAATCAATATATGGGACTTTGGTGGTTGACCAAACCCTACCTAGATTGACCTTAGGTCAGCCCAAAGTTTGTCTATAAGCCAAGTGGGTCCCATCCAAGGGGATTAGCCAATGGACAAACCTCTTTGCATTGGATTCCTTCTCCCATTTAGCAAAGTCCACTCTCCATCACTTAGGCAACCATCCAATTGCCAAATGAAGCATGCCTAACCTTCCTAGCTCATTTTAAGCACACTAGGACTTGCCATGAACTAAGGGGAGGTGAGTTAACTCACCTCCCATGCAAACCGAGCACCCCATGGACAAAGGAAACGAAATCTCCCCATATCAGTCCTTGAGCCACCTCCCAAGCCTTCCCCCACTCCTGGCGAGCCACATGGACCTGATGGAGACAATTCTGGCAGTCTGACGGCGGTTGGCCGAGAAAATAGGATGAATCCCGTCCGTCCACCTCAACAATTGAGGGGGTATACCCCCTCAATTCAAACGAGAATTACAGGACGTTTGAACTAAAGAGAGTGAAGGAGAGTCTCCAACAGTCATTCCCCAAGCTCCTAAGCTCATCTATTCTTCTCCCTTCTTGGTTTTACGTCAATCGAAATAAAGGAGGTTGATTTCGATTCAAGCTTTCTCATTTCACTACCAAACTTCAATTTCTTTTGCACACATTTTCCACACACGATATCGAAGCTATCCAAATCATTTTCCAAGTTCTAAAGCCACCGAAAGCTCGAGTTCGATCAAGACCAAAGCTCCAAAGTGTGTGGATTGGTCGTCCGAGGGATCTGCTCTAAATCATGGCACAAGCTTCTCAACAGGGCTTCGTCTCTACTAGACGAAGCTACCTCCATCGATCCCATCGGTCTTGAGCTCCGGCGAGGTAATTCTTCAAAATTGTATCCTAGGTGATTTTTGGGTTGGTCTTTTGTGAAAGAAATGTGTATGTCATGCAATCTTAGCTGTTGGATGTGTTTTTCTCCTTCCCTTGATGGTGTGAGATCATTTTGGAATCAATCCAAGCTTCGGTGAGCTCGGATCGAACGAAGAAAGATAGACGGCATCCTTTCGCCGGAGAGAAAGATCACGAGCTCCAGCGGATCTAACGCACACCGTGATTAAATCACGCTTAAATCCCTTGATTATTCCCTCTAAACTGCGGGATTAATCGTGGACGTTCGATCTTAAGATCGGACGGTTCATGAGAAAGTGTGTCCGCCACCTGTTGACTCAGCCACACGATGTGACAATTTTAATACCCAATCCCGCCATGCCACGTGGAAAGTGTGTCGCGTCAGCATGCCACGTGGCGCTAACGGATTAAAGCTTTAATTATGGTTAATTAATTCATTTTTAATGCTGAAACTTTCAAATTTTATAACTAATTTTAGAAAAATCCAAAAAGTGCAAATGAGGGTTCATTTTAAAGGTATTTCAGAGAGGAATACATTAAAATTATCTTAATTTTGAATAATAATTTTGACTTAATTAAGCTTTAATTTCTAACTTAATTACTCTTTAATTAATCATCCAATTGATTTCAAACTTTCTGGGAATGTTTAGGGGGATGACTTCTACCTCTCTTTTTTTTTTAGAATTTATTGGTTGCTTAATTAAGGAAATTGATTGATTAAGCCCTAATTATCTTATTAATTTAATTAAGTTATAATTAAGTATATGAATAATAATTAATTAATTAATTGGACTCTTTAATTACTATTGAATGTAAGGAGGCTTAGGAAATTAGATTGGGGCTTCTCCCTTAATCCTTTCCCTAATTTTCTCTCTATTTTCAACCAAAAATACTAATTAATGATTAATTAATTAATCAATGACTTAATTGGCTAAATTAAAACTCAAATTATATGAATTCATATTTGATTAAATGGATGGCTTATGGAATTAGGTTGTGACCTCTTTTCCAACCTTTTTCTCTTAAGTCCATCTCATTTTCAGAAGATAATCAAATATGATAATTAAGAAAGAGAAAAATGAATTAATGGATTAATCCTTTAATCAATTAAATTAAAATTTTAATTAAATTTGATTTTCCTAATTAATCTTTGGGTAGTTTTTTGGGTGTTTAATAACTTAAAGAGAGTTAATGAAATTATGGTTAGCTCATATATGTGAGAAAATCATAAAAGTAATTAAGTTAGTTTTTTAAGCTTAATTAATTAATTATTATGAGTTAATTACATTAGACCTCTTTTATTTTATAGGAACATTGTTATTTACTTTTAGTTTATTTGCATATCATATTAGCTTATAATTTTTTAATTAATTCTCTTAAGATAATATAGGTAAGGGTTAATTAATTAATTTAATTCATGCCTAACTTAATTAATCCATAAAAATTATTTAATTGCTTCTTATTAAATCAAATTAATTTACATATATAGGGAATGAAATTAGGATTGATTAACACCTCTTTCTCACATCTTTCTTAAATCAAGTTAAATATAAAATTAAATGTGACTTTAAGAAACTTTGGTTTATCTTAAATAAGCTTATTTAATATGATTGTCTTTAGGAATTAATTGGATTGAATGAAATTGCATGCTTGTATTTCTTTATTTTTTTCTAATCATATTAAAATGTTATATGTCACTTGTAGTCATGCATTCATTTCTTTCAAAAATCAATTAAAATAAATGATTTTTTTATGTCAAATTTGCATGTGTTGATCTAATTAAAAATATGTGTAGCTATTATCACTATTAAATAGAAAATTATATTAAAAGTATATAAATTAACTATAACACATAGAGTGATTATAAATATTTATAAGCTTATATGTGCTTCACTTTAGAACATGTGATATGAAGTTCTTTTTTCTTTAATCTTCATGAATTTATATAAGGACATGAATATTAACAACATTTGAAAATGACAAAACACTTGCTTAGGTTTATTCTTATGTATATTCATGTTAGAATTTAGATAAAATTTTAGCTCACATGTATAAATAAATAAAAATATAATTTTTTTAATGATTCTTTATTCTTATAGTTGTTTATACATTCATTGTATTTAAGAATAGCGGGTATAACTAGTATAGACACATGGGGGCGCACGGCTTTAAGTAGCCCCAAGGAGGTCCTATCTCGTTCTCCTGGTCAAATAATGACGAAGTACTTGCTTAGAACTTTTATACATTTGAATGTGTATTTAGCTAATGAATGAGAATCATCTTTTTCTATAAAAAATTTATTTATGCATCCTGTATTTAAGTGTGCCAAAAAAATATATTGTATGTATAGGCATGTTTAGGACTTAATCATATGCATGTTACATATGATAGAAAGAAATGAGCAATCATGTGTTATGTGATAGTAATTAACTCTAATTAATCTTAAAATGTCTTTCTTATTGAATGAGATTATTTAAAATGAACCTAAACTTATGACTAATTAAAATATGTAATTAGTCATTTATTAAAGAGAATTTATTTAATTAATTTGCTTTAGATATGCTTTAAGATAGGAATAAAAGAGAGTGATCCTCTCTTTTCTTTTCTTTATAATACTTAGTTGTTAAGTGTAAGCTAAATGAAACAAAAAATATATATATTAAGTAAAAATTTTTAAATTAACTAAATCATTTAAAGTGAAACCATCATTCAAATTAAATATTATATTACTTAGAAAATTATAATAAAGCCTAGTTAAGGCATACCACACAAGTCTTAATACACACACTCTAGAATTGAGTCATCACTTTAGCCTTATGTTAGGGCGGTGCATGGTTTGATGGATGTTTGGTTTTATGATGTATTGTTGTAGAATAGATGTTATGATGTATGCTTCATAGATTGGATATTAGGCCGTGATTAGCCTAATTATATTTTATGTAGGAGATTGTACTTAAGGGGCGTTTAAAAATAAATATAAATGCTCTCTTTTGCAGGTTGCTTAACCCATAAGCATAATCTAAATTATGACAGATGGACTTAATGACCCATGTGCAGGATACTAAGTCCAAATTATACATATAACTGCTTGAGTTGTATAGTGTGTTTAGCTAACACCTATTTTGCAGGTATAGTTAGATTTATTTTTTTTCCTATTTTTAATGTAATTGTGCATTAAAAATTAGGATTGTTGTTATTGGGAGATTAAGATGAGTGGAGGCTAGAAGGCTTTGTCCTGGAGACCCCCCCTCCCGTGATGCCTTTAGAGCAACCAAAATGAAAAAATAGAAGAGATATGAAGAAAGAAGATAAGAAGACCCCCCACCAAACTACAACTCATAATTAAATTTTATAAATAACTCATAACTTTATATAAAGTCTAGGCATTAAATCAAGATAATTAAAAGATTTTAGCAACTCTTTAGCTGAATATTGTATGCTTAATATCATGCATATCATCTTGAATCACTCTTGTAAAATGAGGGCCTCCGTTCTTACACATATGGGAACCGCTTGACCTGTGAGAGCAACTCCTACTAACGGAGTTTCGCCCTCTTC
This sequence comes from Cymbidium sinense, assembly GCA_021442155.1. Classification (NCBI taxonomy): domain Eukaryota; kingdom Viridiplantae; phylum Streptophyta; class Magnoliopsida; order Asparagales; family Orchidaceae; genus Cymbidium; species Cymbidium sinense. The sequence continues at coordinate 12,610,622 of CM038233.1, read as the reverse complement.
TCTCTTGATTTGACCCATAACTCATTTCAACATGCATTTAAGCATGTAAAAAAATCTTATAGCCTTTGTTAAAATGAAGAGTCCAAAATCAAATAAAATTTAATAAAATTTATATTAGAGTAAGTCATTAATCATATCACTCATGCTCTAGTCTCTTAGAAAATGAATTTAAGGACCTTAGTTTTCTTTATAATAATAACAATCTATCCATCTTGCAAAATATATGACTTGACCACATGGTTTTAAAGCGTAGGAAGAGTTAGCTAGCTATCACTCCGGACTGTTATAAGTCTAGCAGTCGGGTGGTTTACCCTCTCTTGTGGAGGTAAATTATATACCCATCTTCGCTTAGATTTAGGAAGTTCTTTGGTCCCCGCTAAAGCTTCATAGATTTAGGATATGAGATTATTATTTTCCCTCGGGTTACAAACATAAGTCCTCACCTCTTAAGCATTTCCACTCTCTTGTATTGTGGGGTTATAAGTCCTAGCATTTTAATAAATTTTAACTCAAATACATAATCCTCTTCAATTTTAAACATATAAAGCCCAATCATAGGATAAATTGGAATGCTTACTAGGTTTTCTAGTATCATAAGCATTCTCTACTCATCTCTCATTGGCTTCGATAATAAATCTCTCCTTTTTTATCTATCATGATTGATTTTTCAAACATATCCAATTTATTGATAGTCATATCTTTGAAATCTTTAGAGACAATAATTGTTTACTTTAATCAAGAGTATTCCTAAGGAGCTCACCTTTCTTAGGATGTAATTAACTATGGGGGCTTGTCCTTATAGAGAACTTTATAACTCGATTTAAATAAGTCTTGCTTTATTCATCCATGTAAAGTAGGAGAAAAATTTATGGTATATTCAAAAACTCATCATACCTTAAGAGTCCTTATTAGGTGATTAGGTTCATTGTAGGGTAGTAATTTCTATCTTTCGAGATAGTGCACTATTCCTTAATGTCGTACCTGATCACCTCAATAAGTACACCCTCAGATTTGGGTGGTGTCTCTCAAACATATAATCAAAAATAAACACCACAAATATTTTGGATTATCTAAGAAGTTAAAGTTGGGTATAACTTTGAGGGGTTTGTATTTTGTTTACTTTTTCTCATTGATTTGTGATAATAAGAGATATTGCTTTAAAATTGATTAGGTTGAATAATAAAGTCATTACAAGCATCATCAATATCTAGTTGAGGTCCATTATTTCATAAGTGTAGAATTTCTGTTTATAGTCAAGTCATCGACTTGAAGATAATAAAGTTTTGAATGATAGATGAAGGATGGAGAGGATGAGTAAGAGAAGTGTCATTAGAAGTTTGGATAGGAGGAAAAGGAATGGAAGAAGGATGTGGATTTGGCTTCTTATTATAAGTTGGGGTATGAGACTGCAAAGGCTTTATTCTTTGGAATTAGAGATGGATTTACCTCTTAATTTTCAATTATGGCTAGAGCTTCTCCCTCAAGAAAGATTAGAATTTGGATCATCATCAATAGGGAGATTTGCATGCATTCCACAATTCTTATGCACCTCTTTTCAATACCAAGCCTCAATAACTAACCCTCTCTTGTAAATGAAGTAAAATAATAATTTGATGTAAATCTCACACTTAGGCATATTTTAAAATTTGGTTGGTATAGAGTTATCTTAAAATTTAATAAAAATTGCATCACATATACAGACATATGAATTAAAAACTTAAAATTCATGAATTAAAAACTTAAAATTTATAATATTTGATGTTAATATTTTAAAAGTGTTGAATAATTACTTTATTGTCGATAACATTCAATATATCTTTATTAATATAAGTAATTAAAAGATCATTTATTTCTTGATATCTAGTTCTATTTTGTAGTTTATTTCTTACATTATTCATAGTAAAAAATAATAATATTTCAACACTTGCTATAACAACTAATAGAGTTAATCTTAGTTTTAAAATTTTGAAAATAAGATAATGTAAGATGACCTTTTTTTTGACTATTTTCTCAATAAGCTTTTTAATGCCTTCTAAGGATGAAAATTATTATCAAATAGTATATCCATCATATAAGATTCAATTAATTATCAATAATCATTAAAAGAATCGATATAAAATCATTTAGTTACATTTAAAATATTTATAATTTCTTATTATGAATAGACAAATAAATATAAATAATAAATAATTTTATTAAGAAAATTACATATTTATAATATATATAATAGTTTTTAAAAATATAATCTTAAATTTTCTAAATTCACAGAAGACAAAACTGTCATACTAGGTGGGTTAAAGGCGTTCCATAGTGCCTGCAAAACATTTTATTTATAATCACAGTAATAAACTTTCAAACATTGATGCATATATAATGACACATTCATAAATTGATAAATACAAAAAAATTATTCATAAAATATCAAGCTTTCGCTAAATTTGTTCCTTATCCCAACGGAATAGTTACGAAAACTAAAAAATAAATAGACAGGTACAAAATATACAAATATGGCTCATAAAATAGAATTTGAAACTTCATCATAGAATTAAATGGTGAACTCCTATTATATCAGTATATTGCAAAAGAAAACAATCAGTCGCATCTATAAAGATTATTAAAGCAATTAATTTATAATACGTAACATATATAATCAAATGCTCAGCGTGAATACACTATGAAACATATAGCATAGTCAAGATTTTTAAAATAGGCATATTCTTAATTATAATTAGTAATTTAGGCATCAAAAATTTTTTTTTTTATGAAAATAAATAGTCGTCCATCTGACATTCTTGCCGAGTGCGTCGGCTAATCGTCCTTTTTTTTTTTTGTTTTTTGTTTTTGGTAGAGGCAGAGAGAGAGAGAGAGCATTTTTTTTTATTTGTGTGTTGCAGGGAGAGAAGAGAGAGATTAAAGATATATATATATATATATATTAAAAATATTATTTATTTATATATATATATTTATTAAACATTATATATATATATATATATTTATTAAAATTATTTATTTATTTATTTATTTAATTATTAATGCATATAAAAACACACAAATAAAAAATTTATTTATTTATTTATTTATATATTTATTTATTTATTAAAATTTTATTTATTTATTTATTTATTTATTTATTTTTATATATATATCTTTAGTCTCTCTCTTCCACGCATATAAAAAAATAAAACTCTCTCTCTCTCTCTCTGTACCAAAACAAAACAAAAAAAAATCCAGTCGTGGAAGTACGCGACAATCAGCGTCGGCGTCGTCGTTCTGACGACAGCTATAAAAAAAAATTTTTGATGCCTAAATTGTTAATTACAGTTAAGAATATGCCTATTTTAAACATTTTGCCTCCATACAACTGAAAAAGAGATGCATAACAATTTTGCTAGATAGCACAAGGTGAACAAAGGTTGAATCTCCGGAACATGATCATTAGCTGCTTTTGCAGAGAAGGTTGACATGGTTTGTGCGCTAGATCATGATAAAAGGCGCGTCGAGAAGCTATATGATCGGTGGTAGAGAGTTCAAGCACCAGAAGGCAAGAAGGCGGCGTACATTCATGGCAATGCACGGAAAAAAAGCGGCGGTGGTTAGGGTGAGTTGCCTTCTTTATTTTTCTTTCCACTTAGATTCATAAATCCTTAGTCTCTATCTCGAAATCCTTATAATTTCCTTCTACTTGTTGTTTTTGTTTGCGTGGTATCTATGCTAGAGGTTTCTTCCAGAATGATGTCACGTTGCTATTGCTTATAATGGGGAATCCATTGGATAGAGAGAGATAAGTAAGCGCATAGTGAAAGGTAGTTAGTTGTACCGATCCTCCTTTCTGCAGTAAATAAATTCTCCTTTCCTCTCTGAATTTCTCCTATTTTGGCCAATCCCGCCAGCACAATCCCTCGGTTTTCGCCATTTTCTCCCATCTTCACTACTTCGCCTGACACCCTCGGTAAAAAACCCACCCGTAGGAAAGCGACTGAATCTCACAACCCACGGCCGTGGTCGGCGCTCTCATTCCCGTGAATCGGCACTCATCAACCCAGGCCCGGAACCACTCTGTCGTTCCTCCTGCGTTCTGCATCTGCAGCCGCCCACTCAGATCCGGCATCGACCCGATCCGGCTGGCAGCCAGCTCAGCGTCAGCACTCAGGCCTGGTGGCTCGGCTCCTGCGTGTCTGCTCAGATCTCTGACGACTCAGCCCGCACCGTAGCCTACTCAGCGATCTGTGCCATTCTGGCGTTCAGAAATCACCTCCTGGCGTGAAACCACACCCATAAGCGGACCAACCAACCTCCTTCCCCGATAGCTCGGACTTCTTCCTCAGCCCGCGGTCGGAAACCTCCCTTCCTTCCATCCCTTCAGTGCAATCCCGCGCTAGCTAGCGGTCATGCAATCCCCCATGAACTCATCCAAATTTTGTCATTTTCTTTCGTCGTCGGGAAGAACATCGTCGGGTAATTCTTCTTTCGATTCCCGTGCACCGCCTCAAGCGTTTTTATTTGCGCCACAAATCATGGAAGAACATCGAGCGTTCTTCTTCGATTCGCCCCTTCACTTTAGCCGTCCGTTTATTTGCCGTAAATTGGGAAGATCATTGTCGGCAGAATTCTTCTTTCGATTCACGTCGCACCCTTCGCTTTAGCCATCGCGTTTTCGCTGCGCCACAAATCGGGGAAGAACTTTCGTTGCTTTCGCATGGCCGTCGGGATAAAAAATAGGTTTTATTGGCCAGAAGACCTTCTCATACATTTCACGTCTTGAGTAAACCACTAGTTGATGTCTCCCCAGATGAAATCTTTGTCAAAATTTTGTCTAAATTCTAGACTTAGAAGAAAAAAGGGGGGAGGAATATATATTGCATTATATATCTTCTTTCGTGCGAAGGTCTGTTGAGAGCATGATGAGATGGCGTCAGTGGTGTGAATGACACCATACTCAACAGTACAGTAGGTCAAAACACCCCGATGCATTGCGGGGATGGCGAGGCTGCCGAAATTACATCAAATCTTTTGACTTAGAAAAAATGAAAGAGTAAAATAAATTGACTTAAAATTACTAAGTAAAGAAATCTGCAGCTAATTTTAAATTAAAAGCGTCAAACAAGAAAAAAAAAGGGGGAGCCCTTAAAGCAAAATTTTGGAAAGAATAGAATATTCATTTAAAACTTAAGTGAAATTTGGGGATAATATTAAACTCACAAACTCTAATAGATATTCTCATGGCTTAAATGGAAGTAATGAGTGAGTTCTCTTTTCTTGTAAATTCTAAAAACAAGCTTTAATTGGAATTTGGGGAGGGGGGATAATGCTGCATAACAAATTTGCAATTAAACTCAAAATCTAAGGATGAATCAAATTGAGTTTGATAATTCTTATACAAATGTGGAGGTGATTATTATGCTAGCTAATAAGCATAAATAGGGTTAAAGCAACAAATACTAAAATCGCCACACTTATCAAAAGTGATATAAATTGAGCATAATCAAATTGGGAGAATTATAAAAACTCAACAAGTAAACACAGTGCAAATAGTATGTTAAACTACAATCTAAATCAAAACTCCTTCTTCATAATATGCAACTCTTTGTAGAAGTAGGCGGAAGGCGATACTAAATCGGTTATAAAATCATAAGGCTTTTTTCAGTCAAAAAATCAAGGAATTTCATCCTAATTATGATTTTCAAGATCAATAATTTAATTAATTATATGAAATTAGCTAAGTTATAAACACTCACATGTGCTCGGACATAGAGATTTCAAGTGCAAATTTTGATGTCTGAAAAGGCTACGCAGGCAAAGTGGGAATTAAATGAAAAATTTGGTCAATCACACAATTCAAATATAAAATTACCTAAAATTACTATACACCCATGTTGAATGCTTAAATTCAAGTGTCTGAGGATGTTGCACGGGTTATTTCCTGGTTTAGTCTTAGGGAGTCCGGGTCAACAAAACTTAAAAAACTATAATAAGAGTTTCAAATCGGTGAAATATAAAAAATTATATGGTGGGTGATTAGATCTAATCCTCAAGTAGCTAGCGAGTTGATAGGATCTAAAGCTCTTAAACATATTCAAACTAATCAAATTTTCAAATCAATTTTCAAATATCAATCTAAAATTGGTCAAATGAAACTCTGTCACTAAAAACTTAAATCAAACTCAATCCATCCACCTTCCGCAATTATTTTCCCGGGGTGACAAATTAAGAAAACTCTAGCTCACAAAGGAGCCAATGTCAAATTAAGTGTTCTGCTATGTTCACTCTCAATCAATCTCACGCCAATAAGGATGTGACCCGTGTCCTCTGACTACGTGGCTTGGCGAATATGCTCCACAGATGAAGCAGTTACGACCAGAGTCCTCTGATTGGGCGGTTTGGTCAGTCCGGCTCCATTATATTATGATCACTACCGTAGCCCGTATGCTCCCCAATGGCTCTGCCCTTTGAGTTCTGAATCATAGGGTATACTTAAAAGGGCAAACAACCCTCTATCAGCTAGGGTAAACTTAAGATTGTCTCCTTAGATAAACACCATCCCAGGTCTATAAAGATTTCTTGGATGACGTAACCCATGTGTTCCTGATGAGAATCTTTCTATCAATTTGGGATTATACCTCCTCATAAGTAGACTAGGGACCGCGACTGCCCGGGATGATGGAACAATAGGATCTAGATCAGGCACATCATCATTCCCCTAACCATACGGTTTAAGCTAAAATGATGAATTTCATTATCTAAATTCTGAAACTCTATATGTTCTTCTTATATTTATGCTTTCGCCATAGCTTTAATCGAAAGTTCTCTCTCACTTACTGAGAGGAGTAATTAACTATAGGGGCTTGCGCCTATAGGAAACCTAGAACCAGATCTAAAGTCTTCACCAAATGAGGATGAAATCTCTGGGTAGTGTCTTATCTACTATCTCATCTGCCTTTTAAAAATTACACTGACATTTTAAAACACTCTTTTCATCGAAGAGGTCGGTGGTGAATTTTTGGAGCCCACATTGCACAACTTGATGATCAACCGATCAAGCGATCGAGTCATCAACGTGCCTGCACAGATTTCAAGGTCAAGAGGCGACGACAAAAATCAAATGACCTCCGTTCACAAAATTGATTGTGTCATTAGCTTCGAAACATCAAAATCTATCAAGACTATTCAAACCCAATTTGGATGAGTTTGTGCAAAATCAAGTGGGCGGCGGCGTATATTTTGAGTGATATTAAATCATTCGATCAGACGAACGATCAACCTCCAATTGTGGAAGCGGATTATGTTGCATTGAACATCGAATAATCTTGAATTGATATATATATATATATATATATATATTGATTATCTAATCATGTCGGTGTAAAATTCACATTGAAGTCGATTACTCAATTCAAAACTCAATTTAAAAAAGACCAAAATCCTTAAATTACCCTAAAACCCCATTCGAAGCGGTCCTATTCATGCGTAACCCGAGCCCTATTCCTCTATGAGCCGAACCCTTCTTCTTGATGCTCGATTCTCGCTCATCCATCTCCCTTTACTGCAGTCACACTCGTAAATGAGAAACCCAAACTTAGGAACTCCCATCATCCGATCCGATCGACCTCCCTCCTTCGCCGTTCACGCAAGCTTCATTGGCTCCTCAAAACCAAAAGAAAATGCATAAATCAAGTTGGTTATTGCTCCATCATCCGAAATCTCTTTTCTTATTTTCCTCTCCTCCTTCAAAAATAGCAAGTTCTTCCTTTTCTTCCTCTTCCTTCTCTTCCTACATTTCCTTTTCCCTATTTCCTTCCCCACTCCAAAATCGAAAAAAGGCCTTTCTCTTCCACTTCCCTCTCTTCCTCCTTCGTCTACTTGAGCAATTGCACGAATTCAGATCCTCCTTTAGGCCCTAGCCAAAAATTTCATCTCCCTTTCCCTCACAAAACCAATCCAAAAATTCCTTGCAATTTCCCTCATTTCTTCCCTCTTCTTTTCCTGATTTTCCCTCATTTTCTCAACCCAAAAATACCCTCATTTCCCTAATCTGAATTTCCAAATCCACTCTGCCGCAATCGGAGAAGAACATGTCATTATGTGGGTTCTTCTTCTGGTTTCTGGCATCGCCCATTTCCACCGCCCTTTCCAATTTCATTTTGCTGCAACCAAAGAGGAACTCCATCATTAGGCGGGCTCCTCTCTTGGTTTCCGACATTACCCATTTTCGTCCCCTTTCGACCTTTCCTCTTCTTGCAACCGAGGAACATCATCATTAGGCGGGTTCCTCTCTTGGTCTCCCACATTTCCAACTCCATCTTTTTGCCGATCATTGCAACGCACAGAAAAATGAGTTAGAACATGTGTGATGTGGATATATAAATATATATATATACTTGTGCTTTTTTACAGGTTTGACGGCCTCGTCATGCTCATTAGGCCGTGACGAGATGAAGGATCGGATCGGTGTGAACACTTCGCTCTCATTACGTGTCGGAAGCTAACATCCATTAGATGTCGTCCTCCTAGCTAAAATCTTCTTTGAAATTTTGTCAAATTTTTAGACTTAGAAAAAAAAAATGAATATATATTGCATTGTATTTGTCTTCTTTCAAGTTTAAAGGCCTCGTCACGCTCATTAGGGCATGACGAGATGGAAATCGACTGTGGTGTGAGACACCACTTCTTCATTAGGGTGTACCAAGAAAGCCAAAACACTCATGATGCAGCCCCCTATGCGGGGATGATGCCGGGAGGCTGCCAAAATTATGTCAAACCTTTTGGCTTATAAAAAATGGGAGAATAAAATGAACCGGCTTAATAATGCTAAGCAAGGAAACCTACAGCTAAATTCAAACTAAAAGCATCAAATAAGGAAAAAAAGGGGAGGAAAAAGAACATACAAGAGTATAAAAGTAAAACATTAAATCAAAAAAAAAAAAGGAAAAACACATAAATAGTGAAACAATATGAAAGTGCTAAGTCCCAAAATCAAACTTAAGGTGCAAAACATATCAAATTTGGAATGATATTCATAAAGGATTTAATGATCTTTGCCATTTTAAGAATTGGGAATTACTTGAAGAAACTAATCATAATTATAACACACTACAAGATTCATATCAAGAACTGAATAAAACCGTTGGACATTGAAGGAAGACATGTTCTTATGAAATAGTCATCAATTATTTGCATAAGTTAAGTGAGCGCTCTTTTCTTCAAAGTTCATAAAAACTAAACAAGCTTTAGTTGAAATCTGGAGAGTCTGATAGCAAACTTATAGGAGAATTAATTGAACAATTGTATATTATAGGATATCGAAAGAAATATGAATCTTGATCAAATATCAAATGACCAATAATTGATGATAAATCTGAGTGTCCAATTTCAAATTGAAAACAAAGGTGTGCAACAATTTGATAGCTTTTTCACAAGCACAAGTTCGATTAGGCAACTCATGATCACTCATGAATGTAGCCTTTAAAAGGATCACTTGAATCCTATATTTGAAGTTATATTTAACGCAAATGAGAATCATGATATATCTAAGTGCTTAGTTCTAAGATTAATGGTATTCAAATGACATTTATAAAAGGATTTACCATGTAATTAATTAGCTTAGCAATGGGTATATACAAACTCCTTCAATAATCACTCAAGTTACACTTTGTGATACATAGAGTGAATCAATAAAAATCGGTATAATTTGAATTAGAGTTATGATGAACTCAATGCTCATTTATTGAAGAAAAAATCGGTTCTTTTAGTTTAGAATAAAAAATTTGAATGTGACTGTTGATAAAAACTTGAAAGTTCTTTAATAACTACATGCCAAATAATATTTGAGAATTGAAAAATTCAACAAGAAATCCAAGTGTGAGTAATATTTTAAAATTTACAACATCTTCTACTTCACCGAAATTCGCAACACATCGTACAAGAGAACAGAAGGCGTTAATTAAGGCATTCTTAAATACACCCATGGGACGACACTATGTTGAATGTTTAAATTCAAGTGTCAGGATCTTTGTGTGGGTTGCTTCCGGTTTAATCTTAGGGTATGCCCAAGTTAACAAAACCTAAAATTTATTATAAAATTTTAGCTTAGTAAAATATCTAAGAAGCTAATTCTATCATGTGACAATGATAGTCGATCCTCATTAGGAGCTAAGCGAGTTGGCAGGATCTAAAGCTCTCAAATATATTTAATTCAATCTATTAACTACCCCGATGATGGTTGTGTTGAATGGTGATTTCAACCGAAGGGGATACTTCCATCAAAATGTGATTCTAATTTCAAATCAAATATCAATCTAAAAACTGCTTAAATGAAATTCAATCATTAAAAGCTTAAAGCAAAATTCTATCTATCCACCTTCCGCAATAGTTTGTCGGAGGTGATAAATTAAGAAAACTCTAGCTCACAAAATTGATGTCAAATCAAGTGTTCTACTATGTTCACTCTCAATCAATCTCTTGCCAGTAAAGATGTGGCCCGTATCCTCTGACTATGTGGCTTGGTCGGTAGGCTTCATAGATGATGCAGTTATTACCAGAGTCCTCTGATCTGGTAGTTTGGCTAGTAAGGCTCCATTATATTATGATCATGATCGTAGCCTGTATGCTTCCCAATGGCTCTGCCTTTTGATTTGTGAATCATATGGTATACTTGATAGGGCAAACAACCCTCTATCAGCTAAGGTAGACATAAGCCTGTCTCCTTAGACAAATACCACCCAGGTCTACAAGGATTTCTTGGACAACGTAACCCATGTGTTGCTGATAAGGATCCTTCGTCAGGTTGGGTCAACTACCTCTTCTGACTAAGTAGACTAGGGACCACGGCAGCCCAGGATGACGGAACCATGAGATATAGATTGGACGCGTCTTCATTCCCCTAGCCATCCGGTTTAAGATGAAATGATGAATTTATAATCTAAATTTTAAACTCAAATCTTTTACTGCTCTACGCATTTGTGATCTAATGACTAGCCTTGTCGAAAGTTCTCTCTCACTTGTGAGAGGGGTAATTAGTATAGGGGCTTGCGCCCATGGAAACTGAAACCCGGATCTAAAGTCCTCAGGTGAGGGATGAAATATCTCTGGGTAATTATCTTCTCTCTCATGTCTTAAAATTACACACATTTAAATCATACTCTCTTCAATTCAATATTTGTCGAGATGGTGAATTTTTAGAGCCCACAGATTTTTGGCGACTCCACATGGGACAAGATTCTCTTTCCATCTTTGGCTAGTCATATATGTGCTATTGTAGCAATAAAATATTTGAAAATTCAAAATAAAAACTAGTGATTTAAATGTGTAATAAATTTAAATTACTAATGTATAAGGCTCTATGACGAATGAATTATTCTGTAGAGTACATATTTATTACACTATTATTTTGTTCTATAGTGCCTGCATTTTGAAAGTATAGTGAAATAATAATTGATAATTATCTCTTTCACTTTTGCAAAATGGATCTCTGAGAACTATTTTCACCATTCAGGGGCGTTGTAACATCAATGCCAATGCCATCATCAACATAGGATATGTTGGAGCTACCATTCAATTTGGTAGCTTGAATTTCCCAGTTATCGTAGTTGCAACTCCTAAAGTACCCACCCGTGGTACACTCATCCGAGGTCATGCCGAAAGGCCTCAGGTTACTGAAGCTCCTACTAGCCACGTTCGCCAACCAGTTCAACAGCCAACCGCTATCAAGGAGTTCTCCCGACAGAGAACTTCAATTTTTAAAAGGCTAGGCCAATCTGAAGCCCCCGTGACGAAAAGAATCGTTAGTGGGCAAACTATGTCTTTAATGCCTCGTGGTACAACTGCTCCGCCGATTAAACCTTTTGTACCTGGAAAGCATGATCATGAAGCTTCCTCATCGGGAAGCAAATTAAACAGAAGGCGGAGAAGAAGAAGAAATGCTGAGCTGAGGGCTCAGCGGATCTCAATCAAATGACCTAGTGAACAAGAAATATTGTCGCCAGAAGTGAGTATTCCTACCTATAACCAATTTGACAATCTAAATTGGGTAAAAGGAATAACTAATGAAGTGCGCTCCCAGAACCAACAACATCAAGCTCCACCACCACAGAGGAGATAGCTTGAAACACTGTCTACCGGCAGAATACACAAAGTTCTCAAAGTGGCTAAAGATAGAGGCTTAATGAAAAGAAAATTTCACAGACTTGTGACAATTAAAATTAAGCTCCCAAGTAGTTTGTCAAGACTCCATGATTATGGTAATTTTCTATTATCGATGCAACTATAAATGCTTCTGTCATGCTTATGCCATGTTCTTTTAGATCATGAATAATATATTGAATTTCATTTACTTAATCTAATACGGTGCAAGAATCACTTATTTTATATTCATTAAATGATTCGACCAAATATTTTGACCCACATCTTCATTTCTATATTTGATTCAAGTGCTTTCCAAAACTCAAAAGAAGATGTTGATGTACAAAACATGTCATAAAAATGATCAGAAAGATTACTAAGAATGCATTCAAGACAAAGAAAATCAATCTCTTGTGAAGTTTTTCCTTTTCTTAACCCTTCATCAAAAGAAGAATTATTTTCTCTTCCAATTAGGTTGGATGAAGGAGGATTATATATTGTAGAGATTAATCTAAACATGTCAACCAATATATAGTTTGATTTTGCCATCTTTTAAAGTGTATTCCTATAGATTTTTTCAGCTTAACATCATCATGATGAAGTGATATTTATGTATACATATTTTTTAATTGATGAAAATAATTAAAATAAAGAAAATATTTTGATCTACTCTAAGATTATTAGAACTATAAGGAAATAAATTAGCAATTTAGAAATAAATTTTAACACAACTATGCAAACAAAAATAAAAGTGATGAGATCGAAATAGCAGGAGGAAGGCATGCGATATCCTTAGAGTAGATCCTTGCACCAATTTGCGGTCTCTTTTCTACTTACTGTCCCTTGATCGCGTGCACCACGATTAATTTTCAAAACTCTGAACTAATCGTGTGTCTCTTGTTGCCAAAATGAAATGAAGAGAATGACAAGAAAAAATAGTGAAAAGAGAAAGAAAAATAGAATATTCAGATTTTGTTCTCTCATTCAAACTCATATTATCATTTATTTATAGGTGAAAGATGAGAGCTCAATATTAAATCACCTAATTATGATTTTTAATATTTTAAGTTATAAATTAATTTATTTGTATTTACTAAATTTATTTTATAAGTTATAAAATTTAATATTGATATGACACGAAAATTTCATTAATTGAAACACGAATCTTGATGTCATATGATTTTGAGTCACGGCAGATCAGTCTTTATTGAAAACTTTCGATATCATTGTTTATTGTCAAATCGAGCATCTTGACAAGCTAGATCTAACAAGCCCAAGATCTCCTAATTCTGACTTCATTTGTGCATTCAAATATTTAAAATACATCAGATTATCAAGGGAATTATTTTGAATCGTTGATTAGTGGTTTGGATTTTGCATGTATTTACGAAATGTCTCTAACTATAAATAGCTCTTCATTCTTCATGAGAGGCCAGCTAAAGAAGAGAGGCCGAGGCTTGAAGAACCTCAAGCATAATCGTGCCTCTGGTCGATGTTTACCGCATCCGTCATCGCGCGGATCATCGCCCGGCCACCAGCCACCACCACCACCACATCATCGCCGTTGGCCGGCCGCCGCCATGGGTCATCGCGGACCACCAGACCCGCTTTGCCACCCGCCACCAGCCGGTACCCGCCACCACCTCGTTGTCGCCATACCACCACTACCGCGCATCATAATCTCGCCACGCCGACCACCACCATGGTGCTCAATCACTGCGTCGACCACTACGTCGACCACCACCAGGTCTCACCGCGTCGACCGCGTTGGTCGTAACCACGTTGCATACGCCGCATGCCTATTGTTGTGGCCATCCGCGGTCACACCTACCATCAACGCCGGTTATCAAATCATCACTACCATTTTGTCGTTCATTTTCATCGTAATCACTGCATTACTTACTAATTTTATTTGTCACTGATTGGATTTTGTTTGACTCTCACATATAACTTTGTAATCCCATTATTGGGAAAACTTAAACGTTGTACTTCAAAACAAATATATAGTGAAACATTTTTACTGGGCTAGGCCCCGTAGTTTTTCCCCCCTCTTGGGGTTTTTTATCTTATTCTCTTTTCAACTATCTGTGTGCATGTTGGATTTCCATACAAAGCTAAGATGTGAAAGTGTATTCTACCGCAACTGGGTTTCTAGCATGCAATAAATATTATTTTTAATAATGTTTTAAGAATAAAGTTATATACATATTGTAATGTTATGATATAACGTTATATTAACGTTATAATAAATTTTTTTAAAATTATTTTGTCGTAACAAAATCCTGACCTCCCCCTCCGTCCCAGCTAGCATTGCAGTTGGCACTCTAAGCACGTCCTGCTTGGCTGCTTCGCTCTTTGCCGAATCCATCCCCTACTCTCTAGCTCACTTCTTACGTTTGGAGCAAACACTGGAAGAGCTCTACGATCACTAAAACTTTTATTTTGGGAATAATGATGTAAAAATTTCATTGTTTCAGCGGATTATAGTTCGAATTTATTCTATTTCTCTTTTCTCTTCCTCTCCTTTTCTCCAATAATTTGGGATTGGCTCTGTTGAAAAAATATATATTCTTGTAGTGAATCATGCATAAAATAAGCACCATGTCATAGCGATATTAGGCAATTGCTGAGTCGCTGATTTCATAGTAGTTTTGGTGTTAGTTTATTGGTGATGAAAATGATTTTTCTCTCAGCTACAGAAGGCATCGTCCATCTCTTCCGAACAATCGCCCATCAGGTATCATACTTTAATTTTATTAGTATCTTTCTACACTTTATTTACTGTATTTTATTTTCTTCTGAAGGTAACGAAGAATGATTTGTTTGTGATATGTTTTAGTTTTATTTGAAATTAGGGTTTTTTAATAAACTAATATAATTTGGGCTCTTACATGGTTTTGAATCTGAAGCCATCTTTCATCCTTATTTTAAGGATTTCGAGAAGAGATGCATTCTTCACACATAAATGATTATGTTTCATATAATTCTGGTGATTAGATAAAACGTAAAAAATATTTTAGAAGATATATTGAATGTAAGAAAATAAAAATGTTTTTTAAAAATATAAAAAATGATCATGAGTTTTAAAAATTGTGTTTTTTAGTCTTTAGCATTAGAAAAATGTATTTTCTCATTCCACAAAAGTCTTCTTCAGAAGGAGAGAGATTAAAAAGTTAGCCACATCCAGAGATGATAGAACTAAGTCACTTAAGCATTAATACAAATAATCAATAAGAGATTGGCCATTGATTTTGGTGCCATATAATTAGTCTTATAGTGCACCTTTCTCTTCATGCGATTGGCATCAAATATGTTTCTAAATAGAAGATATATATAACTAAACCGTATTTGGCTAATATAGTTTTGAAGATATGATTTTCAACATAAATCGACATCATGAGTTAGCCTTTTGTTATAATCTACATAGCGTTTCTATTTACACTAGAGACCTTTTTTAGATCTATTTTAGCAAAATATCTCTTAGCATTTTTTTTAGAATTGATTAGTGATTTCATGAGCAAAAAATATTGTTTGTAATTTTCTATTGTTTTATGAAAGTTGATTGAGCTAGGTGAATAATATGAGGAAGAACAACTTTAAGTCTATTAACAATATTAGAATTGCAATACTTTTGCATGGGGATAAGAGTAATAAGAATGTGTTTAGTATGTCAAAAAAGATGAGCAACCATTAAAAACTATCATCCAATGACGTCCAATGAGTGAATGAAGATTTGAGACATGAAACCACTCAATTAGAGGTTTTGTCAATGTAGATATTATGAAGAGTTTCAATAATTTTATGATTAGTGATTAGTTTGATAAGATCTTTTAATTATAAGGGACTGAAGAATAACTTTAGCACATGAAAGATTCTTAGGCTCCAAAGAACAAAGGGGTTATTATGAAGAGTTTTATATTAATTTATAGGTAATTTTTTTAAAATAAGTATGATTTAAAACATAATTTAAGTATCTTAAAATAAAAATTTAGATATAGGTATAGTGCGTTTAATTACTTCTTACGTCGAATCGGCGTGGCTATCACCGGTTTAAGTTTATAATCAGTCAAGCGGGCTATATACATAAAAAGTCGTTAAAGCGCGACTTACTTATATTATTTTAAAATATTTTGACAACTTGGTTGGATTTAGGTCTAATATTATCTACCATTAAATTACTCTATACTTATATAAAGCTTCTCATTCGATCAATATTTTATTAAATTCTTAATATTTTATCTCAAATTACATAAATATATTTGTTAATTTATTTTATTTTAATGAAAATCTTTTAAATAAGCATATTTTTAATGATCTGGGTATATTTTTATGTTATATTTTATAAGTATTTGATTAATTAGTAGATAACTATAGTTTCAATATTTTTTTGCTTAATTCTAAATTTGTTTAAGATGAAGATTATTTTTATTGAAAATGTGAAAAGTGTTAAACTACATGAACTATTCACAAGAATTTCTTTAATAATCAATTAAAGAAATAACTAATTAATCAATTAAAATAAAAATAGATAAGTTTAATAATCTAAATCTTAAAAGAAATATGGTGGCAAATTGGGCAATTGAGGCAGCATAAAATCAAAGTCTTTCAAATAACAATTATATATATAATCTAAAAAAGTTACAATTAAAATAATTCTTTAAAACTATTCATATTTTTATATTTTCTAATAAAAATATAAACATAAATAAAGTCATACAAAATATATTTTTAATGTTAGAGTGGCATCAAGATTGAAGGGAATATTAGAGTGCAAGAAATTTTGGGATGATGGTAGGTGTGGTGCAAAAATATCACAAATATGTTTAAAAGTTATATTTTGGTCTTATTTTTGATAAACGGTGAGAAAGTTTTTTTATATGACTTTATAAAGTGTTATAACTATCAAAAAATTATGATCGATTTTTTAAAATTTTAAAAAATTATAATACATATTATTTTTCGACAATAATTTAAAATTTTATTATATTAGTAAAAAAAATATCTAAATCTTAAAAGAAATCGGGTGGCAAATTGGGCAATTGAGGCAACAGAAAATCACAATCTTTCAAATAGCAATTATATTGGGCCTGATTCTGTTGTCTGTTGCTGTTGCTGTTGATGTTCATGAGCCTTCGGAATTAGAATTTGCGCTTTAAGAATTGTCAGTTCATTCTGGGCCTTGCTTATCTGTCTTGCGTATCTCCAAAATTATGCGTAGGATCGACGCCTTACGGCCATTCGTCCATTTGCATGGGCCCGTTCATGGGCAGGAAGTTGCTGGACTCATGTGCAAGCAAAAATATATTACTAAGTTTTTAATAATTTAATGTTGTTATATAATAGAAATAATGATTAACATATAGCTATCCTATACTAAGTAAAAAAAGAAGGCGTGCAATTGATTAATAATAGGAATAAATATCCTCCCGAGCTTCATATTTCAATTAAAAATTAAAATTAAATTACATTCTTTAAAAAATGTTAGATCATTTCCAACAATCCAATTGCATAATTTTTTTTTTAAAAAAATTTATTCTTTTGCATTTTTAATAGTAAATTACTCTTTGAAATTATGTCAAATTTATCCAAATTTTCAATGATTAATTTTTGAAAGATTTATATATATATATATATATATATATATATATATATATATATATATATATATATTTAAAATTAGATATTTTTTTATATTTAATACTTGTCTATACTTAAAATATATTTATTTTAAAAGTGAAAGATGATCATATTTTTTCATGATATTAAAGATTGAGGTGTTATTATATATTAAAGTTTAGATATTAGATATGTAAATACATAAATATATATATATATATGTATAAGTGAGGTAATTGTAAGAAAATAGAGCGTTAAGCATTCTGGCCTCAAGACCTTATGGATGAAAACCTTTCGGGTTGAGAATGGTGGAAATAAGGGAAAATCTGTCTTGAGTCTCATGCCCAAGTCGCTCTTGCCATTAATGTTGTCTGGATTAGGAGATATTCGAGGAGGAGATTGAACCCGACATAATTATCTTTTGATTTGATTTCGGATTTTCTAATATCTTCAGAAAATCTAACAGTAATCTGATTCTGAGAAGAAGAAGATTATCTATGGATCTTTCTTCCCTTTCGAGAACGATAAGGATGATATATAGGGAGACGACTGCATGCTCGAATGGAAGCCTACGTTTATCTT
Source organism: Cymbidium sinense (assembly GCA_021442155.1). Lineage (NCBI taxonomy): Eukaryota > Viridiplantae > Streptophyta > Magnoliopsida > Asparagales > Orchidaceae > Cymbidium > Cymbidium sinense. The sequence goes on along the minus strand of CM038233.1, from coordinate 12,592,307 downwards.
TTTATTTATTTTTTGCGTTGGATCAGAGGTAATGGAAGGTTTAATTTATTTAGAAATCTAATTTATGTGTAAATTAAGAAATTAAAAAATAAATAAATTTATAAACACACGGACTTGCCTACGCAGACGAAGCCACGCTGTCGGGGCTAAATATATCCTGGGGTTTAAGACAAAATGACGTGGGTGGGACCAATAGATTTTATCCAATCAAATACTGACATATAAGCCACGTGGGCCCAAGAGATTTTTTTTTTTTTTTTTTGAAAGTTAAGGCTCACACAAACATGCACCGCAAACCTACATCATCATATCATAAGCAAAATCCTAAACTCAATATATAACTATTTTATATTGACTTATATATTAATTATAAAATATTATATATTATTATATAATATTATATTAATATTTAATAATTCATAATATTTTATAATTAATATATAAAATATATATATATATTAACGGAATACTAAATGACATTATCATTAGAATTCAAAATATAGAATAATATTATTATTATCATTATTTTAATTTTGAGTGCCGAAGCATAACTTCGTAAAGCCTTAAAATAATTTGCAATATCTTAAACAACTTCACCTGGTGGTACTCACTGCTCATTTAAATTATTTCAAAGTAACAAAATTAAATAATTAAAATCAAATCATACATTAAATTCGATGATATAATAATAAATTTTCACTGATTCAACAGATAATATTCCAATTCAAGAGACTTCACTTAAATAATGTTTTGAATATAAATTTAAATTAAATATGAATTAATATATTTTAATTACTTTTCATTAATTTAATCTATATATTTAATTTCAAATTCTCCTAACTCCTAAATCTTATTATTATTATAAAAATAACATTTTTTTAATTTTTTTTGAAGTTAAATTCAAAAGCATTGAAAATATGCTATATTTGTAAATATCAAATTTTAATTATAATGTATCTAAATTTCCCCTTTTTCTTTTTTTAAAAAGCAAATATTTTTTTATTTTTACTACTTATTTTTCCTATCATAAAAATAAAAATAAAAAAACTGTCAAACAAACCCAATAAAAACACCGAAAGTGAATCAAAACCTGGTAAACTTTTCCACCGATTATTATTAACTTAATGTTCAGAAATTCATTTCCTCTTCTCAACAAACTCAAACTCACTACTATTACAATTACAAGCTGAACCAGACTTGACCTCTTCAGATATTTTTAATAATAAAGCCTAAATCTTAAAATAAAATAAAATAAAAACTAAAATCAATACCACCATGCCGAATAAAATGTGATGCTGATTATCATTCTAGCTCTAAATCTGATATAATTCGTTTAGTAGCCATAGCCTGGTCATGAACAGAGGAGTTTCAGAGTTTGATTGAAAAACTGTGGATTTTGGATTAGAACACTTCTTAGTTTGATCGTGCTCGGCTCATTTTAGCTTGAAATAACAACAACAACAAGCCTTAATCCCACTAGATTAGATTCTAAATGAATCCTTCGCCCATTCCATTGTTGTCAAATTCTCATTTAAATCAAGTATACTAAGATCATTTTTTATACATCTTAACCAAGTCTTTTAGGTCTACCTTTCTCTTAACATAAGGCAAATCTAATACATCTACTCTCCTAATCGTCATGGACGAGGCGCTTTATGTGGCCAAACCATCTAAGGCGACTCTTCCTAATCTTATCTACCACTGGAGCTACTCCAACTTTTTCCCGAATATACTCATTTTGCATTATCTCTCTAAGAGTAAAGCCACTCATCCACCTAAGCATCTCATCCTACTCTTAACTTAGTCTTATGCTTCTCTTTTGTTAGTAAACATTCACCATAAGTCATTGCTTGTCTTACCACCATCTTATAAAATTTTTCCTTAAGTTTAAGTGAAACTTTTCTATCACATAATAATAGGATGCATTCCTCCACTTCAACCATCCAACTTGAATTCTACTAATAACATCTCCATCTATTTCACCATCATTTTGAACAATAGAGCCTAAATATCTGAAACGCTCACTCTTATTAATGACTTGTTCATCTAATGTCACAACACTGTCACTATAACTTCTACAATTAAAATTACACTCCATATATTCAGTTTTAGATCTACTTAAACGAAAACCTTTAGACTCTAGAGTTGACCTCCATAATTCAAGTTTTTGTTAGACTCTCTCTAGTCTTATCAACAAGAAGAATGTCATACAAAAAATCATACACTAACGTACATCTTCTTGTAAATGTCTAGTAAGAACATCCATAACTAAAGTAAAAAGATAAGGGCTTAAAGGCGATCCTTGATGTAATCCATGAAATAAAAATATTTTGTCAATCCTCCTTGTGTTTGGACACAAGTAAATCTAGTATACATATCCTTAATGACTTGAATATAACCAATATTAACTCCTTTATATTTTAGAACTCTCAAAAGAACATCTCTTAAAACTTTATCATAAGCTTTCTCTAAATCAATAAATATCATATGTAGATCCTCATTACTTTCTCTATGCTTCTCCATCAAACCCCTTAACAAATGTATAGCATCCATAGTAGATCCATGAAACTGATTGTGAGAAACTTTTGTATCACATCATAGCCTATGCTCATTCTCTCACATAATTTTAATGTATGGCACATTAACTTAATTCTCTGCACTCTTGTGCATCACTTATTCTTAAATATAGGAACCAACAAACTCTTTCTTCATCATATCTTGTTAGTCTTTAAAATGACATTAAAAGATTTGTAAACCAAGAAATTCCTTGACCTCCCTTCTTATATGTAACTAGCTTCTCCATATTTATATAGATATATATATATATATATATATTTAAAAATTTTACTTGGATAATAAATGACCGTAGAATTTATATAATTCCACCATCTATACCCTCAATCTTCAGAGATGATTATCCATGCCATTTGAAGTAACTTTTTCCTTGATTTCTACATATTTATGTACGTATATAGATCTCTTTATATATTAATGATCAAGATATTATAGCCATCATTTAAGATATTAGACTAAATATTAATAATTACCCTTATTCATGTGGACAAACTTTTGATCTTATGTGTAAATCATTAAAACATTCTTATTTATAATTGACTCAGCTTTATATATAAATAAATTTGGAATTAAATAAAAAGTCATTTAAATTATATTTTTCTACTAATTAATCAAATACTTGTAAAATATAGCATAAAAATATGTAAATAATTAAAAACATACATATTTATAAAATTTTCATCAAATGATAGATAATAGTGAAACTTAAATCCAACTAAGTTGGCAAAAAATATTTATACATGTAAGTCACCCGCTTAACTAACTTCCATGTAATATTTATAAATCGCATCAAACAAGCGAAGACTTAAAGCACTAGTGCCACGCCAAATTCGCAGCAAGTCGCTAAACCTTACTATATATCTAAATTTTATTTATAAGATACTTAAATTACTAATTATATTTTAAATCATACTTATTTTAAAAATTAGCCCTAATATCATCTTATAAATAGATCAGACCCATGGGGGGTAGAAAGTTCATTTATGTAATTGGAATTTTATTTTTAGTTCATTTCCATTTTTCAGCCATGTAGACTTTGCCCTTTGATTCACCCATTAGCTTTCTATATAGAGGTAAGGATACATTTAGCATGTAGAGTTGGTCATTATATTGATTGTATTGAAAGAGTTATATTAATAGAATATAGTATAAATACCTTCGATTGAAAAGATAGAAGTATAATTATTAGAATTTTATTAATTAAGCTCTGACTACAATGAGAATATATTAATGAGTATCTATATATTTTTAAAATCTTATTGTACCAATTAATTATCATTTATATAAAATATAATCTTTATTAATACAAATAATTCTATATTATTATACACATATGTGTAGAATGTGATTCCTATAAAGAAAGAGAAAGATAACAATTTATGGAGGTATTGAAAGGAATTAACATTTTCGTGTAAGGCATATTATTACTTGTTATAATTATTTTTATGAAATGACAATAATTTGTTATTACAGAAAAATAGCATTTCCTTTCATTACCTCAATAAATTGTTATCTTCCTCTTTCAGCATAGGAATATCTCTCTATACAAAGATGCTTAATTTAGAGCCTTTCAAGATATACTAAAACAACTCGTAAGAATTAAAGTCTGATTTACGAAAAAAGAAATATTAGCGAGTACATGAATATTTTTCAATAATATTATTTTTCTGATTTTAATGTAAAAATAAATTCTAAATTTTACAATTTGGCTTGTCCATTTTAGTTGCTTATTTAATGGATTTATTAAGCCTCTAATTATATTTATTTATCTTTTGTGTTATGTATGTTCATAGAAGACATGTAAGATCTAAAATTAAATCTATTAAATAAGAGTAATTAAAATGTTTTAAAACTTAAATCAAATATGAATTCTAGATTGTAATTTTCAATTTCTACAAGTTTATTTAGAGCCTATTTTTTCATAGTTTTCAATATAATTTTTCAAAATACTCGATATTGTTGAGTAGTGATAGTTAAATATTCATCGTTAGTAACTTGGCAAAACCCTAAAACCTAACGCCGATGTAGTTTGAAGATTGATGACTCTCCATTCTATCAACGAAATATATTGATTGGTTTTAAATTCAAGAAAATTTATTTTTTGATACGCGATAATATGAGCTAGCTTCGCAAGTATATATTGAATAGATTTAAAAGTTAATATACAAGATAACCAACAATATATGCCCATGAATCTTATCTTCCACCAACGCCTAGTACAAGCAAGCAGTGAGTATTTGAACCACAGAAAACAACAAATTGCAACTTGGGAAGAGCAATCCCTTAGTGCATAAACTCAAAATCCTTTTCTTTCATTAATGCAAGAGTCAATAGAAGAATATCAAGAGCTTCATCAATCTGATCTTTTTTAGCCTTCAAGGATGGTATTAGTGCATAAGCCTCCTCAACAGTCTTCGGACAAATATTTGCTATCATGCAAATCTCCCAATCGGTGGCGCCATTACATTCTTTGAGCCCTACCAAGGAACGTATGACGCCGACATCAACGTATCGCAGATCAACATCGCAACGACCGACTAAGGCCAGGTATTTTGAGCCTTGGATCGCTTAATGATCTCAAATATTTCAACCCTCGCAAAATATCTGCCGCTTCCAAATCCATAAGTAATAATTTGGAGGGAGTTCAATTCCTAGATTCGATTCCATGTTTGGAGGAACAAAAGGCCAAGATGAAACCGGTTGCTTCAATAAAACCTTCATGTTCGAATCGCTTTGTAGTCACCGGTTCTCGATCTTTAGTTTGCCTTTGTCCTTGGCCCATCTCTCCCCAAAATCCAGCTCAAATGCTGAAAATTAGAAATAATATGAGAAACTAAAAAGTTAAGTTCCTCATATATTGTATCATTATGGAATGAAATTTGAGTATTTTCATGGAAAATCGAGTTACTTGATCGCTTTGTACTCGCCTCGAGATCTTTTCTTTTGCCTTTGTCCTTGCTCTTCTCTTCACCTATAATCACGTTGATAACTCGAATACCTGAAATACACGCAGCATAAAT